>CM046948.1:113840416-114442872 GCA_025698515.1 Gossypium sturtianum | reverse complement strand
GGTAGAACTGTAACATCCTAGGAAGGGCCTATGCATTTTTGAGATCAATTGTATGAAATGACAAGTCTTAAGTATTATGAATAAATTTTTGATACTTTTGGAAACCTAGAAATGAATGAAAATGGAAATGAAAATGAAAATGGAAATGAAAATGGAGATGGAAATGAAAATGGAAATGGAAATGGACATTTTGGAAACTTAGACATTTTGGAAACCTAAACATTTTTGGAAATGATCCAAAAATGGAAACTTGAACATTTCGGGAAACTTGGATAATAAGAGATAAATAAAGGAGTTTTATTCACATAAATATGTGAATAATAAGAGATAAATAAAGGAGTTTTATTCACATAAATATGTGAATAATAAGAGATAAATAAAGGAGTTTTATTCACATAAATATGTGAATAATAAGAGATAAATAAAGGAGTTTTATTCACATAAATATGTGAATAATAAGAGATAAATAAAGGAGTTTTATTCACATAAATATGTGAATAATAAGAGATAAATAAAGGAGTTTTATTCACATAAATATGTGAATAATAAGAGATAAATAAAGGATTATTTTCTAATGAGATAATTGAGGAGATAATTGATGGATTAAAGGCTTTTATCTTTTAAATAAAAGAGATAATATTATCAAAAGAGGAGTGGTGGCCAAGTAAAGGACTCCTAGGCTGATAACTTTGGCTATAAAAGGAGGACAGGAGGGCTACTCATCAACATTTGCTCCCTCTTCCTCTCTGCCGAAATTCTCCCTAGGCAAAACCCTCTCTGCCGAATTTTCATTAAGCAAAAATCCCTCTCTTTTTCTTCTATTTTCTTCTCCGTTCTCTCTTTGTTAAAATTTGAATCTTTGTGGATTCTAAGAAAGAGGGCAATCATCCACAACATCAAAAGGGGATCTTTCGGGAAATCTAAGGATCTAAGGTAAGGATTATAAATATAAATATGTGGTTAAAGATTATGATTCACGTTTTCAAAGTTAGATCTAATCTAACACGAAGTTATAGGATTTCATGAGGCTTATAAAGGAATCCTCTTGATTTGGAATCCCATCATAAGGTAAGGGATATTCGGCCAAGGCATAATTTGTTTAAGTGTTTTCCATTATTTCAAAAAGCGAAAACCGACATGGTTACATACCTAGTATTAGCCGATTTCAAGGAAGAGGAATTTTAGCAAATGTTGGGACTTGATTAAATCAATTCGGCAACTAGGTAAGTAATTCTACTTCTAGTAGGATTTGGTTTTAAGACCAAATAGGTTTATTTATATGTTTTAATTAATGGCCGAATATAGGAGTGAAAGATCTAGATCGGTAGATCGCTCTACGGGAATTCACGGAAACTATTAAGCGAAAAAGGTGTGTACTCTTACTAACTTTTAATAAATTGCATGGCAATCGTTAGATATGTAAATATGTAACAGTATGTGAATGTGGCTAAGCACCACAAATGTGGTAAGGAGTACCAGTGCACGTTTCCTACTTTTGATAGGATTGTGAATGTGATATATTTTGAACATGTGATTAGTAACATGAATGAAAATTAAGTATGTGAAATATGTTATGAAATAATTGGGGCATTCGGGATATTTGTGGAGGAAGAAAGTGAAGGTGATGACTACGGTCTCACCAACGTAAAGTGGTGGCTACGGTCACATAAAGTGAAAAGTGGTAACCGGTTACATCCGGTGAATAAAGATGTCTAATGACACAACATAAGTGGGCGATGAGCACGTCATCGTGTGGCGCGCGCCGATGGTGGTGTGTAGCGGATGGAGGGTCGACTTAGTAGTCCCCGCGGTTATGCAAGTTGGTACGGGTGGTGCGTAGCGGATGGACAAATAGGTTTGGGTTTGGGTTGCATCATCCCTTATTTTGTATGAACATGATATTGATATGACTTGTATGCCTGATTTGTTGGAAATTAGTACTATGTACACATTGAGTCTGTAGACTCACCCCGTTGGGGAATTATTTTTCAGGTGATGAGCAGTAATGGACCGGGTCGGCAGGAGCTAAAGGTGGCCATGCATCGCTTGAAGAAAATTATTTGGAATTTGGACTTTATGAAATTTTAGTACTTTATTTTGGGTTTGAATGATGTAATAAGGCCATAAGGCCCAGTTGGATTTTCTTTATTCCTGTTTATTTTTATTTGAATATGATACAAATTATGTTTGATTAAAGATAAGTAAATTTATTTCTTTTAAAATAATAAACCAAAAAATTATTTTGTCACCTTATTTAAGTTGGATTTCCAGAATTTATTAAATAGGTTTCAAATTAAGCCCAACCCAAAACAATTTTTTTTAAAATTACACAAATTTTCTCTAAGTCATTTAGAACATTGAAAACCGATTTATTTAAGGAACATACCAGATCCGGTTCAAGCTCGTGGGCCGGGTGTGGGGTGTTTCATTATACTTATTGGTTCTATACGTGGTATCAAACACAAGAACATCTCTAAAACAATCGTAATCCAATTTTGATCTTCCATCTCTCCAAAAAAAAATTAGCTAGTCGATTATTCTGGTCCACTTGCATTGAATAGAAAAACATAGGGTCTTCAGCTTGCTTATATTTGAAAAAATTGATAATGCTCTGTGAATCCCCTGCTTCAATCAGTTTCTCTCTTTCAATTCGCAAGAAATTATGACAATCTCGTTTGGTAAATGTAATATTTTCAAACCCAATCTTCTTCACCGAAAGCGAATATGAACTTGTTTGTTTAATTCTGCGGCAACCATTGAGCGAATATCATCTCCATGTCCTTCCAAAATTTTTCTTCCTGATCTTAAATTAATTCTTTCTTCTGAAGTTGCTAAGTGGTGAGTTTGATGATCATTAAAGTAAGAAACAACCCAAACACCTTTTTCTATTGTAAAACGAATTTTAGTTTGACAACCTGTCCTTGTCTTTAGACGATTAAATTTTTTCACTTTGCCAATATCTTCGTATTCATGATACCTAGATTTTGAGCATAAAAATTCACGTTGTCTTATAGGTTCAGTCATACTTCGTCTCTTATTTCCTCTTCGAATACTAAACCCCTTACTCAAAGCAAACTGATTATAAAGATTATAAGCCTCTTCTTGGAATGCACTTTCGGTCCACTTTTATTTCTTCAACGAGAATTATCTTGTTTCCCGACAAGATGAACTATTTCATCTTGATTTGTCTCCATAAATGAAAATTATAAATTAACAAAACCTGAGAATAAATTTTAATATATAATAAAAAAATCATGATAATACAAGAAATCGTTAAAAAATTTAAAAGAACAATTAAAATCTAATAAAAAACACGGCTCAAAAATCATATAATTTTTTTTTCAGTACTCTAAGTCATTATTATTAAAAATCACAATTATTTCAAAGAATCTAAATAGAATTATATTTCAAACAAATGAAAATCAAGTGGAAATACTTAACATCCCAAACTAAATCACCCAACCTGCCTTGAATAACCTAACATGTTGATCCAATTGAGCATAATGCTAGAATTCACTAATTTTATCTAAAACTATTTAATTATATTGTATTACATGAAAAACTGCCTAAAGATTAGATCTTTATTTTCTGCTCAAGAATAGTTTAAACTATTCATTTAATTATTAGGAACTAGCATTGACTTTCTTGCTCTCCTATCTATTTTAGCATAATAGAAAGAAAAAAAAGAAAAAAAAACCTCACCTGTAAAATAAATTGTAGCAGCCACACCGAAAAATCAAAGCAAATCAATGACAAAGCGATTCTTTGGAAAAAAATAACAGTTAGGCGAGACGTGAAGCAAAGAAAACAAATTTGATTGCGAAAAAATATAATATATAAAGATAAAGCGAGAGACGTGAAGATAGAATTTTTATTAGGGAATATAGAAACCAAAGAAAATCAGCAGCAAAGCGATTCTTTGGAAAAAAATAATAGCGAGCGAGAGGCGTGAAGCGAGAAAGCGGTTGTCGGAAAAAAAATACCAGTGAGGCGAGGCGAGGCGTGAAGATATAATTTTTATTAGGGTTGAGTAATTTTTAATTGGGATTTTAGGGATTTGTGATTAAAAAATCTAATTAAATGAGGTGTAAATGAGATATGTCATTAAATGATTAAAAAATCTAATCAAATGAGGTGTAAATGACATGTAAAAATTAGCTGACATGTCATTAATTGATTGGGAAGGGACACGGATGACATGGCGTAACCGTTTCATCCAATCCTTTCCCTTACTGTAATAGAGCTTTGTATGCGCTTCGGACTGCGAATTCTCCAGATGCCTCCCCTCGCCACACTTGGTAGTCTTCATGTTGGAATTTGGATAGTGGGATATTTAGAATCCTTCTAGCATCATTATCACTGAAGGTATTCCATTCCCTGTTAACATTATCAATCAGATCCGCTACCAAAAGATTGTCCTGACATCGTTCACTGTTTTAGATTCTGTAATTTTTAGCTTCTGGAACCCACGCTGTATCACGAACTGGAATTTTGGTCCCACTCCCTACTCTCCTGCCCAACCTCTCTTGGAGAACTCCCTTCACAGTCCAAATGCTCTTCCAGGTATAGGAAGGTATATTTCTTAACATTTCATTCTTAAAGTTCGAATTCAGATAATACTTCGATTTCGAAGTACGCACAATTAATGAATTATGATAATTAATCAATCGTCAACCCTGTTTAGCAAGTAACAAAAGATTAAATTTATCCAAATTGCGAAAGCCCAATTCACCATCCTTCAAAAGCTCATAAAGCTGTCTCCAAGCACACCAATGAATCCCCCTATTTCCATAACTTTTCTGCCACCAAAAGGATGCGCAAATATTCTCCATTTCATAACATAACAATTTTGGAAATAAAAAAAACAAGCCATAGAATAAGTTGGGATAGCCTGGAGAACCGATTTTATGAAAATTTCTTTACCTCATTACGATAGAAATTTAGTGCTCCAACTGGCAATTTTCTGTTTCACGCGATCTTTTAAACCTTGAAATGCCAATTTTACCCCACTCGACCATATTAGGGAGACCCATATATTTTTATGGATTTGAGGAATTTCTAACATTCAACAATTACGTAACTAAGCTCTTGATCTAATCAGTTGTATTTATACTATAAAAGATCATAGGCTTCGCATAATTAACACACTGACCTGAAGCCTCTTCAGACTCCTGTAGAATCTCCTTTAATACTTGTGCCCCTTGATTTGAAGCCTCCCCAAACAATATGCTACCATCCGCGAATAGTAAATGGGAAATCTAGAAGGGGCCTTCAGCTTACTCTAACTCGCTTCACCATTCCTTCCCTCTCGGCTAAGCGTATTAAAGTCAATAACCCCTCACTCCACACTAAAAAAAGATAGGAGCTCAAAGGATCCTCTTTCCTTAGTCCCCTTCTTGGCTTAAATTTCTCACCATCACACCCATTCACGACAATCGAATATGAGATTGAACCAATGCAGTACATAATAAAGTCTACACATTAAGTAGCAAACCCCATCTTTAATAACATTTGACGTAAAAAAATTTCATTCAGCACTGAAACACCCCACACCCGGCCCACGAGCCTGAACCGGATCTGGTATGTTCCTTAAATAAATCGGTTTTCAATGTTCTAAATGACTTAGAGAAAATTTGTGTAATTTAAAAAAAATTGTTTTGGGTTGGGCTTAATTTGAAACCTATTTAATAAATTCTGAAATCCAACTTAAATAAGGTGACAAAATAATTTTGGGTTTATTATTTTAAAAGAAATAAATTTACTTATCTTTAATCAAACATAAATTGTATCATATTCAAATAAAAATAAGCAGAAATAAAGAAAATCCAATTGGGCCTTATGGCCTTATTACATCATTCAAACCCAAAATAAAGTACTAAAATTTCATAAAGTCCAAATTCCAAATAATTTCTTCAAGCGATGCATGGCCACCTTTTGCTCCTAGACCCAGGTCCATTCTTGCTCATCACACGAAAAATAATTCCCCAGCAGGGTGAGTCAACAGACTCAATGTGTACATAGTACTAATTTCCAACAAATCAGGCATACAAGTCATATCAATATCATGTTCATACAAAATAAAGGATGATGCAACCCAAATCCAAACCTATTTGTCCATCCGCTACACACCACCCGTACCAACTTTTTGTACGCGGGGACTACTAAGTCGACCCTCCATCCGCTACACACCATCGAAGGCGATCATTTGCGATCGGCGTGCTCATCGCCCACTTATGTTGTGTCATTAGACACTTTGTATTCACTTTGGATGTAACCGAAGTTACCACTTTTCACTTTATGTGACCGTAGTCACCACTTTACGTTGGTGAGACCGTAGTCATCACCTTCACTTTCTTCCTCCACAAATATCCCGAATGCCCCAATTATTTCATAACATATTTCACATACTTAATTTTCATTCATGTTACTAATCACATGTTCAAAATATATCACATTCACAATCCTATCAAAAGTAGGAAACGTGCACAGGTACTCCTTACCACATTTGTGGTGCTTAGCCACATTCACATCTTTGTTACATATTTACATATCTAATGATTGCCATGCAATTTATTGAAAGTTAGTAAGAGTACACACCTTTTTCGCTTAATAGTTTTAGTGAATTCCGTAGAGCGATCTAGATCTAGATCTTTCACTCCTATATTCGGCCATTAATTAAAACATATAAATAAACCTATTTGGTCTTAAAACCAAATCCTACTAGAAGTAGAATTACTTACCTAGTTGCCGAATTGATTTAATCAAGTCCCAACAGATTGCTAGAATTCCTCTTCCTTGAAATCGGCTAATACTAGGTATGTAACCATGTCGATTTTCGGTTTTGAAATAATGGAAAACACTTAAACAAATTATGCCTTGGCGAATATCCCTTACCTTATGATGGGATTCCAAAATCTGAAGAGGATTCCTTTATAAGCCTGTTGAAATCCTATAACTTCGTGTTAGATTAGATCTAACTTTGAAAACGTGAATCATAATCTTTAACCACATATTTATATTTATAATCCTTACCTTAGATCCTTAGATTTCCCGAAAGATCCCCTTTTGATGTTGTGGATGATTGCCTTCTTTCTTAGAATCCACAAAGATTTGACAACAAGAGAGAACGGAGAAGAAAATAGAAGAAAAAGAGAGGATTTTTGCTTAATGAAAATTCGGCAGAGAGGGGTTTTGCCTAGGAGAATTTGGAGAGAGAGGAAGAGGAGCAAATGTTGATGAGTAGCCCTCCTGTCCTCCTTTTATAGCCAAAGTTATCACCTAGGAGTCCTTTGCTTGGCCACCACTCCTCTTTTTGATAATATTATCTCTTTTATTTAAAAGATAAAAGCCTTTAATCCATCAATTATCTCCTCAATTATCTCATTAGAAAATAATCCTTTATTTATCTCTTATTATTCACATATTTATGTGAATAAAACTCCTTTATTTATCTCTTATTATTCACATATTTATGTGAATAAAACTCCTTTATTTATCTCTTATTATTCACATATTTATGTGAATAAAACTCCTTTATTTATCTCTTATTATTCACATATTTATGTGAATAAAACTCCTTTATTTCTCTCCTATATCCAAGTTTCCCGAAATGTTCAAGTTTCCATTTTTGGATCATTTCCAAAAATGTTTAGGTTTCCAAAATGTCTAAGTTTCCAAAATGTCCATTTCCATTTCCATTTTCATTTCCATCTCCATTTTTCATTTCCATTTTCATTCATTTCTAGGTTTCCAAAAGTATCAAAAATTTATTCATAATACTTAAGACTTGTCATTTCATACAATTGATCTAAAAATGCATAGGCCCTTCCTAGGATGTTCTGATTCTACCCCTTAAATAAAATTTCGTCCTCGAAATTTCCTAACTAAACAGATTGAGGGTATTCTTTGTCGCATTGTCTCTTACGGCTCCCACGAAGCTTCTTCCGATCCATGATTGCGCCATAACACCTTGACTAAAGGCACCGACTTCTTTTCGTAGTGCTTTCACGTCACGTTCCAAGATCCGAATCGGCTCCTCATCGTAGGATAGATCCGCCTTAACTCCACTTCTTCAACGGTACCACATGAGGCGGATCCGATCGATAGCGGCGTAGCATGGACACATGAAATACGTCGTGCATTTGATGCAACTCGGTGGTAACTCCAATTGGTATGCCCGCCCAACTCGCCGATGCTTGATAGGGCCCTATAAACCTTGGGCTTAGCTTCCCCTTTGCGCCAGAACCGCATAACCTTCTTCCAAGGTGAGACCTTTAGAAACACTTGGTCTCCTACTTCAAACTCAATTTCTTTCCTCTTAAGGTCTGCGTCGACTTACATCTATCGGAAGCTTCTTTCAACCGTGTGCGAATTAATTCCACCTTCTCCTCGTTTCGCCACTAACTCTGGACCCAAAACGCGGCGTTCTCCTAACTCGGTCCAACAAGTTGGTGTTCTACATTTCCTTCCATACAATGCTTCGTATGGTGCCATCCGAATGCTTGCACGATAGCTGTTGTTGTAGGCGAACTCGGCTAGAGGCAAGTAATCTTCCCAACTTCCTCGGAAATCCATCACCTGACCTCTTAGCATATCTTCCAACACTTGTATAACCCGTTCGATGCCGTCGATTGTGGATGAAAAGCCGTAGTGAAGTCTAGCTTAGTGCCTAATGCTTGATGAAGTGCTTTCCAAAATCGAGGCGTAAACCTTGGGTCTCTATCGAGAGATGATCGACATCGGTACCCGTGTAGCCTCACGATCTCCGCCACATATAACTTGGCTAACTTTTAAAGGGAATAGTCGATCCTCACGAGGATAAAATGTGCGGACTTGGTCAAGCGGTCCACTATCACCCATACCGAGTCCTTCTTAGTGGGCGTAAGGGAAGCCCACTAACTAAGTCCATGGTAATTCTTTCCCACTTCCATTGGGGAATCTCAATTGGTTGAAGCAATCTGATGGGACTTGGTGTTGACCTTTACTTGCGACATGTCAAACATTTCCCCACAAATTCGATCACCTCTCGTTTCAGTCGACCACCAAAATTGTTCCCTTAGATCTCTATCTGACTTGATGCCTCGGGATGCATAGCATAAGGACTACCATGCGCTTCTCGAAGAATCCTTTGTCTCAACTCCTTATCCTCAAGCATACAAACCTTTTCCTTGTAGCACAAGTACTCCTTCATCATTGGCGCCATAATCCTTTAATCCTCCTTGCCGTACTTGCTGTTGTAACTTAGTACTTAAGTCCTTATCCGCCAACTGTCCCTCTTTCACCTCCTTCACCAGGTTGGCTTGACTTGTAACTCGCCAACAAAGCTTAGTCATCATACAAACTTAAGTGAGCGAACAAAGCCCTTAAATCCGACACAACCTTCCTACTTAGGCGTCGGCTACCACATTCGCCTTGCTCGGATGGTATTCTATCGAGCAGTCATAATCTTTTAATAACTCCACCCACCTTCGTTGCCTCAAGTTCAACTCCTTCGAGTCAACAAATACTTAAGGCTTTTGTGGTCCGTGTAAATTCACTGACCTTTCTCCATAAAGGTAGTGCCTCCAAACTTTGAGGGCGAAAACCAGCGCCGCGAGTTCCAAGTCATGAGTTGGGTAGTTCACCTCATGCGGCCTTAAGCTGTCGAGATGCATAAGCGACTACCTTTCCTTCTTGCATTAGCACACGGCCTAACCACGTGTGCGAAGCATCACAATATACTACGAAGTCCTTACACGCTCATTTGAATTAACACCGGAGCTTCACGGCACCTTTTAAGCTTTTCAAAGCTCTCCTGTTGCTTATCCGTCCACACAAGCGGTACTTCCTTCCTTAGTAACTTTGTCAAAGGTGCGGCTATTGGCGAGAATCCTTCCACGAACCTTACGTAATAGCTTTGCCAAGCCTAAGAAACTTCGATTTCAGCCACCGACCTAGGTGGTTTCCAATCCAACAACTGCTTCGATCTTCCTAGGATCCACTCTTATTCCTTACTGCGGATACCACATGTCCTAGGAACGCCACTTCCTTGAGCCAAAATTCGCACTTGCTGAATTTGGCATAAAGCTTCTTTTCCTTAACACTTCTAACACAACTCGGAGATGCTCATCGTGCTCCTCCTCCGTCTTGGAATACACCAAAATGTCGTCGATGAACACCACGGCGAATCTATCCAAGTAGGGTTGGAAAACCCTATTCATCATATCCATGAACGCGCCGGTGCGTTCGTCAACCCAAACGGCATCACCACAAATTCAAAATGACCGTACCTTGTCCTAAAAGCGGTCTTATGAATATCACCTCCTTCACTTTCAGTTGATGATACCCCGACCTTAAGTCGATCTTTGAGAACACAGCTGCCCCTTTCAGTTGGTCGAACAAGTCATCTATCCTTGGCAAAGGATACTTGTTCTTGATGGTCAGTTTGTTCAACTGACGATAATCTATGCACATCCGCATAGTTCCATCCTTCTTCTTCACAAAGAGAACAGGTGCTCCCACGGAGACACCTTGGGTCGAATGAACCCACGATCCAACAACTCTTGGATTTGAGCCTTGAGCTCCACTAACTCCTTTGGTGCCATTCGGTAGGGAGCGATTGACACAGGAGCTGTTCCTGGTAGCAAATCTATTCCAAATTCCACTTCTCTATCTGGGGGTATTAAGGCAACTCCTCGGAAATACATCCTCAAAATCCCCACTTGTTCTAACTCCCTTAACACCTTCCTCTTCTCCTCTTAACGCACTCACGAAGGCTAAGAATGCCTTACATCATTTCTTAACCATTTTCTCGGCCTTGATGCAGAAACTACGTTAGACAAGTAGTTCCTCCTTTCTCCGATCATCACTACTACCTCATCTTAGGGTTCTTAGTTCCATACGTTTAGCCGCACAATCCAACACGGCTCAATGCTCTACTAGCCAATCCATTCCAAGTATAAGCTCAAACTCTCAGAAGGGTAATTCCATTAAGTCGGCCCAGAAAGTTCGCTCCACTGAATCTCTAGGGGTACATTAGAAAGATCCTATCTATCCTCACCGTTTGGCCTAAAGGGCTTACTACGATTATCCGCCTATCAAAAAGTTCGAGTCTAGGCCTAGTGTTTCAACCACACTACATGCAACATAGGAATGAGTTGAGCCCACATCAATAAGAGCAAAATAGGGTTTGTCATGAATAAAGAACGTCGTGCAGGTTATAACATCCGGCGCGTCTCCCTTTTCTCCTCCGTGAACCGCGTAAACTAAAACCGGTTGCCTTGCTTCGGCATTAGCCGCACCTCGGCCACGAGCTCCACGGCCTCTGCCACTACCTCTGTTGGCGACCCACGACCTCTTTGAGGTTTCTTTGTCGCCTCTACCGCACTGGTTAGCATTACGAGTCTTTGGTTGGCTCTCATCTAATAGCTTGGGGCAATCCTTAATCATATGGTCCTTGGACCCACACTTGAGAGACATCGTCCGCCTTTTCCAACACTCTCCCCTGTGCTTCCTTCCACAATGTTCACAAGGGCGAAATTGCCGGCCGAACCAACTGTTGACTTTGTGACTGTCAACTCTTGGCCTCTTGTGGCCTTTTCGGATGGCCCAAAACCTCTTTTGGGCTTATTTCATCCTGACACGCTTGGTGGCGTCCTTAATTCCCTCGACCACTTTAGCCTTTTCCACCAAGGCGGAGAATTCCCGCTCACGATGCGGTGCTATCAAAAGTCTCAAATCGTCCCTAAGTCCAGTCCTCAAAGCGAACACAGCGTTCATGCTCGATCGCCACTACTCCTTGGGCATATCGGCTCAACCTCAAGAATTCCGCTTCATATTCGGTGACGGACTTACTTCCTTGTACCAACCCGGAAAAGCGCTTCCTTTGCTCATCTATATACGGTTCCCACATACTTCTTACGAAATGCTTCCTTAGCATATTCCCGAGTCGAGATCTTCCGCCGTGGCACCGTCCCGAACGGTTAACCACCATTGATACGCTTCATCGCGTAACGGTGCCGTCATCCCTTTCAACTTCTCCTCGGGGTCAAGTCGAGCTCATCCATGATGCGCTAAGTTGCTTCCAACCGAAGACTCGGTATCTTGGGTGCCACTCCGATACTCCTCTAAACATTTCACTCCATTAGCACGAGCCGCTCGAGCCACGGACTTACGATTTCTGAATTGTTTCTGCACGACCACCAATTCCAAAACTCGCGGCCTGACTGCGACACGGCATCTTCCTCATGCGAGCACTGCTTTGCTCAACATTGGCGGTGGGGTGATGGCGGTGGTGGTATCTCATTGTCGAGAACCTTGTCCCGATCTAACGGTCATCCTTCCTCTACCTCTTCCACGACGACCACGTCCTCTTGAGCTCATTATCGCGAGATCGATTAAGGAATTTTATGTATTAGTATTCTTGTTTCACTTATTACCCGCGATGATATCTTATGAAGAAGAGTTTAAGAGTGGTTCTTTCGTATTCATACATGCATACTGATCTTGTATTCATTCATTCATCCATCAACAAATATGAACTTTCGTTCATTCAAAGAAAGCGTTGTAATTCTTGTTGTTGTTTTTCGTTATTTTGCTTTTCCACTACCCAGGCATTTTCGTAATTTTATCCTACAGGGTATTTTCGTAAATTTTCAGAAATAAAAAGTTCCACAGTGATTTTGACGAAAGTATTTTGGTACTTCTAAAGTTCCGGGAAATTTTGGAAGAATTTTGAAATCCAGGGTATTTGGTAATTTTTGATCTCGGGGGTATTTTGATAATTTTCCAAAAATCGGGGTAAATTTGTAAAATTTATTAAGTTAGGATATTTTCCAAGATTGTAAAACATTGAGGTTCCTTTGAGAGTTACACTTTTCAAAGCAATGATATTGTAAAAATTTGGAAATCGTGGTCGTTTTGGTAATTTTATAAGTTAGGAGCAATTTTGTAATTTTCCAAAATCAAGATAGTTTGATATTTTACAAATTAGGGTTTTTTGAACATTTGATAAAGTAATGAAATTTTGTTAAAACTATGGGTGGTTTGGTCATTTTATAAACCAAGGGTATTTTTTTATATAGAAAAACGGCTAAGTCCCTTTCGGGTTTTATTCTTTGTGTTTAGCCTATGACCGAGCCCTCTTGGTCGGGGTGAACCAAAGCTACGCACAGTGCGAGATTCGAATGAAGAGGAGGTGAGTCACGCGGATCGCTTAAATACCAAGCTCTCACCGGCCTTTCTAGACATGCGCATGAGAGGTTGCCACACCACCGAGCCTTACGAGTTAGGGCGAACCGAAGCTACGCACGGGTAGGATACTGCGAAGAGGAGGTGAGTCACTAGGGACCGCTTAAATACCGGGCTCTTCCGGATCCAATCCTAGACATGCGTCTGGGGTTGCCACACACCCTAGCTTAATAACTTAGTCATAGGTTTGTTAAGTTCATTAAGTCTTATGAGTTTCAAGTGTTTGAGTAGTCTAATCCTAGGGTTCAAGTTCCTATCACACTATTCTACGTTCCATGCCTTTTCTACCCTTTTACAATTCATAATTCACATAATCACACGGATGGTTAAAGGTACTTACCTGGTGGATCATGGTCGGAGACTTAGGTGCCATGCCATAAAACCCGCTTATTTCAAAGAAATTCATTTGGGCTCGAATTGAAAACGTTTTGGCTCGAGCCCACAGGCCGAGAGTTTTAAAACAGCTCGATACCAATCAAACACCCACACCCGGCCCACGAGCACGAACCAGGATCTCGTATGTTCCTTAAATAAATCGGTTTTCAATGTTCTAAATGACTTAGAGAAAATTTGTGTAATTTAAAAAAATTGTTTTAGGTTGGGCTTAATTTGAAACCTATTTAATAAATTCTGAAATCCAACTTAAATAAGGTGACAAAATAATTTTTGGGTTTATTATTTTAAAAGAAATAAATTTACTTATCTTTAATCAAACATAAATTGTATCATATTCAAATAAAAATAAACAGAAATAAAGAAAATCCAATTGGGCCTTATGGCCTTATTACATCATTCAAACCCAAAATAAAGTACTAAAATTTCATAAAGTCCAAATTCCAAATAATTTCTTCAAGCGATGCATGGCCACCTTTTGCTCCTACCGACCCGGTCCATTCTTCGCTCATCACTGAAAAATAATTCCCCAACGGGGTGAGTCAACAGACTCAATGTGTACATAGTACTAATTTCCAACAAATCGAGCATACAAGTCATATCAATATCATGTTCATACAAAATAAAGGATGATGCAACCCAAATCCAAACCTATTTGTCCATCCGCTACACACCACCCGTACCAACTTTGTACACCGCGGGGACTACTAAGTCGACCCTCCATCCGCTACACACCATCGAAGGCGATCGCTGCGATCGGCGTGCTCATCGCCCACTTATGTTGTGTCATTAGACATTGTATTCTTTGGATGTAACCGAAGTTACCACTTTTCACTTTATGTGACCGTAGTCACCACTTTACGTTGGTGAGACCGTAGTCATCACCTTCACTTTCTTCCTCCACAAATATCCCGAATGCCCCAATTATTTCATAACATATTTCACATACTTAATTTTCATTCATGTTACTAATCACATGTTCAAAATATATCACATTCACAATCCTATCAAAAGTAGGAAACGTGCACAGGTACTCCTTACCACATTTGTGGTGCTTAGCCACATTCACATCTTTGTTACATATTTACATATCTAATGATTGCCATGCAATTTATTGAAAGTTAGTAAGAGTACACACCTTTTTCGCTTAATAGTTTTAGTGAATTCGTAGAAGCGATCTACCGATCTAGATCTTTCACTCCTATATTCGGCCATTAATTAAAACATATAAATAAACCTATTTGGTCTTAAAACCAAATCCTACTAGAAGTAGAATTACTTACCTAGTTGCCGAATTGATTTAATCAAGTCCCAATGATTTGCTAGAATTCCTCTTCCTTGAAATCGGCTAATACTAGGTATGTAACCATGTCGATTTTCGGTTTTTGAAATAATGGAAAACACTTAAACAAATTATGCCTTGGCCGAATATCCCTTACCTTATGATGGGATTCCAAAATCAAGAGGATTCCTTTATAAGCCTGTTGAAATCCTATAACTTCGTGTTAGATTAGATCTAACTTTGAAAACGTGAATCATAATCTTTAACCACATATTTATATTTATAATCCTTACCTTAGATCCTTAGATTTCCCGAAAGATCCCCTTTTGATGTTGTGGATGATTGCCTTCTTTCTTAGAATCCACAAAGATTCAAACTTTTAATGATGAGAACGGAGAAGAAAATAGAAGAAAAAGAGAGGGATTTTTGCTTAATGAAAATTCGGCAGAGAGGGGTTTTGCCTAGGGAGAATTTCGGCAGAGAGGAAGAGGGAGCAAATGTTGATGAGTAGCCCTCATGTCCTCCTTTTATAGCCAAAGTTATCAGCCTAGGAGTCCTTTACTTGGCCACCACTCCTCTTTTTGATAATATTATCTCTTTTATTTAAAAGATAAAAGCCTTTAATCCATCAATTATCTCCTCAATTATCTCATTAGAAAATAATCCTTTATTTATCTCTTATTATTCACATATTTATGTGAATAAAACTCCTTTATTTATCTCTTATTATTCACATATTTATGTGAATAAAACTCCTTTATTTATCTCTTATTATTCACATATTTATGTGAATAAAACTCCTTTATTTATCTCTTATTATTCACATATTTATGTGAATAAAACTCCTTTATTTCTCTCCTATATCCAAGTTTCCCGAAATGTTCAAGTTTCCATTTTTGGATCATTTCCAAAAATGTTTAGGTTTCCAAAAATGTCTAAGTTTCCAAAAATGTCCATTTCCATTTCCATTTTCATTTCCATCTCCATTTTTCATTTCCATTTTCATTCATTTCTAGGTTTCCAAAAGTATCAAAAATTTATTCATAATACTTAAGACTTGTCATTTCATACAATTGATCTAAAAAATGCATAGGCCCTTCCTAGGATGTTACAAGCACGATCGTACGCTTTACTCATATCCAATTTTAACACCAAAAAACCTTTCTTCTCTGTTCTTTTTTGCTTGAATGTATGTAGAACCTCATAAGCAAGTAATACATTATCAATTATCAATCTGCCTAGGACAAAGGCACTTTGAGCCTCGTCTATATAACAATCTAGAACTTTTTGGAAATGATTTGCTACTGTTTTTGAAATTATCTTATAAAGGACCGAGCATAGACTTATAGGCCTAAAATTTGATAAATTCGTTGGCTAAGTAGTTTTCAGAAGGAGAACAATATTAATAGCATTATAAGGTTCCAAAGACATACCTTCGTTCAGAATACTCAGATAGAACTCGCTCACATCTCGTCTAATAATATGCCAAAATTGCTGATAAAAAATCATAGGGAAACCATCACTACACGCTGCCTTCATTGGTCCCATGCTTTTAATAGAAGCAAAAATCTCTTCCTCCACAAAAGGCGTCGTTAACATCTGATTCCTTTCTTCAATGATTTTCCTCTCCACTCAGAAAAGGATATAATCTATATTTCTCACTCCTCTTGAAGAGAAAAGATCATTAAAATAATTGCGAGCAATTGTCTCCATCTCTAATTTATTCTGGATCACGCCCATTTCATTCTCTAAGCCCCTGATTCGATTAACATGTCACCTTTGAGACGTAAATCTATGAAAAACGTTGTGTTCTTGTCCCTCATTTTCAACCAGTTTGTTCGGGCCCTCTATTTCCAGTATAATTCTTGTTTCTCTATCTCCCAATTTAACTGCATTTTAATATCAATAATTTTTACAAGCGTTTCATAATCTCTCTCAGCTTTCAAGAGTAATTCCAACCTATTGTTCAGATTTTTAACCTCCTCGCCCTGTTTCCTTTACTCTCCCATTCTTGTAAGGCTACTTTAAGATAATCCAATTTTACATAAGACATTACTTGATTCAGACTCTTACACCTTTCGAATAATTGCCTCACATGAATCCTCCAAAACCCACCATGTTTTGAATCTGAAATTTTTATATCTTCCTCCATTTTCTCCTTAGTTCGTTCGGACTAAAAATGGACAATGGTCCGAAAAAGAATGAGGTATATGATAAATAGAATAATAAAGAAATAAGTTTAACCCATCTATATTCATCACTCCTCTATCCAATCATTCCCTAATATTTGTTTTTGGTAAATTATCTCTTTCCCAAGTGCACCAAGAGCCCGATAAACCTCCATCCAATAACTAGTAATCCTCAAGCACCTTTCGAAAGTTCTCCATGCACCTTTCTTCCCTTGGTATTCCTCTTGCCTTCTCATGAGCATACAAAATCTTGTTAAAATCACCATAAACTAGCCAAGGAACTTCACAATTTTCCCTAAGGCGTCGAAGTATACTCCAACTGTCTTCTCTATGTCTAACAATTGGCGTAACACCCCCTACCCGTATCCGTTGTCGGAATAGGGTACGAGGCATTACCGGAGTTTACTGAACATTTTCGAATAATTTTGAGTTATTTATTATTCATATTCTGAAAATAATTATAACGTCCCTCTATTGGGCCCTCGAAGCTAAAACATACATTAGGAACCAACCGGGATTAAATTGGGATCATAGGGAATTTTTCGCAAAATCTTAAATTTTTTCTCCACTACAAAGGTCCCATGCCTATGTGGTTCGGGAACACGCCTGTGTGGTCAGGCAGTGTGGCCAACACGCCCATGTGACTTACCTCGCTCCAGGCCGTGTGGCTTCACACGGCCGTGTCCCTAGGCCGTGTAGTTAATTTTTATATTCGAATTAGGTGCAGGATTCATACGGCCATATCACATAACAAATCATTTCATAAGAAATTGCATAACTGAAACCTTTCCACTCTTTCATAGCTCAATTATATTTTCATTTAAGCACTTATCATTTCAATGCACCTTATAATTAAACATATTACCATTCAACCAGTAATTTGGCACTTGCCTAAACTTCAAGAAACAACATTGGTTAGCGTACTTTAATATTGACAAACTTATTTTCTCGACATGTCTCACTTGAATTTATTACTCGTCTTAATATACATAATTTTCCTTGTATCAACGTATCAAAGATAGTCTCATATTTACATGTCATGATACATATCATTCTCTTGTTGTTTCTTCATAAATATAAATTATTCAATTCATTATGATAATATTTCATGTACCATCATTTTCATGAGTTTAGTGTATATTTATTCCAGTAGCATTTCATAAACTTGAATATGCATAATTATCAGGCAAGTTTCGCATAGCACCTTATAATTAAACCTATTACCATTCAACCAGTAATTTGGCACTTGGCTAAACTTCAAGCAACAACATTGGTTAGCGTACTTTAATATTGAAAAACTTATTTTCTCTACATGTCTCACTTGAATTTATTACTCGTCTTAATATACATAATTTTCCTTGTACCAACATATCAAAGATAGCCTCATATTTACATGACATGATACATATTATTCTCTTGCTGTTTCTTCATAAATATAAATTATTCAATTCATTATGACAATATTTCATGTACCATCATTTTCATGAGTTTAGTGTATATTTATTCTAGTAGCAGTTCATAATCTTGAATATGCATAATTATCAGGCTAGTTTCACATACATGTATTTTCCATGTTATATTTCAATATATCAAATAATTATCATTTCTATGTATTTCAAGTTTAATTTCATGATTTCAAGTACTTACCATTTTCTATATTTATCCTGTTGAATTTCTCGGAATTTTGATGGATTTCCAGTAGTACACTTATAGCGTACAATCTCATTAACCGTCAATTCGTACATATATATACATAAGTCCTTTTTAGAGAGCACACTCCCGCGAACCTCATTTCTTACAGCGGAATTAGCAGTCTAGGCTAAATCCCCTATAAGAGAGCACACTCCCACGAACCTCATTTCTTACAGCGGGATTACCAGTCCAGGCTAAATCCCCTGTAACATATGCTCAAAGAGTATTGTCGGGATTACCAGTCCAGGCTAAATCCCCTGCAATGACAAATATTCTATAGAGCTTTGTGCGGATTACACCCGAGGCTAAATCCAGACTCACATTTACTTTGGATTACCCGTCCGGGCTAAATCTATTTCACACATATTCTTCGGGAGGGCTTATATAATGATCACCCGTCCGGGTTAGATCTTTTTTACTGTCAAATCTTTTTCAGTGATCCATCGAATTCCATTCCATCCAGCCGGGATTTATTTCTCTTTTTATCAAGTATTATCAACATTTCATCTATTATCATACATTAAACATTCAATTCACATTCATGTCACATAAATATACAATTCAAGCATTTAAGAATTCAAGTCAAGTTGCACGAACTTACCTCGTTGCTTGTTCGTGTTTATAATTTCACGAATCCGATGTCTTTCCTTTTCCACGTTCAAGTCTCGTATTTGAGTCATCCGAGTCTTTATAAATAAATTTGATCATCATTTTCATTCATTTCATATCCTAATACATTCAATTAATGCTCTAGGCAAAATTACCATTTTGCCCCTAAGCTTTTAATTAATGACGATTTCATCCTTAAGCTTAGAAAAATAAAATTATTGTAATTTAATCCTTGTTTCAAGCCTAATTATTCTCATATATATTGGTAACAGCCCATGAATTCTATGAAATATCAGAATTTTCCATAATTTCAACACTTTTCAATTTAATCCCTAAAACATGTTTTCACCCGATCTTGATCTAAATTAATAATTTCATTCAATTTTGTAATTTAAATAATAAAATAATCCATTTCATGCAATTTAGTCATTTCTGACATTTTTACAAAATTGCCCATAAAGTTTTACTTTTATTCAATTTAGTCCCTAAGCCTAAAACATGTAAATTAGCCATGCTAGCTGAATATTCACATATATTTTCCTCCTCCTCCTCTCCATTCCACATCCTTAATGTAAGAGCCCAAATTTGCCCGGGCCCAATAAAAATAAAATCAAAACAAATAATAAAAAACCAAAGTCTTTTAACGGTCCATTTACAGACCCAATTACTAGCCTAAACCCTAAGCCCAAAATGGCCCAACAACTTAAACTGGGCAGCAAACCCTAGCCCCTAGCCTTGCGCGCTTGGTGACCTCGGCCTCCAACCTCAGATGCGTCCCACGCGCGCCTCGTACGCCACGTCCGCGCCTTCCGTACCTACAAACAAGGCCACTAATAGCAGAGAAACGACAGCAAATACAAAATAAAAAAAAAGTATTGTACTTTTGGTATTTTTATTTTTCTTTTCTGGTATAAAAGAAAGCCAGAAAAACGTTGTAAAGCGTTACGATTTTCAAATACAAAAATATATAAAAGCAGAGGTATTTTTCGAATTTTTTCAGTCTACTTTTGCTTCGCATGTCAAGCATATATATATAGAAACAGAATAAATATTAAAGTTTTTACCTTTTGTGACGATCGGAGATCTGAATCCGAGTTTCTTGGTTGTTTTTCGATTTCTGGTAGGGATTTAGAGAGTTTTGGGGTTAGATTCGGGTTTAAGGGATTTTAAAAGGCCGATATAGCCCCTTTTGTGAGCTCCGACCACCATGTAAGGCGGCAGAGCATGGCGGCCCGATGACCGGAGCTCGACCAAATCTTGGCTGGTGCTCGGAGGGCAGAGGTCCCTTTTGAGAGAGTTTAAAATTTTTTGAAGAAAAGGTGTTTAAAAATGAATTTTTGGGGGGCTTTATAGTATTTATAGCCCCTTGGTGCGACGTCGTTTTGGTACAGTCTGTTAATGACCAAACCGGCGTCATTTAAGGGCTATACCAGCGCGAGTGACCTGACCCGGGGAGGATCCGCGCATTTTTTATTGTTGGTCCATTTGCGCGCCAGGTCCTTCCGCTTTTGTGGAATCTTGTAATGTAGGCCCGCGCCCTTTTTTAATTTAGCCCCAACTTTGTTTTGTTGTTCGGATTTGGTCCTTAGGATATTTGATGGCAAGCATCTGAGCGACGCCGTTTTGAGTGTTTGGGATAATTTCCCAATGAATCCTCACGAGTGTGCGCGCGTGTTAATTTGGTCCTTAAAATCCTGATGCCATCATTTGTTTTTTTAAACCTTGAATTTTACTTTAATTTCAATTTCGTCTATAATTTGTTTTAATTAATTTCTCATTTTACTTTTCAAAAATTGTCTTATTTTCTACTTATTTAAACTTTATATGAACATTATTTAAATTATATTTATATATTGTTTATTTTAAACACCCTTCTTTGTATTATTTTTTTTTAATTTTTTTCACAAGTTACTTATTTTAAATGTATATATTACTTAATTTAATTTACTTTAAATTATTTTATTTACTATCCATTTCACATTTGTATATTACTCATTTCAAACCTTTTTATATTAAGAAATTTTAAATTTTTATATGTCTGATTAGGTTGTTTCTAAATTGATTATTTTTAATCATTTTACACATATATATTTTATCTTAAAATAATTTTGCATTATATTGGTTTTAATTACCTTTCGTTTTTTTTTTGTATATTATCTTACTCCATTTTCTTCAATAATTAATAGAGAAATTGTATATTGTGTAATTATTGCTTATGTGTGATTTGTATTTCTTAATTATTGGTTGGTTGTTGTGATGCATTAGTGTAACATTTGATGTATGGATTAATATCTTGCTTTGTATATTATTATTCCATTGTATTTCATTAAAAAATTGTGTTTTAATGTCATTTAAGTTTTAAAATCATTTTACTCAAAGTTTTTAAAATAAGGCAATGCTCGTGTTTGGATACTTCGAGAAAATCGTGCCCTAACTCACTGGGTTCCGATTTTTATCGTTAAATCTAAGCAACCGAGTCCCTTTTGTTTTTCTCTTTTAAATCAAAATGCATAAATTTTAAATAAATAAAAGCTTACTCTCGAGAATTCGAGATGTTGCGTCCTAACTTACTGGATGTGACATTTTATCATCCCGAGGTAAGAATTTCTAAAAAACGAAGGCAATATTCTATAATCGGGAATTTTGAGAAATTGTGCCCTAACTCACTGGGTTCCAATTTTTCATAAAGCCTAAATAACTGAATACCATTTTTCAAACTTTAATACATGAGTTTTAAAAATCAAAAGACAAGCTCAGTTTCGAGAATATGAAATGTCGTATCCTAACTCACTGGGTATGACATTTTATTTCTTCGAAATAAGAGGGTCTTAGCATCTAATTCGATTTGTTCAAGTGTTTCTTTTAAGCAAATGGATCGTAATCTAGAATCTTTTCAAATTTTCAGCATTAAGACATTAAATGATCAATTAGGTACCAATTTTGGGCGTTACGAGGGTGCTAACCCTTCCTCGTACGTAACCGACTCCCGAACCCGTTTTCTCAAGTTTTGTAGACTAAAATTTGTTTTAATAAATCAAAGTTTTATGATCAATTCTAAGGTGATCCGATCACACCTTAAATAAAAAAGGTCGGTGGCGACTCCATTTTCATTTCTAAATTCGATCCCTATTTTTCAAGAAAGAAAAATGGTTTCGACACTTAATTTATATAACATGCTTATAAGTAACATCATCTATGATTTCACTATTTACTTATAAATTTATTCAAAGCTGTCCATTTAAGTCATAGTCACTAAATTATTTATATCTTGAGCTACAGAATTCCAATTTAAGATCTGTTTGATGTTTTAGAAACTAAACTCAAATATTTTTCTACCATAAAAATTTCAGAATTTATAGTTTAGCCAATAAGTACAGTAAAATCTTCAAATTTGACTCTGTTCTGCTGTTTGACAACTTCTACCTTTCTTTACTAAAAATTAATTATCTCTTAGTACGGGATTTGGATGATGTTCTCGTTTGTTTATTTTAAAAATAGACTCATTAAAAATTTAAAAATGTAAATTTAAGCTCCTAATTATGTTTCTCCAATTTTTGATGATTTTCCAAACTCAGAACAGGGGAACCCAAAATCATTCTGACCTTGTCTCACAAAATTTACTATAACTTATAATTTACAAGTCCATTGCTTACACCTCTTATTATATGAAAAAAATATACTCAAAAATATTTAATTTCATATTTTATTCAACCTCTAATTCGATTTCCACAATTTTTGGTGATTTTTCAAAGTTAGCCTACTGCTGCTGTCCAAAACTGTTTTAGTGCAAAATGTTAATTACCAAGTTTGTAACACCTTTATTTACTTTCTCTACAATATTTCCCATCACTTTATCTTATTTTCCTTCACTAAAATATCAAGAACATAGGGCCATATATAAGAAAACTCTACTATAACATCATTTCCATGCTTTTTCAATAATAACAAACTTACAAATATATTGAAATCTTGATGTTCTTACATTGTCTTATTGATTTCAATCTTTAACTTGATTTTCTCTCTCCTCTAGCTTCTATTTCTTGAATCTAACTTGATATTCTTACTCCCCATAGTCTCCTTGTCATCTTTATCTCTTGATGGCTATGGAAATTCTTTTGAATTCTAAGTGAAAATGGTGGATTTTTTGTGAAAGGACCAAATTGTAAAGAAAGCAAAAATTTCTTTCTTTCTCTCTTCTTCTCACGTTGGTGCATGGGAAAGAAGATGATAATTCTTCATCTTTCGTTCCTTATATACTAAATAAATAATAATAAAATAATAATAAAATATCTCATTAAAATATTAATAAAATAATATTTATCTAATTAAATAATTATAAAATATCATCAGCATCATCATTACTTTCTAGATTTCTCTCTCTTCCAATTGACCATTTTGCCCTTTGTGATCTTTTAAAATTTCATCCTTGAATCATCACATAATTTGATGAAATTACGATTTAGTCCCTCATAATTCTTTACCTATTCAATTTGGTCCTAATTCATCCATTTTCCTTAGTTTCTAGATCATTCCACCCTTAAAATATTTGCACTATTGGTCCTTCAACTTTTTCATATTTACACTTTAACCCATCAAGTTTTGAGTATTTACTTTTAGGCAACAAAACTTTTCTCACTTTTACCATTTAGTCCTTTCTTGAATTAATATATCATAATATATTTCTCAATGTTGTCATAACTCCAAAATTTCTATTTTTGTCGCTTTATTTCCTTATTTTACTTACTATATAAAAGATAATATCTTACTGTAAAAAATTTCGGGGTATTACAATTGGGGCTCTATAAGAACCCGTAAACATCCATTTCAAACTTCCAACTTCCTCTTGGATATCAACATCAATATGATTTTTAGAAAAACTCCGAATACTGACCAGTGCATTTCCATTCCACGCAATACTAAGACCTCCTCTAGAACCTTCCGCTTGGACGTTAATCCCATTCGTGAAACCACACCTTCTTACTTTCTTCATTCGTATCCCATCTAACTTTGTCTCCATTAAGAAGAAACTTTGAATATTAATAGACTTCAACATAAATCGAAGTCTTCGAATAGCCCGCGAACTCCTCAATCCGTAGACATTCCATGATAAAAGTTTAATTTTATCCGGTCAGCTTGCCCCTTAGCACTCGCAGATATCTAATTGTGGTGAGCATTATTTTGCTCAACTAAAGCTCCAAATGAATCAATAGAAATAGAAACATTAGGAACCATCATTTCAGTTCTAGGCATTTTCTTCCCATCAACAAACACTTTTGGGTCATCTTCAACTTCATGATCCATATGGATTCGTCCCATTGCATTAGAGGAACCAGTCTGATTGGCTAAATCAATATTATGATATCCTTCCAAATTA
Source organism: Gossypium sturtianum (assembly GCA_025698515.1). Classification (NCBI taxonomy): domain Eukaryota; kingdom Viridiplantae; phylum Streptophyta; class Magnoliopsida; order Malvales; family Malvaceae; genus Gossypium; species Gossypium sturtianum. The sequence continues at coordinate 114,418,106 of CM046948.1, read as the reverse complement.
AACCCCAGAATCGGGTTGATATGATTTCCAAATCCAGTCCTCCATTCCTCTCACTGATTACTCCCTGACACATGTCTTGACTGATTTCTTTCCTTAGACGCATTATCCTCTTCCTCTCACAGCCAAACACTGCTTGCAGTAAAGGCCATTTATGTTACCGCTTTCAAAGAAATACTCCAGCCGAACTCCATGATTTCATCTTTGAGATTTAATCTAGCAGGGCAGAACTTATCGATGTGACCTAAACATGTTGGAAATGTGTCTATATTGTAGTAAACATGTAACTGTTTTCTATTTATTTGAACGATGAATAAATAAATAAAGTTAATTTCACATTTCACTATTATGTCTTTTGTATTTATGTCTTTTATATTTTGCATGCATAGCAAAATTGTGACAAGCAAATATTAGCTCATTGATTGTCTAAAGTTCAAATTGAAGATAAGTGGCATTGTAAAGAACATTTACATTGCGAGAAAGACGACTTACTTCAGTAAATAATCTAAATGAGTCCGTAATCCCGTAAAAGAATCAAAGTGAGCATTTGATTCAAATACTGAGAAGGATTATTATGTCGTCTACAATTATAATTGGGGAGATGGCTAGTCTTGGCTATCAGAGCAGTTGACTCCACAAGTAGAGACATAGATGTATTTATTGGTAGAATGATACATTGGACAGGAAGCAAGATAAATTAATTTTGAATTCGTTTGTGAATTAATTCACTTGTGACGTTCATGGTGTGATTTACCTAAATCCTGAGTTAGTCACTGACCATGCGTATGCAACTCATATGTTTTGATATAAGTGGAGGCTTATGCTCTAATGGTGATCGAGCTCATAGTTGGTATGTTGGGTATATGAGTTGTGTATGGTATGGCTTTACTAGCAACAATGGAATTCATAACTCAATTAAAGAGTTAATGATATCCTCTCATTGGCATTGTGTGGATTGATAAATATGGAACGTGGCCACGGGTTGCTCGAGCAATTTATCACATTCATTTGTTGATAGTGGTCATATTAATCATTAAGAAGACACAATGGTGGCAATGAGATAAAATAGGATTGTATTGAGTGAACGAATTTAACTCTAAGGAATCAAATATATCATATGAGGGTAACACACAAATGAAGAGGTCATTGGGCAAAGCAGTTGGATGAATTGCTTTCGTAAAGAGTATACAATAATGAGTTTTCAATCATTGTACTTCTTGTGGCCTGACTTCATGATTAAATAATTGTGAATTATCGGAACGATGCTTCTGGATATAATTGCAATCACTAGAGCCTAATTGTATATGTACAATTGGTCCCTCCGCTAGCTCAACAAAAGCTCGATCGGACTGCATTTGAATCAGAAAAAAATTCTACGACTTTGGGAATAATTTAATTGAGTCGATTTATTCGATGTGGAATTAAATTAGGTGGTCGTAAGAATTGTTCAACTAGTGAATTTGATTAAAGAATTTTCTTGAAAAATTAATTTGGAAAATCTAAGTGATTTTTGGAAAAATTAATTTTGACCAAGTAAAACTAAATTAATCAAATCAATTAAAATTAATATGATATTTTTGGAAGTTAATTTTCAAGTTAGACAATTGGCCCGGTAATTGAACTTGAAAATCGAACCTGAGATCATAAATTAGGCCCAAGAGCCCAAAACTAAGACCAAGACCCAAAATTGGTCGAACCGGGCCCAGTATGTGAAACCGGGTTGACGGTCCAACCGGTGGTTAGATCGTACCAGTCGGGTCGTCATTGACCCGGACCAAATCGACAACAGCCGAACCGGCTCGGGGTGTCGTAAGGGTGTCGCATCTGCATCATTGGACACGACAGCGTCCTGGTGGCCGGCGGCGATTGGTCTTCGGTGGTTGAGTAGTGGAAGAGTTACACTCCTACTGAGACTCTACCAGAAAATTTGATTTCAGATTAACTATTCCAAAAATAATATTATTTTAATAGTTTAATATTAAATTAAATTTAATAATTATTTTAATAGTATTTTATTAATTTAATGTTAAAGTGATTATCTTAATATTAAATTTAATTTAATGTTTATCTTGATAAATATTTTATTAATTTAAAATTAAATTGATTAAGTTTAATTATAGTTGAACTCTCTAAACTCTCCCTATATAAAGAGAGTATTGGGTCATTATTTACACACACTTGAATTCAAGAGAGATATTTTTTTGATTTACAACTTGACCTAAAAGTTTAGAGAAATTACAAAATCACCCCACTGGTAATTTTTGTAAAAAAATTTCTAATTCGAAACGAGCCCACACTCGGCAGACGTGAACTTGAGGATAGCGGAGAAGATTACTCAGTCGAAGCGCTCATCCTAGATGAATCGAAAATGTACACTTTTGATTAAGTGATTATTACTTTAGATATCACAACCAAGATCTTGTTTTGAAAAAAAAAATTTAAAACTCTAGTTTTTCCTTAAATTTATTTTCCGTGTTTTTCCAACAAAACATCCACATAAGAAACAAAATAGTGTAAGCTTTTCGTACCGAAAATTTGCATAAGTGAATTTCGAGGAAGGAAGCATAATATTCTTATTTCTTTTTAACGGTTTTCTGACATTTAACTCTACACGAATTCTCAGATAACTCATGAGCCCTCTATTCAGTTGGTTTGAGTCAAATTCCATAAATCTACCCACAAAATTGCCTAGCTGCTTTGCAATAGCTTCCATAAAAAAACCTCAGGGTAAATCATGAATTTGGATCCAAAAAGTCGAAAAAACTAATGGCACCAACTTTGGATCATCATCATCTTTCAGCCTATGAATAATAAAAAGATGATTATTGAATGTCCAAGGACATCCATTGACCACCCAATCTACATCTACTTCATGAAAAAATTTGAACAGATATCGTCTTCCCCTAAGATCCATAATCTGAACATCCCTCAGAGGATGCCACAGATTTGCCATTGTGGTTTTCATTGCAGAAAAATGAACCACACTCAAAGTCAGAAAACATCCCATCAAATAGTATTCATACGTCGCCTTCTAAAAAGTCGTATCAATCGATAGTAGAACCTCCTCCTCCCTATCGTCTATATTGAGACCTTCCAAATCCTTTTCCACGGTGAGAATCACTTACAAAAGAGCGAGCAATAAAAATCATTATAAATGTAACAATAAGAGAAACTTTTGACAAAAAAGAACATAAAGGCAAAAGAATGCTAAAGAGAGTAGACTAAACGTGCTACAGAGAGTAGAAAATTGTGATAAATGAACTAAAAACTTATTCTCAAACCTGGTAGTCTATTTTTTTAAACATGGCACGTTTATGTTGTCCATTTAGAAGGTACATATTTGCAAAGTGAAATTTTTTGAGAGCACCAAAATGAAGTTGTAAAAATTTGGGAGCTGAAAAAAAATTAAAAGCTAAGTTTCTAAAGGGCCCAAAAATGAAACATTTCTACTAATCAAGAGGCTGAAATTAAAACTATTCCATTTAACCAAAAAGGATGACAAAATCCAAACTTTTCAATGGATTGAATTGAGTGTTTTATGGTAATTACTTGTTTCTTCTTGTTTGCTAAATAAAATTATCATTTTACCATTGTATTCATGACTATTAAAAAGATGTTATAAAAAACCTATATGTTTTTTATTTAAATTGTTTTCAAACAATTATGTTTAAATCTTTACTTGCTTTATAAAAATATTAGAAATAACTAGAAAAAAATAAATTGAAATGAAGCATAGGATGGGGATTTATGCATAGTACAATGGAGTGAATGGTGGAGTAAAGCATATTATTTGTGGAGCAATGAAGGATTCGTGAATATCCATTTCACCTCGGGCCATTTCCAGCCCAATTTCAATGCCTGGAGGTGTTTATAGGCTACGTTCGATTTTAAAAAAAATTTAGGCCTGAGCTCAACTCGCCCAAGCTCGCTCAAATGACCCGTTTCATTGTTCATAAAATAAGAAAAACTTATTTAATTTAATTATAAAATATATAAATATTAGTATACATGTTTTAAAAAATTGTTGTATTTAAATAATAAAAGGAGCCAATTTGAGATTGGAAAATTTAAGTCAAAGCCTGACTCAAGTTGGCCGTGCAAGTCACTTGACCCATTAATATATTGACTTGCCTCCGATCCATATTTATAATATATATAAAAACATGAGTTTGGAAAAACTTTTAAACTGATGAGGATACCTATTATTTTTAAATTATTATTTTTATCAATTCGTTATTTGTTTGGTGTAAGTGAAAATTGTTTTTTTTTTTTTGAAAAAAAAGGTAAAATTGTTACATGTGTTTATAAATTAATGTAAACTAATGTATTTACGTGTGCGATGCATGAGATTTAATGTTTTTATATTTTCATTGTTTTTAAATTGGTGTAATATCATTAAAATGTTTCAGATATTAAAATTTAAATAATAAAAATATTAAGATATAACATATTTAAATTACGAATATAATAATAATATTTGATAATAAATTTTTTGTAATGTTACGAGACTGTAATATTTGTGAAATATGAATTATTGTTTAATCATTTATAATTTGCAAATAGTTGTCAGCCACTTAAATGTTTTCCTAAAATGTTTCAATACATTATGATAAATAATATATATGATATGATTTAGTTTGAGTAAAAAAAATTTACCCTAAATATTCAATTATATTAATATAAAATTCTTTTACCATAAATATTATTTTTGAAAATTGAATTATAATTAATTTCACAACACATCGATTTTGTTTAATTCAAATAAATGTTTTTAACTCAATGTAAAAATAATAATTTTTATTTTTGAGCCTAAGTTAAATTATAAAATAAATATAATATATAAATGGGAAGTGATCTACTTACACAGTGTAAAAACTAAAATAGTAAAACACTTCTTTAATGATCCAACCATTAAATTTATCAATATAATTGTACTTGTCATTAATGTAAATTTTCAAACTGACCTAATCTCTATCATATCGATCTAAAATACTCTATATATTAATATATATTCAACAATTGATTTTAAATTTATATTAAAAAATACTCTATATGCTTTTTTTTTCTCAAAAACAAACTAAAAACTTATAAATTAATAAAAAAAAATGATGAATATTTAAGAAAAATAAATAAAAGCAAGTAACAAAATAATAAGAAAAACTAAACAATGAGGCAAAATAAAAAACAAAAAGAAAGAAAAAACAAATATTTCTATAAACATAATTTCAACCTCCATCTCTTACTAATTTGCAATATCCATTGGTTTTACTTATAAACATAATTTCAAAGGATTATTTATTTATAGCGGATACTGAAAATATTTTAAAATAGAAAATGAATATTAATTATATAAGCGAATAGTTTCAATTAAGATCATATTCTTTTTTTTATTATAATGAAACAAATTAATGTCAATAATAATGTAATGTAAAGTTTGACTCTTCTCAATATCATTAATTTTGAATGCATGTATATCCAAAACACTAAATTTAATGCTTACGTTATGTAAATGGAGAAAACAAATCTCTATTAACAAATTAACCTTTTTTGAGATTCCATGAGTAAGTGCGCCCCCACACACAAATCTCTTTTATAAAAACCTCCCTAAATAGTTTCTCAAAAATAATTTATTTTTTAAAATTAATTAATACTTTTTTGTGTTTGGATAAATATGTATAAAATATTTTTTGTTGTTTGACATATTTCTTAAAAATATTTTATAAAAACTGTTTTCAATAAAATAAACATAAATTTGAGATTTTTTTTTTATCTTTTTATTATTTAATTGAATTTATTTTATGTCTATAAATTTATATTTTACATTGTTCTTTGTAAACCAGACACAACATAAATATATTTGTTATAAAATATTATAGTGCAATTTCTTTTTAACAATCAAAATTTATTTTATAATAATAAAATATTTTGTGATAATCAATGTCATATATAAACTTAATAATAAATAATGTTTAATTAAAATTTAATTTAAATTACATATATGAGAGTACACATTGACATATTAAAGTTGTAAGGGATAAATGAAGCTAAGCATTATTTAAACAAATACTCATATTTATATAATTAAAATATTCATATTTTTATACTAGATTAAAATATGTTATAAGTCATTGTACTCTTTGTAAATTTAAAATTTAGTCAATGTACTTTTATTTTTGTATTAAACCTACTTTTTAGATATCAAAATTTTGGTTCAACTGTTAGCATTACTAAAATTATTTTGTTAAGTACACAGATCTAAAAGATACAATTTATTTTAATATCATAATTTTTAAAAAAATAGAGTATGAGAATTTTTTTATGTGATAATTGATTTTTTTGAATTATGTAATTATTTATTATTTTCTTAATTTGTTTTGGTATGTTGTCTAAAAATAATTAAAAGTAAGCCTTAGATTCAATTTTTAAAATTTCATAAATTAAAAACATACCGTATTTTTATAAAGTTATTTTAGAAGAAAATCAATGGTTATAAGCTCTAAGGTGATTGATGCTTGACCCGACCGGAATAGGATAATACTCGCGAAGGATAATTTAAAATGCGTAACCAAACATGAAAAAAAAGTGGCATAAACCCTAGAAATTACAAGAGCTTAAACCCCTCTGTAATCTCAATTCAGGATCCATATTCCAGAAGGAAAAAAAAGAAAAGAGAAGAAGCTTTAATGGCTGGTTCGACGATTCTCTCTAGATTATCATCATCTCGGTTAAAGGCTCTTCCTGTAAAGCTTAAAAGCAGCAAACCAGTGTTACCCACTATTTCTCCATTGAAATCGAGCTCTCAGTCTCAGTTTTCTTCTGCTTCTTCTTCTTCAGTGAAGCGCATTTCCGGGATTTCAAGGTGAGCCATGTTCGTAAGTAAAACTATTTGAATCTCTAAAGTAATGATTTTGCTAGCTCTTTCCTTTTTGGTTTGATTTCTTAGAGAAATGGGAATTTCCCTTTCATTTAGATTACCAGTGGAGCTGAGCTGCTTAATCTCAATGATGCCGTTGCACAGTGCGGTTGCTTCGGCTCGCCTCAAATCATTTCTTGCTATAGAATCTCAGAGTTGGGGTTTGATTCCTCAAGGTCTCTCTATTTACTCAACTCATGGAATATTTTTATTTTTATTTTTGGTATTAATGTTCATTGTTTTGACATCGTCACCACTGAAGCTTGTTAATATAGTTTTTGATCTCAGAATTCTTGCTTTGTTATAGTTGAGAAAATGATTGTTTGAAATAATTATGGTATGGGAGCATATATAATTATAATTGGTATTATTTCACAAAAATTCAACCTTTTATTGTAAGAATCATTAATGAATTGTTGAAATATGTGTCGTGGTTGTTTCATATAACCATTTGCGTTATGACCGGGGCGAACCCGACTGCCTCTGCCTCCCTTGTCTTCTACAGGCTCTTTTGATCCTAAGTATTTTCTTGCTCGAAAAATAATAACTTGTTTTTTTCCAAAAACATCTTTAATTTTATCTTGACTCCCAACATAAAATTCTTATCTTGAGGATCTTGACTTGCATATTTTACGATTTTAGATGTTCTCTCTATAAATGTTCCTCTATAGAGCTTAGTTTTATAGCCTGCAATGTCCTCCAGCATTCACTGGTAAAGGCATGCATATTTTGGTGATACTTTATTTTGTCAAAGAAGCCTGCATTGTATTTGCTTAATAAAGCACGACAGTCTGATGCTAAATTGATTGAATAATGTTAAAAACGAAATATCTCGTTCGTATTATTTCTTTCGGAATGTTTACAAGAACATATCATTTGTTCTGATTCTGTTTTTTCAATGTTGCAGGTATCTCTATGCCTTTATAACAGCACCCGTGGTTAGTGTCTGGTAATTTTTCTTGCCAAAATGGAGTGTAATTTCATTACGAACTCGAATTCTGTAAGGGTTCATTCTTAATAATTCTTAAGAATTCAGTCAGACATTCTCCGAAAATTAGTTTAAAATGCAAGATTATTGTTAAGGTTTATGTTCCTTGTTCCACTTCTGCATCTCTCGTGATTAGCATCAATGATCTTCGTTCTATGTCTTTAGATGGAAAGTTTGCAGTTTCGGGATGATAGTAGTATCGTTATCGTCTCTATGGTCTCAATTTTTTCTGTTTTGATTAGGATTCGAAACATTTAATACCCTCTTTAACGATCAAAGAAGTAGAACTTAGTAACAAGCTGCCATTCGACTAATTGATAGCTGATAACATTAATCCTGTATTAGTTTTTACGCATGTTTTAGCATATGGCTTAACAATAAACTAACTCAATTGGTAATATTTAGCCACTTCTATGACTTATTTTTAGCAAAGAGAAGGGAAAAATTTTGCATATTTTGATTACTCATTTTTCTAATTTTAAGTTTAAATCAATACTAACTATTCTTTATTTTATATCTAATTATTATAATATATATAATAAATAAACTTTTCCTCATGTTATTAGGCATAACATATATGTACTAAACATGACAAATTAATATGATGCATGTATTAAATGTGATAAGTTCATCCATTCATCCCTTATCTATTACATTGTATTCATGTTTATTATTTAGATCATGTCTGAAATCACCAGATCCAATGCATCTTAAGAGTAGAGAAATTCAATAAGACTTGTGTTGTTCGAACTATTCATTTTCTTTGACACACAAATGTCAAACACAAAAATACCTCCAATTTTCTTCCAAATACATTGACAAACTTAGGAAAATCTAATCATATCCGAATTTGACACCCAAAGTTGAGTTTGAGTAATATAATTGTAGACAACTCTTTATCGAAAGCAAATAGCCTATTGGGGAGAGTAAAATATTACAACAGCCTTATAAGTTCAATACATACATTCTATGACATGAACAAATAATAAGAAAAGAAAAGAAAACCAAATGTCAAAAATATCAACTTAACCCAAATGAATTGATTTTTCCATTTTCTGTACGGGGGATGATGTGCATGATTCTTATACCAAAACATGCAACGCAAAATAGGAGTCAAGAGATGGATAATATATGTTATATGTAGTTAAAATTTTCAAGAGAGCTTAAGTGGGGAAAAATAGGAAAATGAGAAAAGAGGAAGTTAGCCATCTGAAATAATGTAAATAATAATAAAAAAGAATTCAGGTTCACATTGTACCAGCTCTTCAAGGAGGTGTTGGTGTTGATTTAACTTTTGCCATGTCAACAAGGTCTCCAAACATCCTATCTTCTGGGTTTGAAGGCCTGCTGGGTGGAACGTAAGAGGAAGTAGAAACCTGGTAGGAAGAGTTTCTTAGGCCATTGTCATCTCTGATGGATAGCCCATGCATTTGTTCATCAAGATACTGCTGCTGACCGAACCCAGATGCTCCCATTTGGGAGTTTCCATACATTTGTTGAGTATGTTGAGGGTAAGAAGTCATTTGACCACCTGGCATTTGCTGTGGAACCATGCCCATGTACTGAGTTCCCGGGCTTTGTTGGGGGTTGAAATCAGCAAACTGGTTTCCCTGATTGGCTTGATTATTAATTGTTGAATAATGACCGGGTGTGATCGGCTGAATGTACATGCCCACCACCTGATCACTTCCCATATGTTGGGATCCTTGGGGTTGCCACTGAGCACCTGCAACTGGGCTAGAGTCTGCTCCCTGTGCTTCCCAGGGTGGTGGTGGTAGTGAGCCACTATACTGGGTACCTTCTCAACATGGAAAAATTAAGCTTCATTGATTTTATTGTAGTAGTATCAAGAATATAACTATTCAGCCTGTCAAATAAGCCTAAAACATCACGGCATTAATTTGGTAAGAGAAAAGACCATAGTGAGGCGGTCAATATATGTAGTCACTTTCAATTCTTAAATGAAGTTTGAGATTTAGTCCATATACTTAAAGAAGGTTAATAACATGTAACTTAGACCAATCATTGACATCGTGGTATTTTTAGTTAAAAATTGTTATCGATATATCTATGCAATTATACCAACTTGAGAAGCAAATCATTATAAACTTAATAAGCATACTAAATCCTAAGCAAATTTTGACTGAAAATACTAAAGGCGTAAACTATTGGACTAAAACTTTTGAAGCTAAAAAGTGAAGAGGATTTAATTTTTAAATGTAAGGACTAAATCTCAAACTTTGTCAAAATATAAGGACTGATGGAATATTTTGACCTAATGATGTTGCTTTCCCCGAGTGAAATGCAGCATGCCGCAATCATACGTGACTGTCCCTAAATACAAGAAGGCTCTGCGCCAAAAATAGGACCTATTTATGTATAAAAAGCTTATTATAAATAGAAACAAACCATAGAAAGGGTCTGCGGCATGCTGATCCAGCTGACTATTCCAGGAAGGACCTGTGCCTTGAGCATATGACTTCTCATATTGAGGTGATCCCATGTTTGGTGCAGTTCCATTCACATGGAAATTCTGTTGCTGCTGAAATTGAGGAGTCCAAGGATCGGTTTGTCCAGTCAAACCATGTGTGTCATATCCAGGTGATCCCACGTTTGCTGCAGTTCCATTCGCGTGAAAGTTCTGCTGGTGCTGAATTTGAGGAGTCAAAGGATTGGTTTGACCACCAAAACCTTGTGTTCTTGAAGAATCATAGGTGGTGTTACCATCAGAGAACATATCATATAGAACAATGGCGTTCTGCTCTGGTGCAGGAGTTGGTTCTTGTGGTTCTCCAAAAGGAACAATGGCCAGTGAATTATCTACCTCTGGCGAATTGTAGTAATCGCAACTAAGCAGGTCTATTTTGGGACTCGCTGCTGCTGGAGGTGTATGTTGAGAACTTGCAGCAGTGCTGGAGATGGATCTGCAGAGAAATTATGTTAGTCAAAAGCTCGAGATACCGGAATCATTGATCAAGGATGACATTTCAACCGGAATTAAATAAAATTTGGGTTAACTGCAACAAACTTCTCCAAACTATCATCCAAATTCTAAATTGATCTCTAAACTCAGTATTTGTATTAATCAAGTCCTTCCATCAGTGTAGCTGTCAATTTTGATGTTAAATATCAATTCAAATACCGACATGAAGCACTTTTAAAACACATGGATCAAATTGCAAACACTTTTGTACTACTGCATAGACAGCTTATATTTGCCATCTGGCATGTTAAATAAAACAAACAAGGTTAATAAAATTTGAGAGGGCTATTTCTCTTTCTTAACATGTTATCTCTATAATAACATGTTTTAAATATGCCTCATGTCAAATTTAAGATGGTATTTAAAGCTTAAACTAATGACTAGGTTGATAGAAGAATCTGATTCATACAATACTGATACTTTGAGAATTTAATTAAAGTGTTTTGAAGTTTGAGGATAAATTTAAAATTTGATCATAGTTTATGGACAATTTAGAATTTGGTTTATAGTTCGAGGGCTTTTAATGAAACAAACCCAATAAATTTCAGTTTCTTGACTTCCTAAAATTTGATAAGCAAATTAAGCACCCCGAGAAATACACTACTAATCATTAGATCTAGAAAAGTTCAACGGGTTTGGTCTTCAACATAATCAAGCCCTTGCAATAAGGTAACATACTTTGAAAAACTCTGTGACTAAATTCTACCAAGACTAAAAAAGAAGAGAAAAAACCCAAATTGGTGAAAGAAACTTGTAACAAGTTCCAGGATTCTGAGTTAAGAGCATGATTCGCACCACTAATAATTTCCTGTAGTAACAAATAACACATTTTAAACACCAGTTCCCTGCATATTGTAAATCCAGCTCATAGAAGTATCATTACCTGTCATTAGACTGGTTGCTGATATGGCCAGTATCAACCAGAGGACCGCCGGCTTTCGCAGGTTCTTTTGCAGGCTCAGGCTTATTTTTGTCTGCTTGAGAAGTTCCTGTAGCTAGTGATTGATGCTTTGCTAGTACCCGCTGCAAATCATCATTCAATGCTAAACCTTGGCATAGAAGTGACTCATCCCTACAAGAGATGGAGAATTAAAGGTAATATATGTTTTAGATGTAAAAGTATTTCACACAGCTCTTTCTACAATTCCCCAGAGGTTAGAAAGTAACTACCGATGCAATTCGTACACCATACATCTTGAATAGGTGACAATATCATACAGAAATTGAATTGAAATGCGCACAAATATATTCAATATGATGTTCTCATAGGGCGTTTTAAAGAAAAAGAAAAAAAAGAAAACAAATGAAATCCTCCACGGAGGGCTGTGGCATCTTGTCAACAACATAGCACCAAGAAGAATATAATTGAATAAGAGAGTTAAGTCCTTTGACCTAAGATCTCAGGGTTTCACTCCCCTCCTTTTCGGTCAAGCATTGAATAAGATAGCAAAACAAAACAAACACCTTAAGAACGAGGTAAAAGCAAAACAAACAGAATGCATAAAAAATTCTACACAGAAAAGAACGTCCAAGTGATGAAGACAGATGACAACATTGAGTCGTCGACATAAAGGTACCAAGGTTGCTAGGAAGTTATAGTAAAAGAAAGAGCATCCTTACGATGTTGAATTAACTAGGTGAACAACTCTTTGTTTAAAGGTGCGGCACTGCTCCACTAAGTCAAGTATGACATCCTGCTTAAGTCCCTGAAGTTGTAGAAGAAAGGTCACCAAATATGCGTTATAAGATTGGGGGATTTAGCAGCATGAAACTTCATGAGCTTCTGAAAAGTTTTTCATTACAAAAGCTGGAAAAAAATGAAGTTACAGTGTAAAAATGCTTTCACAAACTGATGAATTTGAACATTGCCAACCAAATTATTACAGAAGTGTCGGTTATATTCAGAATTTAGCTTTTACTTCAAATCCAATTAATAACTTCTCAGTTAGAAACTGCATTATTATGCTCTTGTGGGACACAGAATCATTTTAGCAAGTAAACAAATTTATCTTCCTTTTCTCTAGATTTCAAATTGTGAACACATACCTCCTTGTTTGCAGGATCTATTGTGCTTAGCATTTCTGTAAGGACATTCATGATACTCCGGGCATTCTGAAGTTCTGTCAAACTAATAAATGAAAATCCAGTTAAAAGACTAGGTGTGTCATCCATGATAAAATACCAAGTAGGAAATAGTGAATTAGCAATGTAATATCACTAAATAACATGAAAGACCAAGTAGTCCACGTTTTTTCAACTATTATAATTGCGCTAGCTTGTGGAGAGTCCCCAGTGCTCTATCATAGAACTGAAAAGGAGTATAAAATACTCAAAACAGTTGAGACACAACAAAATACCTCAGGGTTGGGAAGTCAGGCTCTTCAGAAGACTCAGCTGTCTCTTGCTGATCAGATTTGCGTTTATTTTGAGGAGGAGGCTTCTCAGTTCTCTGGGGAAACATTGCCCCGGCACGCTGAAATGATAAACCAGTTTGTCTCAGAGAAAAAATGAAGGGAAAATAGCACACCATGTAGAACTAGTACTTGCATAACAGCATGTTCTGAATCACGAGAGTTATAAACAAAATAAAGCGTAAGAGGAAATGTATCCTGATCGATGCAGCATGTCTCATACAGTTTGAGAAGAGAAAGCCTCAGCAGACATACCAACAACTCTTGATATGCAGAAAAATATTGTGGATATCTTGCCCTTGCCCCACCAAAAGCTTCTTGCCAAGTGTCAACCAGAATCAATATTTTCTCTTTGACACTATAATCAGGCTGCAATTGAGCACTACAAAAACTTAGAACAACCTTCGTTGGAAGAAAAACAAATGCAAACATGAGATTTAAAATAACTTCCTACCCTTTTCTTGAAAATTTTGACCATCTCAGGAAGAATATTTCTGTCTGCAACATGCATATGGACAATTTCCCCACAATTTTGTATCATGGTCTCTAGTAGCTAAGAACATAGGAAGTAGATCAAAATTCAAACAAGTTTAGTTCCATTTGAGAAAAAGGTGGTAAAAAGGACAACAGGAGTGAAAATTGCATCCATGGATTAGTAGAAAAATGAGAGTAAAAGTTCTGAGGAGCTTACTGATAGTGCAAGAAGTTGAACTTTAGGATTTTTACTTTTGAGCTTCTTCTTTATGCCTTTCACAACATCTTTCACTTGCCTGATAATTAACAATCACATTTATATCATTTAGTACCCTTTTAAAGGCACAAAAAAATAAAATAAAAAATCTAACTTCAATCTTATAAATCCAGCCAGCTTATACATTCCAGCCTCCCTCCCCTGGTGGGAGAAAATTGAAATAGAAAAGCCAAATATTAACCAGAAAATGAAGAAACTAAACCTTTGTGTCTTCTCTGCTATAAAACTTACTTAAGGCATATTTAAATTGTGTTACCAAATACATACTTAAAAAAGGGGGGAAAAAAACTAAAAAGCAAAGAAAATGTTCAATCCTGATAACCTTCCTGAACAAAATCTTTCTTTTTACTTTACATGCGATAAAAAGAAAATTATTTATTTAATTTCTCTTATCTACTATCAGTAGAGGAAATTTATTCTTTATAATCAAATTGAATGCAAATCATCAATAGAATCATAAGAGCAGAGATAGGAAATCCAATGCGACACATATACGGGCATTTTACCCAGGATCATGTTTAAGTATTTCGCAGATCTCGGTATTCTTAGCCCAATCAGGCCCGACCAGCACATCGCTCGTAGCTCTCTCCACCAAATAATTCACCATCTTCCCTCACAAAAAAAAAAAAATCGCAAACGCAAAAAGTTTGGAAAATATATATAAATAAAATTTTATTGAAAAGATCAATGCAGTGCAATGCAATGCAATGCAATTCCGGTGACCTTCCGACGAAATGAATAGCGGAATATTCCGGAGACTCCTACGAATTATCTCTTTAACAAATAAAAATTAAACAGTCCAAAATCGGCAGGAAGTCTCCTCCTCTTTCCCCTCTCCTCGCTTCTCTCACCGTTTATCCATCTAAAATTAAATCAAATTGTTTTTTTTCTTCTTATTTTTGGAAAATAATTTTTTTTCTCTCATTTTTTCTTCCTTTTTACCTTTTGCCAATATTTGGGAATGATTGAAAGAAAAAATAGGAAGACTCAACCAAAATCGACCACGTGTTATTAAAGGGAAGATACACGTGGCCTATTCCAGATGATACCAACGCTTTTGGCGACCGCAAACGTCAAACGGTTCCTTTTTATTGTGTTTTCCCATGTCGATAGAGTGGATTCGGAGATTTTAAAATTTGGGTAAACTATATTATTAGTTATTAATTATTAGTAAATTTTTTATTCAGTTATTTAATTAAAAAATATTATAATTTAATTATTAAATTATTTAAAAAATTTTATTTAAGTTATTAGGCTGCTAAAACGATGCTATATGACTTGCTTAATTCACATTGTCTACAGCAATTAAAATCTCTTTTTCTCTTTCTCTTTTACAGTTCATTTTTTTTTCATGAAACATCTTTGGACGTCACGAATTTGCGAACCAAATTCAAACAAATTTTTTCTTCGATCTCCAATACTGACCGTCAGATCGACTTGGATCTAATGTATATTCTTCTACTCATCAATGGAGACTAATCTACCGTACTGATCGTTGAATGGTGCTCGCTGACGAAACTTTTTTCTTTTGTTCAATGACCAAATTATAGCTTTTTTAATTAAGTGGCCAAAACGAAAATTTACTCATAGCTTAATAACTAATGATAGTTTACCATTAAAATTTTTAGATTATTTTAGATTTTGTTATAAAAGAAAGAGAGATTGAGATAATAAAAAACAAAAAAAAAATATGAAAACAATAGATAATGTACTTTATTGATCAAAATGGATGATTATAACGCTTCATCAGAAGTAGAGATCTAATTAGAATTTAAAGTACACCAAAACTTTATCTTGATCATGATGGACATCCACTTAATAAGATATTCATAACATTCCCCCTTAGATAAATAATGTGCATCGTTAAAACCTTATTAGGAAAACCCTGTGGGATAAAAACCTAATGAAGGAAAAATAGTACACAATCTATAATACGCATAATATGCTGCCTCATTAAAAACCTTACTAGGAAAACCCAATGGGGCAAAACCTCGATTAAGGGAAAAAGAGTGCAACGCGTATTTACTCCCCCTCATGAAAACATCACATATTTTCTCATATTCTACGTATTCAATCTTGAATACTAGTTTTTCAAATGACTATTTGAATGTATTTACTAAACATTTATATTATCATTTTTTTTTAAAATCATGAGTAAGGGAAATTTGGGGGAATATATTTTGATCTCTTCAGTAGATTCAACAATAATCATAACCAACTTTAATTATGATTCTTTTATAAAAACACAAATAAGTATTTTAGATCATTTTATAATCTTCCTTCAACTACTATTCTGAAACACCCCACACCCGGCCCACGAGCCTGAACCGGATCTGGTATGTTCCTTAAATAAATCGGTTTTCAATGTTCTAAATGACTTAGAGAAAATTTGTGTAATTTAAAAAAAATTATTTTGGGTTGGGCTTAATTTGAAACCTATTTAATAAATTCTGAAATCTAACTTAAATAAGGTGACAAAATAATTTTTGGGTTTATTATTTTAAAAGAAATAAATTTACTTATCTTTAATCAAACATAAATTGTATCATATTCAAATAAAAATAAACAGAAATAAAGAAAATCCAATTGGGCCTTATGGCCTTATTACATCATTCAAACCCAAAATAAAGTTTAAAGTACTAAAATTTCATAAAGTCCAAATTCCAAATAATTTCTTCAAGCGATGCATGGCCACCTTTAGCTCCTGCCGACCCGGTCCATTACTCGCTCATCACCGAAAAATAATTCCCCAACGGGTGAGTCAACAGACTCAATGTGTACATAGTACTAATTTCCAACAAATCGAGCATACAAGTCATATCAATATCATGTTCATACAAAATAAAGGATGATGCAACCCAAATCCAAACCTATTTGTCCATCCGCTACACACCACCCGTACCAAACCTGTGCATACCGCGGGGACTACTAAGTCGACCCTCCATCCGCTACACACCATCGAAGGCGATCATTTGCAATCGACGTGCTCATCGCCCACTTATGTTGTGTCATTAGACACTGTATTCACTTTGGATGTAACCGAAGTTACCACTTTTCACTTTATGTGACCGTAGTCACCACTTTACGTTGGTGAGACCGTAGTCATCACCTTCACTTTCTTCCTCCACAAATATCCCGAATGCCCCAATTATTTCATAACATATTTCACATACTTAATTTTCATTCATGTTACTAATCACATGTTCAAAATATATCACATTCACAATCCTATCAAAAGTAGGAAACGTGCACAGGTACTCCTTACCACATTTGTGGTGCTTAGCCACATTCACATCTTGTTACATATTTATATATTTAATGATTGCCATGCAATTTATTGAAAGTTAGTAAGAGTACACACCTTTTTCGCTTAATAGTTTCCGTGAATTCCCGTAGAGCGATCTACCGATCTAGATCTTTCACTCCTATATTCGGCCATTAATTAAAACATATAAATAAACCTATTTGGTCTTAAAACCAAATCCTACTAGAAGTAGAATTACTTACCTAGTTGCCGAATTGATTTAATCAAGTCCCAACAGTTGCTAGAATTCCTCTTCCTTGAAATCGGCTAATACTAGGTATGTAACCATGTCAGTCTTCGGTTTTTGAAATAATGGAAAACACTTAAACAAATTATGCCTTGGCCGAATATCCCTTACCTTATGATGGGATTCCAAATCAAGAGGATTCCTTTATAAGCCTGTTGAAATCCTATAACCGTGTTAGATTAGATCTAACTTTGAAAACGTGAATCATAATCTTTAACCACACATATTTATATTTATAATCCTTACCTTAGATCCTTAGATTTCCGAAAGATCCCCTTTTGATGTTGTGGATGATTGCCCTCTTTCTTAGAATCCACAAAGATTCAGCTTAATGAAGAGAACGGAGAAGAAAATAGAGAAGAAAAGAGAGGGATTTTTGCTTAATGAAAATTCGGCAGAGAGGGGTTTTGCCTAGGAGAATTTCGACAGAGAGGAAGAGGAGCAAATGTTGATGAGTAGCCCTCCTGTCCTCCTTTTATAGCCAAAGTTATCACCTAGGAGTCCTTTACTTGGCCACCACTCCTCTTTTGATAATATTATCTCTTTTATTTAAAAGATAAAAGCCTTTAATCCATCAATTATCTCTCAATTATCTCATTAGAAAATAATCCTTTATTTATCTCTTATTATTCACATATTTATGTGAATAAAACTCCTTTATTTATCTCTTATTATTCACATATTTATGTGAATAAAACTCCTTTATTTATCTCTTATTATTCACATATTTATGTGAATAAAACTCCTTTATTTCTCTTCTATATCCAAGTTTCCCGAAATGTTCAAGTTTCCATTTTTGGATCATTTCCAAAAATGTTTAGGTTTCCAAAAATGTCTAAGTTTCCAAAAATGTCCATTTCCATTTCCATTTTCATTTCCATTTTCATTTTCATTTCCATTTTCATTCATTTCTAGGTTTCCAAAAGTATCAAAAATTTATTCATAATACTTAAGACTTGTCATTTCATACAATTGATCTGAAAAATGCATAGGCCCTTCCTAGGATGTTACATATTCACTAAGTCAAATTTACCACATATGTTTAAATTATTTCAATTCATATAAATGAACAATTTCTCGATAATTTCAATAAGCTTCTAGCATCCTATATTCTTCAAGAATTTTAATATAAACTTCACTATATAGTGACTCATAAAAAGTTGTAACAATAACAATTAGACGCAAGTTAAATCTTTTATGAATTGTCAATTTAATGATATATCTAAATGTTATTGCATCCACCACAAAAGAATATTATATTTTTTCATAATCAAAGCTAGGAATTAGCGAAAAACTTCATATTTTTATTCACCTTTTGCAAAGCTACTTCAATTGCACCCTCACTAGCTTTATACATTTAGATATTTGGAATACTGGTCCAAAAACTCCACAAATTTAATTGTACTTAAGTTGCGCCTTTATATTTTGATCAATTTATTCCATATCTATATTTCTCAATAGATTTATTCAAGATCCTCCTTTTATTTCATTATTTCAATAATAATATTGCATGCAAAATCATTATCGACCACTTTTATTATTCGATTCCACATTTTCTCAAATTGACATTACTTATCGAGATATCTTATTTTCATTATTTTAAAATTCAATTTCAGGTACCTGAATCTCTTTTGAAGTTTTGCTTATTAGCTATGTCTTGGGTCTCTTCTAAAGCATCCGCCTCCACTATTTGACCATCTAGAATAAATTTCATCTTTGGAACCGATCAATCTATTATTTATTCTAACTGATTGTTCTACTGAGACTTTGATTCAAATTAAAATATTAGATGGTATATAACACTTGGTTATTCTCATTAAGTTTGTAAATGTATCTAACAGTTAACTTGTAATGAGTTATCCTTATTGAACTTCTGGTTCAAATTACTCTCCCCCTAACTCATTACAAGTTATTATTTCTCTCTTCTTAATGTCGGGAAAACTATCGAATCAAAATTGTAATCACAAATCATGTCATAATTGAATCTCCAATGCATTTAAAACATCTAATAATACAAAGAAACTTGTAATTAATATATATTCCCAACTTTCTTTGAGGATTCACTCATCTTTGTGCGTTGTGGTGGAACAATTGGAACATATACGCACATACAAAAATTCAAAGATGAGAAATATTTAACTCTTGATAAAAAATCAATTGTAATGGGAAGTATTTATAACTTATTGGCTTTATGCGTACAACACGTAAATCAACATAATCTCATGTTGAAATAGGAAGTTTAGTTCTCATAAGTAATAGTTTAGACATTAATTAGAGGTGTTTAATCAATAATTTCTCTAAACCATTATGCACAAATTTTTACAAAAAGTTTTTCAAACTCAATCAATAAAAGATTGAGATATAAACTCATCAGTATTAGCAAGATGAATTATTTTAATTGCATGATCTGAAATTAATTATTTAAACAAGCAATCTTGCAAACCACAAATTGCAAATTGATAACACATATGTGATTATTTTGTAGATGCATCTACCAAAATCATATAATATCAAAACCATCCACATGGTGGATGAATGAGCCCATATTCGTTTCAGAAATGCAAGACATTAAATCTCAACTTTAGCTAATGAGTTTCTAATAATCAGTTTTCATTGAGAACAAGCAACATATGAGAATTCTTTTAAATTAAAGAATCTTCTGGTTCTTTAATGACTGCCCATATGAATTCTTAATTCATTTTCGCATCATATATGATCCAGGATGGTCTAACTGGTCACACCAAGTAATAAATGCATTTGTATTAGTAAACTTCTGGTTTACTTTAACATGTGTTTCAATTGTACTAAATTGTAACAAATTAATAATTTTACTATCATTCCTTTTACTTTGTATCCACATATAAGTGCTATTGTGACATTTACTACTGAAAATGTCTAAATCAATGTGAATATTATAATGTCACTAAGTCAACAAAATAAATATAATTTCCAAACAATTATATGCAATATTCGCTTCAAGGAATATGCCAAAATCTTCAAATATCTTAAATTTTTTTTGCAACTTCAGGTGCATCCAACCATAACGAGCTTTAGATAGAATTATCATATTTTATTGCTCATAAATAGATCTTTCACAGTAAAATATTTTGCTTCCAACCCCTTAATGGGGATGATGACAAAAGAAGATCAAAAAAATTATAAAATAAATATAAATTAATAACCCAATCCTCTCTTTTTCATCATTTCAAAATAGATATTTATAGCAATAGTGATTCATATGAAATATAATATTTTCCTCATTCACAATCTCAATATAAGATCCATTATAAATATCTTTTAAAATCAATGGATTAACCATCACAAGATATTAATATATTAGCTCTTTTAGAGCTTTCGACTAATTTTGTACTATCAAATATTGGAATAATATTTGTTTATTTTAGTACCATATAAAATAAATATTTTCTATCTATAATGATAAAATTTATTACTACATTCTCATATCCTTCCTCAAAGAATATTAACAGCAACAAAATATTTGGGCATATGCCACATATGTGGCAAATAATCTTTAATATCACATTGATAGCATAAGTTATCTTTACCTTTTGAAGAGTTATCTTGAGAACTCTCATTGTTCTCTTATTTATTACTATGTTCCCACTTTTAGTGATTCATAATTATATATTTTATTTTTCTTTATGTTTACATTCACTTCAGAGAATGCAATAAATCTAGTAGGATAGACTTCTAAACGCATCCATTGATTCTTTATTTCATAATTACTATCGCAAAACATGCGTGGATTTTAAATCAAAATTTATCTATTTATGTTGTCATGATTAGTCTTCAATCACATCCTCAATTACAACAACAATCATGATCTCAATATTTTTATTTTTCATAATTGTTAAGTACTGCTACATTCACTACATTCACTTCAGGGAATGAAGCAAAACTAGTGGGAAGAATTTCATAGTTTTTCATTAGTAACTTATTATTTTGCTTAGCCATTAGAAGGTATGAGATCGTTTAAAAATACTGTTAAAGTCATTTTCACAATAATGTTACTGCAGGAGCACGTTAGATATTTCAATCATATAGTGTAATATATTCCTTCGGGGAATATATATAATACAAATACATGAGTATCTCATATTATTTATATATATGCTTTTAATGTAAAACACATGAATGTTTTATTCAACATATATCTTCTTGATTTGAAAAACAATATAATATTTTAAGAAATTTTGCATCACAATGAGCTAAAATATAAGCTCTTAAAGAGCTTTTTACAGTTTGATGCAATATTAGCTCTTCAGAAGCATATAATCATTTTATTGTATAATCTTAATGAATGTTTAATTTATTTTAAATAAAATTTTATTTATTCATATAAAAATAAAATGAATAGGTATAAATAAAACATATATTAAACGTAACAAATAATAAATTCATGTCACTAATAAATCATTGTGGTTAGATAATATATATTATATATCATATCACAACAAAATACAAAATATTATAATGTCAAATTAAAATAACTTTACAGCTATAAAAGTTTAAATATAAACATTTTCTAACCTCCACCTCTTATGACATAATTTCATCTCAAATTTTACAATGATATGAAATTATCATAGATAGGGTGAATATCCCAAAGTTCATGACAAGTAAGTATTTTTACTCACATTTCGCAATAATCATATATCTTAATAAAAAAAAAAACTAATCAATTCTATTAAAAATGAATAAAATATTTATCTCCGCATAAAAATCTCAATAACTAAATTCGTGAAGGGTTTTATAAATTCATAGAGATACGAATAGTGAATTATATAAATTGAACTTTTTAATAGAAATCAAATCAAATTTCAAATGAAGTTGATTAGATTGACTTACGTTACCATAGATGAGAAGTAGTGATTATAAACATCTTTGGTAATGAAGAGAAAGAGATTATCCCCAAGCAAATATCAAAAAGCAAACTTTGAGAGTGAATCTTACTTCTCGATTTTATATAGATAACGGTATCAAATCTTTCACCATCCTTAAGAACAAAAAGTAAAATAAGTTAATCAAAATAATGATAATGTATAATGAAAGAAGAATGAAAAATAATAACCAGATATGAAACATTAAATAAAAGAAACTTCATGTAAAAACTTTGCATCTTGCCGTCAAAGATATTGAAAATCATGAAGGATAAATTTGATTGACGAACTATCACTTTGAGCAAAATCGTGCTGATAACGTGTTATAAAATAAAGAGAGATGGAGAGAATAAAGAATAAAGAAATTAAAATATGAAAGGAATGGAGAATGTACTTTATTGATAAAAAATGGATTATTACAATGTTTTATCAGAGTGTCTATTTTTAGGCATAAGAAGTATAAAAGAAGTAGAGTTCTAATTAGAATTTAAAGTACACCAAAACTTTATCTTGATCATGATGGACATTCACTTAATAAGATATTCATAACAGATTTGAATTTTTCGGATTAAATTATTTTAGATTTAAACTTTTAGGTTAAATTGTTTTTTAATTGAATTATTTTGATTTTAGATTTTTTTGGATTTAAATTATTTTAAACTCAAATTATTTTAAATTTGAATTAGATAAATTTAATATATTATTTTATAATTATGAAATCAATTTGAATTTAATTTGAATTTTAATTAATCAAGTTAGTTTTTTAGAATCTCATCAAAATTGACCTATTTAAATTTATCATATTTTAATCACCGTTATTCATTAAAAAAAATTAGATATGTTAATTTTTAATTAGATTAATTTGAATATTATTCAACTCAATTTAAATAAAAAAATTTCAATTCAAAATGACCTGAACAAATAACTCAAAAATTAACATGACCTAAAATAATTTAAATCTATAACGATTTAACTTGAAAATTCAAATTTCATACTCAAATGACTCAAACCCAAAACAATTAAAATCCGAAATAATTTAAACTCAAAACCAGGGTTTTTTACCAAAAGAATACAAAAAAAATAAAAAAAATTCCAAAATGGTATAGGAAATCTATTATGTACCAAAATGGTACAAATGAGGTGGTGCCGCTTCAGCCACTGACACCTTTGGTGCCGCCTGTGACACACCCTCAACCACTATTTTCTATTTTTTTTTTCAGCAAATTTTTTGAGTGACTTATTATGCAATTTTTCCAGTTTTGAGAAAAGAAAAGGAAAGGGTGCGGCCTGTCACACCAAACTTTAAATTTGAATAATTGCCTTCTAAGCCCTCCCCATTTATTATTTTCTTTTTATTCCCCTTCAACTCACTATATTGTGTTTAAACAAACTATTAATCTATTTTTGTAGTTAAATAAGCCCTTTACTTATGGTTTTTACTCATAAAATTTAAAAACTTGTTGATTAAATTAAATATATATTTTTTATTTAATAAATTATTCTCATCAAATTTATATCAACATAAGATGTGAATTAGTTTATATTTTTTAAATAGCTTTACTTTAATGTTAAAATAGCTTTACTTTAGCTTTACTTTACACAATTAACAATACTTCACTCTTAGGGCACATGTTTGGAAATTGTAAACATTATGATATACATTTTTGGACTCTTCAAATTTCATATATGCATAGATTTAATAGTTATTATTATATTACTAAGAGTAATTGATATAATATTATTAATAATATCTATTTATATATTTAAATTAAATATTACAAATAATTTAGATATTTAAAATTTATATGTCATATATCATTATATTAAATTATTTAATTTTTTTTTACTTTCCATCATTATGTCTAAAATAGATATTTTAACTTTCAACCGTAATTTTACGATAATAATATTAAACACTTGAAATCAACATATTACACTTTTTTTATAACACTTTTTCAAAATGATAAGTATCATTTCTTTTTTTTTCTTTTATGATTTAAAGCTTTATTTGTTTTTAACGTTGAATATCTTATACTACAACTATTATTATACTTTTTTCTGGCAGAGATGAAGTCGAAAATTTTATGTCGTGGGATTGAGATAAATTTATAAAATATAGGAAGGGTGCAAAGCTAAAAATTTTATGATAAATTTCTTAAAATTATTTATTAAATTTTAGGAGGATTAAAATATTATTTTACTACAAAATTAAAAAGGTTTCAATTGAATTATTATTTTTGGGAGGGGATAAAATTGAAAATTTTCTAATTATCCAGAGAGGGGGAGCAAAGACTCGATCTGCCGCTTTGTCCCTATTCTCATGTTTACATAACACATTATCATTTTTGTGTTTTTAAAATTTAATCAACAAGTTTTTAAATTTTATGAGTAAAAACCATAAGTAAATGGCTTATTTAACTACAAAAACAGATTAATGGTTTGTTTAAACACAATATAGTGAGTTGAAAGAGAATAAAAAGAAAATAATAAATAGGGAGGGCTTAGAAGGCAATTATTCAAATTTAAAGTTTGGTGTGACAGGCAGCACCCTTTCCCTTCCTTTTCTCAAAACTGGAAAAATTGCATAATAGGTCCCTCAAAAAAACTGCTAAAAAAAAAACAGAAAAGGGTGGTTGAGAGTGTGCCACAGGCGGCACCAAAGGTGCCAGTGGCAGAGGCGGCACCACCCTTTTGTACCATTTTGGTACATAATAGATTTCCTATACCATTTTAGAATTTTTTTTTATTTTTTTGTATTTTTTTAGTAAAAAACCCATAATGTAAATCAAACCTAAAATTAATCCAAATTCAAAATAACATATTAACTCCAACAAAAATAAATTTTTTTTAAAACCTAAATTAATCCAATCAACTTAACCCATAATAAAGTTGGCTGTACTTGTCTAATTAACAGGTCTAACAGAATCTACCTTCAAAAAAAATAAAAATAAAACACAGGTCTAACAGAATTTCAACAAGCAGGAAACTTCTAAAAGAAAAGCAACAAAGAGGTAAAAGTACCACACAAGCCCCTACACTATACCCTTGATTGCATTTTAGCCCCTTTACTAAAAATATGGGAAAAAATTGTCTTTGTAGGTTGGTTGAGTGAGCAAACAGCCTATCTGATAAAATTTGGCATTTATATTTAAGGTATAATAACAAATTTATTCTTCAACCTTTATGCATTTATTCAATTTGACCTCTACTTTTATTGAAAGTAAATTAGAAAATTTTTAAACTAATATGGCTAAAGGGTAGAAAAAAACCTTAGTAAATTTAAAAAAAAAAATCAATTAAGCCCTTTTAAAACTTCAAAAATAAAAAATTTTAAACTGTTATAAAATAAAGAGAGATGGGGAGAATAAAGAACAAAGAAAATATGAGAGCAATAGACAATGTACTTTATTAATCAAAGGGATGATTTACAATATTTCATCAGAATCTCTATTTATAGGCATAAGAAGTATAAAAGAAGTAGAGATCTAATTCTAATAACTATTAGAATTTAAAGTACATCAAAACTTTATCTTTATCATGATGAACATCCACTTAATAAGATATTCATAACACTCCCCCTTGGATGTCCATTGGTAGATAATGTGCCTCATTAAAACCTTATTAGGAAAAACCTTGTGAGATAAAAAACCTAATGACCATCTTTATTTTCATCATTCCATTTTCACTTTTAGGAACCTAAATCTCTTCTTGAGTTTTATAATTAGTTATGGGTCTCTTTAGTAACCCCCGCCTCCACTATATGACCATATTGAATGTTTGCTCCTTTCTTTTTACGAGGATTTTTATCTTTGGAACCGACCGGTCTTCCACACTTCAGGCATGTATTACTTTCTTTTGTACTAATAGTTTGCCCTATTAGGACATCAATTTGTATTGGAGCATTTTCAGCTGGTATGTGAGATTTAATGAATCTGGCAGTTGATTTGTAAAATGAATCATCTGTTGAACTTCTGGTTCACATTGCTTTGTACGAGGATCTTAGATATTGATAATTCATTTCAAGTACTTTATTAATCCAGCTTTTTATCCTCTCCCCCTAATGTTGGGAAAACTGACAACTCATGTCATAATTAAATCTCGAATTAATAGCTCAAAAATATTATAAGGAGACTCATATAAATATACATTCCCAATCTCTTATTATGAACCATCTTTATGCGTTGTGGTGGAGCAGTTGGAACATATATCGCACATCCAAAAATTGTAAGATGGGAAATATTTGGCTCTTGACCAAAAATAAATTGTAATTGGGAGTATTTATAATTTATTGGCTTGATGCGTATAACATGTAAATCAATACAATCTCATGTTGAAATAGAAAGTTTTGTTCTCATAAGTAATGATTTAGCTATTAGTTGAAGGCATTTGATAAACAATTCAGCTAAATCATTTTGTGTGTGAACATGAGCTACAGGATGTTCAACTTTTATCCCAATTGACATGCAATAATCATTGAAAACTTGGGATGTAAACTCACCAACATTAGCAAGATGAATTGTTTTAGTTGCATAATCTGAAATTAATCATTTAAACAAGCAATCTCATAAACGACAGGTTGCGAGTTGATAACGCATGTGATTATTTTATTGATGTATCTACCAAAATCATATAATATCAAAACCATCCACATGGTGGATGAATGAGCCCATATTCATTTCAGAAATACAAGACATTAGATCTCAACTTTAGCTAGTGAGTTTCTAAGAACCAATTTTTTATTGAGAATAAGCAACAAATGAGAATTTTTTAAATTAAAGAATCTCCTGGTTCTTTAATGGATGTCCATATGAATTCTCAATTAATTTTCGCATCATATACGATCCAGGATAGTCTAACTGGTCACACCAAGTAGTAAACGCATTTGTATTAGTAAACTTCTGGTTTACTTTAACATGTGTTTCAATTGTACTAAATTGTAAATTATAACAAATTGATAATTTTATTATCATTCATTTTCATTTGTATCCACATATAAGTACTATTGTGACATTTACTACTAGAAATGTCTAAATCAATGTGAAGTCTATAATTTCACCAAGTCAATAAATATAATTTCCAAATAATTATATGCAATATTCGCTTTAGGGAATATGCCAAAATCTTCAAATGCCCAAAAATCTATTAATAGCAAACTTTGAGAGTGGATCTTATTTTCCAGGTGTACAACAGGTACATAACCAATGACTTTTCATACATAAGTTTTCTCTCTTGCAAGTTCTCATCAGTAATATTTTACCACATAATTTTAATTGAGAACTTATTCTGAATACTGTAGAGTTATATTCATAGGTTTTTTTTAAAAAAAAAACTTGCAACTTTAAGTGCATCCAACCATAATAAGCTTTAGATAAAATTACCATATTCTATCGCTCATAAGTAGATCTTTCACAGTTAAATATTTCGCTTTCAACCCTTTAATAGGGATGATGACAAAAAAATATCATAAAGATGATAAAATAAATATAAATTAATAGCCCAATCCCCTTTTTATTCATATAAAATATAATATTTTTCTCATTCACAATCTCAATATGAGATCCATTACAAATATCTTTTTAAAAGTAATGCATTAAATCACAAATTTTGTGCTTTTTAGATATTGATATATTAGCTCTTCTGGAGCTTTCAACTAATTTTGTACTATCAAATATTGGAATAATATTTGTTTGTTTTAGTACTAAATAAGATAAATATTTTCTATCTGTAATGATAAAATTCATTACTACATTTTCATATCCTTCCTCAAAGAATATTAAAAGAAATAAAATATTTGGGCATACGCCACATATGTGGCCAATAATATTTCATATCACATTGATAACATAAGTTATCTTTACCCCTTGAAGAGTTATCTTGAGAACTCTCATTGTTCTCTTATTTATTACTATGTTCCCACTTCTAGTGGTCCATAATTATATCTTTTATTTTCTTTATGTTTACATTCACTTCAGGGAATGCAACAAATCTAGTAGGACGAACTTATAAACATCCCAATAGATTCTTTATTTCATAATCACCATCGCAAACATGCGTGAGATTTCAAATCAAAATCGATCTATTCATGATCATTTTCCAACTATAATAAACATAATATAATAAATAAAACATAGTAAAATATACCTGAAGATCTTTAACATCATTGTCATCACTTTGACTATTATCACGAGCATAAATCTATACTTTACCCATGCTTGTACAATAAATCAAAGATCGGGAATAAAAACCATAATCTATTCTGAGATTGATCTTTCAACATCCCGAAGATGAAGTTGTAAGGTTGAAAGTTTAAGGTGAAAAAGAATTTGATCTGTGGGACGACTTCGAAAGATTTTGAAAAATATAGAGAATCATCGTGCTGATAACGTGTTATAAAATAAAGAGAGATGGGGAGAATAAAGAACAAAGAAAATGTGAGAGCAATAGACAATGTACTTTATTAATCAAAGGGATGATTTACAATACTTCATCAGAGTCTCTATTTATAGGCATAAGAAGTATAAAAGAAGTAGAGATCTAATTCTAAGAACTATTAGAGTTTAAAGTACATCAAAACTTTATCTTTATCATGATGGACATCCACTTAATAAGATATTCATAACATAAACAAAATTTATGAAAAAAGATATGAGAATTTTTAAATTATAAAAGTTTTATTAAAGAATAACAATACCGGCCCATTACAATCTAATGTTATAAGATTTTAAATTTTTTTTGACCCCTACTCTTTTGCTGGGCCAATATTTTTATTTCTAATAAAAAATTATAATTTTAAAATTTGTATAACAATTTTTATAATTTTTATGATTTTTTATGATTTTTAAAATTTAAAAGGGCTTAATTGCTTTTTTTTAGTTTGTTACTAAGGTCTTTTTGACCCTTCAGCTTTATTAGTTTCAAAATTTTCTAATTTACTTCCAATAAAAGAGTAGGGGTCAAATTGAATAAATATGTAAAGGGACTATTTTTACCTTATATATAAACACCAAATTTTTACAGATGGCTGTTTTGCTCACTCATCTAATGTACAGGGACTATTTTACCCATTTTTTCAATAGAGGAGCTAAAATACAATCAAGGGTATAGTATAGGGGCTTGTGTGGTACTTTTACCTCTTTGTTGCTTTTCTTTTAGAAGTTTCCTACTTGTTTAGATTCTGTTAGACATGTGTCTTTTCTTGAAGGGTATAGTACAGGGCTTGTGTGGTGCTTTTACCCAACAAAGATAAACGAGCAAGAAGCAAAACCATTTTGAGGACCGAATTTAAGGATTAATGTGAAAAATGAAATTCAAAATCCAATCAAAAATAAATATTTCTTTGTTACTATTATGAAATAATATCAGGCATTCAATTTCGCACTGCCAATTGCATTACTTTGTAATATGCCATATGAATATATTTTCTAACGTTGAAAATGGTTAGGTCGAAAAACAGTAGGCATACCACGCAATTGCTTAGGCCACAAGTCACAACTACAACATAGTCATAATCTAGACCTAATGATATGGATTTTTGGAGATCTAACCACAAGAAAATCCAAGTTTTATGCCTTACATTTGGACACACATCAGTACACAATCTCGGCGCCCACGGGTTAGCTTAAATCTCTGCTATTCAGCATCATCAACTGAGCTGCGGGTGGCTTTGTGCTAATTATTTTTCATAGCCGCGAGTGAACACTATAATACCAACATCACCACGTTGCTCAATTGCAATTGAGAGACGTGATAATTGTCGGAGAACCACAACCCAAAAACTAGTTGTTGAGGTTGGAGACCTGAGTCCCACAAAAACATCCCATTCTTTCTATTGTACATTACCAACGGACACATATCACGTTACTCCATTCATATCTCTTTTCCTTAAGGTTCTTAACATGTTTTAATAATAATGGTCAAATCAAATTTTGTTTAACAATGAAATAATCAAACAAAACTAAGCTGATCCATTCGGTTTTAAAGTTTCAAAACTAAATACACCAAGCTAATTTACATACAATAGTGCTTTGCATTATAAGATATTGCAGAGTTATGTCTATATGCAGAGCCAACAAGCGAGAAGCAGATTCTTCGACAAACCTTCTGAGAGCAAGAGAATGAATCAAAGCTTTTGCTTCAATAAGGAACAGGTACTCGGACTGATGAAGGACCGGATTTCATGTCCTCCAGGATAATATTCAAGAGAGTTTGAGTTATTGGACCTTCCTTGCCTACAAAGAAACGCATAAAGGGCACTATCAACGCTACAAATAAACACATAATGTACGAGAAGAGGCTTGATGAACCCTAAATGATTAACACATCAGATTAGCATTTCTTTTGAAGAACAATGGTACATCAGCAACATAGCTTTCAAGGAAACTTCAGAGAGAGGTCTTCCGAGTTCAACCTATTTCGAGGCAGTTTGATTAAGGACACTCTATGTTTTCAGACAATGTGGTTAACCAATCAAAATTGAAGGACTAAAATGATGAATGCAGGCAAATTTGAATGCAAGAAACTAGTAACTAGATGTTGCAACTTATGTAAAAAATGAAGCTTCTTACCATCGCCAATGACCTGTTCATCCCACTGTATTACAGGGCGAACAAGGACCCCACTGCCAATAAGCATCATTTCGTCTGCGCTTTTCCCTTCATCGACGCTCACGTTATTCACTCTTATTCCACGAAGCTTCCCCTCTCTCACCAGTCCCTCCGCAAGAGTCAAAACTCTCCTAGCAGTGCAACCACTCAAAATTTTGTCGAATTTGGGCATCAGCATCTCCTTTTCCTTTGTAATGAATGCCACATTCATACTAGGCCCTTCAGCAACAAATCCATCATCATCCAGCCAAATTGCTGCATATGCACCTTTTTCTTCAGCTTCCATCTTTGAAAGCGCGTTCGGAAGGTAATTCACACTCTTCATGGAGGCAAACTGGGGAGGCTTCATGGGGATTGATGAAGTAACTACTTTGATGCCTTTCGAATCGAGCAAAGATTTATCTTCAATCACAATAGCATAAAGAGCTGGTTGGTGACAGCCAGAAGGTGATAGTTGAAAGTCACCAGGTCCAGCTGAAATCCAGTATCTCAGTGATCCATTTGTGCACTTAGATACACTTACAGTTTGTATAAGAATTCTTCGGATAGTCTCACGATCAAATGGAAGAATGATTTTTGCCATGGTTGCCGACTTTACGATTCGATCAACATGTTGGTCTAATTCATAAAGGTGTCTGAAATGTAGAAAATACATAACAGAGCTTTAGAAAGTACTAACTTAACATGCATATATACATACACAAGTAGTTTTCTCTTCTTGGTTGAAAAACACCCAATTCTATTGGATTCAAAGCCTCAATCTTGATTCAATCAAGATATAACATAATTTTTTCATCAATCTGTTAATCAATCCAACTTGTTATAAAAAGGGTTATTAAATTATATTATGATTATGGACACCATTCCAAATTAGGGACAAAAAAATGAGCTCTTTGGCTGAAAGATTCACTAACCTGTTCGCTATTATAGCAGTATCAAAGACACCATGTCCCCTATGAACCATGTGATCATCCATAGGGATCACCATGGCAGCTTCATCGGTTACTATTCCACCAAATATGCTAGAGTACATAGCCAGGTATTGCTGGTTCCCTTTGTTGTTTTCTCTGTTATGTTTTAGCTTTTCAATAGCCTTAAACAAACCAAAAAAAGTAAATAAAAAAAAAAGAAAGAAAAACATTACAGATGGGAAATCAAAGATATCATGTAAGAAAGAAAGAAAGAAACCTCTAAACAAGACAGTAAAGGAATGTCTGATAGTTTATCAGTAGAATCTGCCAAGACAAAATCATCCACCAAATACAGAAAGCTCATAAGAAATGATGTGATATGAAATGAAATAACATAATTACCAAAAAATACACACTAACCGATCATTGATTCAATTTGATTAGAACTTCTAACGATTGTCAAATCCGAGAAAGACCCTTTTTTCATAAGAGGAAGATTTCGTGGAACAAGACATAAATCATACAACAGGTGCGTGTATCTAGTCGGAAAATTGGACGTATATTTAGGGTAAGAAGCTGAAAGAGAAGCCATGGAAGCCATAGATGCTACTAGTTGTTTGAGTGAGTCGAGATATGAAGAGCGGTGTTTATCTTTTAGTAGGCTATGGAAATGGTTGACTTAATAGTACTATGGTGGATTGGATTCCATTTCCAAAAGAGTGTGACGACGAGACCTAAGGACAAAACTTTGCCGGCAGAGTGGATTATCTCCCAGAAACGACCTTCAGCATTTACAAGCCTGTATGGCGCTCGGAGCCACAACTAGCTATCGCTGAAGAAGGTTTATTTGGTTAGGTTTTGTCGATTTTTTTTAAAATTTATGAATTGCTTATAATAATTCTATTCCAGTTAGTTAATTTTTTGGTTTTATACAAGTTTCAAAGTACCTTTTATAGATATTTCTTAAAAGACTTAATTTTTCCAGTAATTAAAAAATTTAAATGTAATTTTTAGTCAAATCGGAACAGTGGTTTCGAGATCACAAATCCGAAGTCAAAATATTTATTTTATTATTATTTTAATATTTACAGCATGAAAATATGATTGTGTGAAATTTTCGTTAAGAAATTTTATCGTTTGAGTATTTAATTTGATAAAAAGGACTAAATCGCGTAAAGTGTAAAAGTGATGTTCTATTAGTTAAAAGTGTCAAATAGCTTTGGTTTTTAAATATAGTGGCCTTAAATGGTAAATAAACCATTTGAAATTTGGGTGGACATTTATGGGCATAATTAGATGAATTTTTTTATGATGTTATTAAGGTTAATGTTGTAAATTGTTAATAAAGGATAATAAATTAAAGAAAACAAAAGAAAAACCTTTATGTTCATCTTTCTCAACCGAATGTTGAAGAAGAGAAAGCT
Source organism: Gossypium sturtianum (assembly GCA_025698515.1). Lineage (NCBI taxonomy): Eukaryota > Viridiplantae > Streptophyta > Magnoliopsida > Malvales > Malvaceae > Gossypium > Gossypium sturtianum. Next base: position 114,384,673 of record CM046948.1, on the reverse strand, counting down.
ATTAAAATAGCTTCAAGGTTCGGCCACCTATTGTCGATGCATGTAAGTCCGTTTTTGTCCTATTTTTAATGATTTCTATGTTTTTGAGATCGTTGTAACTAGGTCTAGCTAACCTAGGGACTAATTTGCAAAACTGTTAAAGATTTTGGATGTTGCTATTGATGAATAAGCATGTATTTTGAAGTTTCTTGATAGATTATGAATGCTTGTTGATAGATATACAAGTTTTGTAAAGTGATTTTTAATGAAAATGCAAATTAGGGGCTAAATTGTGAAATGTGTAAATTTAGGGGTTAAAATGTGAAATAAATAAAAATTTTGGACTTCTATAAACATGATAAATATTCGGCTAATCTTGGGTTGTGATGAAATTGAATGAATTTTGTTTTACGAGCCTAGGGACTAAATTATAAAAGTTGTGAAATTCTTGGGGTAAAAGTGTAAAAGTGCTTAAATGTGAGTTTTGGATTAAATTGAATAGAAAGATTATTAAATAAGTTAATTTTGAATATATTTAGATCAAGAAAAGCGGAATTCGGATCTAGATCGGGGGAAAACTAAAGTTATCGACTAATCGACTTATTTCGTCGTTTTCACATCTGAGGTAAGTTCGTATGTGATAAATTTCAATACAAATGTATTTCATATGCTTTGATATTGCATAAATTGCGAATACGAGACTGTGGATATGAATGATAGTGATTCGACGACGATTCGACATTCGAAATCCCGGTTGAACCTTAGGAATAGTTTAGGATGCTAGTGACATGTCATTAGGGGATACATTGAGTTGGTTTCGGGCCATGATATAACACTTCGAGTGCGAGTTATACCGATTTGGCTTTGGGCCATGCATATCGGCTGATTTGGCTTCGGGCCATGATATCAGTACTTCGGAGATAAGTTACCTTGATTTGGCTACAGGCCATGGTATAGGTACTTATCGTGTAAGACCTTTGAGTATCCGACTTCTATTCCGAATGGTTCAGCGGGTAAATGAAAGACGAGAATGTGTATGAGATTAATACGAGATGGTACAGGTATGTGCATAAACCATATTAGCTTTGAATCGAAGAAATGGTGAAGAAAGTATATAGTTTTGTGAATGAGTAATTGAAAGGTTTGTTAGTTGATGTGAATTCACGTATTTATAATCAATGGTTGAATTATGTGTTTAGGATTATATCGAGTTTATTTCATACGAGCTTACAAAGCTATAAAGCTTACACTGTTTATTTTTCTATGTTTTATAGTGATTTCAAGCTAGCTCGGATTCGGGGATCGTCGGAGATCGCATCACACTATCCACCTATCACTTGGTACTTATGAACTTTGGTATTTTAAGTTTATGGCATGTATAGGGACTTTGATCATGTTGGTTATATTTTTGGTAATGGTTTTGGCCATTTGAATTGACTTGTAAATGTATATGTCTTGATTTGTATATAATAGCCATGAGAGTTGGCTTATTTTGAGTTAATTTGATTGTGTATATGTGTATGTGCATATAGTTTATGTTATGTAAATTGAGGTTGGTTTTGTGATGTTTATTAATAGTTGGTATTATAGAAGTTGAATGTTGATATTAGTGATGTTATTTGTTTGTGAATCAAGGGAAAGAATACATGTTTTAAGTAGCCATATTGATGATCTAAGTTTATGAGATTTGGAGTATAAATGGATTGGTCTATTTTGAAATTTGTGTGTATTGAGAAATGTGGTATAGAACATGCATGAATTAGGTATGAATTGGCTGGTTTAAATGTCTATTTATGCTATGAGATGGTGCAAAATGATGTGGTGTAGGTACATTTAAATTTGGGTGGCAAATTGGCTTGGTAAATAGCCTATTTTTGTCCACACGGGCAGAGACACGAGCGTGTGTCTCAGCCGTGTGTGACACACGGTTATGTTACATGGCCGTGTGTCTCCTGGTGTTGAAATTAAAATCAAGTCAGTATGCTCCACACGGCCTCACACACAGGCGTGTGACTTGGCCGTGTGGCATAAGTCAATATACCCTATAGGTTTGGCACGGCCTAGCACACGGCCTGACACACGGGCGTGTATGGCCATTTTTAGGGCACACAGGCTAGTCACACGGGCGCGTGTGTTGGCCGTGTGACCCAAGTCAGAGAGTTACATGGGGTCAGAAACAGGCTGGGACACGGCCATGTGATCCCATTTCGAATGTCCACAAGGCCTGAGACACGGGCGTGTCTCTTGGCCGTGTGAGTGACACGACCGGGGTACACGGGCGTGTGACCCCTGCAGTTTGAAAAATTTTATAAGTTTCATAAAAGTTTCCTATGTTATCGGTTTAGTCCCGAACCACTTCCAAAGCATGTATTGAGCCTTATAAGCTTGTATTATGGACATCATGATTGATGATGAATGATGATTGCATGAAATGTGAAAATGTTTGAGAAATGTATGTGTAATTGTATGATAAGTCTGATAATACTCTCTAACCCTATTTCGGCGTTGAATACGGGTGAGGGGGTGTTACATTTATTGGTAACAGAGCTACGATTTAGTCGATTCTCGGACTAATATAGCATGTGTGAGAGTCTAGCTATACATGCCATTATATAACCTGTGATAGTGTGATCTCTCCCAACTTCGATGAGATTTGTCTTACTTAGACAGAGATGTTTTCCAACCGAGCTAGTTCCGATGATACTGAAAATGATACTTAAGTATCTGAGTAAAAATGTGTCTATGATGAGTTGAAATTCATAAAGGTATGAATAAAAGTTCCTAATATTGTGTTGATGATAAATGTTATATTATATATGTGTATATATGAAAGTCAAATTTTGAGGCTTTACAATCTTCACCCCCTCACCGGTATAGTGTTATACAATAAAGTTCACAAGATTTAGTTTGTATAAGCTCACAAGTGTGAAACTAAAGAGTTCAGTGGTGGAATAATTATTAATGCGGTTAGAGATGAGAAAGGGTTAGCAAGTATAGATAGTTTCAGAAGAGATATCAGCTTATTCTGAAGATCATTAGGATTACGCGATGACGCTGTTAAAGAAGAAGTTAATCTCGACTAATCGACTCATTCAGGTATAATGTCTAAAGAATGTATTAATTGGAAATTCTTCTGAATTGATTTTCGTTAGTGAATGGAATAATGTGGGATTAGTGATGACTGTAATAGTCAATGGAATCATGTTTGAATTGTAAAGATATCTGAGTGCAGTGGTTATAGTTGATTAGAGTATGACGATTTCTTCTGGGTATTATATGTGGTCATTCATTCTCAGAGATATATGTAGATGTTCATTTTCGGATGAGATTCTTATTGTATGAGAGCACTAACTAACCATATTGTTAGATGAAAGCATTGTGGGTTTAGTTGGTTTGTGATCGGCATTGCTCTATTTTTTCTTTGGTATTCTATTCCATTACATTTGGTACAAAATTTGACGGTAAAATCCATATGATGCTAGTATTCTGTTTCTATTGGTTGTTGCTCTGCTTTATATATATATATATGGAAATTATATTGTTTCTATCACAATTGATTCCAGTGTTTATGAGTGGTGTTTTTTCTTCTGGATTTTTCTCTGGGATATCATCGAGATCTTTATCATCCAATATGGGTTGTGTTCTTGAAAATTCAGTATAGCTTCACATCTTGGATTTCATTATCTCGGTTTTCTTATCATTCTTACTGTTTAATGTATCAAATATAACTCATCTGTAAAGGATATTCAGTGAGAGGAAATAATTATATTTATTACGGTTATAATTTCTAGTCTAATCATGGGAGCATGGTAATGTTGATCTCAGGTCTTTTCTAGTTTTTGTGAATGGGGTTGACATTGAAAAAAGTATAAACGGTGGAAGCTCAAGCTCAAATTTGTATAACGGTTTTCTTTTCTCAGGTAAGCTTGATTAAGGTTAATGAGTTAAATCGGGATATTATGATTTGTTGAGCTAATGCAGTTTGTAAAGATCATTGACTAGTATGTTGAGGGAATTATGAAAGATTGTATGTTTGAGTTGTTCTAACAACATGGAGAAGAGATTACTTTGAAATGTTATTATCTGATGGGTAAGATCTATTCAGTTGCTTTAAATATGAGCAAGTTAATTAAATGAAAAATAATTTGAGTTATATGCATTCAAGTTTATCCTCAGGTATGGAAATAATTTTGTGTATTAACGGGTAAATAGAATGACAGTTTGAATGAAGAATTCATGTTCTAGAAAACATGATACAGAAATATATCTATTAGATTTGTTTTAATTGAAAGACGTTATTATGAGTTAAAGTTGTTCTAATTAATAAAGTTATCACTCTTGTGAAGTTAGAATGGTCTGATACTTGTTAACAAAGTTTTAAACAGTTGAAAGTATTATTAACAGAAACACTAGTTCTGGTTCAGCTTGAATCGGGTAAAGAATTCGTGATTTTCAGTGATGCGTCATTGAACGGATCAGGATGTGTTTTAGTACAAGAATGTAAAGTGGTAGTTTATGTTTCCAGACGGTTAAAGCCATATTAAAAGAATTATCCAACACGCGACTTAGAGTTGGCTGCTATTGTGTTTGCGTTGAAAATTTTACGACATCATTTGTTTGACGAAAAATGTCACATACTTACTGATCACAAGAGTTTAAAGTAGCTGATGTCACAAAAAGATTTGAAGCTGAGACAGCGTTGAATGGTTTGAGCTATTGAAAGATTGTGAGTTAGTTATTGATTAACCTTTGGGGAAAAGCAAATATAGTTGCCGATGCTGGAGTGGAAAATTTTTGTTTACTTTGTGAACGATGGTTACACGATTGACCTTGAAATGATGGCACAATCTTAGATGAGTTAAAAGCTAAACTGATGTTTTCATTGCAAATCTGAGAATCTCAAAAATGTGATAGTGAATTGCAAGCGAAACAAGTACAATGTGAATAGACTTCTGATTCTGAATTTCAGGTCGGACCTGATGACTATTATTATTATTCTGAGATAGAATTTTTGTACTGAAGAATCTAGAGCTTATACAGAAAATTTTGTACGAGGCTCACAGTGGTAGCTTGTCTATTCATTAGGGAGTAATAAGATGTACGGTGATTTGAGGTAGAAGCACTGTTGGTTGGGTATGAAAAGCGAAATTTCTGGTTTTGTGTTTAGATGTTTCATTTGTCAACAAGTTAAAGCTGAATATCAAGTGCATTCAGGACTATTATAGCCAATGATGATATCGGAGTGGAAATGAGATAGAGTTACGATAGAATTCGTATCGGGGTTACTCCAATCTCTGAAAAAGAAAGATGCTGTCTTGGTTGTTGTTGATCAGTTGACGAAATCTGCATATTTATTTCCAGTATGTATAGATTTCTCACGTGGCAGATTTGCTGAGTTATGTGTTTCTGAGATTGTCAAGTTATTTAGAGTGCCAGTCTCCATTATTTCGAATAGAGATCCGAGGTCTATATCGTGATTATGGAGAAAGCTACAAGAAGCTCTGAGTAAGCGGTTGTATTTTAGCACTACAATTTATCCTCAGATCGATGATAATTATGAGAGAGTGATTTAGATTCTTGACGATATGCTTCGTTACTATGTTTTAGAATTCAAAGGTAACTTGGGAAAAATGTTTACTGTTGGTCGAATTCACGTATAATAATAATTTTCAGTCGAGTATAAGATGGTATTGTATGAAATTTTATGTGGTTGTAAATGACGAACTCTGTTATATTGGATGGAGCTCAGTGAGAAAAAGATACACGAGGTTGAATTGATTTGTGATTCTGGAGAAAAAGTGAAAGTGATTCGTGAAAGTTGAAAGCAACTTCAGATTGATATAAATGGTATGCAGATTTGAAACATAAAGATATTGGATTTCAGATTGGCGACAGAGTGTTTCTGAAAGTATCGCCCTCGAAGAGGATTCTTCGAAGTGGTCGCAAAGAGAAGTTGACTCTGTAATATATTGGGCCATATTAGTTTATTAAGACGTAAAGATATTGGATTTCAGATCTGCGACAGAGTGTTTCTGAAAGTATCGCCCTCGAAGAGGATTCTTCGAAGTGGTCGCAAAGAGAAGTTGACTCTGTAATTTATTGGGCCGTATTAGTTTATCGAGAGAGAGGGCCAGTGATATACCGACTTGAATTACCATCAAAGTTAGAACAGATTCATAATGTGTTTCAGTTATCTATGTTGCGATCAGACCATTCGTATATAATTTCTTCGACAGATGTTGAGATTTAGTCAACATGTCATATAATGAAGAACCGATCCGAATTATGACACGTGAGATTAAAGGGTTAAGAAACAAAAGCATAGCCTTAGTGAAAGTTCTATGACATTGACATGAGATAGTAAAAATTATGAGAAAATAATACCATAGCCTATTCACTAATAAGATTTTCGGGGACAAAAATCCCTAAGGGGGAGAGTTGTAACAGCCCGTTTTAGTCAAATCGAAAGAGTGGTTTCAGGACCACAAATCTGAAGTCAAAATATTTATTTTATTATTATTTTAATGTTTACGGCATGAAAATATGATTGTGTGAAATTTTCGTTAAGAAATTTTATCGTTTGAGTGTTTAATTTGATAAAAAAGGACTAAATCGCTTAAAGTGTAAAAGTGTTGTTCTATTAGTTAAAAGTGTCAAATAGCTTTGGTTTTTAAATATAGTGGTCTTAAATGGTAAATAGACCATTTTAAATTTGGGTGGACATTTATGGGCATAGTTAGATGAATTTTTTTTGATGTTATTAAGGTTAATGTTGTAAATTGTTAATAAAGGATAATAAATTAAAGAAAACAAAAGAAAAACCTTTATGTTCATCTTTCTCAACCGAATGTTGAAGAAGAGAAAGCCATTAAAATAGCTTCAAGGTTCGGCCACCTATTGTCCATGCATGTAAGTCCGTTTTTGTCCCGTTTTTGATGATTTCTATGTTTTTGAGATCGTAGCAACTAGGTCTAGCTAGTCTAGGGACTAATTTGCAAAACTGTTAAAGATTTTGAATGTTTCCATTGATGAATAAGCATGTATTTTGAAGTTTCTTGATAGATTATGAATGCTTGTTGATAGATATACAAGTTTTGTTAAGTGATTTTTAATGAAAATGCAAATTAGGGGCTAAATTGTGAAATGTGTAAATTTAGGGGTTAAAATATGAAATAAATAAAAATTTTGGGCTGCTATAAGCATGATAAATATTCGGCTAGTCTTGGGTTGTGATGAAATTGAATGAATTTTGTTTTACGAGCCTAGGGACTAAATTATAAAAGTTGTGAAATTTTTAGGGTAAAAGTGTAAAAGTGCTTAAATGTGAGTTTTAGATTAAATTGAATAGAGAGATTATTAAACAAGTTAATTTTGAATATATTTAGATCAAGAAAAGTGAAATTCGGATCTTGATCGGGGGAAAACTAAAGTTATCGACTAACCGACTTATTTCGTCGTTTTTACATCTGAGGTAAGTTCGTATGTGATAAATTTCAATACAAATGTATTTCATATGCTTTGATATTGCATAAATTACGAATACGAGACTGTGGATATAAATGATAGTGATTCGACGACGATTCAACATTCGAAATCCCGGTTGAACCTTAGGAATAGTTTAGGATGCTAGTGACATGTCATTAGGGGATACATTGAGTTGGCTTCGGGCCATGATATAACACTTCGGGTGCAAGTTATATCAATTTGGCTTCGGGCCATGCATATCGGCTGATTTGGCTTCGGGCCATGATATCAGTACTTCGGAGATAAGTTACTGTAACACCCCAAACCTGGCCTAGACGTTATGGCCGAATCCGGTGATGTCACATGGAATGGGATTTGAAGTCGAATTTATCATGTTAAAACCGTTTCCGTTTATTATCTTCTATCTATCTCTCGTCAATTAGAAAATCATTTTCTCGTTAATTTGATTCGTTTATAAACATATTTTTTAGCGGAAGCTTTTAAAACCGTGATATTTAAAGAAAATCCTGCGCGTTTAGGAAAACGTTGTTTTTAATTAAATCGAGTTTTCGTTGAGTTTGCAGTTTAAAAATCCATGAAAACGGTTAAAATCCAAAGTAAAGGCAAACAGTCCAAAAGTCCAAATTACATCAAAAATACCCCAAAAAACCTTTGTAATAAAACAAAACCTTAAATGGAATTAGCTCAGTTCAATAATCATGTGGTCACCGTTGAGTCTTCCACCGCATCGATCCGTCTAAGTCTGGGGATTACCTGTACAGATAAAACAGAAAGGGGTGAGTTTATGTAAACTCAGTGTGTAATCCCTATAGAAGGCATGCATACAGACACACACATGATTATCAGTCAAATGCGATGCAGGGCCTAAGCCCATTCTGATCGGGCCAGATATAAATTAGGGCCTTAGCCTATCTCGAGATCTGATATGCACATAGCAACAGTAAATCAGTATCCTACCCACCAGCCTCTACACACAATCTCCGACCATCCCTACACACCATGTGGGGTTAAAAACACCCACCCAGCCCTACACACCAAGTCGTTCTGAATGCGGCACATATATCAGTAATATTGTGGTGTGAGTACGCTAGATAATAGGCATGGAAGCCTTTCAGTACACTTCCTCAAATAATCAATCATCCCACCCCAATGTAGATGCAACTAAACATGCTCAATGCAGACATACCGAAATGCATGCTTACATGCTAGGATTCAGATATAAGTTACACATACAGATCAGTAAACATGCATAAATATAACATGCTCAATACATGTATTGTATAACCAGATCACACGATTTAGGGTCTAAGTAGCGCTTACTGACCCTACAGAAGGTTCACAGTCGACTTGGGCGACCCGTGCAACCCTAGAAAACATTTTGGCTAAATGGGCCTATGTAACACCCCTAACCCGTGTCCGACGCCGGACTAGGGTTAAGAGCGTTACCGGACAGATCGAAAACTTTAATCAATGAATTTATCTAATATCACATCGAATACAATCAAAATGTCCCTCATTACGATCAACGAGACCTAAAACATACTTATAAACCGGGTCGGGACTAAACCGAAACACACGAAATTTCACGAAAATTTAAAACTTTTCTAAGTTTCAGGGGTTACACGCCCATGTAGGCAAGCCACTGTGCCTCCACATTTGCTGGACACCCCGTGTCCTCCCCCGTGGTCGAATCTGACCTCACATCCACGGCCACCAAGCACGCTCGTGTGCCTTGGCCGTGGTCGAATCTGACTTCACATCCACGGCCACCAAGCACGCCCGTGTGCTAAGGCCGTGTACTCTTAGGCCATATACTGACTTTCTCATACAACTACTAGACACGCCCGTGTGTCTTGGCCGTGTGCTATTAGGCTAGCTACTGACTTAGCCCCACGGTCACTAGGCACGCCCGTGTGCCACAACCGTGTGGCAAATATAGGCCATTTGCAAGGCCAAAATGCCACCCACATAGGTCATAACTACAAGCAATGCTTACCAAATCATTTCATACTCAAATGGCACACAAAAACATACCAAATTAACTATTCAATCTATACATTCAATACCAATTCCAAACATACTAAAATACAAGGTTAAAACTCATCTAATCACAAACATATTTCATTCATTCACTTAATCAAAACTTGACCATATTATGCCTCAACTAACCATACCAAAACATACTTCATATATCACATTCTTTCAAGCAAATTCCCAACATCATAACTAGCCAAATCACATGGCTAATTTCATATAACAAACTTATACCAAATGCTAGCCTATACATGCCATATCTAGCTTTATACATTTCCAAAATGTACCAAAATAGGTTTAGTAGTGTGATGACGATCCTTGACGGTCCCGAGCCTTCAGTAGCTTTGACGACCTATAAAACAGAGAAAATACACACACAGAGTAAGCTTTCCAAAAGCTTAGTAAGTCATACACAAATAAACTTAATATGTAAAGCATATAAGCATATAACCACATTGGCACAATTCATATACTTAGCAAATTTCTCACATATATATACTTTGGTCCATATCCTTTACCATATTGGCCACATTCATCAATTTAAGAATCATAGTAAGATCACATAGATACTTACCTTATATACACACTTAGTGTATAAATCAACGTACCTGAAACGGATATACAAATTCACTTAGCCATTCTTATCACAGACTTGCCCGTTGAACCGTAAGAAATCTAGTAGGATACTCAGAAAGCTCGGAATAGTCATACAATGCCAACGTCCCAGACGAGGTCTTACATGTAATCGGATATCGATGCCACTGTCTCAGACAGGGTCTTACACGAATCAATACAATGCCGATGTCCCATACATGGTCTTACACGTAAAGATCATATCGATGCCAACGTCCCAGACGTGGTCTTACACGTAACGCTCATGTCGATGCCTACGTCCCAGACGAGGTCTTACACGAAATTTCAAATCAATGCCAACATCCCAGACGTGGTCTTACATGATAAAACAGAACAGATACCTATGTCATGACATAGCTAATCCTATATATTCCTAGGTTCATACGGGACTTCTCGGACTTAACACTATATCATCCATAACTCGGAATTCATATACAAAGCATCCCATAAGCATTCATTTTCATCAATAATCTTATAAATCAGCTCAATTCAATATAACAACATTTATTTGCAATATGACTTACCTCGGATTCGGTTTAACAGAAACAGAAACGGCTACTCGGTTACTTTCGCTTTCCCGCGATCTAAGTCCGTTTTCCTCGGTTCTTGATCTAAACATATTCAGAATTAACTCTTTTATTCACTTATTCATTCAATTCAATCTAAGGACACACATTTAGGGCTATTTGCAAATTAACCCTCACATTTGCACAATTTATCAATTTAGTCCATCTTTCTCAAAACATCAAATTCACAAAATTAATACATACACATGCTTAGCCGAATGTTCATACACCTCATACAAGCCCATATTTTTCGTCAAATTTGTAATTTAGTCCTCAAAAAGAATATTTTCTCAATTTAGCCCTAATTAGCTAAATTCATCAAAAATTCAAGAACAAAGTTTGTTCATCTAGCTCACATCTTTCATTTAACACCATAAACCATCACAAAGCTCAACATATCAACAATGGTATATCTCATGAACATCACCAATACACAAAATTAATACATGGGTTTTGTAGCTCTCAAAACAACGATTGCAAAAACGTAGAAATTATCGAAAATCGAATAAAACATACCTTGAATTTAAGCCCTCAAATGACCGAACCTTAACAAGCTTAAGCTCTTTCTTTTTTTCTTTGTGTTTTCAGCAAGAAGGTGATAAAAATGAGGCCACTTACTCATGTTTCTTTTATTATAAACTCTTATAATATAATAATATTAACATAACTTATAAAATAGATATACAATAATTTTAACTATTAAAGTAAATATAATAAACATATAATATATACATATCATCACTCATTGCCGTCCACTATCCATAGAATTGGCTTAATTGCCATATAAGGCCTCCACCTTTACAAAGTCACAACACATTGGTACTTTAACAAATAGCAAGCAGCTTTCACATTTAATGCATTTCAGTCCTTTGGTCCAATTAAACACACAAACGAACAAATTAACTTACGAAACTTTAGCACATGTATAATCACTTATTAGAGACACAGAAAATACTATTAAAATATTATTCAAACTCAGATTCGTGGTCTCAAAACCACTGTTCCGACTAGGGTATAAACCGGACTGTTACAATTCTCCCCCCTTAGGGATTTTCGTCCCCGAAAATCTTACCGTTAAACAAATTCGGATATTGCTGTCTGAATGAATCTTCGGGCTCCCACGTAGCCTCTTCTATTCCATGTCGATTCCACAATACTTTCACTAACGGAATTCTCTTATTTCTTAACTCTTTTACTTCACGAGCTAAGATACGGATCGGTTCCTCTTCGTATGACATATCAGATCGGATTTCAATTTTAGATGGAGTAATCACATGTGACGGATCGGATCGATATCTACGGAGCATCGAGTCATGAAACACATTATGGATCTTTTCTAATTCAGAGGGCAACCTTAATCTATATGCAACAGGCCCGACACGTTCAATGATCTCATACGGTCCGATGAACCTCAGACTCAACTTGCCTTTACGTCCGAATCGATGTACCTTTTTCCACGGAGACACTTTCAAAAATACTTTGTCGCCGATCTCAAATTCTATATCTTTTCGTTTTAAGTCCGCATAAGACTTCTGACGATCAGATGCTGCCTTCAAACAATCTCGGATCAGTTTCACTTTCTGTTCTGAATCTTTTATCAAATCAACTCCATGTAGCTTATTTTCACTAAGCTCGGTCCAATACAGAGGTGTACGACATTTACGTCCGTACAGAGCTTCATATGGTGCCATTCTGATGCTCGACTGAAAACTATTATTGTATGCAAATTCAATCAATGGCAAAAATCGTTCCCCACGAACCATTAAACTCAAGTATACTGACATCTTAACATATCTTCAAGAATCGAATAATCCGCTCGGATTGACCATCCGTTTGCGGATGAAAAGTCATCTTGAAATGCGTTTGCGTGCCTAAAGCTTCTTGCAGTTTCTTCCAGAATCTCGATGTAAACCTCGGATCTCTATCTGACACAATGGATAGTGGTACCCCGTGCAATCTCACAATCTCAGAAATATAAAGTTCGGCTAATCTATCAAGTGAAAAGTCAGATCTTACCGGAATAAAATGGGCAGTTTTTGTCAATCGATCAACTACGACACAAATCACATCTTCCTTTCTCAGAGTCAGAGGCAATCCAGAAACAAAGTCCATCGCTACTCTATCCCATTTCCACTCAGGAATTAGAATTGGTTGCAGCAACCCAGACGGAACTTGATGTTCAGCTTTCACTTGCTGACAGATTAAACATTTCGAAACAAAGTCAGAAATGTCCCGTTTCATACAAGACCACTAATAGTGTTGCTTCAGATCATGGTACATCTTAGTACTTCCCGGATGAACAGATAGACAACTGTTATGAGCTTCACTCAAAATCAACTGAATCAATTCCGGATTTCTTAGAACACATATACGATCTCGAAATCTCAAACAATCATCAACAACTCGAAATTCAGATTCAGAATTCGAACCACACTGAGCTCGTTTTGCTAATAACTCATTATCAGATTTCTAAGCATCACAAATCTGCTGTATAAACAACGGTTTCGCTTTTAATTCAGCCATCACAGAACTATCATCAGATAAATCTAACTGAGCATTCAAAGCACGTAGTGCAAACAATGATTTTCTACTCAATGCATCAACAACAACGTTTACTTTACCCGGATGATAATCTATCACAAGTTCATAATCTTTTAACAGCTCTAGCCATCTTCTCTGTCGTAGATTCAAATCTTTCTAAGTCATCAGATATTTCAGACTTTTATGATCCGAAAACACGTGACATTTCTCACCATACAGATAATGGCACCAGATCTTAGGTGCAAACACAATCGCAGCTAACTCAAGGTCGTGTGTCGTATAGTTCTTTTCATGAGGCTTCAATTGTCTCGAAGCATAAGCTACAACTTTGCCTTCCTGCATCAAAACACATCCCAAACCATTTAATGAAGCATCACTGTAAATCACAAATTCTTTACGATTCTCGTTTGTACCAAAAGCTGGAGCTTAGATTAATGAGTTTTCAATTGATCAAAACTTTTCTGACATTTATCCGACCATTCAAATCTAACATCTTTCTGAAGTAGTTTTGTCAACGGAGTAGCTATTATCGAAAAGCCTTTTACAAATCAAAGGTAATAACCAGCTAAGCCCGTAAAGCTACGGACTTGAATCACGTTTCTGAGGTTTCCAATCGAGAATAGCGAAATCTTGCTCGGATCAACTCGAATCGGTGACACAATATGCCCTAAAAAACTAACCTCATGCAACCAGAATTCACATTTGCTGAATTTCGCAGACAATTGCTTTTCTCGCAGAGTTTGTAACACAATCCTCAGATGTTCAGTATACTCCGTTTCATCCCGTGAATAGATCAAAATATCGTCTATGAACACCACAACAAATCGATCTAAGCACGCAGTGCGAAAATTACATTTCATCAGATCCATAAAAATAGCAGGAGCATTGGTTAGTCCAAATGGCATAACTAAAAACTCATAATGCCCGTACCTCGTTCTGAAGGCAGTTTTCGGTATATCAGAATCTTTCACTCTCAACTGGTAGTATCCCGATCTCAGATCAATCTTAGAAAATATAGTAGCTCCTTTTAACTGATCAAATAAATTGTCTATTCGGGGCAACGGATATTTATTCTTTATAGTCACCTTATTCAACTGACGATAATCAATGCACATTCTCATCGTGCCATCTTTCTTTTTCACGAACAGAACAGGAGCACCCCAAGGTGAGAAACTCGGTCTAGCAAACCCTCTATCAGTTAATTCTTGCAACTGCGACTTTAACTCCTTCAACTCTGTTGGTGCCATTCTATACGGAGCTATCGAAATAGGTGTAGTACCGGGCAACAACTCAATACCAAATTCAACTTCACGTATCGGAGGCAAACCCGGTAATTCTTTTGGAAACACATCAGAAAACTCACAGACAACAGGCACTGACTCAACTTTCTTTTTAGACACTTTCGAGTCAATCACATAAGCAAAATATGCCTCATATCCCTTTTTCACATATCTCTAAGCTTTCAATACAGATATCACAGTAGGCAATCCATCTAAATCATTAGACTCAAACCGTACAACTTCATTATTTGGACATCTCAAATCAACAGTCTTTCCTTTACAATTTACAACCGCATCATGCAATGTCAACTAGTCCAAACCCAGAATGATATCGAACTCATCAAATGGAAAAAGCATCAAATCAGCAGGGAAACAAATATCTTGAAACATTAATGAACAGTTCTTGCATACTTTGTTAACCAGGACACTTTTACCTAAGGGGTTCGATACTTTTATAACAAACTCAGTAGACTCTACAGGCAAAGTCTTACTGAATACTAAATTCATACATATATATGAATGCGTAGAACCAGGGTCTATCAATGCAATCACAGAAGTATCATAAAGTGTAAAAGTACCCCTTATAACATCAGGTGATAAAGCTTCCTCACGAGCTCGGATAACATACGCTCTAGCAGGCACTCTAGCTTCAGATCTTGCAATATTGTCTCTCGTAGTTCTCTGACTATCACTGACATTTCTTACATCCTTCGAAGGTCTACCTCTCACAGGTGCATTGTCAGATCTCAGATTCTGAACAGTCTCTGGCTTGACAGATTCAGGGCAATCACGGATAAAATAATCAAATGATCCACATCTGAAGCAAGCTCTGTCATTTAATCTACAGCTTCCCGGATGCCTTTTTCTATAATATTTACATTCAGGTCTCTCGGATTGTACATTTCCAACACTTGCCACTGAAGTTACTGGAGCTTTGGAGCTCATTTGTAATCTATCTCGATTTCTATTCGAATATCCCGAATTAACTCTCGAGCGGCTTTGATCATCTCTAAATTTCTTTGGAGCAGACTGAAATGATCTACTCTGAGATCTCTTTCTCACTTCTCGAGCTTCTGACTCAGCTTTTCTTTTATCTTTCTCGAGTGCCTCAGCTTTGCACGCTCGGTCAACGAGTACAACAAACTCTTTTATTTCTAAGATTCCGACTAGCAAACGAATGTCTTCATTAAGCCCATCTTTGAACCTTTTGCACATTATAGCTTCAGATGATACACATTCTCGAGCATACTGACTCAGTCTCACGAACTCTCGTTCATATTCAAAGCTTGATCATTGGCCTTGTTTTAGTTCTAGAAATTCCTTTCGTTTCTGATCTTCGAATCTCTCACTGATATATTTCTTCCGAAACTCGCTCTGAAAGAAGTCCTATGTCACCCTTTCTTTTAGAATAATAGATATCAGAGTTTTCCACCATTGATACGCTGCATCTTGGAGCAATAATACAACACACTTTATACATTCTTCCAGAGTAAGGGACATTTCATCAAATACCCAGATAGTATTTTCTAACCAGAACTCTGCCTTCTCGGCATCATCATCATTAGTAGCCCGGAACTCTTCAGCCCCGTATTTGTGAATTTTGTCTACCGGAGGCTTGTTCAACAGATTTATACCCATCACCGGAAGCACAACTGTAGTCTGAAGGGGATTAACTGGGGGCGGGGGTTGTGAAACAGTCGAGTTATTCTTTACGAATTGAGTGAACCATTCACTCATCATTTGGAAGAAAGCTTGTTTAGCTTCTTCCCCTTGACCGCTAGTAGCCGGTCTCGGATCAAAGGGCGCTGTCCCTTGCGTGGGAGTAGGCGCATTACTTTCTACGTCGTCAGCTACGGCTCTTTCGAGATCCATTACTATACAGAAATCACATTTATACGTCAGGATTCATCACACTATCACAATTCAGAAATATGGCATGTATAGCTAGACTCTGACATGCTACGTTAGTCCGAGAATCGGCTAAACCGTGCTCTGATACCAACCAAATGTAACACCCCTAACCCGTGTCCGACGCCGGACTAGGGTTAAGAGCGTTACCGGACAGATCAAAAACTTTAACCAAAGAATTTATCTAATATCACATCGAATACAATCAAAATGTCCCTTATTGCGGTCAACGAGACCTAAAACATACTTATAAACCGGGTCGGGACTAAATCGGAATACATACAAAATTTCACGAAAATTTAAAACTTTTCTAAGTTTCAGGGGTTACACGCCCGTGTAGGCAAGTCGTGTGCCTCCCACGGCTGCTGGACACCCCCGTGTGTCCTCCCCGTGGTCGAATCTGACCTCACATCCACGGCCACAGCACGCCCGTGTGCCTTGGCCGTGGTCGAATCTGACTTCACATCCACGGGCACCAAGCACGCCCGTGTGCTAAGGCCGTGTACTCTTAGGCCATATATCGACTTTCTCACGGCGGCTACTAGACACGCCCAGGTGTGTCTTGGCCATGTGCTATTAGGCTAGCTATCGACTTAGCCCCACGGTCACTAGGCACGCCTGTGTGCCAACAGGTGTGGCAAATATAGGCCATTTGCAAGGCCAAAATGCCACCCACATAGGTCATACCTACAAGCAATGTTTACCAACTCATTTCATACTCAAATGGTACAAAAAAACATACCAAATTAACCATTCAATCTATACATTCAATACTAATTCCAAACATACTAAAATACAAGGTTAAAACTCATCTAATCACAAACATATTTCATTCATTCACTTAATCAAAACTGGACCATATTATGCCTCAACTAACCATACCAAAACATACTTCATATATCACATTCTTTCAAGCAAATTCCCAACATCATAACTAGCCAAATCACATGGCTAAATTCATATAACAAACTTATACCAAATGTTAGCTTATACATGCTATATCTAGCTTTATACATTTCCAAAATGTACCAAAATAGGTTTAGTAGTGTGATGACGATCCTTGACGGTCCCGAGCCTTCAGTAGCTTTGACGACCTATAAAACAGAGAAAATACACACACAGAGTAAGCTTTCCAAAAGCTTAGGAAGTCATATACAAATAAACTTAATATGTAAAGCATATACGCATATAACCACATTGGCACAATTCATATACTTAGCAAATTTCTCACATATATATACTTTGGTCCATATCCTTTACCATATTGGTCACATTCATCAATTTAAGAATCATAGTAAGATCACATAGGTACTTACCTTATATACACACTTAGTGTATAAATCAACGTACCTGAAACGGATATGCAAATTCACTTAGCCATTATTATCACAGACTTGCCCGTTGAACCGTAAGGAATCTAGTAGGATACTTAGAAAGCTCGGAATGGTCGTACAATGCCAACGTCCCAGACGAGGTCTTACATGTAATCGGATATCGATGCCACTGTCCCAGACAGGGTCTTACACGAATCAATACGATGCCGATGTCCCAGACATGGTCTTACACGTAAAGATCATATCGATGCCAACGTCCTAGACGTGGTCTTACACGTAACGCTCATATCGATGCCTACGTCCCAGATGAGGTCTTACACGAAATTTCAAATCAATGCCAACGTCCCAGACGTGGTCTTACATGATAAAACAGAACAGATACCTATGCCATGACATAGCTAATCCTATATATTCCTAGGTTCATACGGGACTTCTCGGACTTAACACTATATCATCCATAACTCGGAATTCATATACAAAGCATCCCATAAGCATTTATTTTCATCAATAATCTTATAAATCAGCTCAATTCAATATAACAACATTTATTTGCAATATGACTTACCTCGGATTCGGTTTAACAGAAACAGAAACGGCTACTCGGTTACTTTCACTTTCCCGCGATCTAAGTCTGTTTTCCTCGGTTCTTGATCTAAACATATTCAGAATTAACTCTTTTATTCACTTATTCATTCAATTCAATCCAAGGACACACATTTAGGGCTATTTGCAAATTAACCCTCACATTTGCACAACTTATCAATTTAGTCCATCTTTCTCAAAACATCAAATTCACAAAATTAATACATACACATGCTTAGCTGAATTTTCATACACCTCATACAAGCCCATATTTTCCGTCAAATTTGCAATTTAGTCCTCAAAAAGAATATTTTCTCAATTTATCCCTAATTAGCTAAATTCATCAAAAAATCAAGAACAAAGTTTGTTCATCTAGCTCACATCTTTCATTGAACACCATAAACCATCACAAAGCTCAACATATCAACAATGGTATATCTCATGAACATCACCAATACACAGAATTAATACATGGGTTTTGTAGCTCTCAAAACAACGATTGCAAAAACATAGAAATTATCGAAAATAAACTAAAACATATCTTGAATTTAAGCCCTCAAATGACTGAACCTTAACAAGCTTAAGCTCTTTCTTTTTTTCTTCGTGTTTTCAGCAAGAAGGTGATAAAAATGAGGCCACTTACTCATGTTTCTTTTATTATTAACTCTTATAATATAATAATATTAACATAACTTATAAAATAGATATAAAATAAATTTAACTATTAAAGTAAATATAATAAACATATAATATATACATATCATCACTCATTGCCGTCCACTATCCATAGAATTGGCTTAATTGCCATATAAGGCCTCCACCTTTACAAAGTCACAACACATTGGTACTTTAACAAATAGCAAACAACTTTCACATTTAATGCATTTCAGTCCTTTGGTCCAATTAAACACACAAACGAACAAATTAACTTACGAAACTTTAGCACATGTATAATCACTTATCAGAGACACAAAAAATACTATTAAAATATTATTCGAACTCAGATTCGTGGTCCTGAAACCACTATTCTGACTAGGGTGTAAATCGGACTGTTACAGCCTACATGTCCATGTAGTTTTCCCGTGTGGGCCCACACGCCTAGATTGGCCTTGCCCGTGTAGATCACACGGCCTGGCCCAAATATCACACGCCTGTTTGGAGTGCCCGTGTAGGCCCACACGCCCAGTTTAATTTAGCCCGTGTGGCCCACACGGCCACACCCTGGCCATCACATGGTCGTGTCTTGCGTACGGCCTGGCCTTCATCGATCACACGGCCGTGTGGTGTCGACAGTTTACAATTTCGGCTTTCACCGAATCACATTTTCTATGTTTTCAGGTATACACCTGATATCGATTCGATGTAGAAACCACTCCCAAGCCTTCCAAAGCCTATAATCGACCTATCAACACTTGAATGTTAGTCCTAAAACACGATTTGATCAAAAACTCGATACCTACAAAAGTCCAACACAGCGTTCAACGCTTACCCCAACGTTCAGAATGATTTTGACTACAAACCCGCGAGGACAACCCCGAACTTCACGATTTGTCACTGCCAAAACAGGGAATAAGTTTCCAAGCGACAATTTTGAAGAACAAGATTAAAAAAGCAATTAACTCTACTTACGGAAATAACAAAATCAGTCGGTGTGTGAAAAGAACACGAATTGAAAAAAAATCAAAACGAAAAGGAAAAAGGGAGTCAGAATTTCGGTAGGGAAATAGAGAACCACGTTAGAATTTGGGAAAAACAACCGAAATTTTTGAAAAATAAGTTAATGAGGATAATTCCCAACTCCCCATATCCCTCAAATATCTCCACTAATCCCACTAAAAACCACTTCTTAGACTTCCAACTGCACTGAAACACTTGCGCAAAACCGAGCAAAAATAAACTCCCACACTCGCGCAGGGATTCGAACACAAGACCTTTAGCAAAATAATACTCAACTTAACCACTAGACCAGCATGCCCATTCTGATATGGTTCTACCAATAATTAAATATAAGCCCACTGAGCAAGAATAGGGCTTATTTGGCTTCGAGCCATGCATATCGGCCGATTTGGCTTCAGGCCATGATATCAGTACTTCGGAGATAAGTTACCTTGATTTGGCTACGGGCCATGGTATAGGTATTTACCGTGTGAGATCCTTGAGTATCTGACTTCTATTTCGAATGGTTTAACGGGTAAATTAAAGACGAGAATGTGTATGAGATTAGTATAAGATGGTACAGGTATGTGCATAAACCATATTAGCTTTGAATCGAAGAAATGGTGAAGAAAGTATAAAGTTTTGTGAATGAGTAATTGAAAGGTTTGTTAGTTGATGTGAATTCACGTATTTATAATCAATCGTTAAATTATGTGTTTAGGATTATATCAAGTTTATTTCATACGAGCTTACTAAGCTATAAAGGTTACATTATTTATTTTTTTATGTTTTATAGTGATTTCAAGCTAGCTCGAATTCGGGGATCGTCGGAGATCGCATCACACTATCCACCTATCACTTGGTACTTATGAACTTTGGTATTTTAAGTATATGGTATGTATAGGGACTTTGGTCGTGTTGGTTATATTTTTGGTAATGATTTTGGCCATTTGAATTGACTTGTAAATGTATATGTCTTGATTTGTATATAATAGCCATGAGAGTTGGCTTATTTTGAGTTGATTTGATTGTGTATATGTGTATGTGCATATAGTTTATGTTATGTAAATTGAGGTTGGTTTTGTGATGTTTATTAATAGTTGGTATTATGGAAGTTGAATGTTGATATTAGTGATGTTATTTGTTTGTGAATCAAGAGAAAGAATGCATGTTTTAAGTAGCCATATTGATGATCTAAGTTTATGAGATTTGGAGTATAAATGGATTGGTCTATTTTGAAATTTGTGTGTATTGAGAAATGTGGTTTAGAACATGCATGAATTAGGTATGAATTGGCTGGTTTAAATGTCTATTTATGCTATGAGATGGTGAAAAATGATGTGGTGTAGGTACATTTAAATTTGGGTGGCAAATTGGCTTGGTAAATAGCCTATTTTTGTCCACACGGGCAGAGACACGAGCGTGTGTCTCAGCCGTGTGTGACACACGGTTATGTTACATGGCCGTGTGTCTCATGGTGTTGAAATTAAAATCAAGTCAGTATGCTCCACACGGCCTCACACACGGGCGTGTGACTTGGCCGTGTGGCATAAGTCAATATACCCTATAGGTTTGGCACGGCCTAGCACACGGCCTGACACACGGGCGTGTATGGCCATTTTTAGGGCACACGGGCTAGTCACACGGGCGCATGTGTTGGCCGTTTGACCCAAGTCAGATTGTTACACATGGTCAGACACAGGGTGGGAAACGGCCATGTGATCCATTTTCGAATGTCCATACGGCCTGAGACACGAGCGTGTCTCTTGGCCGTGTGAGTGACACGACCGGGGTACACGGGCGTGTGACCCCTACAGTTTGAAAATTTTTGTAAGTTTCGTAAAAGTTTCCTATGTTATCGGTTTAGTCCCGAACCACTTCCAAAGCATGTATTGAGCCTCATAAGCTTGTATTAGGGACATCATGATTGATGATGAATGATGATTGCATGAAATGTGAAAATGTTTGAGAAATGTATGTGTAATTGTTTGATAAGTTTGGTAATACTCCGTAACCCTATTTCGGCGTTGAATACCGGTGAGGGGTGTTACATTTATTGGTATCAGAGCTACGATTTAGTTGATTCTTGGACTAATGTAGCGTGTGTGAGAGTCTAGCTGTACAAGCCATTATATAACCTGTAATAGTGTGATCTTGTAACACCCCTTACCCGTGTTCGATGCCGGAACAGGGTACGAGGCATTACCGGACTTAAACACAAGTAAACATACAAAATCGAGATGTAATTTCTATCCAAATTTAAAACTTTTCACATACACTCATATCGTCCCTAAAACGAGCCTACGAGGCCCAAAACATACATTGGAAGTAGTTCGGGACTAAACTGAGAACTTTAGAAAATTTTACGAAACTTAGAAAATTTTTCATGTTATAGGGCTCACACGCCCGTGTGGTCTAAGTGACACGACCGTGTAACCCTTAGACACGTCCGTGCTACAGGCCGTGTTAAAAGTAGGGTGCTCTCTTACTTGTTCCACACGGCCGTGCCACACGCCCGTGTGCTAGGCCGTGTGGTCGATTTAATTTCCATAATTTTTCATAAAATAGGTGCAGACTTCACACGGCCGAGACACACGCTCGTGTTCAAGGCCGTGTAGTACACACGGCTGGGACACACGCCCGTGTCTCTGCCCGTGTGCTCAATTCTGGATATTCTGTTTTGCAACAATTAAGGTGCAGGGGACACACGGCCGAAACACACGCCCATGGGGCAAGTCGTGTGTCACACACGGCCTAGACACACGCCCGTGTATCTACCCGTGTGAACAAAAATAAGGCTATTTACCAACCATTTTGTCACCCTTCCATGCACAAACCTACACAACAAACATAGAACCATTCCAAGCATATACCATCAACCAAATCAGCCACAACTAAGGCATCAACACCCCATTTACATGCTATCATTTATCATACACAAACATCACATATATCTCACTCAAATCATGCAATCTCCCACATCCATGTAAAGCATCATCATATGCATATATATACTTAAACCAATATTAGCCAATTTCAATGGCCATTTAGAAAATGAATTATTAGCCAACATAAGCCAACACATTTGGCTAAATCAATTATGACACATAACAAAATGACCAAGTCCCTATACATGCCAAAATTCAAAATACTTGAATTCATTGGTACCAAAATAATTGTTGTAGATAGTGTGTATGGATCTCCAACAAATCTCCAATCCCAAGCTGGCTTGGTTACATTATAAGATAAAGGGAAAGAAGGGGAGTAAACTTTATAGCTTAGTAAGTTCACATGCAAATAATAAGCAACATTAAACAACATTAAACATGAATATCATTCAATTAGTATAACACAAGTTACATAATTGTCATCATAGGTTCATAACATAACTTAATCATTCTTAATCTTACCAAGTGTTCATCACATACCGAGCTCATTCTTATGAGTTTTTCATACATACCTATATCAACTCGTAACATATCATACTCTTTCTTGTCTTTGACATACCCGTTGAACACTTGGAATACTAATCGGATACACAGAAAGTCTTGCACATAAGTGCCACATACGTAGCTAATGCTACCTCATATCTCATAACACATAGGGGCTCGCTCTCGAGCTAATCACGGGCCTGCTCACACAAGCTGTCAGTCAAGACGTAACTACGCAGTGCTGCTCACACAAGCTGTCAAGTATCCACAACACATGCCAGACTACCCAGCCACTGGTAGACGTACGAGATCAGCACCCGGATTATATAAATCACATATATCACATGGTTTCCTAGTGACGTCACTCGTATCCTAATCTATTCCTAATGTTCAAACGGGATTTCTCACTTGTCATTTCGTCGTCGAACGTATCCACATTGTCATTAATACAATTCATGTATAATCAAACATATAAAAATTCAATTATAACATTGCCTTTATTTACACATGAACTTACCTCGGTACAAAATAGTAGAAAAGGATTTAATCGTCAAACACCTTATTCTTTCCCCGGTCAAGGTCCGAACTTCGTTTTTCTTGATCTATAATAGAAAATTTAGCTTATTTAATATTCACATTACTCATATCAGTCCAAACATCACATTATGGCAAAATTACCTTTTTGCCCTTAAAGTTTCACATTTTTACAAATTAGTCCCTAGGCTTATAAAATGAAATGTATTCAATTTCTTGATAACCCAACCCTATCCGAACCAATTTCATGCTTATAGAAGCCCACATTTTACATTAAATCACACTTTTACACACATTTTGAAATCTTTTTACAAATAGGTCCTTTTGACATTTTCATCAAAAATCACCTAGCAAAAGTTGTTTTTCTAACATTAAACTTGCATAATCTACCATTGAACATAAAAATACACATTTGTAACCCTAAACCTCAATCATCTCTCAAATTAATGGTAAAAATAGATAGATCGAGTGATAACGACTTTAAAAATGTAAAGAGCATTAAAAACGAGACAAGAACGGACTTATAATCGAGCTTGAAAGTGGCCAAACCCTAGCTATGGCTTCCCTTCTAATTTTCGGCTATGGTGAGGAAGATGGACAAGGATTTTGGCCTGATTTTGCTTTTTAATTCATTTAATTACTAAATGACCAAAATGCCCTTCACTTAAAACTTTGAAATTTTATCTCACCATGTCCATTTTTGTCCACTAACTTAACAAATAGTCTAATTACCATCTAAGGACCTTCATTTTAAAATTTCATAGCAATTACAAACCTCTAGCATGTAGAACTCAACTTTTGCACTATTTACAATTTAGTCCTTTTTGCTAAATTAAGTGCCCAAACGTCAAAATTTTCGAATGAAATTTTCACGAAATCATTTCATAAAACTGTAAACCATAGAAATATAATAAAAATAAATTTTACTACGTCGGATTTGTGGTCCCGAAACCACTGTTCTGACTAGACCCAAAATCGGGCTGTTACAACTCTCCACCCTTAGGGATTTTCGTCCCAAAAAATCTTACCAGAAAATAGGTTTGGGTACTATGTTCGCATAGCTTCCTCAGGTTCCCACGTAGCCTCTTCGACTCCGTGTCGTTGCCACAAAACTTTAACTAGGGCTATGTTTTTATTTCTCAACTGTTTAACTTCCCGAGCCAAAATCTTGATCGGTTCTTCACCGTAAGTCATATCGGGTCGAATCTCAACATCTAATTGGAGAAATCACATTTGAAGGGTCTGATCGATAACGGCGTAACATAGATACATGAAACACGTTGTGGATCCTTTCCAACTCTGTCGGTAAAGTTAACCGATATGCCACCGACCCTATTCTTTCAATAACCTCATACGGTCCAATGAAACGTGGACTTAACTTGCCTTTACGGCCAAACCTCAGAATTTTCTTCCACGGAGATACTTTTAGGAATACTTTATCACCAATCTGAAATTCGATCTCTTTTCTTTTCAAATCTGCGTATGACTTTTTTTGATCTGAAGCGGATTTCAAGCAATCACAGATTACCTTTACTTTTTTTTCGGTTACTCTAACCAAGTCAACCCCATGAATCTGTTTCTCACTAAGCTCTTTCCAATACAACGGAGTTCGACACTTGCGGCCATACAATGCCTCATATGGTGCCATCTTTATACTCGATTGAAAACTGTTGTTATAAGCAGATTCGACTAAAGGTAGATATTTTTCCCAACTACCTTCGAATTCTAAAACACAACAACGAAACATATCTTCGAGAACCTGAATCATTCTCTCTAATTGGCCGTCGGTTTGCGGATGAAATGCGATACTAAAGTTCAACTTTGTACCCAAAGCTTTTTGCAACTTTTTCCAAAATCGAGACGTAAACCTCGGATCTCTATCCAAAATAATAGAAATAGACACTCCGTACAATCTCACAATTTCATCAATGTACAATTCAACTAGCTTGTCAGGTGAGTAACCGGTACGTACCGGTATAAAATGAGCCAATTTCGTCAACCTATTAACAACGACCCAAACAGCATCTTTCTTTTTCAGAGTCAAAGGCAAACCTGTTACGAAATCCATCGTAATTTTGTCCCATTTCCACTCGGGTACCATCACTGGTTTAAGTAAGCCCGAAGGTACTTGGTGTTCGGCCTTTACTTGTTGACAAACTAAGCATCTCGAAACAAACTCCGAAATATCCCGTTTCATACCTGACCACCAATACCATTTCTTCAAATCATTATACATTTTTGTACTACCCGGATGAACTGATAAGCAACCACTATGTGCCTCGTGTAAAATCTTCTGAGTCGGTATACATATTCTATCTCGGAACATCAAACAATCATCCGAACTGATCCGAAAGTCTGAATCATTACCGGATTCACACTGAGCTCTTTTAGCTTGTAATTCACTATCACTTTTCTGAGTTTCATAAATTTGCTGAAGAAATTCCGATCTAGCTCTTAACTCAGCTAGAACCGAACCATCACCGGATAAAGTCAACCTCATATTCATAGCTCTCAAGGCAAACAAGGACTTTCTGCTTAAAGCATCTGCGACTACGTTCGACTTTCTAGGATGGTAGTCGATTACCAACTCATAATCTTTTAGTAACTCGAGCCATCTCCGTTGTTGTAAGTTCAAATCCTTTTGAGTCATCAAATACTTCAAACTCTTGTGGTCGGCATAGTCGTGGCACTTCTCACTGTACAAATGATGACGCCAAATTTTCAAAGCAAAAATAATGGCGGCCAATTCCAAATCGTGGGTCGGATAGTTCTTCTTGTGCGGTTTCAACTGCCTCAAGGGATAAGCTATCACTTTTCCCTCTTGCATCAACACACATCCTAATCCATTCAGTGGCGTGTAACTATAAATTACGAACTCTTTTCTCGGTTCAGGTTGCACTAAAACCGGCGCCTCAGTCAATAATGTTTTCAACTTCTCAAAATTTTGCTGACATTTTTCTGACCATTCGAACTTAACATCTTTTTGCAAAAACTTAGTCATAGGAGTAGCAATCATTGAAAATCCTTTGACAAAACGTCGATAATAACCTGCTAAGCCCAAAAAGCTTCTGACCTCTGATACATTCTTCGACGGTTTCCAATTAAAAAATGTCGATATCTTACTCGGATAAACCCAAATACCATCTCCAGAGACAATATGTCCCAAAAATCTGACTTCTCGGAGCCAAAACTCACTTTTGCTGAACTTAGCAAACAATTTATTATCTCTCAAAGTCTGCCACACAATTCTTAAATGTTCGACATGTTCAGACTCATCCCGAGAATAAATCAAAATGTCATCGACGAACACAACCACAAACTTATCTAAGTACGATCAGAAAATTCGATTCATCAAGTCCATAAAAACAGCAGGGGCATTAGTTAATCCAAAAGGCATAACAAGAAATTCATAATGCCCGTACCTTGTCCTAAAAGCAGTTTTCGGCACATCCGACTCTTTAACTCTCAACTGATAGTAGCCAGATCTCAAATCAATCTTCGAAAATACTATTGCCCCTTTCAACTGATCAAACTAGTCATCAATTCTTGGTAAAGGATACTTGTTCTTTATAGTCACCTTGTTGAGCTGTCGGTAATCAATACAAAGTCTCATGGATCCATCTTTCTTCTTAACAAATAACACCGGTGCACCCCATGGTGAAAAACTTGGTCTCATAAAACCCTTATCTGCCAACTCTTGCAACTGAGCTTTCAATTCTTTCAATTCAGTCGGAGCCATCCTATATGGAGCGATCGATATCGGTGAAGTCCCTGGTACTAAATCAATACCAAACTCAACCTTTCTGATCGGAGGTAACCCAGGTAACTCCTTTGGAAACACATCCGGATATTCACAAACTACCGGTACTGATTTAATCTTTATTTCAGACACTCTTGTATTCAACACATAAGCTAGATAAACTTCACAACCCTTTCTCACATATCTTTGGGCAGTCATTGAAGAAATCACAATAGGTAACTCACTCGACTCATCTGAATCAATTCGAAGAATTTCACCATTCTCACATTTCAATTCAATAATTTTTCGTCTACAATTCACTACAACATCATGCAGTTCAACCAATCCATACCCAAAATGACATCAAACTCATCAAATGGCAACAACATTAGATCAGCAGGAAAACAGTGACCTTAAATCATCAATGGACAATTCTTGCAAACTTTATCAACTAGCACATATTTGCCTAAGGGGTTTGACACTTTAATCACAAATTCAGTAAACTCAACAGGCAAGCTATTACTAGCTACCAATTTCATGCGAACATAAGAATGAGTCGATCCAGGATCAATCAATGCAACTACATTAGTATTATAGAGAGAAAAAGTACCAGTGATAACATCGGGAGATGTCGCTTCTTCGCGAGCACATATAGCATAGGCTCTGGCAGGTGCCCTGACCTCAGATCTTACAGCTGTATCTTTCATCACACCTTTACTACTAGCTCCATTTCCTGTGTTCCTTGGTGGTCTCCCTTTAGAGGCAGTGTTGCCAGATCTTGCAGTCTGAAACTTGTCATTTTCAACCATCTCTGGGCAATCTTTAATAAAGTGGTCGTGAGAGCCACACTTAAAACAGGCCTAGTCATACATTCTACATTCGCCGGGGTGTCGTCTGCCGCAGTGCTGACATTCAGGCCTACCAGACTTAGCGTTACCAACGCTTGCTACTGATGTAGTTTGGGCTTTAGAACCCGAGTATTGTTTCCCACGATCTCTGTTGGGATACCCAGCTGAAGCACTCGATCGAACATACAAATCTCTCGATTTCTTAGGCTGAGATTGAAATGACTTACTCATTGGCCTTTTCCTTGCATCTCTAGCCTCAGACTCGGCTTTTTTCTTCTCATTGCTTAATTCTTCAGCTTTACAAGCTCGGTCGAATAGCACCACAAATTCTTTCAGCTCAAGGACTCCAACTAACAATCGGATATCCTTATTCAACCCATCTTCAAACCTTTTGCACATGTTGGCCTCAGTGGAAACACATTCTTGAGCGTACTTACTGAGCCTAACAAACTCTCGCTCGTACTCGGTTATCGACATTCGTCCCTATTTCAGCTCTAAAAACTCCTTGCGTTTCTGATCAATAAACTGTTGGCTGATATATTTCTTCCTAAACTCATCTTGGAAGAATTCCCAATTAACCCTCTCCTCGGTACTACTGACAGAAAGGTTTTTCACCACCGGTATGCTGAATCTCTCAGAAGTGACACAGCACATTTCAGACATTCATCCAGTGTGCATGACAGTTCATCAAATACCTTGATGGAGTTTTCGAGCCAGAATTCTGCCCTTTCAGGATCATCATCCGCATTTGCTCTAAAATCTTCAGCTCTATGCTTTCAGATCTTATCAACTGGTGGCTTACTCAATCTCATCAATTTCATACCTTGTGGAGCTACGGGAACCAGCTGAGGAATAGGTGTGGTGGAGGGGGTTGAGCATTCAGATTTGTTCGAACAAACTCCGAATACCACTGGTTCATCATGTGGAGGAAGGCTTCTCTAGCCCCTTCTCCTCCTCCCTGACTAACCGTGGGAGGTCTACTTTCAGATGGTGCTTCCCCTTGAGTGGGAGTCGACGCATTACTTTCTACTTTATCAGCTACAGCTCAGTCAGGATCCATTTACTATATGAAAACATAGTTTAAAATTGTCAGGAGTCATCACACTATCACAGTTCATATATGGCATGTATAGCTAGACTCTTACACAGCTACGTTAGTCTGAGAATCGACTAAACTGTAGCTCTGATACCACTAAATGTAACACCCCTTACCCGTGTTCGACACCAGAATAGGGTACGAGGCATTACCAGACTTAAACACAAGCAAACATACAAAACCGAGACGTAAGTTCCATCCAAATTTAAAAATTTTCACATACACTCATATAGTCCCTAAAACGAGCCTACGAGGCCCAAAACATACATTTGAAGTAGTTCGGGACTAAACCGATAACTTTAGAAAATTTTACGAAACTTAGAAAATTTTACATGTTACAGGGCTCACATGGTCTAAGGGACACGCTCGTGTGACCTTTAGACACGCCCGTGCTACAGGCCATGTTCAAAGTAGGGTGCTCTCTTACTTGTTCCACACGGCCGTGCCACACGCCCATGTGCTAGGCCGTGCCACACGCTCGTGTGCTAGACCATGTGGTCGATTTAATTTCCATAATTTTTCATAAAATAGGTGCAGACTTCACATGGCCGAGACACACGTCCGTATCCAAGGCCGTGTAGTACACACGGCCGGGACACACGCCCGTGTCTCTGCCCGTGTGCTCAATTCTGGACATTCTATTTTGCAACAATTAAGGTGCAGGGGACACACGGCCGGAACACATGCCCATAGGGCAAGCTGTGTATCACACACGGCCTAGACACACGTCCGTGTGGACAAAAATAAGGCTATTTACCAAGCCATTTTGTCACCCTTCCATGCACAAACCTACACAACAAACATAGAACAATTCCAAGCATATACCATCAACCAAATTGGCCACAACTAAGGCATCAACACCCCATTCACATGCTATCATTTATCATACACAAACATCACATATATCTCACTCAAATCATGCAATCTCCCACATCCATGTAAAGCATCATCATATGCATATATATACTTAAACCAATATTAGCAAATTTCAATGGCCATTTAGAAAATGAATTATTAGCCAACATAAGCCAACACATTTGGCTAAATCAATTATGACACATAACAAAATGACCAAGTCCCTATACATGCCATAACTCAAAATACTTGAATTCATTGGTACCAAAATAATTGTTGTAGATAGTGTGTATGGATCTCTGACAAATCTTCAATCTCGAGCTGGCTTGGTTACACTATAAGATAAAGGAAAGGAAAGGGAGTAAGCTTTATAGCTTAGTAAGTTCACATGCAAATAATAAGCAACATTAAACAACATTAAACATGAATATCATTCAATTAGTATAACACAAGTTACATAATTGTCATCATAGGTTCATAACATAACTTAATCATTCTTAATCTTACCAAGTGTTCATCACATACCGAGCTCATTCTTATGAGTTTTTCGTACATACCTATATCAACTCGTAACATATCATACTCTTTCTCTTCTTTGACATACCCGTTGAACACTTGGAATACTAATCGAATACACGGAAATTCTTGCACATAAGTGCCACATACGTAGCTAATGCTACCTCATATCTTATAACACATAGGGGCTCGCTCTCGAGCTAATCACGGGCCTGCTCACACAAGCTGTCAGTCAAGACGTAACTACGCAGTGCTTCTCACACAAGCTGTCAGATATCCGCAACACATGCCGGACTACCCAGCCAATGGTAGACGTACGAGATCAGCACTCGGATTACATAAATAACATATATCACATGGTTTCCTAATGACATGTCACTCGTATCCTAATCTATTCCTAAGGTTCAAACGAGATTTCTCACTTGTCAGTTTGTCGTCGAACGTATCCATATTGTCATTATTCCAATTCATGTATAATAAAACATATAAAAATACAATTATAACATTGCCTTTATTTACACACGAACTTATCTCGGTACAAAATAGTAGAAAACGAGTTAATCGTCAAACACTTTATTCTTTTCCCGGTCAAGGTCCGAACTTCATTTTTCTTGATCTATAATAGTAAATTTAGCTTATTTAATATTCACATTTCTCAAATCAGTCCAAACATCACATTATGGCAAAATTACCTTTTTGCCCTTAAAGTTTCACATTTTTATAAATTAGTCTCTAGGCTCGTAAAATGAAATGTATTCAATTTCTTGATAACCCAAGCCTAGCCGAACCAATTTCATGCTTATAGCAACCCGCATTTTACATTAAATCACACTTTTACACACATTTTGAAATCTTTTTACAAATAGGTCCTTTTGACATTTTCATCAAAAATCACCTGGCAAAAGTTGTTTATCTAACTTTAAACTTGCATAATCTACCATTTAACATCAAAATACACACATTTCTAACATGGGAAAACCCTATACCTCAATCATCTCTCAAATTAATGGTAAAAATAGATAGATCGAGTGATAACGACTTCAAAAATGTAAAGAGCATTAAAAACGAGACAAGAATGGTCTTACAATCGAGCTTGAAAGTGGCCAAACCCTAGCTATGGCTTCCCTTATAATTTTTTACTATGGTGAGGAAGATGGACAAGGATTTTGGCTTGATTTTGCTTTTTAATTCATTTAATTACTAAATGACCAAAATGCCATTCACTTAAAACTTTGACATTTTATCTCACCATGTCCATTTTTGTCCACTAACTTAACAAATGGTTTAATTACCATCAAAGGACCTTCAATTTAAAATTTCATAGCAATTAGACACCTCTAGCATGTAGAACTCAACTTTTGCACTTTTTACAATTTAGTCCTTTTTGCTAAAATAAGTGCCCAAACGTAAAAATCTTCGAAGAAAATTTTCACGAAATCATTTCATAAAACTGTAGACCATAAAAATATAATAAAATAAATTTTACTGTGTCAGATTTGTGGTCCCGAAACCACTGTTCCGACTAGACCCAAAATCGGGCTGTTACAGATCTCTCCCGACTTTGATGTGATTTGTCTTACTTAGACAGAGATGTTTTCCAATCGAGCTAGTTCCGATGATACTGAAAATGATACTCAAGTATCTGAGTAAAAATGTGTCTATGATGAGTTGAAAGTCATAAATGTATGAATAAAAGTTCCTAATATTGTGTTGATGATAAATGTTATATTATATATGTATATATATGAGAGTCAAATTTTGAGGCTTTACAATCTTCACTCCCTCACCGGTATAGTGTTATACAATGAAGTTTACAATATTTAGATTGTATAAGCTCACAAGTGTGAAACTAAAGAGTTCAGTGGTGGAATAATTATTAATTCGGTTAGAGATGAGAAAGGGTTAGCAAGTAAAGACAGTTCCAGAAGAGATATCAGCTTATTCTGAAGATCATTCGGATTATGCGATGACACTGTTAAAGAAGAAGTTAATCTCGATTAATCGACTCATTCAGGTATAATGTCTAAAGAATGTATTAATTGGAAATTCTTCTGAATTGATTTTTGTTATTGAATGGAATAACGTGGGATTAGTGATGACTGTAATAGTCAGTGGAATCATGTTTGAATTGTAAAGATATCTGAGTGCAGTGGTTATAGTTGATTAGATTATGACGATTTCTTCTGGGTATTCTATGTGGTCATTCATTCTCAGAGATATATATAGATTTTCATTTTCGGATGAGATTCTTATTGCATGAGAACACTAACTAACCATATTGTTAGATGAAAGCATTGTGGGTTTAGTTGGTTTGTGATCAGCATTGCTCTATTTTTTCTTTGGTATTCTATTCCATTACATTTGGTAGAAAATTTGACGGTAAAATCCATATGATGCTAGTATTCTGTTTCTACTGGTTGTTGCTCTGCTTTATATATATATATATATGGAAATTATATTGTTTCTATCACAATTGATTCCAGTGTTTATGAGTGGTGTTTTTTCTTCTGGATTTTTCTCTGGGATATCATCGAGATCTTTATCATCCAATATGGGTTGTGTTTTTGAAAATTCAGTATAGCTTCACATCTTGGATTTCATTATCTCAGTTTTCTTATCATTCTTACTGTTTAATGTATCAAATATAACTCATCTGTAAAGGATATTCAATGAGAGGAAATAATTATATTTATTACGGTTATAATTTCTAGTCTAATCATGGGAGCATGGTAATGTTGATCTCAGGTCTTTTCTAGTTTTTTTGAATGGGGTTGACATTGAAAAAAGTATAAACGGTGGAAGCTCAAGCTCAAATTTGTATAACGGTTTTCTTTTCTCAGGTAAGCTTGATTAAGGTTAATGAGTTAAATCGGGATATTATGATTTGTTGAGCTAATACAGTTTGTAAAGATCATTGACTAGTATGTTGAGGGAATTATGAAAGATTGTATGTTTGAGTTGTTCTAACAACATGGAGAAGAGATTACTTTGAAATGTTATTATCTGATGGGTAAGATCTATTCAGTTGCTTTAAATATGAGCAAGTTAATTAATTGAAAAATAATTTGAGTTATATGCATTTAAGTTTATCCTCAGGTATGGAAATAATTTTGTGCATTCATTGGTAAATAGAATGACAGTTTGAATGAAGAATTCATGTTCTAGAAAACATGATACAGAAATATATCTATTAGATTTCTTTTAATTGAAAGACGTTATTATGAGTTAAAGTTGTTCTGATTAATAAAGTTATCACTCTTGTGAAGTTAGAATGGTCTGATACTTGTTAACAAAGTTTTAAACAGTTGAAAGCATTATTAACAGAAACACTAGTTCTGGTTCAGCCTGAATCGGGTAAAGAATTCGTGATTTTCAGTGATGCGTCATTGAACAGATCAGGATGTGTTTTAGTACAATAATGTAAAGTGGTAGTTTATGTTTCCAGACGGTTAAAGCCATATTAAAAGAATTATCCGACACGCGACTTAGAGTTGGTTGCTATTGTGTTTGCATTGAAAATTTGACGACATCATTTGTTCGACGAAAAATGTGACATACTTACTGATCACAAGAGTTTAAAGTAGCTGATGTCACAAAAAGATTTGAAGCTGAGATAGCGTTGAATGGCTTGAGCTATTGAAAGATTGTGAGTTAGTTATTGATTAACCTTTGGGGAAAAGCAAATATAGTTGTCGATGTTGGAGTGGAAAATTTTTGTTTACTTTTTGAACGATGGTTACACGATTGACCTTGAAATGGTCGCACAATCTTAGCTGAGTTAAAAGCTAAACCGATGTTTTCATTGCAAATCTGAGAATCTCAGAAATGTGATAGTGAATTGCAAGTGAAACGAGTTCAGTGTGAATAGACTTCTGATTCTAAATTTCAGATCAGACCTGATGACTATTATTATTATTCTGAGATAGAATTTGTGTACTGAAGAATCTAGAGCTTATACAGAAAATTTTGTATGAGGCTCACAGTGGTAGCTTGTCTATTCATCAGGGAGTAATAAGATGTATAGTGATTTGAGGTAGAAGCACTGGTGGTTGGGTATGAAAAGCGATATTTCTGGTTTTGTGTTTAGATGTTTGATTTGTCAACAAGTTAAAGCTGAATATCAAGTGCATTCAGGAATATTATAGGCAATGATGATATCGGAGTGGAAATAAGATAGAGTTATGATAGAATTCGTATCGGGGTTACTCTAATATCTGAAAAAGAAAGATGCTATCTGGGTTGTTATTGATCGGTTGACGAAATTTGCATATTTATTTCCAATATGTATAGATTTCTCACGTGGTAGATTTGCTGAGTTATGTGTTTCTGAGATTGTCAGGTTATTTAGAGTGCCAGTCTCCATTATTTCGAATAGAGATCTGAGGTCTATATCGTGAATATGGAGAAAGCTACAAGAAGCTCTGAGTACGCAGTTGTATTTTAGCACTACAATTCATCCTCAGATCGATGATAATTATGAGAGAGTGATTCAGATTCTTGACGATATGCTCCGTTACTATGTTTTAGAATCCAAAGGTAACTGGGAAAAATGTTTACTGTTGGTCAAATTCACGTATAATAATCATTCGTGTATAAGATGGTACTGTATGAAATTTTATGTGGTTGTAAATGAAAAACACTGTTATATTGGACGGAGCTCAGTCAGAAAAAGATACACGAGGTTGAATTGATTTGTGATTCTGGAGAAAAAGTGAAAGTGATTCGTGAAAGTTGAAAGCAGCTTCAGATTGATATAAAGTATGCAGATTTGAAACGTAAAGATATTGGATTTCAGATCGGCGACATAGTGTTTCTGAAAGTATCGCCCTCGAAGAGGATTCTTCGAAGTGGTCGCAAAGAGAAGTTGACTCTATAATTTATTGGGCCGTATTAGTTTATCGAGAGAGAGGGCACTATATACCGACTTGAATTACCATCAAAGTTAGAACAGATTCATAATGTGTTTCAGTTATCTATGTTGCGATCAGACTATTCGTATATAATTTCTAGATCGGGGGAAAACTAAAATTATCGACTAATCGACTTATTTTGTCATTTTCACATCCGAGGTAAGTTCGTATGTGATAAATTTCAATACAAATGTATTTCATATGCTTTGATATTGCATAAATTGCGAATACGAGACTGTGGATATGAATGATAGTGAATCGACGACGATTTGACATTCAAAATCCCTGTTGAACCTTAGGAATAGTTTAGGATGCTAGTGACATGTCATTAGGGATAAATTGAGTTGGCTTCGGGCCATGATATAGCACTTCGGGTGCGAGTTATACCGATTTGGCTTCGGATGGAAACCTAGGCAAACGGGTTGAGCCTTGCATATTATTTGTTATTTTTTTTATAAATGGAATTATTAATCTGTTTTATAGGCCTAAGGCCAAAATCTAGTGGTGCATGAGGGTTGCACACTGAGTCTCGCGACTCACCCTATTAATTAACCTTTCAGGTGATACCTAGTGCTTCGGACCGGGCTGGAGAGGAATGCAAGGTGGCCATGCAAAAGACCATCTGGATCCAGCAAAAAGTCTCAAGTTAATACTTTATATTTTTAATTAATGGATTTTAAATCTCGTTGTAATAAAGTCATGGGCCACTAGTTTATGTTTTGTTTTATTTTGGGCTTTAATTACTTTTAGTTATTTAAATTCTTATTGAACTAATGTATCTATTTAAATTTGGGTTTTTAATTTATAAAGGCATATTTTATTTAAACTATCAACTATTAAATTTCTCTCGAATAAGAAGATAAACTTTAGAAAAAAATATTTTTCTGAAAATACAACATGTTCTTCCAAAATTTTCTTAGTGACATATCAGATCTGGTCGTGGTGCTTGGGCCAGGTTTGGGGCGTTACAAATTGGTATCAGAGCCAAGTTCAAAACTCGGCTCTGGGGTTTTTGGGCTCAAAACGTTTTCTAAAATGGGCTTTTGAAATATGGATGTCTTTAGGTAATA
Source organism: Gossypium sturtianum (assembly GCA_025698515.1). NCBI lineage: Eukaryota > Viridiplantae > Streptophyta > Magnoliopsida > Malvales > Malvaceae > Gossypium > Gossypium sturtianum. The sequence continues at coordinate 114,347,676 of CM046948.1, read as the reverse complement.
ACAGATCTGTTAGCTCGGCATGGCACCTGCGTCTCCGGCCCAAGTTCGCCAGGTAAGTACTCTGAACAATTGTATGATCTTTGTATATGTGGGCTTAATGGGCCTAGTGGGACGTAGATTAGTTAGAATTAGAACTTGATGGACTCTAGGCTTAGTTCAAACCACTTCTTAAAATGTCATAAAACTTAATTTCACTAAAAAACCCGTTAACGAGAGCATAAGACTAGGGTGTGGTGCATGATCATACGCATGTCTAGGAAGGATCAGGAAGAGCACAGTATTTAAGCGATCCTAGTGACTCACCTCCTCTTATTTGGAATCCTGCAGTGCGTGAGTGACTATTCACCTTAGCCGAGTTAGGGTGTGGCAATGGGCATACGCATGCCTAGGAGTGGATTCAGGGAGAGCTTGTGTAACACCCCAAACCAGGTCTATGCGTTAAGACGAGATTTGGTTTGTCACACCGAACGAACATCCAAAATTCTCTAATGACTTAAGTAAAACAGTAATGTAAAGCCTTTAGAAATAAGGTTTAATAAAAACTAAGTACAATGATTATGAATTAAGAAAAATACTTGTTTGAAATCTTATATATATATTAGTCAAAACCTTAACGTAGTTTTTTTTTTTTAAAAAGAATTTGAAAGAAATTGAAAAGTAATTTAGGTGTCCAAAATTGTTATAAAACACAATATTTTTAAGAAAACTTTATAGATTTAACATAAGCCCATATTAACAGTCTAAAAATAAAATTAAATCCATCCACTCATAAAAACAATCCATAAAACATAATTAGAGGCCTTATTACATCATACCCAAAATAGTAATTAAAATAAGTAACTTAAATAAAGTTCATAGTTTATAAAACCCAAGCTCGTAGTATGGCCTCCACCAAGTCATCCTCGGCCCAAGTCCACATCAATTTCCATTAACTTAGATGGATAATAAAACGGGGTGAGTTACAAAGAACTCAGTGTGTAACTCACTTACCACCATTATTGGGCCAGACCATCAAGGCATTAATTTGGGCTTGAGCCCAATTACAAACATTAACAATATAAAATGAAATAAAATATATTAAAATGCATGTAAAATGAATTTCCCAACCAAGCCTAATTTCCATCCGCTACACACCCCCGTACCAACCAAACACACTGTGGGGATCAAGTCAACCCACCCCGCCAAACACACCAATCGTAGGCATTTTGCCTTTTAAATAATATTGTAGTGCACTCACCGAACTAGATTGTGACATAGTCACCGAACTAGAGGCATTAAGCCAAAATTTGTGGCAGAGCCACCGAACTAGATACGTGGCCACAGGCCTTTCTTCTCTTCATCAAATCCCATCCCATGCATTTATGTATGAATAACAAACTTTAATCATAAATGATTTATCAAGTAACCCATAATACAAATGAGTTTTTAATAAAACCTTTCATTTGGGCCTATTAACAATATAGTATTAAACTTTGGCCATATCTCGAACTAGAGGGTTTTTGGCCCATTAGCGATCTAGCAAACTTTGGCCCATATTATCGATCTAGCAGTTTTATGGCCCAATTTATCGATCTAGCAGTTTTATGGCCCAATTTATCGATCTAGCAGTTTTATGGCCCAATTTATCGATCTAGCAGTCTTATGAAGATTCGGTTTTCAAAGAGAAGAAAAGAGAAAAAAAAATGTATTGGAGAGCAAGGTACATTCGGCAATGGAGAAAGAAAACAAAAAGAGAGAGATGGTCTTTTTGGTACTAACACTTTCGGCACTAAGAAGAGGCACAAGAGAATATTCAAAAGATGAACAAAGAAAATGACCAAATGGTCAAAAGAATTAGGCTTTACCAAATGCACAAATTCGGCCAAGGGAGAAAAGTTGAGAAAGGATTGCAAACTTTGCACATATGCTAAGAATGACCAAAAGAGACTTCAAATCCTAGCCAAACTAACACCAAAAATTGGCTCGGCCCCTAGACCATATTGCAGTCCATATGCATGGTCGGATGGCCATGATTTTGTTTCCAAAACACTTTCCTTGATACTTGCCCTATGTCTCCATATCTTTCCATATTTTCTTGATTCCCTACCAAAAATTCACTCTTACCTTATTCCTTTGATATACTAACCAAAATAACAAGGTCAACACTTACCATAAATAAGCTTGGCCGACACTTACCAAAGAAGAGCAAAATAAAAGTTGTCAAAATGCAATCCAAGGATTTGAACCACTCTCCTCATGCTATAACCCATGCGCCAACACCACATTGCCATTTACTCATCTTATGCTACTTTTTAACACTTAATTTAACTTAAGTGTCAATGCCACTGCTCCACTTCAATAAATTCTCAAACTAAAAAAATTATTCCATGCCGAATAATTCTATACTCTTCTTCAGGACTATAATAGGCACAAAAAGAAATAAGAAAAATTTTCCTTCGTAATCTAAACACCAAAACATGCAATAAATCGATACTTGAATTTTAGGGTGTTACAACTCTACCCTCCTAAAAAAAAAATTTCGTCCTCAAAATTTACCTGTTTGAAAAAGGTGAGGGTATTGTTGCCGAATTACATCTTCAGGCTCCCACGAAAACATAACACACCTTCCGCGTTTATGCTAAAATCCTCTATTCCACCATTTTCAACTTGTTGAATTAATGATCCCAATTTCTTATCTGATATCTGATTTTCATTGATTTGCCCTAACCACAGAGGCTTCACCTGAAGTTCCGCTATCAGACTACCATACTCGTACAAACTTAAATGGGCAAACATTGCTCACAAATCATATACCACCTTACAACTTAACGTACGCTACCACATTAGCTTTTCCAGGATGATACTCGATTGAGAAATCATAGTCCTTTATGACTCCACCCATCTTCGTTGTCTCAAGTTTAATTCCTTACGAGTAAGAAGATACTTAAGACTCTTGTGATCCGTATAGATGATAGACTTTTCACCGTAGAGGTAATGCCTCCAAATCTTTAGAGCAAACACTCTGCGGCTAACTCCAAGTCATGAGTAGGGTAGTTTACCGTGCGGTCTCAATCGCGAGAAGCATAAGCCACCACTTTCCCACTTTGCATCAATACACATCCTAAGCCGTGTGTGACGCATCGCGATAAACTATAAACTCCTTTCCACCTCGGGTTGAATCGATCTTGGCGCTTAGTTAAAATCTTCTTCAATTTCTCGAAACTTTCTTCTTTGTTTATCGGTCCATAAATATGGTACTCCCTTCCGCAATAGCTTAGTTAGGGGTGCAGCAATCAACGAAAAACCCTCAACAAAAGCGTCTATAGTAACCACCAAACCCAAGAAACTCCGAATCTCGACTCACGACTTTGGTGGTTTCCAATCCAATCTGACCTCAATCTTCCGAGGATCCACCCTTATTCCTTTGGTGACACCACATGACCCAAGAAAGTCACTTCCCTTAACGAATTCACATTTCTTGAATTTGGCATACGATTGATTATCTCAAGTAAGCTGCAATACAATTCGCAAATGCGAGTCATGCTCCTCTTCATTCCTTGAATATACGAATGTCATCTATGAATACCACCACAAACCGGTCTAAATATGGTTGAAAGACCCGGTTCATCATATCCATAAATGCGGTGGTGCATTGGTCAACCCAAAGCGGCATCACCAAAAACTCATAATGTCCATAACGAGTTTGGAAAGCCGTCTTGTGAATATCCGCTTCTTTCACCTTAAGGCGATGATAACCCGATCTCAAATCAATTTTGGAGAAAGCGAAGCTCCCTTCAATTGATCAAGCAGTCGTCAATTCTTGGCGGATGGTACCTATTCTTGATCGTCAATTTATTTAATTGCACGTAGTCAATACACATACGCATCGACCCATCTTTCTTCTTAACAAACAAAACCGGTGCTCCCCACGGAGACACACACTCGGTCGAATAAAGCCTCGATCTAGCAATTCTTGAATTTGAGCTTTAAGCTCGCCAACTCCTTCGGTGCCATTCTATAAGGAGCAATGGACACTTTGGAGCCGTTCGGGCAAAAGCTCAATACCAAATTCCACTTCCGATCCGGAGGTACACCGGGAAGTTCTTCAGAAATACATCCGGAAATTCCTTCATTGTTCTCACATCTTCCATCGACAACTCTTTGGCATCTAAAGCACTAATAAATGCTAAAATGCTCCATACCCTTTTCGCACCAACTTTTACGCCTTAAGTGCGGATACCACATTTGCCAAGTAATTCCTTCACTCGCCTATCATAATTATTTCTTTATCCTCCACCGTCCTTATTGACATCCGCTTTTCAAAGACAATCCAATTTCGCGATTGCTTAACCAACCAATCCATGCCCAAAATGATATCGAACTCGCGTAAAAGGCAATTCCATCAAATTTGCCAAAAATATTTCTCCTTGAATTTCTAAGGGCACATCTCTAAGCAGTTTATTTACCAATCACCGATTGTCCTAAAGGACTAATTACCTTCATCTCACTATCGGAAATTTGAGTCTAAATTCAAGTTTCGGATATGGTGCTAGCAACATACGAATGGGTAGAACCAATATCTATCAAAGCAATAATGGTACATCAAAAATGAAGAGCGTACCAGTTATCACATCAGTGCATTGCCATCCTCACGGCGTCTAAGCGCATATACCAATCTCGTTTGTCTTGCATCCGTGTTGCCTCTAGGACCATTGCCTCGACCCATTGCACCTTGACCACGTCGGCCCCATTACCACCACGACTGGTCCACGACCTCTCGGTGGTTCTTTGAATTCCTCTTGCCGGTGGTGCATCGAGTATTACGAGCTTCACGAGTTGTATCCATTCGGCGAGGGCAATTCCTATATTGATGATCCATCGACCGCATTTATAGCAAGCACCCGTTTTCTTCAAAGACTCTCGAATGCCTTTTCCCACAATCGGCACAATCTCGACTACGATTCACGATTCTGGTGTTCTACCTTGAGGTGGTTCATCATTCCGAGGCCTCTTCAAAAACCTTCTTGAAGAACACGAATACTTCATATCTCTCTTGCCTCTAGCTCGTTCCCGATTCGGCGTTCCGAGTTACGAACCTCTTGGCTATCTTGGCCTTTTCCACAAGCGTGGCAAAAGTTCTAACTTGTTGTGGGGCTATCAAAACCCGCAATTCATCGTTCAAGCCATCCTCAAAGCGTACACAGCGCTCATGATCCGTTGCCACTATTGTTCGAGCATAGCGACTCAAGCGCAAAAGCTTCGACTTCATATCTTCGCCTTTGTCTTATTCCTTGGACCCAGTTCGAAATTCCTTCCTTACGGCATCAACATAACTCGTTCCTACATATTTCCCTTGGAAGGAAACTTTAAAGAATTCCCAATTAACTAATGCGACTTGATTGCCTTCTCGGACGATAAGCCACCATTGGTATGCTTCGTCCCTTAACAAGGACACCGCTCCTTAGTTTTTGTTCCACCGTGCACTCAAGATCGTCCATAATTCGCTCCCGCGCCTCAAGCCAATATTCAAATGACATTTGGAGCTACACTGAGACACTCACGAAAACCTCAAGCACCACTTGATTTCAATCGTTCCGATATCGACCCACGGTGTTGGCGGTTCTAGCTCCAGCGACCCTTTCAAGGACTCGCGCGGCATTGCTCGCGTCACCGCATTATCTTCTTCCATATGATTATGTGATCCCGTCTCACTTTCGAGTGGCGCAGTGCATCCATTTCCGGCATATGATCGGCGCTTCGATTGCGCCTCTAACACCTCGTCCTCTACCACGGCCACGTCTCTACGCGTCCACGACCACGTCCTCTAGAGCTCATAATGGTGATTTAATCGATTATGAGTTTTATGAATCGAATACTATTTCGGTGTTTATTAACGATGTTTTATGATATGAAAGAGATAGAGTTATTTTCGCAACCATATCCTATTGTCTCAATCTCTACGATTTTCAACACCTAAAACTAGAAGTTCTAGAGTGTTTCTTATGATCATATCACAATGATAATAAACAATCAATATCTGAGATACTTACTTGACTTGGCGGAATGCTCATGGTGCCATACTACCTTTAAATCAAAAAGTCTAGAAATTTGGGTTGTTTCTCAAACAATTATCTTTATTGAACCCAAACCACAGCCGAGTTTTGAAACTAGCTCTGATACCATTAAATGTAACACCCCAAACCAGGTCTATGCGTTAAGACGAGATTTGGTTTGTCACACCGAACGAACATCCAAAATTCTCTAATGACTTAAGTAAAACAGTAATGTAAAGCCTTTAGAAATAAGGTTTAATAAAAACTAAGTACAATGATTATGAATTAAGAAAAATACTTGTTTGAAATCTTATATATATATATTAGTCAAAACCTTAACGTAGTTTTTTTTTAAAAAAGAATTTGAAAGAAATTGAAAAGTAATTTAGGTGTCCAAAATTGTTATAAAACACAATATTTTTAAGAAAACTTTATAGATTTAACATAAGCCCATATTAACAGTCTAAAAATAAAATTAAATCCATCCACTCATAAAAACAATCCATAAAACATAATTAGAGGCCTTATTACATCATACCCAAAATAGTAATTAAAATAAGTAACTTAAATAAAGTTCATAGTTTATAAAACCCAAGCTCGTAGTATGGCCTCCACCAAGTCATCCCCGGCCCAAGTCCACATCAATTTCCATTACCTGAGATGGATAATAAAACGGGGTGAGTTACAAAGAACTCAGTGTGTAACTCACTTACCACCATTATTGGGCGGACCATCAAGGCATTAATTTGGGCTTGAGCCCAATTACAAACTTTAACAATATAAAATGAAATAAAATATATTAAAATGCATGTAAAATGAATTTCCCAACCAAGCCTAATTTCCATCCGCTACACACCCCGTATCAACCAAGACACACTGTGGGGATCAAGTCAACCCACCCCGCCAAACACACCAATCGTAGGCATTTTGCCTTTTAAATAATATTGTAGTGCACTACCGAACTAGATTGTGACATAGTCACCGAACTAGAGGCATTAAGCCAAAATTTGTGGCAGAGCCACCGAACTAGATACGTGGACACAGGCCTTTCTTCTCTTCATCAAATCCCATCCCATGCATTTATGTATGAATAACAAACTTTAATCATAAATGATTTATCAAGTAACCCATAATACAAATGAGTTTTTAATAAAACCTTTCATTTGGGCCTATTAACAATATAGTATTAAACTTTGGCCATATCTCGAACTAGAGGGTTTTTGGCCCGTTAGCGATCTAGCAAACTTTGGTCCATATTATCGATCTAGCAGTTTTATGGCCCAATTTATCGATCTAGCAGTTTTATGGCCCAATTTATCGATCTAGCAGTTTTATGGCCCAATTTAACAATCTAGTAGTATTTCGACTCAATTTATCGATCTAGCAATATTTCGGCTCAATTTATCGATCTAGCAATATTTCGGCTCAATTTATCGATCTAGTAATTTTTCCGACTTTACTTTGTTTTCATGCATTTACACAAAAGTGTTAATTATCACATAATTTTCGATTTTGCCATTTTTACGATTTATCAAAATACTTCTTTGTTTAGTATCTAACAGAAAGATAAGTGTGAAGTTACACACTGGTTATGGTGAGAACTAGACTTTCCAGCTCGTCAACACCTATACATATCACGATAACTTAGGATCACTATATTTTATTAACGAAATCAATCTTGGAAAATAACGATCTAACTTTTACCCTCGGATTTTCAAACTACTTCTACTTGCGGTTTCTCCCGATTGATGGTTCGTTAACCGACTCAAATCCACGAACAAATAATGGTTGGGAGTGCGAACTACTTCAAACAATTGATTCTCCTCGGATGACGTCCACAACCGGTGGGAAATCCCGGATTCTTTGAAAGCGATCCTTTGTTTATACTTAGGGGATTAACGGAACCACCCTCTTCCGAACACTATTCACCGCCCTTTTCTTCCTATCTTGATTGTCTTCAAAGACAAAAGATCGTTAGCACGTCCTAATAATATATATATCGAATATGACTAAAGGTTTTAAGAACGAGATTTCCTTACCACAAATATTCTTGTTCCACAAGGAGAATCGATCCAAGCGTTCTATGTCACTCCACGACCACTTGATTTCCGATCTTCCGTTATCGCACTAAAGTATAACAAAAATAAGCGTTAATAGAAGGAGCGTTTATTTCGATCTAAGAAAGCCTTCATACCACCATCAATATTCGGCCATGACTACTTCTAACTAAACGGAACTAAAAAGAATTCTTACCCTTTTGTCCACGGTTGAAAAGAAAGGATTGAAAATGATGTCTCTAAGTGATGGAGGATTAGGCTATGATAACCAAAGAAAGAAAAAAATGATTCGGCTATGGCTCACTAACATTCGGCCATGGAGAAAAACAATGGAGAAAAGGATGAGTGAAAAGAAATAAAATATGAGAGAAGAGATGATAATGAAGATTCGGTTTTCAAAGAGAAGAAAAGAGAAAAAAAAATGTATTGGAGAGCAAGGTACATTCGGCAATGGAGAAAGAAAACAAAAAGAGAGAGATGGTCTTTTTGGTACTAACACTTTCGGCACTAAGAAGAGGCACAAGAGAATATTCAAAAGATGAACAAAGAAAATGACCAAATGGTCAAAAGAATTAGGCTTTACCAAATGCACAAATTCGGCCAAGGGAGAAAAGTTGAGAAAGGATTGCAAACTTTGCACATATGCTAAGAATGACCAAAAAGAGACTTCAAATCCTAGCCAAACTAACACCAAAAATTCGGCTCCCCTAGACCATATTTAGTCCATATGCATGGTCAAATGGCCATGATTTTGTTTCCAAAACACTTTCCTTGATACTTGCCCTATGTCTCCATATCTTTCCATATTTTCTTGATTCCCTACCAAAAATTCACTCTTACCTTATTCCTTTGATATACTAACCAAAATAACAAGGTCAACACTTACCATAAATAAGCTTGGCCGACACTTACCAAAGAAGAGCAAAATAAAAGTTGTCAAAATGCCATCCAAGGGATTCGAACCACTCTCCTCATGCTATAACCCATGCGCCAACACCACCTTGCCATTTACTCATCTTATGCTACTTTTTAACACTTAATTTAACTTAAGTGTCAATGCCACTTGCTCCACTTCAATAAATTCTCAAACTAAAAAAATTATTCCATACCCGAATAATTCTATACTCTTCTTCAGGACTATAATAGGCACAAAAAGAAATAAGAAAATTTTCCTTCGTAATCTAAACACCAAAACATGCAATAAATTGATACTTGAATTTTAGGGTGTTACAACTCTACCCTCCTAAAAAAAAAAATTTCGTCCTCGAAATTTACCTATTTGAAAAAGGTGAGGGTATTGTTGCCGAATTACATCTTCAGGCTCCCACGAAAACATAACACACCTTCCGCGTTTATGCTAAAATCCTCTATTCCACCATTTTCAACTTGTTGAATTAACAGTCCCAATTTCTTATCTGATATCTGTTTTTTCATTGATTTGCCCTAACCACGAGAGGCTTCACCGAAGTTCCGCTATCGGACTACCATCCTCGTACAAACTTAAATGGGCAAACATTGCTCTCAAATCGAGATACCACCTTACGACTTAACTTAACTCGCTACCACATTAGCTTTTCCGGGATGATACTCGATTGAGAAATCATAGTCCTTTAATGACTCCACCCATCTTCGTTGTCTCAAGTTTAATTCTTACGAGTAAGAAGATACTTAAGACTCTTGTGATCCGTATAGATGATAGACTTTTCACCGTAGAGGTAATGCCTCCAAATCTTTAGAGCAAACACTCTCGCGACTAACTCCAAGTCATGAGTAGGGTAGTTTACTTCGTGCGGTCTCAAGCGACGAGAAGCATAAGCCACCACTTTCCCACTTTGCATCAATACACATCCTAAGCCCGTGTGTGGCGCATCGCGATGAAACTATAAACTCCTTTCCGACCTCGGAGTTGAATCGAGATTGGCGCTTAGTTAAAATCTTCTTCAATTTCGAAACTTTCTTGTTGTTTATCGGTCCATAAATATGGTACTCCCTTCCGCAATAGCTTAGTTAGGGGTGCAGCAATCAAGCGAAAACCCCTCAACAAAGCGTCTATAGTAACCAGCCAAACCCAAGAAACTCAGAATCTCGACCATCGACTTTGGTGGTTTCCAATCCAATCTGACCTCAATCTTCCGAGGATCCACCCTTATTCCTTGGTGACACCACATGACCAGAAAGTCACTTCCCTTAACGAATTCACATTTCACGAATTTGGCATACAGATTGATTATCTCGAAGTAAGCGCAATACAATTCGCAAATGCGAGTCATGCTCCTCTTCATTCCTTGAATATACCGAATGTCATCTATGAATACCACCACAAACCGGTCTAAATATGGTTGAAAGACCCGGTTCATCATATCCATAAATGCACGGTGGTGCATTGGTCAACCCAAAGCGGCATCACCAAAAACTCATAATGTCCATAACGAGTTCGGAAAAGCGTCTTGTGAATATCCGCTTCTTTCACCTTAAGGCGATGATAACCCGATCTCAAATCAATTTTGGAGAAAAGCTGAAGCTCCTTCAATTGATCAAATAGGTCGTCAATTCTTGGCGGAGAGGGTACCTATTCTTGATCGTCAATTTATTTAATTGCACTGTAGTCAATACACATACGCATCGACCCATCTTTCTTCTTCTTAACAAACAAAACCGGTGCTCCCCACGGAGACACACTCGGTCGAATAAAGCCTCGATCTAGCAATTCTTGAATTTGAGCTTTAAGCTCCGCCAACTCCTTCGGTGCCATTCTATAAGGAGCAATGGACACTAGCTCAATACCAAATTCCACTTCCCGATCTGGAGGTACACTGGGAAGTTCTTCAGGAAATACATCTGGAAATTCCTTCACTGTTCTCACATCTTCCACTGACAACTCTTTGGCATCTAAAGCACTAATAAATGCTAAAAATGCTCCATACCCTTTTCGCACCAACTTTTCTGCCTTAAGTGCAGATACCACATTTGCCAAGTAATTCCTTCGCTCGCCTATCATAATTATTTCTTTATCCTCCACCGTCCTTATTGACATCCGCTTTTCAAAGACAATCCAATTTCGCCGGTGCTTAACCAACCAATCCATGCCCAAAATGATATCGAACTCGCCAAAAGGCAATTCCATCAAATTTGCCAAAAATATTTCTCCTTGAATTTCTAAGGGCACATCTCTAAAGCAGTTTATTTACCAATACCGATTGTCCTAAAGGACTAATTACCTTCATCTCACTATCGGAAATTTGAGTCTAAATTCAAGTTTCGGATATGGTGCTAGCAACATACGAATGGGTAGAACCAATATCTATCAAAGCAATAACGGTACATCAAAAATGAAGAAGCGTGCAGTTATCACAACAGTGCATTGCCATCCTCACGGCGTCTAAGCGCATATACCAATCTGGTGTCTTGCATCCGTGTTGCCTCTAGGACCATTGCCTCGACCGCGCACCTTGACCACGTCCGGCCCCATTACCACCACGACTGGTCCACGACCTCTCGGTGGTTCTTTGAATTCCTCTTGCCGGTGGTGCATCGATATTACGAGCTTCATGAGTTGTATCCATTCGGCGAGGCAATTCCTATATTGATGATCCATCGACCGCATTTATAGCAAGCACCCGTTTTCTTCCAAAGACTCTCCGAATGCCTTTTCCCACAATCGCACAATCTCGACTCGATTCACGATTCTGGTGTTCTACCTTGAGGTGGTTCATCATTCCGAGGCCTCTTGAAACCTTCTTGAAGAACACGAATACTTCATATCTCTCTTGCCTCTAGCTCGTTCCCGATTCTCGGCGTTAGAGTTACGAACCTCTTGGCTATCTTGGCCTTTTCCACAAGCGTGGCAAAAGTTCTAACTTGTTGTGGGGCTATCAAAACCCGCAATTCATCGTTCAAGCCATCCTCAAAGTGTACACAACGCTCATGATCCGTTGCCACTATTGTTCGAGCATAGCGACTCAAGCGCAAAACTCGACTTCATATGCGCCTTTGTCTTATTCCTTGGACCAGATTCGAAATTCCTTCCTTACGGCATCAACATAACTCGTTCCTACATATTTCCCTTGGAAGGAAACTTTAAAGAATTCCCAATTAACTAATGCGACGGTGCCTTCTCGGACGAAGAAGCCACCACCGGTATGCTTCGTCCCTTAACAAGGACACCGCTCCCCTTAGTTTTTGTTCCACCGTGCACTCAAGATCGTCCATAATTCGCTCCACTGCCTCAAGCCAATATTATGCGACATTTGGAGCTACACTTGAGACACCACTGAAAACCTCAGCACCACTTGATTTCAATCGTTCCGATATCGACCCACGAGCTGTTGGCCCAGTTCTAGCTCCAGCGACCCTTTCAAGGACTCGCAGCATTGCTCGCGTCACCGCATTATCTTCTTCCATATGATTATGTGATCCCGTCTCACTTTCGAGTGACGCAGGTGCATCCATTTCCGGCATATGATCCGGCGCTTTGATTGCGCCTCTAACACCTCGTCCTCTACCACGGCCACGTCTACCGCGTCCACGACCACGTCCTCTAGAGCTCATAATGACTGATTTAATCTGATTATGAGTTTTATGAATCAGAATACTATTTCAGTGTTTATTAACGATGTTTTATGATATGAAAGAGATAGAGTTATTTTCGCAACCATATCCTATTGTCTCAATCTCTACGATTTTCAACACCTAAAACTAGAAGTTCTAGAGTGTTTCTTATGATCATATCACAATGATAATAAACAATCAATATACAGATACTTACTTGACTTGGCGCGGAATGCTCATGGTGCCATACTACCTTTAAATCAAAAAGTCTAGAAATTTGGGTTGTTTCTCAAACAATTATCTTTATTGAACCTAAACCACAGTAGAGTTTTGAAACTAGCTCGATACCATTAAATGTAACACCCCAAACCAGTCTATGCGTTAAGGCGAGATTTGGTTTGTCACTGCAAACGAACATCCAAAATTCTCTAATGACTTAAGTAAAACATAATGTAAAGCCTTTAGAAATAAGGTTTAATAAAACTAAGTACAATGATTATGAATTAAGAAAAATACTTATTTGAAATCTTATATATATATATTAGTCAAAACCTTAACGTAGTTTTTTTTTAAAAAGAATTTGAAAGAAATTGAAAAGTAATTTAGGTGTCCAAAATTGTTATAAAACACAATATTTTTAAGAAAACTTTATAGATTTAACATAAGCCCATATTAACAGTCTAAAAATAAAATTAAATCCATCCACTCATAAAAACAATTCATAAAACATAATTAGAGGCCTTATTACATCATACCCAAAATAGTAATTAAAATAAGTAACTTAAATAAAGTTCATAGTTTATAAAACCCAAGCTCGTAGTATGGCCTCCACCAAGTCATCCCCGGCCCAAGTCCACATCAATTTCCATTACCTGAGATGGATAATAAAATGGGGTGAGTTACAAAGAACTCAGTGTGTAACTCACTTACCACAATTATTGGGCCAGACCATCAAGGCATTAATTTGGGCTTGAGCCCAATTACAAACTTTAACAATATAAAATGAAATAAAATATATTAAAATGCATGTAAAATGAATTTCCCAACCAAGCCTAATTTCCATCCGCTACACACCCCCGTACCAACCAGCACACCTGTGGGGATCAAGTCAACCCACCCCGCCAAACACACCAATCGTAGGCATTTTGCCTTTTAAATAATATTGTAGTGCACTACCGAACTAGATTGTGACATAGTCACCGAACTAGAGGCATTAAGCCAAAATTTGTGTGTGAGCCACCGAACTAGATACGTGGACACAGCCTTTCTTCTCTTCATCAAATCCCATCCCATGCATTTATGTATGAATAACAAACTTTAATCATAAATGATTTATCAAGTAACCCATAATACAAATGAGTTTTTAATAAAACCTTTCATTTGGGCCTATTAACAATATAGTATTAAACTTTGGCCATATCTCGAACTAGAGGTTTTTGGCCCATTAGCGATCTAGCAAACTTTGGCCCATATTATCGATCTAGCGGTTTTATGGCCCAATTTATCGATCTAGCGATTTTATGGCCCAATTTATCGATCTAGCGATTTTATGGCCCAATTTAACAATCTAGTAGTATTTCGACTCAATTTATCGATCTAGCAATATTTGGCTCAATTTATCGATCTAGCAATATTCGGCTCAATTTATCGATCTAGTAATTTTTCCGACTTTACTTGTTTTCATGCATTTACACAAAAGTGTTAATTATCACATAATTTTCGATTTTGCCATTTTTACGATTTATCAAAATACTTACTTTATTTAGTATCTAACCCGAAAGATAAGTGTGAAGTTACACACACTGGTTATGGTGAGAACTAGACTTTCCGCTCGTCAACACCTATACATATCACGATAACTTAGGATCACTATATTTTATTAACGAAATCAATCTTGGAAAATAACGATCTAACTTTTACCCTCGGATTTTGAACTACTTCTACTTGCGGTTTCTCCCGATTGATGGTTCGTTAACCGACTCAAATCCACGAACAAATAATGGTTGGAGTACGAACTACTTCAAACAATTGATTCTCCTCGGATGAACGTCCACAAACGGTGGAAATCCCGGATTCTTTGAAAGCGATCCTTTGTTTATACTTAGGGGGATTAACGGAACCACCCCTCTTCCGAACACTATTCACCGCCCTTTTCTTCCCTATCTTGATTGTCTTCAAAGACAAAAGATCGTTAGCACGTCCTAATAATATATATATCGAATATGACTAAAGGTTTTAAGAACGAGATTTCCTTACCACAAATATTCTTGTTCCACAAGGAGAATCGATCCAAGCGTTCTATGTCACTCACGACCACTTGATTTCCGATCTTCCGTTATCGCACTAAAGTATAACAAAAATAAGCGTTAATAGAAGGAACGTTTATTTCGATCTAAGAAAGCCTTCATACCACCATCAATATTCGGCCATGACTACTTCTAACTAAACGGAACTAAAAAGAATTCTTACCCTTTTGTCCACGGTTGAAAAGAAAGGATTGAAAATGATGTCTCTAAGTGATGGAGGATTCGGCTATGATAACCAAAGAAAAGAGAAAAAAAATGATTCGGCTATGGCTCACTAACATTCGGCCATGGAGAAAAACAATGGAGAAAAGGATGAGTGAAAAGAAATAAAATATGAGAGAAGAGATGATAATGAAGATTCGGTTTTCAAAGAGAAGAAAAGAGAAAAAAAAAAGATGTATTTGAGAGCAAGGTACATTCGGCAATGGAGAAAGAAAACAAAAAGAGAGAGATGGTCTTTATGGTACTAACACTTTCGGCACTAAGAAGAGGCACAAGAGAATATTCAAAAGATGAACAAAGAAAATGACCAAATGGTCAAAAGAATTAGGCTTTACCAAATGCACAAATTCGGCCAAGGAGAAAAGTTGAGAAAGGATTGCAAACTTTGCACATATGCTAAGAATGACCAAAAAGAGAATTCAAATCCTAGCCAAACTAACACCAAAAATTCGGCTCCCCTAAACCATATTATTAGTCCATATGCATGGTCAAATGGCCATGATTTTGTTTCCAAAACACTTTCCTTGATACTTGCCCTATGTCTCCATATCTTTCCATATTTTCTTGATTCCCTACCAAAAATTCACTCTTACCTTATTCCTTTGATATACTAACCAAAATAACAAGGTCAACACTTACCATAAATAAGCTTAGCCGACACTTACCAAAGAAGAGCAAAATAAAAGTTGTCAAAATGCCATCCAAGGGATTCGAACCACTCTCCTCATGCTATAACCCATGCGCCAACACCACCTTGCCATTTACTCATCTTATGCTACTTTTTAACACTTAATTTAACTTAAGTGTCAATGCCACTTGCTCCACTTCAATAAATTCTCAAACTAAAAAAATTATTCCATACCCGAATAATTCTATACTCTTCTTCAGGACTATAATAGGCACAAAAAGAAATAAGAAAATTTTCCTTCGTAATCTAAACACCAAAACATGCAATAAATCGATACTTGAATTTTAGGGTGTTACAACTCTACCCTCCTAAAAAAAAATTTTCGTCCTCGAAATTTACCTGTTTGAAAAAGGTGAGGGTATTGTTGCCGAATTACATCTTCAGGCTCCCACGAAAACATAACACACCTTCCGCGTTTATGCTAAAATCCTCTATTCCACCATTTTCAACTTGTTGAATTAACAGTCCCAATTTCTTATCTGATATCTGTTTTTCATTGATTTGCCCTAACCACAGAGGCTTCACCTGAAGTTCCGCTATCAGACTACCATCCTCGTACAAACTTAAATGGGCAAACATTGCTCTCAAATCAGATACCACCTTACGACTTAACGCTTCTGCTACCACATTAGCTTTTCCAGGATGATACTCGATTGAGAAATCATAGTCCTTTAACAGCTCCACCCATCTTCGTTGTCTCAAGTTTAATTCCTTCTGAGTAAGAAGATACTTAAGACTCTTGTGATCCGTATAGATGATAGACTTTTCACCGTAGAGGTAATGCCTCCAAATCTTTAGAGCAAACATTACTGCAGCCTAACTCCAAGTCATGAGTAGGGTAGTTTACTTCGTGCGGTCTCAAGCGACGAGAAGCATAAGCCACCACTTTCCCACTTTGCATCAATACACATCCTAAGCCCGTGTGTGACGATCGCGAGAAACTATAAACTCCTTTCCGACCTCGAGTTGAATCGATCTTGGCGCTTAGTTAAAATCTTCTTCAATTTCTCGAAACTTTTCTTGCTGTTTATCGGTCCATAAATATGGTACTCCCTTCCGCAATAGCTTAGTTGGGGTGCAGCAATCAACGAAAACCCCTCAACAAAGCGTCTATAGTAACCACCAAACCCAAGAAACTCCGAATCTCACGCCATCGACTTTGGTGGTTTCCAATCCAATACTGACCTCAATCTTCCGAGGATCCACCCTTATTCCTTTGGTGACACCACATGACCCAAGAAAGTCACTTCCTTAACGAATTCACATTTACCGAATTTGGCATACGATTGATTATCTCAAGTAAGCGCAATACAATTCGCAAATGCGAGTCATGCTCCTCTTCATTCCTTGAATATACCGAATGTCATCTATGAATACCACCACAAACCGGTCTAAATATGGTTGAAAGACCCGGTTCATCATATCCATAAATGCAGCTGGTGCATTGGTCAACCCAAACGGCATCACCAAAAACTCATAATGTCCATAACGAGTTCGGAAAGCCGTCTTGTGAATATCCGCTTCTTTCACCTTAAGCTGATGATAACCCGATCTCAAATCAATTTTGGAGAAAACTGAAGCTCCTTCAATTGATCAAACAGGTCGTCAATTCTTGGCAGAGGGTACCTATTCTTGATCGTCAATTTATTTAATTGCTTGTAGTCAATACACATACGCATCGACCCATCTTTCTTCTTAACAAACAAAACCGGTGCTCCCCACGGAGACACACTCGGTCGAATAAAGCCTCGATCTAGCAATTCTTGAATTTGAGCTTTAAGCTCCGCCAACTCCTTCGGTGCCATTCTATAAGGAGCAATGGACACTGGAGCTGTTCAGGGCAAAAGCTCAATACCAAATTCCACTTCCGATCTGGAGGTACTTTGGGAAGTTCTTCAGAAATACATCCGAAATTCCTTCACTGTTCTCACATCTTCCACTGACAACTCTTTGGCATCTAAAGCACTAATAAATGCTAAAAATGCTCCATACCCTTTTCGCACCAACTTTTCTGCCTTAAGTGCAGATACCACATTTGCCAAGTAATTCCTTCGCTCGCCTATCATAATTATTTCTTTATCCTCCACCGTCCTTATTGACATCCGCTTTTGGCACAATCCAATTTACGCGATGCTTAACCAACCAATCCATGCCCAAAATGATATCGAACTCGCCAAAAGGCAATTCCATCAAATTTGCCAAAAATATTTCTCCTTGAATTTCTAAGGGCACATCTCTAAACAGTTTATTTACTAATACCGATTGTCTAAAGGACTAATTACCTTCATCTCACTATCGGAAATTTGAGTCTAAATTCAAGTTTCCGGATATGGTGCTAGCAACATACGAATGGGTAGAACCAATATCTATCAAAGCAATAACAGTACATCAAAAATGAAGAACGCATGCAGTTATCACATCAGTGCATTGCCATCCTCACGGCGTCTAAGCGCATATACCAATCCCGGGCCGTCTTGCATCCGTGTTGCCTCTAGGACCATTGCCTCGACCGCCGCACCTTGACCACGCCCGCCCCATTACCACCACGACTGGTCCACGACCTCTCGGTGGTTCTTTGAATTCCTCTTGCCGGTGGTGCATCAAGATTACGAGCTTCCCGAGTTGTATCCATTCGACGAGGGCAATTCCTATATTGATGATCCATCGACCGCATTTATAGCAAGCACCCATTTTCTTCCAAAGACTCTCGAATGCCTTTTCCCACAATCAAGCACAATCTCGACTCTAATTCACGATTCTGGTGTTCTACCTTGAGTGGTTCATCATTCCGAGGCCTCTTGAAACCTTCTTGAAGAACACGAATACTTCATATCTCTCTTGCCTCTAGCTCGTCCCGATTCTCGACGTTTGAGTTACGAACCTCTTCGGCTATCTTGGCCTTTTCCACAAGCGTGGCAAAAGTTCTAACTTGTTGTGGGGCTATCAAAACCCGCAATTCATCGTTCAAGCCATCCTCAAAGCGTACATAACGCTCATGATCCGTTGCCACTATTGTTCGAGCATAGCGACTCAAGCGCAAAAACTCGACTTCATATGTCGCCTTTGTCTTATTCCTTGGACCAGATTCGTAAATTCCTTCCTTCCGGCATCAACATAACTCGTTCCTACATATTTCTCTTGGAAGAAAACTTTAAAGAATTCCCAATTAACTAATGCGACTTGGTGCCTTCTCGGACGATAAGCCACCATTGGTATGCTTTCGCCCCTTAACAAGGACACCGCTCCCTTAGTTTTTGTTCCACCGTGCACTCAAGATCGTCCATAATTCGCTCCATCGCCTCAAGCCAATATTCAGCGACATTTGGAGCTACACCTGAGACACCTCTGAAAACCTCAGCACCACTTGATTTCAATCGTTCCGATATCGACCCACGAGCTGTTGGCCCAGTTCTAGCTCCAACGACCCTTTCAAGGACTCGCAGCATTGCTCGCGTCACCGCATTATCTTCTTCCATATGATTATGTGATCCCGTCTCACTTTCGAGTGACGCGGGTGCATCCATTTCCGGCATATGATCCGGCGCTTCGGTTGCGCCTCTAACACCTCGTCCTCTACAACGGCCAAGTCTACCGCGTCCACGACCACGTCCTCTAGAGCTCATAATGACTGATTTAATCTGATTATGAGTTTTATGAATCAGAATACTATTTCAGTGTTTATTAACGATGTTTTATGATATGAAAGAGATAGAGTTATTTTCGCAACCATATCCTATTGTCTCAATCTCTACGATTTTCAACACCTAAAACTAGAAGTTCTAGAGTGTTTCTTATGATCATATCACAATGATAATAAACAATCAATATACAGATACTTACTTGACTTGGCGCGGAATGCTCATGGTGCCATACTACCTTTAAATCAAAAAGTCTAGAAATTTGGGTTGTTTCTCAAACAATTATCTTTATTAAACCCAAACCACAGTAGAGTTTTGAAACTAGCTCGATACCATTAAATGTAACACCCCAAACCAAAGTCTATGCGTTAAGACGAGATTTGGTTTGTCACACCAACGAACATCCAAAATTCTCTAATGACTTAAGTAAAAACAAGAATGTAAAGCCTTTAGAAATAAGGTTTAATAAAACTAAGTACAATGATTATGAATTAAGAAAAATACTTGTTTGAAATCTTATATATATATATTAGTCAAAACCTTAACGTAGTTTTTTAAAAAGAATTTGAAAGAAATTGAAAAGTAATTTAGGTGTCCAAAATTGTTATAAAACACAATATTTTTAAGAAAACTTTATAGATTTAACATAAGCCCATATTAACAGATCTAAAAATAAAATTAAATCCATCCACTCATAAAAACAATCCATAAAACATAATTAGAGGCCTTATTACATCATACCCAAAATAGTAATTAAAATAAGTAACTTAAATAAAGTTCATAGTTTATAAAACCCAAGCTCGTAGTATGGCCTCCACCAAGTCATCCCGGCCCAAGTCCACATCAATTTCCATTACCCGAGATGGATAATAAAGCAGGTGAGTTACAAAGAACTCGAGTGTGTAACTCACTTACCACCATTATTGGGCCAACCATCAAGGCATTAATTTGGGCTTGAGCCCAATTACAAACTTTAACAATATAAAATGAAATAAAATATATTAAAATGCATGTAAAATGAATTTCCCAACCAAGCCTAATTTCCATCCGCTACACACCCCGTACCAACCAAAGACACCGTGGGGATCAAGTCAACCCACCCCGCCAAACACACCAATCGTAGGCATTTTGCCTTTTAAATAATATTGTAGTGCACTCATCGAACTAGATTGTGACATAGTCACCGAACTAGAGGCATTAAGCCAAAATTTGTGAGAGCCACCGAACTAGATCACGTGGACACATGCCTTTCTTCTCTTCATCAAATCCCATCCCATGCATTTATGTATGAATAACAAACTTTAATCATAAATGATTTATCAAGTAACCCATAATACAAATGAGTTTTTAATAAAACCTTTCATTTGGGCCTATTAACAATATAGTATTAAACTTTGGCCATATCTCGAACTAGAGGGTTTTTGGCCCATTAGCGATCTAGCAAACTTTGGCCCATATTATCGATCTAGCAGTTTTATGGCCCAATTTATCGATCTAGCAGTTTTATGGCCCAATTTATCGATCTAGCAGTTTTATGGCCCAATTTAACAATCTAGTAGTATTTCGACTCAATTTATCGATCTAGCAATATTTCGGCTCAATTTATCGATCTAGCAATATTTCGGCTCAATTTATCAATCTAGTAATTTTTCCGACTTTAACCGTTTTCATGCATTTACACAAAAGTGTTAATTATCACATAATTTTCGATTTTGCCATTTTTACGATTTATCAAAATACTTATTGTTTTAGTATCTAACAGAAAGATAAGTGTGAAGTTACACACTGGTTATGGTGAGAACTAGACTTTCCCGCTCGTCAACACCTATACATATCACGATAACTTAGGATCACTATATTTTATTAACGAAATCAATCTTGGAAAATAACGATCTAACTTTTACCTCGGATTTTCGAACTACTTCTACTTGCGGTTTCTCCCGATTGATGGTTCGTTAACCGACTCAAATCTACGAACAAATAATGGTTCGAGTACGAACTACTTCAAACAATTGATTCTCCTCGGATGAACGTCCACAACCCGGTGGGAAATCCCGGATTGCTGAAACATTCCTTTGTTTATACTTAGGGGGATTAACGAAACCACCCCTCTTCCGAACACTATTCACCGCCCTTTTCTTCCCTATCTTGATTGTCTTCAAAGACAAAAGATCGTTAGCACGTCCTAATAATATATATATCGAATATGACTAAAGGTTTTAAGAACGAGATTTCCTTACCACAAATATTCTTGTTCCACAAGGAGAATCGATCCAAGCGTTCTATGTCACTCACGACCACTTGATTTCCGATCTTCCGTTATCGCACTAAAGTATAACAAAAATAAACGTTAATAGAAGGAACGTTTATTTCGATCTAAGAAAGCCTTCATACCACCATCAATATTCGGCCATGACTACTTCTAACTAAACGGAACTAAAAAGAATTCTTACCCTTTTGTCCACGGTTGAAAAGAAAGGATTGAAAATGATGTCTCTAAGTGATGGAGGATTCGGCTATGATAACCAAAGAAAAGAGAAAAAAAATGATTCGGCTATGGCTCACTAACATTCGGCCATGGAGAAAAACAATGGAGAAAAGGATGAGTGAAAAGAAATAAAATATGAGAGAAGAGATGATAATGAAGATTCGGTTTTCAAAGAGAAGAAAAGAGAAAAAAAATGTATTGGAGAGCAAGGTACATTCGGCAATGGAGAAATAAAACAAAAAGAGAGAGATGGTCTTTTTGGTACTAACACTTTCGGCACTAAGAAGAGGCACAAGAGAATATTCAAAAGATGAACAAAGAAAATGACCAAATGGTCAAAAGAATTAGGCTTTACCAAATGCACAAATTCGGCCAAGGAGAAAAGTTGAGAAAGGATTGCAAACTTTGCACATATGCTAAGAATGACCAAAAAGAGACTTCAAATCCTAGCCAAACTAACACCAAAAATTGGCTCCCCTAGACCATATTGCAGTCCATATGCATGGTCAAATGGCCATGATTTTGTTTCCAAAACACTTTCCTTGATACTTGCCCTATGTCTCCATATCTTTCCATATTTTCTTGATTCCCTACCAAAAATTCACTCTTACCTTATTCCTTTGATATACTAACCAAAAAAACAAGGTCAACACTTACCATAAATAAGCTTGGCGAGACACTTACAAAAGAAGAGCAAAATAAAAGTTGTCAAAATGCCATCCAAGGGATTGAACCACTCTCCTCATGCTATAACCCATGCGCCAACACCACCTTGCCATTTACTCATCTTATGCTACTTTTTAACACTTAATTTAACTTAAGTGTCAATGCCACTTGCTCCACTTCAATAAATTCTCAAACTAAAAAAATTATTCCATACCCGAATAATTCTATACTCTTCTTCAGGACTATAATAGGCACAAAAAGAAATAAGAAAATTTTCCTTCGTAATCTAAACACCAAAACATGCAATAAATCGATACTTGAATTTTAGGGTGTTACAGCTTGGTACTTAAGCAGTCCTAGCGACTCACCTCCTCTTCACTGGAATCCTACCTGGTGCGTAGTGACTATTCACCCTAGTTACGAGGGCTTGATGATGGGCTAAACTTTATAACTAAAACCCGAAAGGGACCAGCCACCCTAGTTTGAAAAAAATTACCAAACTACCCTTATTTTGCAAAATTACCGAAATACCCCCGGATTACCAAATTACCGGAACACCCCCGAATTTCAAAATTACCGAAACACCCCCGGATCTCAAAATTACCAAAGTACCCCCGGATTGCAAAATTACCAGGAAACCCTTACTTTACAAAATCATCAAGGATCTTATTCTGAAAAATTACGAAAATACCCATGTAGGACAAAATTACGAAAATACCCCTGGGTAGTGGAAACAACAACAGCAACAACAACAACACTTTTCTGTAATGAACGCTAGTTCATGAATGTTGATGATTGAATGAATAAACTTGAGACTGTATTGTGTATGAACTCGAAAGAACCACTCTTAAAACTATTATTCATAAGACTGTTAATGGATTAACTAGTGAAAGAAAACTAATGATCCATAAAATTCTTAATCAGATAAATACCAATCGGAGAAATGAGTTCAAGGGGTCGAGGACGTCCGCCGCGTGGATGCGGTAGGGGTAGAATGACCGCGTCAGAGCCGAGGGTGCGCCACGGTCGGGAAACGAGATGTCGAAACTGCCAGCTGTAGAAGGAGAATTTCGGGATGAGGCGCCCGGAGATGATGCTGTATCTCAGGCGATGTTGAGAGTTTTAGAGAGGGTTGCTGGAGTAGGCATGGACACAGGAGCCCGAAAATCTGTACCGGAGCGGCTTAAGGCCAATGGGGCAGAAGTGTTTAGGGGAGTTTCTGGTGTAGCCCTTAACACAGCTGAGTATTGGATGGAAGCGACTGAGCGCATAATGGATGACTTAGACTTCACGGTAGATGAAAAGTTAAAAGGGGTCGTGTCTCTCCTCCGAGATGAGGCCTACCAGTGGTGGCTCACGGTGAAAGAAAGTACTACTGCAGATCTGATTGACTGGGATTTCTTTAAGGAGTCATTCCAGGGAAAGTATGTCGGGGCTAGCTATATAGATGCCCAAAGGAAGGCATTCCTGAACTTGGTACAGGGAAGTAAGGCTGTGGCTGAATATGAGGCTGAGTTTCTACGCTTGAGCCGTTACGCTCGAGGAATGGTAGCAACGGAGTATGAACGTTGTGTTCGGTTCGAGGATGGGCTGAGAAATGAGTTAAGGGTTCTGATAGCACCGCAACGAGAGAGGGTTTTTGCTGTTTTGGTAGATAAGGCTAAAATAGCTGAGGAAGTGAAACGGGTTGAGAGACAAGAAAGGGATAAGGATCGGGGTAAAAATAAGAGGAGTTTTGGGCCATCAAGAGCATCGGGGAATTTTCAAAAGAAGCCTAGGGCTGATGGGCCAATTCGTGCTCCGACAAGTCAAAATCAAGCTTGTTCTACATGTGGGAGGACGTATTATGGGGAGTGTAGAATAAAAATAGGTGGATGCTTTAGGTGTGGATCCACAGAACATCTGATTAAGGACTGTCCTCAGATGGATCGGGTACAGCCAGCGGGCCGAGGTGCTGATCAGGTGAGGAGAGGCGATCGGCCTGGACCAAGGGGTCGTGGTGCAGGTAGAGGAGGAAATGGGGCTGGTCGAAGTCGTGGAGCACCTGGTAGAGGTGTAAGTAACGTAGATGCAAGGCAGCCGGGTCTAGTTTATGCAGTTCGTCGATAGGAGGATGGTGACGCACCGGATGTCATAACCGGTACGTTTCTTATAGCTGACAGCCCTTTTCTTGCTTTGATTGATATTGGGTCAACCCACTCCTATGTTGCATGTTCCATATCTGAGACCTTAAGTATAGATTCTGAAACAACTACTAGGAAGATGACTGTGGTCAGTCCCCTAGGACAATCTAGGGTAGTAGACAAGCTGTTTAAGGATGTACCTTTAGAAACTCAAGGGGTAGTGTTTTCGACAGACTTAATGGAATTGCCATTTGGAGAGTTCGATCTTATCCTAGGAATGGATTGGTTGTCAAAGCATCGTGCTAAGTTGGATTGTGGGTCTAAGCGCATGGTGTTAAGTACCCCGGAAGGCGGGGAGGTGGTTGTGTTAGGAGAAAGAAGGAACTAGTTGTCCAACATAGTGTCGGCCTTGAAAGCTATTAAGATGATTCGGAAAGGATGCAACGCCTATTTGGCTTTTATTAGTGCTTTGGATGCTAAGGAGATGACTGTCGATGGGGTTCAAACCGTCAAGGATTTCGCGGATGTCTTTCCGGAGGAATTGCCAAGATTACCCCCGGATCGCGAAGTGGAGTTCGGAATAGAACTACTCCCGGGTACGGCTCTGGTATCTATTGCCCCTTATCGAATGGTGCCGAAGGAGCTGGTGGAGCTCAAAGCTCAGATTCAGGAGCTATTGGATCGAGGATTCATCCGACCGAGTGTATCTTCGTGGAAAGCGCCGGTCCTATTCGTGAAGAAGAAGGACGGATCCATGCGTATGTGCGTGGACTATCGTCAACTGAATAAGTTGACGATTAAGAATAAGTACCCATTACCGAGAATCGACGATTTGTTCGACCAGCTCAAAGGAGCTTCGGTCTTTTCTAAGATTGATTTAAGGTCGGGATATCATCAGTTAAAGGTGAAGGAAGGAGACATTCATAAGACGGCATTTCGAACACGCTACGGTCATTATGAGTTTTTGGTAATGCCGTTCGGTTTGACGAACGCGCCAGCAGCATTTATGGATATGATAAACCAGGTGTTTCAGCCATACCTTGATCGGTTCGTCGTAGTATTTATCGATGATATATTGGTTTATTCTAAGTTTGTGGAGGAGCATGATGCACAACTTCGAGTGGTATTGCAAATTCTGAGGGAAAAGCAGCTGTACGCAAAATTCAGTAAGTGTGAGTTCTGGCTGAAGGAGGTGACTTTTCTAGGGCATGTGGTTTCCGCAGAGGGGATTAGGGTAGACCCTCGGAAAATTGAAGCTGTGTTAAATTGGAAATCGTCGAAGTCTGTGGCGAAAATTCGAAGTTTCTTAGGATTAGCAGGATATTATCGAAGGTTCGTTGAGGGGTTCTCTTCAATAGCGGCACCATTAACTAAGTTGTTGAGGAATGGAGTATCTTTTGTGTAGACTGACAAACAACAGGAGAGCTTTGAGAGGCTGAAGAGAATTTTGACGAAAGCACCGGTGTTAATTCAGCCAGAGGCGGGAAAAGAATTTACCGTCTATTGTGATGCGTCACACACAGGGTTAGGGTGTGTGTTGATGCAAGATGGAAAATTTGTGGTATACGCGTCTCGACAGTTGAGACCGCATGAGTTGAACTACCCTACGCATGATCTGGAATTGACGGCGGTAGTATTTGCTCTGAAGATTTGGAGACATTACTGCATGCGGGGAGAAGTCGGTAATTTACACCGACCATAAAAGTTTGAAGTATCTCCTTACTCGAAGGAGTTAAATTTACGACAACGTAGGTGGATCGAGCTCTTGAAGGACTATGATTGCTCGATTGAATACCATCCAACAAGGCCAATGTGGTGGCGGATGCATTGAGTAGGAAGGTGATAGCGGACCTAAGGCGATGTTCGCTCATCTTAGTTTGTATGAGGATGGTAGTTTGGTGGTGAGCTACAAGTAAGACCTATGTGGACAAGTCTAATCAAGGAGAAATAACTTTTGGATGATGTCTTAAGTACTCGAATCGGACAAGTGCGGGGAGGGTGAAGTAGAGGACTATAGTCCGAACAATGATGGAGTTTTGTGTTTCGTGGGAAGGTTTGTATGCCAAAAGATGAGGAGCTAAGGCAGATGATTCTTCGGGAATCGCATAGTAGCCCCTATGCTATGCATCCTGGAGGAGTGAAGATGTATCGGGATTTGTGAGACCAGTTCTGGTGGTCGGGTTTGAAGCAAGAATTTACGGAATATGTGGGGAAGTGTTTGGCGTGTCGCAAGTCAAAAGTGAACACCGATTGCCTTCGGGATTGTTGCGTAGATAAAGATTCCCCAATGGAAATGGGAGAGAATCACAATGGATTTTGTTAGTGGGTTACCCCTTACACCCACCAAGAAAGATTCAATTTGGGTAATTGTGGATCGGTGTGAAGTCTGCTCACTTCATACCGATTCGGTCGACTACTCTCTACAAAAGTTGGCTAAGTTGTGCGTGGCGGAGGTTGTAAGATTACATGGTGTACCGGTGTCGATCATATCGGATAGGGACCCTAGGTTCACGTCATGATTTTGGAAGGCTCTTCATCAGGCAATGGGAACAAGGTTAGACTTGAGATCGCTTTTCACCCACGATCGATGGTCGGTCGAGAGGGTAATTCGAGATCTTGGAGGATATGCTAAGGGGTTGCATCATCGATTTTAGGGGTAGTTGGGAGGAGTATTTACCCTTGGCTGAATTCGCGTACAATAATAGCTATCAAGCTAGTATTCAAATGGCGCCGTATGAAGCCTTATATGGAAGGAGATGTCATACTCCAACTTGTTGGACGGAGTTGGGTGAACGTCAGGTATTGGGTCCTGAACTAGTTTTGGAAACGGAGGAAAAAGTTAAGTTGATACGGGCTCGATTGAAGGAAGCGTCTGATCGGCAGAAATCTTATGTGGATCTAAAGCGGAAGGAGGTGGAATTTGCAGTAGGAGACCAAGTCTTCTTGAAGGTATCGCCGTGGAAGAAAGTAATGAGGTTTGGACGAAAGGGTAAGCTAAGTCCTCGATTTATTGGGCCTTATAGGGTGTTAGAACGTGTGGGGCCAATGGCTTATCGTTTGGAGTTGCCTTCAGAGTTGGAGCAGATACATGACGTGTTCCATGTCTCGATGCTGAGACGTTATCGATCTGATCCATCGCACATAGTGCGGTGGAAGAAATTGAAGTAAGGCGGATTTATCTTTTGAGGAGGAACGATCTGATTTTGGATCGAGATATAAAGGTGTTGAGAAGAAAGTCTGTTCCTTTGGTCAAAGTTCTATGGCGAAATCACGGCGCAAAAGAGGCGACGTGGGAGCCAGAGGATGTTATGCGACAGCAGTATCCCCATCTCTTTTGATCAGGTAAATTTCGAGGACGAAATTTATTTTAATGGGGGTAG
The DNA here is from genome assembly GCA_025698515.1 of Gossypium sturtianum. Lineage (NCBI taxonomy): Eukaryota > Viridiplantae > Streptophyta > Magnoliopsida > Malvales > Malvaceae > Gossypium > Gossypium sturtianum. Next base: position 114,319,528 of record CM046948.1, on the reverse strand, counting down.
TGTGAGTGACACGACCGGGGTACACGGGCGTGTGACCCGACCGGGGTACACGGGCGTGTGACCCCCGCAGTTTGAAAATTTTTATAAGTTTCCTAAAAGTTTCCTATGTTATCGGTTTAGTCCCGAACCACTTCCAAAGCATGTATTGAGCCTCGTAAGCTCGTATTAGGGGCATCATGATTGATGATGAATGATGATTGCATGAAATGTGAAAATGTTTGAGAAATGTATGTGTAATTGTATGATAAGTCCGGTAATACTCCGTAACCCTATTCCGGTATTGAATACGGGTTAGGGGTGTTACATTAACAACTCTTGAATCTTTCTTACTATTAATAAAATCTCTAAGTAGGATGCTCTCACAAGTCAATCGAGTACCAATTCAGTTAAAAAATTACAAAAAATAATCTTTTTTATTTAAAAGAAGATATTTAAGGATATTTTAGTCTTTTTAATTTTTAAAAAATAATAAAAATATAGCTATGGTATGATTTAAACCCATGTCAATCAATTTCATTGAAAAAACTTTAAATTTACTAAATAACAAAAAATTTATTTTGATTTACTTATACATTTTAATTTTATTATTTATACTTTATTACATCCATCAATTGTATTTCTATATGATTAATAAAATTCCTGACTGCATTGCTGCCACGAGTCACCCGGAACCAACTAGGTTAGGAAAATTACAAAAATAACCTTTTATATTTAAAAAAGTTGGCTTAGCTTTTAAAAGTTTATATCTTTTGTCAAATTGGCCCTTATTTTTTTAAAACTAAATTTAACCCTCATTCTTTTAAAAAGAGTCAAATTTGACTATCAATCTTTTGAAAAATAGTCTAATTTATTTTTTAATGAAAATATCGATTAAAATCTTGAAACTTAAAACATAGCAACTTACATAGCAGTTCAATGTATTCATATTTTTTTTTTAAATTTTTATGAACTTTTTATAATTTTTATATAATTTATAATTTTTTTTATAATTTTCAAATTTAGTGCAACATTATTACTAATTATTTTGAACAACTTTATTAAAAATAACAATGTTTTATTTTTTATATAATCCATAAAAATTATCCAAAATATAAAAGAAATATTAATTGATATAAAATCAAATGCAAGGGTAAAACAACCAATTAGTAAATATAGAGAAGTATTTATACGGGAGTATAATATATATAATATTAGTCATAAAATATGAAAATAATTAATTATAAATTTGTACTGAGATTTTTAATATTAATAAAAAAATACTAAATTTACAATCAACTCAAGTGACGAATTGTGAAAAATGTTTTAGCACAATTGGGGCATTCAGTCAGGATGGCCGAGTGGTCTAAGGCGCCAGACTCAAGTTCAGGATGACCTATGTGACCTAAGTGATACTATTTGCGGATGAAAATTAACTAAGTTTTGACATTTCTAATTACTTGCATTCTTCAAGAATAAATGTAAACTTTGTATACCTATTTCGATGGATCAATGTACTTAACATTCTTGAATTTGTTTACTTTGTAATTTTATAAACTAAAGTGTATGATATTGAAGGTCGAGAATCGATTTTATATGGTGTTAGAGTTACTAATTTATTCACATTGTTCAATGTACATAGCTCCGAACTAATCCTTGTATGTGGCATGTTCAAGCATTGTTTAGTTCTTTTTGTTTTCTCGTTTTTGTGTGTGCTTTTATTTTGTTGCTTGAGGACAATCAACAACTTAAATGTGGGGGAGTTTGATTTGCCACAATTCGTTGTAACAAATTAAGTTCTTTCCGGTATTTAACGAGCTTGTTTTCGAGTGTTTTTATATGTTTTTATTTCATTTTCGATTTTTAGTATCTTAAGTTTAAATTATGCAAAATAAGTGTTTTTATGCAATTTTGAGTTATGTAATGACCTAATGGGTCACTATGGGCCTAGGGATGATCTAATGGCTCTATTTAATGTGTAAGATACTGTTTTCGGGCTTAGAAGACAAAGGACAACTGCAACATCGCGTCACCGATGAGTGGTGTCACAACACCAAACTTCAAAGCCAAAGTATCTAGAATTTGAAGGCAGTGTCGCGACATCGGGCTACGATTAGAAAAATTAAGCATGGGTAGTTTTGTCTTCATATATTTCAAATTTAGTCCATGTACTTTTGAATTTAGAAATGCAAGTTCAATTATTAATATTATTAAAATTCTTAACAGAAGTGAATATTTTGTTAAAAAAATCATTAAAATATTATATGGATCCAAACAAGAAATACATTGTCAAGCACATCATTATTGTTAATAAGAAATTTTAATACTTGATATGGATGGGATGTTTAATTGTACGAAATTATGATAACAGATTATATCATTTTACGAGATTTACTTTCAATTGATTCCCTAAAAGCCACCCTAAAAGATCTTTAAATAATGGTATGAAAGATAAAAATATTATATACTATTAAATAAATTTGTCAAGTCTCATGTAAAGATGGAAGCAAGAAAAATTATTGTATTATGTATATGTTATTATATCCGTCAATTGTATTTCTATATTATTAATAAAATTTTATTTTGATTTACTTATACAATTTAATTTATTATGTATACTTTATTACATCCATCAATTGTATTTCTATATTATTAATAAAATTCCTGACTGGATTGGTGTCATGAGTCAACTGGGCACCAACTAAGTTAGAAAAATTACAAAAAATAGCCTTTCATATTTAAAAAAGTTGGCTTAGCTTTTAAATGTTTACATCTTTTGTCAAATTGGCCCTTATTTTTTAGCTAAATTTGACCCTTGTCCTTTTAAAAAGAGTCAAATTTGACTATCAATCTTTTGAAAAATAGTCTAATTTATTTTTTAATGAAAATATTGATTAAAATCTTGAAACTTAAAACATAGCAACCCACATACTAGTTCATGAGTATTCATGTTTATTTTTTATTAACTTTTTATATTTTTTTATAATTTATGAATTTTTTTATTTTTGAATGTTTTTATAAATTTTAAATTATTTTGACACTATTTGAAAGTTAATGACCAATTTAGCCCTTAACAGTTATATCTTTTGCCATAATGTCAATTTTAGCCCTTAATATTTATATCTTTTGTCAATTTAGCTCTTATTATTTTTTTAGCTAAATTTGACCCTCAACCTTTTGAAGAAAAAAGAAGTCGAATTGATCTTTTTAATGGAAATACTGAGTAAAATAAGGTGATTTTTAAACATGGCATCTTACATAGTAATTCGCATGTACTTTATGTTATTTTTATAATTTTAATTTTTGAATATTTTTTTAAACCTGAGGAGATATCTCAATTCAGACCCATCAACCTCTGTTCGGTACTGTATAAATTAGTTATGAAAGTTATAGCTAACAGATTCAAGCTGGTGTTCCCCAAAATCATTGCACAGGAGCAGGTCGGGTTTATTGCTGGTAGGAACATCTCTGACAATATCATCATAGCCCAAGAGGTTATTCACTCCATGCGAGGAAAGAGTAAGAAATGGATGGTAGTTAAGATCGACTTGGAAAAAGCATATGATAGTGTTCAGTTGGATTTCATTGATATTCCATCCAGGCAGCAGGGATTCTAGATTTCTTATGAAAAGTAATTATGTCCGTCGTATCAACATCTACCATGGAGATTTTATGGAATGGAGTACCCACTGAAAAGTTTTGGCCTGTAAGAGGAGTAAGATTAGGGTGTCCATTATCATCGTATCTGTTTGTTTTATGTATGGAATGGCTAGGACACAGTATCAAGACAACTGAAGCGTTAGGGGAATGAAGTCCGATTAGATTATCAAGAGTAGAGCCACCTATATCGCAGTTATTTTTTGCTGACGACTTTGTAATCTTCTCAAAAGAAGACATGAAGCATGGCTTGCTATTAAAGGACTTCTTAATTGTTTATGTAGTTTTTCAGGACACAAGTTCAACAAACAGAAAACGAATTTGTTTTTTTTCCAATAGAGTGGAAATGGGTCTTAGTAATGCTTTAAACAGGCTTATGTGCTTTCAAAGGGTTCAAGAGTTGGGATCATACTTGGGAATTCCAATATTTCATAAAAGAGTTACCAACTCTACTTTGCATTTTGTGGTAGAAAAGGTTAGAGCCAAGTTGTGCAATTGGGGTGCAAAGTAACTCTCTATAGCAAGCAGATTTACCTTAGCCTGGCCAGTTCTTCTCTCTATCCTGACTTACTTTATGCAGTCCATGCAAATTCCTAAAGTGGTATGTGAGGAAATTGAATGCCTAGCAAGACAATTTATTTGGGGGACTAGTGCAGGGAAGCGAAAAATGGTATTAGTAGACTGGGGCTCTATTTGGCAACCTCGTACATATGGAGGACTGGGCATTCGGCTTCTGGAGGATCAGAACGCCTCATTCTTATTGAAATTAGGATTTACTATTGTTTTGAAGAGGAATGCTTTGTGGGTTCGTATATTATGCTCAAAATATAGAATGAAAGAAACGATTCCCAACAGTATAATGAGAGGAAATTGTTCAGCTGTGTGGAGAGAAATAGCGAAAGTGTGGCTGTTACTGAAAGAAAACTTATATTGGTCCGTTGGGACAGGAACCTCGGTTTGCTGTTGGGAGGATCTGTGGGTTCCAAAAGTAGGCCCGTTTAAAGCACATGTGTCTTTTACGAGAAGCTCGAATGCGTAATGTTTAGTTAAAGATATGGTTACAAATCAAGGAGCATGGAATCTGGAGGCTTTCAGGGAGCGGTTGACGGATGATGTTGTTTAAAAGATTGTTAATATCCCCCCCTCCTCATCCCTTAGTTGTCCATGATAGAGTCTTTTGGGTGCACATGTCAAGTGGGGGCTTTACGGTTAAAAGTGCCTGTCGAATGATAAAAGGAAACACATGGAATGAGCATGTGGACTGTCATATGGGTTGCCACGCTGACATCGTTAAAAAATTAATGTTTTAGTCAACATTTTGGTTAAAGAAAAACAAATTGACTCTTTTTGAAATGTTAATGGCCAAATTTAGCTCACAAGCATAATAAGAGTAAAATTAACAGAAAATGTAAACGTTGAGAGCTAAATATATCATTACGCCTAAATTTAAAGTTAATCTAATCATTTTAAATATAAAATATTTATTTTTACATCATAAAAAATTAAAATTAATCAAATTAAATGAAATTTTCAATCTAGTTTGGATACCATAATTTTTTTAATTTATATATCTAAACCATTCAATTACCACAATTTGGATAGGGTTTAGTTTCTCAGTTTTCTTTTCTCCTTGGGTCGAGGTTGTCACTTTCTCACAGTTTTAGTCAAATTTTAATGGGTTAATTCAAACCATAAGTCCTTAAACAATCACTTATAGGGGTGTGCAAAATTCGGGTAAAATCGAAAAAATTCGGTTAATCGACCGAATTCGGTTAATCAGTCGGTTAACCGAATTTTTTCGGTCGGGGGTCGGTTAATTATTTTGTGATTTTTCGGTTAACGGTTAATTCGGTTCAAAACGGTCGGTTAATCGAATTTTTCGGTTTAACCGAAAAAATTAATAAATAAAATTATAATATATAAATAGGCCCACTATTCACCTAAACCCAATCCCTAAACCCAAATATCTAACCCAACCCAATTACCCAATCCAACCCAATCATAAAAATTACAAATAATTTAATAAATAAAAATAAAATTCTAAAACTAAAACTAAAATTATGTAATCTTTTTAATTATGTAGTGATTAATTTGGGTAATTCGGGTAATTCGTTAATTCGGTTAATTTTTAACCAAAATAAAAAACATATAATTTTTAAGTTAATTCGGTTAACCGACCGAATTAACCGAAAAAATTTCGGTTCGGTTAATTTTTTTGAAAAAATTTCGGTTCGGTTAACGGTTAAAAATTTTAAAAGGTCGGTTAATTCGGTTAATGTTAATTCGGGTCGGTTAACCGAATGAACACCCCTAATCACTTGGGCAATAAATTTGTCCATATTTTAATGATATATCAAAGTATTAATATTATATCAATCATATTCTTGTCAATTTAACCATCAATTAGATGTAAAATGACAGTAAATATGCTCAAATTTGACTATCAATCATATTTACAGTTTTATTCGCTTGAATAAATTTGTCAAGGCTAATGTGAAGATGGAAGCAAGAAAAACCGTTGTATATGATCTACTGAATTAGTTATTCTTAAAGCAAATAGCAACAATCTCAAATTTTCATGGATTGTTTATTTTGATTTTAAATTGTTTCCAAAATTTTTGGATTATATCATTATACTCTTTTAACATTTTTTAATTGTTAAAATAAACTCTTTTTTTCGTAACTATACTTTAATTAATTTAAATAAATTTTAATTACTTTAATCATACGATATTATGCATTTCATTTTCCTTCTATCAATTTGATAAAATACAATATTTTATTTTCAAATTTCTATTTTAAATTTAGTGCAACATTATCACTAATTAGTTTGAACAACTTTATTAAAAATAACATTGTTTTATATTTTATATCATCCATAAAAATTATCCAAAATATTAATTGATATACAATCAAATGCAAGGGTAAAACAACCAATTAGTAACTATAGAGAAGTATTTATACGGGAGTATAATATATATAATATTAGTCATAAAATATGAAAATAATTAATTATAAATTTGTACTCGGATTTTTAATATTAACCAAAAAAAATTTAAATTTACAATCAACTCAAGTAATGTACTGAGAAAAAATGTTTTAGCACGATCGGAGCATTCAGTCAGGATGGCCGAGTGGTCTAAGGCGCCAGACTCAAGTTCTGGTCCTCGTGAGAGGGCGTGGGTTCAAATCCCACTTCTGACAATTTTAACTTGATTTTCATTAAATATGACTCTCTTTTGTAAACAAGCCCAAATTTTTAAAATTTGGTTCATTTTTCTCAAAAAGCCCAAAAACGGAAGAGCAGCCCAGAACTTTATATGCGCAGCAACGTGATAAAATTAGAGTTTAAATAGAATGAAAATTATTATTTCTTGTAATTTATTTTTTCACACCATATAATATTTCTATATAAACAATATGAGTAGATAAAGAGTTCGGATAATGCTTTGTTAATTGAATTATTGTTAGCCGGTAACTCAAATGCTAGTCATATTGTAGAATTACGTGCTATTCACAAAATTTTACATAGAAATTGGAAAGTTCGGATCCGCCACATACCCAGAGCTCATAATGAAGTTGCAGATTTTATGGCTAAACATGCTGCCCCAAGTTTCACAAGTATCCAGGTGTTCTCCATCCCTCCTCAAGCTATAAGGGGGTTGATTCAAAAGGACAATTTAAGTTATGATTTATGATTTTATTGTAATCGCTTATGCTGTTTTTTATTTACTAAAAAAATTACTTATCACTTAATTTTGACATGAAATCTTTTAAAATTGTAAAATAAAAAAAATCATAATTTAAAATTAATATTTATCATACAACCTAATTATGTTTTGTACTTAATTTTAATTAATATAGCAAATGTCTCTTATAACTTAATTTTTTTTAATACTTAAATTTTCAACACTCAACTTATCAGTTTATCAAACACCACATTACTTTTTTCTACCCCATCCAGCTTTTATAATAGTTTTTTTTTTTTTATTTTAAAATTTGGAAGGATGCCATTAATAAGAAAAAATTACAGGACTGCATGATAGACACGTGTTCTTCCCAGCCCTTACTAGCACAACAATGCCAGATCCTAATAAATGAAAAATAAAAGCTTTACAAGAATAAAAAAACTTTACTTTTAAAAAATCCTACACAGACACAAGTAAAGCCTAAATCTAAGAAAAAACCCAAACGCCAAATCTGAAATGAAAAAGAAAGAAAAACATAAAAGAAAAAGAAAATTGTTCAACTCTCTGGCATCCCTAATCAACTTCTCTACTACCATCGTCAAAACCATCAAATATCCTACCCCTTTTTCGTCTACGATGGATTGTGTGTAGAGACTGAAACTGTCAGAGTCTTTTCATTCGCATTTCTCCGACTCATTTCACCTTTCTGACAGGACCTTCTATCTTCTTTGACCACCGATTCCGTTCTTGGAGGTGCCTCTTCAATCCAAATCTTTGCTAAATCCAGGGGCGAAGCCAGAATAATTTTTTAGGGGGGCCGGATGAAATTTTAATTTTTTATAGTTTATATCTTTATAATTTATAAAGGACTAAATCGAATTTTTATAATTTTAGGGGGGGCCAAAGTGCAATTTTACCTTTACTAATTTAAAATTTTTAAAAAAATTTAAGGGCCTAAATAGTAATTTTACATTTTAGGGGGGCCGGGGCCATGCCAGCCCCCTAGCTTCGCCCCTGGCTGAATCCTATCGTTTCCCTTCCTCCGCCATTATGTGCACCACGTGGTTCACCGATCTGCCCGTAAAATGACAGGTAAAGCTTTCAAACCTCTGAGCCCGTTCTCTTATTTCTTTAATAATCACAACAATATTTGATTTGTCCTCTTCAAACGTTTGGATTTTCTTTATGACTGTCAAGGAGTCCCCTTCAACCACCAAATTTCTGAATCCCAAATCTTCAGCCACTACCACCGTTTGTAAACAAGATCTCACCTCTGCCGTGGTTGAATCGGCCACAAAGGTATTAGGGTAAGTGCATGCTGCCAGTATATGTCCTTCGAAGTCTCTAAAATTTATTCCTGTTACTGAACTTAGCATATAACTTTCATACGCTACACTGAAATTACCTTTTACCACATTTATCCTCGGTGAAGTCCATGCACAATCATTTTGTCGAACACTTGCTTCTGTCACTACTTCCAGTTGAATGTTCTTTGTGTAAAATGCCTTAAAAAAAGATATCAATCTCGTTGTGCACTGCCTTTCTCCTTGATGATAAACTTTGTTTCTGTGATGCCATACTGCCCAGAACGTGATGACTAACCATTTACACTGCTCTTATTTCTTAGTCAAAAATAAATTTGCTAACCACATATTCCAATTTTGTTCCGGGCTACTGGATGAGCCATTAATCCTTACTCCTTGCAGGACACATTTAATGAACATGCATTCCTAGAAGACGTGACTCACTGTTTCCTCTAGTGTACGGTAGAGAGGACAAAGATTCACAACCTGTAAATTTCTATCTTTTAAATTGTTAAAAGTAGGGAGGAATTTATTGGCAATTTTCCAAGATGTAATTTTGATTTTGCTTGCAACCTGTAATCCCCATAATTTGTTGTAAAATTTCTGTAGTAGCGTAGGCTGATGTATCCTCTCCCCTTGCCCTATTATCGTATCCTCCTATAACATCCATTTATCAAATACCACCTTATTTTTTCCCACCCCATCTAGTTTTTATTATAGTTCCATTACCTCTAATAATCTTTTATGTCATTATTTTAATTTTTAGTATATATGTCATAATGTGTCTATTAATTCCAACATTCGAATAACAAGGAAAACCATATCTAGGAGTTGTCACTAATATTTTTAAGCTAGGTGAAATTAATTACCAATTCAGAGTACGATTTACATAAGTACGAACTATGAAAATACTAACAAGAACTAACTGAGGTCTATATTTACCAAATCAGGACTCGAGAGTTTGTTTATGTGCAATGAAAGATTAATACCCCTATAATTCTTATTCCTATCATAAGACCATATTAATCTTATTTAGGATTTTAATTCTTGATTTTACATTATTATCGTATCATAACGTCATTATTGGGTATTAAAATTCATTAACAACAATCCAATATTTAAGAAAATCATTATTCATTCGCGAGGAAGTATACAAGTCAACTATTCATGGTCTTTTTGAATAAAACATTTTCTAAAAGGATAATAATTTTATTTTTTTAAAACAAAAATAAAATGTCCTTATCTATAGGTGAGAAATAATTATCCACATCAATGATTTGTGACTCTTTTATAATAAATTTTTTTTTTTTAACAAAGTGAATAAATGATAGCAATGCTTTTTCACTGTAGAAAAACTTGACTTAATATTCAATATTTATTACACCTCACCATTCTAATTAAATCCAATAATTATGGGGTAATTTACCAATATATACCCAAAAAAAATTTACGGAAATGGGCCGAATTTTGCATTATTTACGGAAAAGGGCCATTTCCCCAAAAGCGCGTCCACGTCGGTAGCGTTTTGGGGATGCAGCAGAAAGCGCGCCCTTGGGGCGCTGTGCCACATCAAGACAAAACGCTACCGATGAGGACGCGCTTTGCTGATGTGGCACAAAATGCTCCCCCAAGGGCGTGCTTTTGCCCCCTTCCCCGAGCGCCTTTTCATTTATTTTTAGTGTTAGGGTATGAGGTTTTAGGGTTTTAGGGCTAGGATTTAAGATTTTTTTAGGGTCGTTGTGTTTAGGGTTTTTAGGGGAAAATTAATGGACTAGATTATAGGGTTAATTAGGGTTTAGTAAAAATATGTTTAGGGTTTAGGGAAGCATGTCTGCCCCCAACCTGATATATGCGTTATATCAGATCGGGGCCCTGGAATACTAGCCGCAATAGATCGACAGGGAAGCATGTGGCATCGCACACACCATCGATATTGTCTAAGGCATGTTGCGTCTAACTACCACGGGCAACATCGATCTACAAGTCAAAAACGGCAAGTGACCAACATGGGTATGTAATATCTATTAATATAATTTCGTTTGTATCAATTTATTCTTAATTGAAGAGTGGTATGTAATATTCGCTATCAACTTATATTGGCAGGGTACGAGATCAATAAGGACCGTTTTCACGAGATGTTGGCGAATTTGCACTCAGTTAACGAAGAAGGCGCAAACTACCTATGAAATATTCCTTTCGAACAGTGGACACAAGCATACGACGGCGGTCTACGATATGGTCATATGACCTCAAACTTGGCCGAATGCATAAATTCTGTTCTCAAAGGAACGCGCCATTTGCCGATAACATCGGTTGTGCGAGAGACATATTTTCGTTTAGCGGCACTTTTTTCGAAGCGAGCAGCGAGTTATAAAGGCCAAATGCAAGGAGGCCATGTATGGTGTACGAAGGTCTTGCGAGAAATTAACAATGGGAAGGCACGAGCTAACACCATGCACACAGTGTGTCACGATCGCGACAACCTATGGTTTCGTGTGACGGAGTTTGACAGACCGAATCAAGGTATTGTTGGCGGTCAATATCGTGTACACTTGAGAAATAGGACCTGGGACTGTGGGGTATTTGATGCACTTCGTTACCCATGCGCTCATGTACTTGCGGCTTGTCAGAATCTCCGTCTTGATCCCATGAGCTATGTCGACGAAGTGTATAAAATAGAAAACATGTACAACGTGTGGAGACACGTATTCCCACCAGTCCTAGATGAACGTAAGTGGCCGTCTATATCGCTTGCACCGTATAAGCTGTTGCCGGATAGACAACTGAGGCGTAAACCAAAAGGTCGACCTTGTTCGACTAGAATACGCAACAATATGGATATCCGAGAAACGGCCAACCAACGTGGGTTGTGCGGATGGTGTAGGAACCTAGGCCATACATCTCGCTCGTGTCCAAATCGGAATAGTTGACAGTCTTCTTAGCTTTTTTGTCTCTTGGTGGCTATGTAAATTCTATTTATTTCTTGATGAAAACGGTGAACTTTTGTAGAAGGACTAATTTGTAAAAAAATAAAAATTAAATTACAAAAAAAAAACAAATGTTGGACTTTTATTTTTATTAAAGATATTAAATAAATTGCAATAAAAAATAAAAAAAACTTTTATTTTATTAAATATATTAAAACTAAATTAAAAAAATAAAAAACAACTCTTATTTAATTAAAGATATTAAAATTAAATTACATAAAAAAATAAACAACTTTTATTTTATTAAAGATATTAAAATTAAATTACAATAAAAATAAACAACTTTTATTTTATTAAAGATATTAAAATTAAATTACAATAAAAAAACAACTTTTATTTAATTAAAGATATTAAAATTAAATTACAATAAAAAAATAAACAACTTCTATTTTATTAAAGATATTAAAATTAAATTACAAACAAAAATAAAAAAAACTTTTATTTTATTAAAAAAATTAAAAAAATTATATTACAATTAAAAAAAAAAAGGCGGTCGGAATCAATGTTGGTGTCGGTCGGAATCAGTGCCACATGGGGGTGGTGTGATTCTGTATTTGGATTTCCTCCTTCTTCTAGCTTCCGTGCTGGGGTCGTGGAACCTCAAGCGGGGATTCTGGTTCCTCCGCGCAGTGGAGTCAGTTGTGGGTGTTGGGAGGATGACCCACCTTGATAAAATAACGGCTGAGGTGTTTGCATAAACCATGGCGGGGTGTCTCAATCCCATACGGTGAAAGTGACTGGTAAAAAGAAGAGCTCCCCGACGGCGCCTCGTGTGATCCCTCATGCGACGGCGGCCTCAAGATCGGCTGGCCAGTCGGAGTAGTCGGGAACGGACTCGAACCGGGCCATGTATTCCAACCTTCAGTGGGACTGGGAAAAGGAAACATATATGGGTTAGGATACATATAAGGGCTAGGGTACGCAGCTGGCATAAAGGCCAAAGGCTATGATGTCGGTGTCGTCGGCTGAAGTGTTGGTCCCGGCGACTGTGTGGGCGTTGTTGATGGTCCAGTCTCATCACCCATTCTCCTTGGATTTAAAGGGCCCCGTCGTTCCTTTTGTTCACGAAGTTACCGTCTCCTCTCCTCTTCCGACAACAAATACGGCTTGCCATGGATCCTAAACCATGGCATGTATTCCGGCACACACGCTAACTCTGGAATGACGATCGGTTCCCGAATAGGTATATAATCATACCGGTTCTCCCACATATGTATATACGCTGACCAAAATCTTGGCCAATCCGCAGTAAAAGCGCTAGTAAGTAAGTCGACTTTGTGCTCATCATCGAGCACCTCAGGTGGCACGGGAATCGGTTGCCGGAATCTAAATTGTCGCAGAACCCGATCTGTCTGGTGCATCTCCACGGTGGCATAGTTGATCAATGGGACCTTCACATGCCAAATGTTCGGATTTTGCAAGAACTCCTCCGGAATTACTGCCTGAATTGCCGAATCCTCGTATGGTGTCCATTGAAACTATATTAACATGACCAAAATATTAGTTATATACATAATACTAAATACTAAATACGAAATTCGAAACAACAATTTATTACGAAAATATATTTTATTTAATACTTACTTGTGATTACGACCGTTGCTCTAATAGAAGCCGTATATCTTCAAGCTCGGTAGGTATTCCAACATAACTCGCCGAATGGTTCCACCTAATTAAATAAATTTTTAGCATACAATTATACTTTAAATCTAAGTAATAATTGTAAAATATAATATTAAATTTACCTCGTTATGAGTGGGAATGTATATGGGTGGTCGACTCGAGGACGTAAAAATGGAAATCGAAACCGTGCCCATGACTGCAGTAGTGATAGGCAACCTCCGATTTTCGCTTTACTCGGCCGCGTCGCCCCGCACATCTTCGGATACAATTTTGATAGCACGGAAGACCCCCAACTCATTTCACCGGCTGCTCTAAAATCAACGAGTTTCAGCAGCCATCCCAGGTGTACGAGGTTTCGAGACAGGTTTGGCATCAGGTAGCCTCCAATCATCTCAAGAATGTATACCCGAGCATACCGTATTCTTTCTATTTCGATCGAACCATTATTCGGCTCCGGGATTGTGTCTCGTAACCAGCCCATCTCGATCCGACCTCCATGAATGTTATCCGGAATGGCACCCAGAAGCTCGTAGCATACGGCGGTCCAATCGCTAGAAGTTGCGGACCCGGTGACTACGGACCCATCCACCGGTAATCCCAATTGCAACTGCACGTCTTCCAGAGTGATAGTACACTCTCCGCATGGAAGATGGAAAGTGTGCGTCTCGGGTCTCCACCTCTCTATCAACGCACTGATTAACTTCGGCTCCAACTTGCACCCCCGGCCTATCGTGGCCACGTGCCAAAACCCCGCTTCCCGCAGATAATTCTCGATAAGCGGCGATGGCGGACCAGGTATATTGCGAATATAGCATTGCAACACCCGATCTACAGACTGTTTAAAAAATTATAAAATAAAAATTAATTAAAATTGCATAAACCTAAAAAATATTAAATAGTATTGAAAAATTAAAATTAAAACTTACCATTTGCATTTGATCGACGGAGATGTGTTTATCGTCGAGACGAATTAATTCCCCGGCCATTGGAAATACGATCGAATATTTTAAAATTTATCAAAAAATATATTTCAAAAAATTTAAAAAGGGCTTTTTGGTAAATATTAAAGGACTATTGTGAAATTTTAGAGGAAGTTTCAAGGAATTTAAGAGAAATTTGAGAAGAATTTGAGAGAAAGTTGAGAGAAAAAATGAATAAGGACTTTGTTGTGAAAAAAATAAAAGGGTGGGGGGTTTTTATAGGTTTTTTTTTTCTGACCGTTGGAGGCCCAACGGTCAAAAATTTGACCGTTGCAGCAGCAGAGAAAGCGCCCTTGGGAGCGCTTTGTGCCACATCAGCAAAGCGGCGTCCTCACAAGACGTTTGTGTCTTGATGTAGCCAAAGCGCTCCCCCAAGGGAGCGCTTTCCTGCTGCATCCCCCCAAAACGCGCTGACGTGGACGCGTTTTGGGGAGAAATGGCCCTTTTCCGTAAATAATGCAAAATTCGGCCCATTTCCATAAATTTTTTTCGGTATATATTGGTAAATTACCCATAATTATGAATATCTCACGTCAGAATTCCAAATATAAATAAAATTTCATTGTTAAAGTTAAGATTGGTATTGATTGCATTATACACCGAATTTATTATACACGAAATACATACCAAATTTACACTTAAGTTTATTAGTTTTAAATTCTATTATTATGATTTAATCTAATAATATTACATGTCCAAACATACACAAATACTAATTACTATTAATCATGCCAAATTAAGTTAGTTCATAAATCATACAATATAGAATTAGATTTAGAAATGAGTTTTAACTTGGTTGGCATTGAACAAATTTGTCTTATCAATTCTTTGTCTTGTCTTCTCATTGATAGATTTCATTAACTCCACTTTCTTTTCTCCATCTAAGCTAGAAAACTCATTGATGGGAAAAGGCATAAGATCAAGTATTGTAAGTGGGTTAAAACCATAAATAATTTCAAAAGGAGAGTAACCAATAGTTGAATCAATAGATCTATTATAAGCAAACTCTACAGACGTTAAACACTCTTCCCAATTTTTAAGATTCTTACCCACAACGACTCTACGTAAAGCACTTGAAACTTGATTGGCCACCTCAGTTTGTTCATCAGTTTGGGGGCGACAAGTAGTCGAGTAAAGTAACTTAGTTCCAAGCTTACCCCATAAAACTTTCCAAAAGTGACTTAGGAACTTTACGTCTTGATAAAAAATAATGGTGCGATGTATACCATGAAGGTGCACCACCTCTTTGAAGAACAAGTTAGCCACATATGTAGCATAATCTATTTTTTGACAAGCGAAGAAGTGAGTCATCTTTGGAAACATGTCAACATCAACAAAGATACTATATCCACCTTCTTTAATTCTTGGTAAACCAAGTATAAAATCCGTGGATAAATCTATTGGAAAAATTGCATTTTTTGGGAACTTTGAGACATATTCTCAATAGGTAAAGGTGGATATTTGAATCATAAAATTATGGTTTCATATTATACTCTATGAGACATTTACAACGATATTTCATATGCTCAAAATGGTTGAGTGAGGAATGAGAAATTGATGCTCAAAGTAAGCTACTTGGAAATATTTGTTGAGGAAAAGTAAAGGCTTAGATCCCACGTTGGTTAAATACCAAGTGGGAGATGTGTATATATATGTGAACCCTCTTAAAGGGTAATTAAATTACTAACCCTCTTAAAGGGTAATTGAATTACCAAGTAGGTCCAAACCCAACGAGGTTGGGGCGCACCCACACGACGTGGGCAACACAAAATGTCTGGAGTGGTCGGGCCCAAATGGGCTTGCGGATAGTTTAGTCCAACATGAAATTATTTTTTCCTCAGCAGACATAATATGGTTATATAAGGACACTTATCTTATTTATTTGATACCAATCAATTTGAGTTAATTTTTTAATCAAATTGATTTATTAGCTCCTTAATGGCAGATTTTGTGGAAATTTTCCAAAATTCCAACATTCTCAATGCCTATAAAAGGCTATGTTTTCTAAAGGGTTTTACACACTCTGGTATTTTTCTTGCACCAAAATTCTGTTGCTCTCAAAATTATTTGTTTTCCTCTCCGTATTTCTCAAACATTCCGGTGATAGAAAAAGGCATCATTTGTTCGTTGATTGCTGCTTTGATCTTTGTGTTGTTGTATCCTGGGAGACATTCGACCAACATTTCTCTAAGTACTGTAGGAGCGGCCGAATCTATCTTAAGGAAACTGTGTTTCACAGGCCTCAACGTTTCGTAAAATCTCTATTCTTCTTTTTTTTTCAATTTTTGTTAAGGTTTCATTTGATTATTTGTATTTTGCAAATTAAATATAAATTGTTCTATTTATATTTCATTAGATATATAAATATTAATTTATTTATATTTATCTATTTTGTTTCGCTAACGTGTTTTGTCTAACAAAATCTACGTAAGGTGAAGAAGGAATACGTAAAGGAGTATAAAGTACGTGAGTCATTACCTTTAATTTTGCTTATTTACAAGCAATACACTTAGAACATACTTTTTCCACATCTCTCTTCATATGTAGCCAAAAAAAGTGTTCTTGTAGAATATCCTAGGTTTTGGTGACAACAAAGTGTCCTATAATCCCCTCTTGAATCAATAACTCTCACAGGGAACATTAATGTTCATAGAACCTATTCAATCGAAACAAGAAACCATCTACAAGATAAAATATATTAATAGAGCCACTCCCACAATTAGTATAAATATTTAAAAAATCAAAATTAGTTAAGTACAAATATTTAATGTGTTCAAATCCTAAAAATTTAGCATTTAATGTAGTGATCAAAGAATATTTATAAAATAAAGCATCAGCAACTACATTATCGTTACCATTTTAGTACTTAATAACATATGAGAATGTTTTAATAAACTCAACCCAACGAGCATGTCTTTTACTCAACTTACCTTTTCCCTTTAACCATTTATGGTATTCACTTTTAGTATGTATAACAAACACTCTTGGAAACAAGTAATGTTGCCAAACTTGAAATGCTCGATTCAAGGCAAGCAACTCTTTGTCATAAATTTAGTAATTGAGTTGTGCACCATTCAATTTCTCACTAAAGTATGCGATAGGTCTATTAGCATAAAGAATGCACCAATTCCTATACTTGAAGCATCACATTAAAGCTCAAATGTGTTATAAATCGGGTAATTTAAGAACTGGAGCTGAACACAACTTATCTTTTAAGGCTTGGAAAGCCTTTTCTTGAGTTTCACCCCACTTGAAAACCACGTATTTCTTGATTATCTTAGTTAATAAGGGCGAAAATGGTGGAGAAATCTTTCACAAACCTGTTATAGAAACTAGCTAAAACATGGAAAGATCTCACCGTTGTTATAAACTTAAGTGTCGACCATTCTTTAATGGCTTTAACCTTGTCTTCATCCACATGAATTCCTTGTGCACTTACATCACTACCCAAAAGTATTAACTTATCACATCAAAAAGTGAATTTCTCAAGGTTAGCATGTAATCGTTCTTTCCTTAAAATATCTAAGATTGATTTAACATGTTCAACATTCAAATTCAAAGACATAGAATAAATCGGTATATCATCGAAATAAATGACTAAAAACTTACCCAATTAAGGCCTCAAAACATGTTTCATTAAATGCATGAAGGTACTAGGTGCATTTGTCAAGCCAAAGGGCATGACTAGCCATTCATATAAATCGAACTTAGTTTTAAAGGTTGTTTTCCATTTGTCCCCTTCTTTTACTCGAGTTTGATGATAACCACTTTTTAAATCAATTTTTTTTATAAAAATACAAGCACCATAAATTTCATAAAGCATATCATCGAAACATGGAATCAGATACCTAGACGTTAACACACATTCTATGTAACAACCCAAACTCAGCCTAGACGTTATGACCAGATCTAAAGAGGTTACTTCCATTTATTTGAAAATCTGAAATCCGTTTGACTTGTAAAACATTAGTAGCTCTTGTTAAGAAAAGTTCAAGTTTATTTGGGAAAAATACATTTCTTGATTATCTTGGTAAATTTGTTGATTATTTACTTATAAAGCATTTAAGTTGCAGCAGAATTCTTAGTTAAGTTTGATTTTGGAAAACGCAATTTATTATTGAAAAGTCCAATGTTTTGTAGATAAAATTAAACCCATCCAAAAACGTATAAACAGTTAAAAACAAGAAATAAAATCCCAACTTTAAAAAGATAGTCCAAAAAGTCCGAAAACAGTCCAAAACAGAATAAGTCCAATTAAAATAGCATATTTAACGGAGACTTGCTTAACGGAGCTCCCGTCGCACCGATCTGCCTAAGTCTGAGGATTACATGAGAATCAAACAAACAGAAAATGAGCTTACAAGCTCAGTGTGTAACATATAACAGAATCAAATTCAAAACATGTCTCGATATCAAAATCAGAATCATAACATATGTCATAGTCAGAATCAAAATTAGAACATATCAAATGCAGGTTAAAAGTCCTAGGCCCAATCGCTGCACACCATCTCCGAACATCCCTACACACTATATAGGGTATTAAACACCTATCCAACCCTACACACTGCTATGTGACTGTATATCACATCTTAGAATAATTGTAGCCTAGCTGCCAGATAGTTAGACGATAATCCGCCAGAAACATATATGTATGTGGCTGAGCCACCATAAACGAAAGATAAATTAAAATGCCCACACTTCCTCTTTAAACATAATTCCCACCCCAATGCATATACAGAGCTAACAGATATCAGAAATGTATATGCCATACATGCTTTGATATAGATTTAGTTCATGCTTAGCAGATAACATATTACATTCACATATTACAGAGCATAATTAACATATATCTTATCAAACATGCGTACATAAATCAAATGTTATGCTAACAGAATATCAGGAATCATGTTTTATAACTTAATATATGTCATACAGACCCTATGGAAGCCCTACGTTTGACCCGAACGACGTTTACGGCCCTAGGGAAAATTTTTAGAATTTGGGCCCACTTGCCCGTGTGACCCACACGGCTTAATTGGTCGGTCCGTATGGCCTACATGGTCTCACACACACCCGTGAGGTCACATAACCCAATTGGCCCAAACCGTGTGGCTCACATGGCCATGTGTCACACACGGCCTACCACACGGCCGTGTGGCGTTGACAGTTTCAGATTTCGACTTTCGTCGTTCGTTGTTTTCTCGGGTTTTCATTACACACCTAGATGTTTTCTGACGTAGGTTCCAAAAATGAGTATACCAGCACCTTTGGATGAACATCACCTCAAAAATCCTAAGTCACCGATGGATTATTCGTTTCTTGAGTTTCCCACACGAATCAATTTGCAATCTATTCAATCAACACTTACTAGTGAACTTGATTGTAAGAAAAAAAAGAATTTGAGACAACAAAGATCAAGAAAAAGAAAGCAACAACTTGAGACCTTACCAACAGAAAACCCACATGAAGAAAAAAGGAAAGAAAAATAAAATTGTTGAAAAAAAATAAAAGGCGAACGTGAAAATAGAGGAGAGGTTTTTGGAAAATCTTTTAGTTTTCAAAAAATAAGAAAATAAAATAATCCCCACAAAACCAAATCCTGTCTAGCCATTAACCCCACAACTTCTAGAGTTCAAATTTGACCAATATTCCACTGAATAGGCGGCACATAAAGACTAGCAAAAATAATCCAACTTGCTCACGCAAGGGTTCATACTCAAGACCAAGAGTAAATTGAAACCTTACAAGCTCATTCTGTTACAAATTGAGCAAAAATAATATTTAAGTCATAAGGACCAAAATAGAAATAGGGACAAAAATAACAAAATTTTCCAAGAGTGAGATTGGAACCCATTGTAACGCCCTGAATTTTGGGCCTAGAAGTTTAGTGTCTTTGAGCCTAGGGTTAGTGAGGAGGTGGCACATATGTGCATAATTGTGCAATTTAGTGTCAGAATGGGCCTGCTGGTCTAGTGGTTAGGTGAGTGTTAGCATACCTTGAGGTTCCGGGTTCAAGTCTTATGAGTGAATTTTAGAAACATTTTATTTTTCATGGCTTAAAGAAAGTATTCTAGCTATTTAGTAATTTAATATTTACATTTTTATTTTATTTTATTTATTTTGAATTGCTATTTTGCTTGGCATGTTCTTTTCCTCTGCCTCTTTTGGGTTTTCCTTCTTTTGTTTGCCTCTTCTTTGGAATACGGTTTTAACTGCGGATTCTGGAACTTCGCTCCTCAGTCATCTTCCTCGCCGTCAAAACAGGTGTGGGATTCTAATCTAGTTACTACTTCCATTCTTAAATAGCTTGCTATCTTGTGTTGCGAATCCCTCATTCGGCTTTTCATAACTATGCAATAACCCGTCAGTTTTGAGTTTTTGGATGTTAAAAGTGAAGGGAAAATGTTGTTTTATGATATATGTTGATAGGGCAAGGGTTAGGGACTGTTATTGTGGCTTAAATGGGGTTTTCGGGGTTGTTTCAGAGAGGTTTTGTGGCTGCCCCAACGGCCACATGGGCGTGTGCACGAAACACGCCCGTGTGGATTTGGGAATTAGGGTTTTCGGGCCAAATTGGGTACCACACGGCCTGGCCACACGGCCATGTGGCCAATTTGGGGATTTTGTCGACTTTCACACTGTCGTGTCCCTCGGGCACACGGGCGTGTGGGATTGGGAATTAGGGTATCAGAGTTTTGGGGTCACATGGCCTGGCTACATGGCCGTGTGACTGATTTGAGGATTTAGGGATTCCACACAGGCGTGTGTTGTGGGACACACAGCCGTGTCTGATGGCCACACGGGCGTGTGACACCTTCACACGGCCGCGTCTGCACTGGACTTGATTTTATCGAAATTGGACAGTGAGTTACACGGCCTGTTCACACGGCCGTGTCCCTACACCACACGGGCGTGTGCCTCTATCACACGGCCGTGTACCACTCCTCACGCGGGCGTTTGGATCCCCACACGGCCTGGATTGTTCCACATGGCCGGAGCACACGGGCATGTGGCCCTAACTCACCAAATTTTGATTATAAGGCGATTTAAGTGCAATCGCCATTCTATGTGTTCCAACCCTCGACTAAGCTTACTGATGGTTGGCATGACTCTGCCATGACTGCGTTTTAAGTGTCATTCGTGCTTGGTTGTATGAAATGTTAGGTACTGAATCTGAGTGCATAGGTGTACACGTTTCTGTATCGGAATAACGGATTGTAAGTGACTGCTTCTGGGTGATTGTCTGAAGTTGAATTCTGAAATGGTGCATCCGCATTCATACATCTGTATACATACATTTGCATACATACATCTGCATATAAAGTATTTTGGGTTGGGATTTTGAAGAGAAGGAAGATTTACGATCTGGTCTGGCAGTTTTACTGCAACTCATCAGTATAGCGGATTACCGCATTACACTGTACCGCATGTAAGTTAGCTACGCTACGTATTACTATCTGATCTGGCAGTTCATACTACATGTCTGTACCACAGTTTACTGTATTGCATAGTACAGCTTATATGTTAACTTTACTGCGTAATTTACGATTTGGCAGTTTATCTGCATTCTGATAGCCCAATTCCCAGAGGGTCGAGGGCGGTCCCAATTCCCCGAGGGTAAAAAAATGCTGATGATCATCATTTCCGGGCAACCCGGGATGACATCATGTGGAGTTGTAATATCCAGGGATAGGGGCTATTTTGTTATGACTTTGTTTGCATGTGTCTGGTGTGCTATGTTGCTGTTTTGATGTTGTAGGGGCTTAGTTGTAAGCTTAGTATAAGCCGGAGTGGTAGGAAAAATTTTGGTTTTAAGTTTTATGTGAGAGGAGCTGAAGAAGCTGGGGTTTATAAATATTATTTGGTGATTGAAAGCACAAGAAATGAGCTGGTGGAGTGGCAGGATAGGCGCCACTTGAGGCTTGTGTGTGTGACGCCACTTGCAGGGGAGAGGTCCTGAGTTCAAGTTGCAGAAGTCCCACATTTTGCTTCCATTTTGACGCTAAGGTGGTTGAGGTTGGACCAAGTCAAGTGTTTGAATGGTGGGTGGGGAGTAAATTGTGGAGGTTGACTAGTTCAACTAGTTTGAATGTGTGGCTTGGAGTAATTGTTGGTAGTGGCCGAATGTTGGGGAGTTTGTGGAGAGAGTGGCCGATTTTGGTAAGTGGGGAGGGGTGATAGCCGAAATTCACTTAGGCACTTTTGTGCATTTTTAGTCACTTTGTGTCAAACCAAATTCCTCTCTTTTGTCAATAGTAGCCGGAATTCCAATTGATTTCCCTTTTCATTTTCTTTCTTGAAACCGAAAGTCTGAGACAACCTTTGCCGAATTTGCTTTGTTCTTCTTAGTTCTCTTGGGTAGCCGAATGCACTCTTGCATTTCTTTTCTTTTTCACTTGCATAAGCGAAACTAGTATTCTCTTTTTCTTATATTTTCATCTCTTCTCTTTTGAAACACTTGTGCCGACATCACATTGCTTCTTAGCCGAATTCTCCATTTATTTCTTCTCATTCCTACTTGAGCCGAATTTTTCTTCAACTTTTGGCCGATTTCTCTTCTTCTCTTGAACCACATTTCTTTTGCTTTATTTTTAGATTATAGCCGAATCCCTCCCTGGTGTTGCCGAAATTTCTCTTCTTTCTTTAGTTGCATCTTGACCGAATAGTTGTGTGTTGTAGACCTCTTCTAGTTCGGTTTTCATTTGAGTTCAGAAGAAGGTAAGTGCTTGGCCGAATGGCCATTTCTCCCCTCCCTTGTTCTTTGTCGTTTGTGGGTTGGTTAAGAGCCGATACTGGTGTGGTTGAAAGGAGTTAACCTCTTGTTTGGAAACCATTTTGTATAGGACATTCGGGATTGTGAAGTAGTCAAGCAAAGCAATTATCTTTGGGTAAGCTATTGGTAAGTGGTGGTAAGAGTTGGTTCTTTTAGTCTATTCATTTAGTTTTCATTAAGCCAAGTTATTAAAGGATTAACCGTTTTCTTTTTAGGGTGAGGCCGATTGTCAGAGGAACCATTGTTTGGTTCGGGTTTGGTAGGAAACCAAACCATGGGCGAGGTAAGGGTTTAATGTTAACCCTTTGGTTTATCTATTCTAGCCGAATGGTATAAGTGCTAATCTCCTGTTTGGCCGATTATAGGAGCAAGGTTGTCGAGGCTATCGAGGGTCTTAGATCGGTTCTTTGGTTAAAGCTTGTGTTCGAACAGGTGTGTAGACTAACACACTATCTACTTAGTGATATGTTTAATAACCTGTTTGCCTATTAAGATCAAAACAATATGGTTGATGGATATGGTACCCAATGGGGGTATGTACGGATCAAGGTAAGTCCGTTTCATTACGAGTTCTATTAATGGTATATGATATCATGATTCTTTGAGGTATGTGATATGAGATGCGATATTAAACATATTGGCATGATTGCATGATTTACATGATTTGCATCGTATGACATGTATGGGTGATATGAGAGGAGGGGGAATATGATATCCGTGTCTTTGGGACACCAGTGGTTTGGCACCACCAGTGGTTTGGTACCACAGATGATATTTTGTGACTTTGGGTCACCAGAGGTTTGGCACCTCAGCGTCTCGTCCCAGTGGCTTAGCACCACGGTGGGTTGGCCCCACGGTTGATATTACGGGATTGACGCCAGTGATTTGGTATCACACGATGGGTTGGCCCCATCATTGGATTCGTGACTTCGGTCACCAAAGTGATTTGGTATCACATTGTGTCTTTGGGACACGAGAGGTTTGGCACCTCATAGCGTCTCGTCCGGTGGCTTTTGCATACCACGATGGGTTGGCCCCACGGTTGAGATACTGGGATTGACGCCGGTGATTTGGTATCACACGATGGGTTGGCCCCATCATTGGATTATTCGTGACTTTGGGTCACCAAAGGTGGTTTGGCACCACATTGATGGATATCGTGACTTTGGGTCACCAGTGGTTTGGCACCACCCGGTGGTTTGGTACCACACGGGGTAGAAAGGTGATATGGATGGTTAGGATCGGGTGCATTGATTGTATTGCTTTAGTATGATGTGTGTTGGTATGTTGCATATACCGGGAGGGGGATTTATGCACTGAGTCTTGCGACTCACCTTCTCCCTTATCATTTCAGGTGACACTTAGTTGCGGACATGGAGCCGGGGTGGACTCGAGGTGCTCATGCCATGAATAAAAATCGAGGTTGCACTGTTTTAAAACTTGGTACTATATTTTATTTATTTTCACTTGGGTTTTTATTTGGATTGTAAAAGGCCTTTTAACTTTATGTTTTTGTTATTTACATGCTTGTATTGGATTTTAAATATGCCTTAACAAATTAATGGGTAAAATTTGGCTAAAACTTGGAAAGATAAGGTTTTCAAATTACAAAGCGAAATGTTTTAAACTCTACCATCGGGTATCACCACTGAAATTTAAGATGAACGAAACCCAGATGTTTTTTTTTCAAACTTAAGATTTTCCACCCTAGGTTCAGAAAGTTTTGAAGCAACAAAAGAGTCACTTGATTTCTAAATGATGCAAAATAGAGAAATGGTTTTTATCTATGGGTCCAACTAAGTTTTTAAGCACCCAAGCTTTCAAAATAAAATAGGAGTTTTTAAGCAATCATGCCCAAGATTTCTACAAGAACAAAATGTGCAAAATAAAAAGAGTTTGCATCAAACTTTTAACCAGAAACCTAAATCTCTCAAATACATTTTTTTCCCGTAACATACCAGATCCGGTCGTGGTGTATGGACCGGGTTTGGGGTGTTACAATTGTGGTATCAGAGCCAAGTTCAAAGGCTCGGCTGTGGGCCCGAGGCCCAAAATGTTTTGAAAAGTTGTTTTAAGAGTTTTGTTTTTAAATATGTGGTTGAAAAAGGCATGGCACCGAGTCTCCGACACCAGTTCGCCCAGGTAAGTACCCCTTACTATTGCTTGTGATATTGATGGGATTGTATGATTAGCAATAGTGGATTACTGTAGAAACTGAAACTGGTAGGATTCTGTGAACTCGCGGAAACAAAGCTTCTTTAACATTCATAAGACTTTGCTATTAAAATAGTGGAATAATTATCGATGCATAAAACTCCTAAATCGATCACGAGAGATTTTAGTCATGAGTGCTCGAGGTGGACACGGTCGTGGGACGAGGTCGTGTAGTAGGATGAGCAGTTCGGAACCCGTAGGATCCGGTCGGGGTCGAGAATGAGATACGGCACCGCCACCAGGTGGAGGTGGTGAGTTTCAAGATCAAGCGGGGATGATGCGTTGTCGCGAGCGATCGCCGCGGGTTTTGGAAAGGGTAGTGGAGTAGGTGGAGCGCGGAGTCGTCGAAATCGTGCTCGAGCGACTCCGGCGAAGCGGGCCGAGGTATTTCGAGGTGTTTCGGTGTTGCTCAAAGACGGTGAGTATTGGTGGAGGCGACAGAGCGGGTCATGGATGATTTAGACCTGATCGCGAGGAGAAGTCGGGAAGGGCATAGTATCGCTTCTTCGGGATGAGTCATACCAGTGGTGGCTCACGGTTCGAGATGATCTTTGCGCAAAGAGAGGATCTTACGTGGGATTATTTTAAGGCTGCTTATCAGAAAAAGTACATTGGAACTAGCTACATCGACGCACAACGAAAAGCATTTCTGAGGTTAGTTCAGGGGAGTAAGTCTGTGTCAGAGTACGAGGCTGAGTTCTTGAGGCTGAGTCGGTATGCTAGGGGCATTGTGGCTACTGAACACGAGAGGTGTGTTCGTTTTGAGGATGGTTTGAGAGACGAGTTGAGGTTGCTGATTGCTCCACAGCAGGAGCGTGAGTTTGTTGTCCTGGTTGAGAAGGCTAAGGTAGCTGAGGGAGTGAAGGAGTCAGTAAGGCAGGGCATGGATAGGAACAGACATAAGAGGAGTTTTGGATCTTCTGGGTCATCAGGTAATCCTCAGAAAAGGGCTAGGCAGAGTGGGCCGAATCAGTCTGGTAGGTTTGTTACTGCTAGTCAGGGACCGCCGCAGTGTAACCGTTGTGGGAAATATCATTTGGGAGGATGTTGGACCGGTGGAAAAGGGTGTTTCGAGTGTGGCTCATTGGATCATCGTGTGAGGGACTGTCCGCGTAAGTTGGCTAGGGTTGATCCAGAGTCGAGTCGCACTCGATTCAGAATAATGGACCGCCACCGCAGAGGGTCGTGGTAATGGCAGAGGAGGTAATGGTTTCGGTCGGGCCGTGGAGCACGGCGAGAGGTACAGTAATACCGAGGCCGACGGCTGGGTTAGTGTATGCGGCGAGGCGCCGAGAGGAGGGCGACGCACCGGACGTCATAACCGGTACGTTCTTGATCTTTGGTTCTCCATTTATCGCTTTGATTGATGTGGGTTCGACGCATTCTTATGTGGCTAGTAGTATAGTAGAGACCATGGACTTAGACTCTGAAACTACTCCTAGGCGGATGACCGTAATTAGCCCTCTAGGTCACTCTGTAGTTGTAGATAAGTCATTTAAGGATGTACCCCTAGAACTCCAAGGGTAGTGTTTTTGGTCGATCCGATGGAACCGCCGTTTGGGAGTTCGATCGATTCTTGGGATGGACTGGTTGGTTAAGTACCAAAGCGAGGTTGGATTGCGCGCTAAGCGCATGGTTCTTAAAGCGTCGGAGGGTGATGAAGTGGTTATGATAGGTAATAGGAGAGATTACTTATCTAATGTGGTATCCGCTCTGAAAGGGTGAGAAAATGGTCGTAAAGGGCCGTGTGAGGCGTATGTGGTTCATGTGTATGCCTTGGAGGCTAAAGAGTCTGCTTTGAGAGAAAGTTCGAGCAGTTGGGAATTTGCGGATGTGTTTCTGAGGAGCTTAGGGTTTGCCACGGATCGTGAGGTAGAGTTCGGGATAGATCTGCTGCTTAATCTGCGCGGTGTCTATTGCTCCGTATAGGATGGCGCCAAAGGAGTTAGTGGAATTAAAGGCTCAGATTCGGGAGTTGTTGGATCGAGGCTTTATTAGGCCAAGTGTTTCACCTTGGGAGCGCCGATACTCTTTGTTAAGAAGAAAGATGGTACCATGCGGATGTGTATAGACTACCGCTTGATTGAACAAGTCGACGATCAAAAACAAGTATCCGTTGTCGCGGATAGATGACTTGTTTGATCGGTGAAGAAGGGTGCTTCGGTATTCTCGAAAATTGATTTAAGGTCAGGTATCACCAATTGAAGGTGAAGGAGGCGGATATCCACAAGACAGCGTTTTCATTACTCGGTATGGGCACTACGAATTTACGTAATGCCGTTTGGGTTGACTAACGCGCCGGTAGCATTCATGGATATGATGAATAGGGTGTTTCAAAGCAGATATTTGGATCGATTCGTAGTGGTTTTTATTGACGACATCTTAGTATACTCAAAGACAGAGGAGGAGCATGATGCACACTTGCGAATAATAGTACTCGCAGATTCGAGGGAAAAACGACTTTATGCAAAATTTAGTAAGTGCGAGTTCGCTCGGGAGGTGACATTCTTGGGTCATGTAGTGTGGTGGGGATTAGGGTAGATCCTCGGAAGATTGAGGCGATTTTGGATTGGAAGCCGCCTAAGTCGATGCATTTGAGATTCGGAGTTTTCTCAGGTTTGGCAGGATACTACCGAAGATTTGTAGAAGGTTTTTCATTGATCGCAGCGCCAATGACCAAGTTGTTAAGGAAAGGGGTTCCATTTGTTTGGAGTGAGAAGAAGCAGGAGAGTTTCGACAAACTAAAGAAGATTTTGACTCAAGCTCCTGTTTTAATTCAACCTGAGGCTGGGAAGGAATTCACAGTGTATTGCGATGCATCACATACGGGATTGGGTTGTGTGCTGATGCAGGAAGGTAAGGTTGTGGCTTACGCATCTCGGCAGTTGAGGCCACATGAGGTCAATTATCCGACTTACGACTTGGAGTTAGCTGTAGTCTTCGCCTTGAAAATTTGGAGGCACTACTTGTACGGAGAGAGATCGATAGTCTACACAGATCACAAGAGTCTAAAGTATCTTTTGACTCAAAAGGATTTGAATTTGAGGCAGCGCAGATGGATTGAATTGCTCAAGAATTATGATTGTTCGATTGAATATCATCCGGGCAAGGCTAACGTGGTGGCAGACGCGTTGAGCCGTAAGGTTGTTTCGGACTTAAGAGCGATGTTTGCCCATCTGAGATTGTATGACGACGGAAGTATTCTGGCAGAGCTGCAGGTTAAGCCTACTTGGGTTGTACCCTCAACTCTTTTGATCAGGTAATTTCGAGGCCGAAATTATTTTTTTTAGGGGGTAGAACTGTAATATCTAGGGATAGGGGCTATTTTGTTATGACTTTGTTTGCATGTGTCTGGTGTGCTATGTTGCTGTTTTGATGTTGTAGGGGCTTAGTTGTAAGCTTAGTATAAGCCGGAGTGGTAGGAAAAATTTTGGTTTTAAGTTTTATGTGAGAGGAGCTGAAGAAGCTGGGGTTTATAAATATTATTTGGTAATTGAAAGCACAAGAAATGAGCTGGTGGAGTGGCAGGATAGGCGCCACTTGAGGCTTGTGTGTGTGACGCCACTTGCAGGGGAGAGGTCCTAAGTTCAAGTTGCAGAAGTCCCACATTTTGCTTCCATTTTGACGCCAAGGTGGTTGAGGTTGGACCAAGTCAAGTGTTTGAATGGTGGGTGGGAAGTAAATTGTGGAGGTTGACTAGTTCAACTAGTTTGAATGTGTGGCTTGGAGTAATTGTTGGTAGTGGCCGAATGTTGGGGAGTTTGTGGAGAGAGTGGCCGGTTTTGGTAAGTGGGGAGGGGTGATAGCCGAAATTCACTTAGGCACTTTTGTGCATTTTTAGTCACTTTGTGTCAAACCAAATTCCTCTCTTTTGTCAATAGTAGCCGGAATTCCAATTGATTTCCCTTTTCATTTTCTTTCTTGAAACCGAAAGTCTGAGACAACCTTTGCGAATTTGCTTTGTTCTTCTTAGTTCTCTTGGGTAGCCGAATGCACTCTTGCATTTCTTTTTCTTTTTCACTTGCATAAGCGAAACTAGTATTCTCTTTTTCTTATATTTTCATCTCTTCTCTTTTGAAACACTTGTGCCGACATCACATTGCTTCTTAGCCGAATTCTCCATTTATTTCTTCTCATTCCTACTTGAGCCGAATTTTTCTTCAACTTTTGGCCGATTTCTCTTCTTCTCTTGAACCACATTTCTTTTGCTTTATTTTTAGATTATAGCTGAATCCCTCCCTGGTGTTGCCGAAATTTCTCTTCTTTCTTTAGTTGCATCTTGACCGAATAGTTGTGTGGTGTAGACCTCTTCTAGTTCGGTTTTCATTTGAGTTCAGAAGATGGTAAGTGCTTGGCCGAATGGCCATTTCTCCCCTCCCTTGTTCTTTGTCGTTTGTGGGTTGGTTAAGAGCCGATTCTGGTGTGGTTGAAAGGAGTTAACCTCTTGTTTGGAAACCATTTTGTATAGGACATTCGGGATTGTGAAGCAGTCAAGCAAAGCAATTATCTTTGGGTAAGCTATTGGTAAGTGGTGGTAAGAGTTGGTTCTTTTAGTCTATTCATTTAGTTTTCATTAAGCCAAGTTATTAAAGGATTAACCGTTTTCTTTTTAGGGTGAGGCCGATTGTCAGAGGAACCATTGTTTGGTTCGGGTTTGGTAGGAAACCAAACCATTGGCGAGGTAAGGGTTTAATGTTAACCCTTTGGTTTATCTATTCTAGCCGAATGGTATAAGTGCTAATCTCCTGTTTGGCCGATTATAGGAGCAAGGTTGTCGAGGCTATCGAGGGTCTTAGATCGGTTCTTTGGTTAAAGCTTGTGTTCGAACAGGTGTGTAGACTAACACACTATCTACTTAGTGATATGTTTAATAACCTGTTTGCCTATTAAGATCAAAACAATATGGTTGATGGATATGGTACCCAATGGGGTATGTGTACGGATCCGGGTAAGTCCGTTTCATTACGAGTTCTATTAATGGTATATGATATCATGATTCTTTGAGGTATGTGATATGAGATGCGATATTAAACATATTGGCATGACTGCATGATTTACATGATTTGCATCAGTATGACATGTATGGGTGATATGAGAGGAGGGGGAATATGATATCCGTGTCTTTGGGACACCAGTGGTTTGGCACCACCAGTGGTTTGGTACCACAGATGATATTTTGTGACTTTGGGTCACCAGAGGTTTGGCACCTCAGCGTCTCGTCCCAGTGGCTTAGCACCACGGTGGGTTGGCCCCACGGTTGATATTACGGGATTGACGCCAGTGATTTGGTATCACACGATGGGTTGGCCCCATCATTGGATTCGTGACTTCGGTCACCAGTGATTTGGTATCACATTGTGTCTTTGGGACACCAGAGGTTTGGCACCTCATAGCGCCTCGTCCCGGTGGCCGCACTCACGATGGGTTGGCCCCACGGTTGAGATACGGGATTGACGCCCGATGATTTGGTATCACACGATGGGTTGGCCCCATCATTGGATTATTCGTGACTTTGGGTCACCAAAGTGGTTTGGCACCACATTGATGGATATCGTGACTTTGGGTCACCGGTGGTTTGGTACCACCAAAGTGGTTTGGTACCACACGGGGTAGAAAGGTGATATGGATGGTTAGGATCGGGTGCATTGATTGTATTGCTTTAGTATGATGTGTGTTGGTATGTTGCATATACCGGGAGGGGATTTATGCACTCGAGTCTTGCGACTTACCTTCTCCTTATCATTTCAGGTGACACTTAGTTGCGGACATGGAGCAGGGGTGGACTCGAGGTGCTCATGCCATGAATAAAAATCGAGGTTGCACCTGCTGTTTTAAAACTTGGTACTATATTTTATTTATTTTCACTTGGGTTTTTATTTGGATTGTAAAAGGCCTTTTAACTTTATGTTTTTGTTATTTACATGCTTGTATTGGATTTTAAATATGCCTTAACAAATTAATGGGTAAAATTTGGCTAAAACTTGGAAAGATAAGGTTTTCAAATTACAAAGCGAAACGTTTTAAACTCTACCATCGGGTATCACCACTGAAATTTAAGATGAACGAAACCCGGATGTTTTTTTTTTCAAACTTAAGATTTTCCACCCTAGGTTCAGAAAGTTTTGAAGAAACAAAAGAGTCACTTGATTTCTAAATGATGCAAAATAGAGAAATGGTTTTTATCTATGGGTCCAACTAAGTTTTTAAGCACCCAAGCTTTCAAAATAAAATAGGAGTTTTTAAGCAATCATGCCCAAGATTTCTACAAGAACAAAATGTGCAAAATAAAAAGAGTTTGCATCAAACTTTTAACCAGAAACCTAAACCTCTCAAATACATTTTTTTCCCGTAACATACCAGATCCGGTCGTGGTGTATGGACCGGGTTTGGGGTGTTACAGGAGTATAAGGTTGGATGGGCTTTTCGAGGTCCTACTTGGAGTGTAGGGATGGGTGGGTTGATTAAATCCCTACAGTAAGTGTAGGGTTGGACGGTGATGGTGTGTTGGCTGGATGGGTGGGTTATTTTGTAACTCATGTGCACGCATTTGCATCTGATTGACACTGTGACTGAACGTGATTCTGTGATTGAATTTGATTGAATGTTTGACTAAAATATTGGAATGACTGATTGGCTGAAATGTCTAATTGTATTGTTCGATCGAAAGGCACTCGTGCCTAAGAAAACTTTGTGTGATGGGCTAAGGCCCAAACTGATTCTGATTCTGGAAAGGGCTTAGGCCCCGTCTGTAACTATTGAGAGTTTTCGCTACTGTATCTGATTGGGCCATATGACTGTAAAGTTACATATGGGCTATGTTGATTATTGGCGAATATACTCAACTGTCATGTAACATCCTAAAATTTGGAATTTTATATGTTGCATTATTTCTTGCGTTAAGCTAGTTAAATTATTAATCATGTATGTTTTAAGGTCTTAAGAAGGCTCGGGGTTTAATTGGGCCTTAGTAAAAATTTGGTATTTTAGCACTTTAAGGAGATATAGTAAGTGGCCTCATTGCTTATGGAAATAAATGAGTAATTTGCTAGCACAAAGGAGCTTATGGTAAAGGGGATATGGCGCCACATGAAGGACTTTGAGGGAGGAGGTTCAAATCCCATCAAGTGCAAAATTTTGACATTTTTTTTTGTATTCTTTCCCTAAGTGTCGGCCAAGATGGTATATAAGGCAAGGTGGACTTTTTAATTTTGGCAAGGTGGCTAAAGAAATAAGGAAATGATGAGGGTAGGGAAAGAAATCAAAAGAAAAGGCAAGTATAGGGAACATGTTGGCCTTTTTCAAGGGAGATGTTTTGGAAAGTTTTGGTTGGCCAAATTTTTTTTGACCTTATTGTCATATTATGGACGGTTTTGGTATAGGGAAAGGTAGCCGAATTTTCTTTGTCTTTTGGTAAAAACTTTGGTGCTTGTTTTGGCCAAAATTCCTTTAGCATCATTTTGTGTCATTTTTTTTTTCTCTCTAAATTTCTTCTTCTCTTTGCCGAATCTTCAAGCCTTTAGTGTGCATTTTTGTTTCTTCTTTTCCTTCTTGTTTGACAAATGTACCAAACCATTGAGACCAAATCATTCTCACTTATCTTCTCTTGAAAATCGAAACTAGTTAGCACCCCTTCTCTCCCTTTCTTTTCTTTTAATCATCTTTTCAATCCTTCTTCCACTTCTTAAAATCAAATTTCACTGTGATCAAATTCTTTTCTTTTATTCATTCTCTCCATAGCCGAATCTAATAACAACTTGTCTTTTCACTATCTCTTTTTCCTTCGTGATTGGATACTATCTTCTTGTCGAATTGGTGAGTAATAATCTTCTTTTTAAATTCTTCTCTTAATGCCGAATGTATGCCCTTGTCATGGGATGGTTCTATTAACCGAAATCATCATTTTCTTCTACTCTCTCACAACATGATCAATTCTCTTTTGTAGTATTCTAGAGGGAGGCCGAACATCATTCTAGCCTTAAGTTGAACGGTAAAATCGGATCCAATATTGATAAGGTAAGGAGTTCTTATGGATTATTGATATTATTCAATATTCGATTGGTTTCTAACGGAGTAATAATTTGAAATAATCGACTATATGTTTTAGGGACTAAATCGCTCGATCTATCGACTTGTGATCATACGATTCTAGTGGTAAGCCGACCTTTTCCTTAGTCAATCATTTCGTATCAACGTAATATTTTGACTAAGATTTGTTTTCAATGGAGACAAGCGATATCGAATCGAAAGGGAAAGCGTTTGGAGATCACAAAAGGAGCGGATTAGCGATCCCTACTCCTAAATTCAAACGAAGGGCAGTATCGACGGTTCGAGATTTTCCACCGGGTTGTGGACCATCATCCGGGGAGAATCGACAAATCATGGTCGTTCACGATTCCGAGGGTAAACACTTTAGATCGTTTATTTTAGAGTTGATTAATTAAATCGCGTATGTCGACTAATCGAGCGTTATGATATCTTAGGTGTCGAAGATCAAGAAAGCCTCGTACTTACCGTAATCAGGTGTGTAATCTCACACCGTTTTTCGTGGGTTTTAAGATTGATATCATATTGGAAATATATCGCTACGATTAAAATCGTTTTATGGAGTAAACCGGGGAAATTGGCCTAAATTACACTATTTTTGATAAAATTGACAAAATCGATATTAACACTGTGAGAATTATGAAAACGCCCTAAAGGGCCGAATTACAAAATTGCCCCTAATGGGCCGATTTGTTATATTGCCTTAATGGGCCGATTTGTTATATTGCCTTAATGGGCTGAATTGTTATATTGCCTTAAATGGGCCGATTTGTTATATTGTCATAATGGGCCGATTTGATATATGGTCTTAATGGGCTGCTTTGCAAGTGCTACAATGGGCCGAATTTTTGTAATGAATCTCTGAATTAATTATTGTTTTTTATATTTGTAAATATCATGATTTGCTATGTATGATGCATTTACATGATTTTGCATGGGATGGGAAAATGTTGAAGAGAAGTGATTCCGGTGGCACTGCCACAAAAATGTTTGTTAATATGATACTATGATTCTGGTGGCTCGGCCACAATCAAAATTTGTTATAAATGGCATAATGCCTGCGATTGGTGTGTTTGGCGGGGTGGGTTGAGTTGATCCCCACAGGTGTGATGTGATGGTTTGGGTGGTGTGTAGCGGATGGATTATTAGGTTGGTTTGGGATTGCATTACATTCATATGATATATTTGATACATTATTATGTAAAAAAGGGGCTTAGGCCCAAAATATTGCTAAATGGGTTTTAGGCCCAGTGGACAACGGTAAGGCGGTTATGCACTGAGTTCTAGTAACTCACCCCGTTTCCTTAACCCTTGCAGGTAATGCTCAGTGACGTGGACTTGGGCCATGGATGACTTGGTGGGGGCCATACTTCAGAAATGGTTTTATTTGGACTTTAAATTTCTATTTCGTTCACTTTATTACTTTACTATTTGAGTTAAATGATGTAATAAGGCCTCTGGTTTATTTTATTTTGCTTTAAGTTTGACGTACTTATATTTTGCTCAAATTACTTAAAATGGGATTTTTCTAAAAACTTAAATAAAGATTTTTCTAAAATGGATACACAAATGGATTTTGTAATAAACTTTTATAAATATTTTTTTTGTAACTCAGAAATTTTCTCTCAAATTTTCATCAATATTTTTCAAAAGTCACGGTTTGTAAAATCATTAGTTCAAATTTATCAATTTATCAATCAATCTTCGAAGTTAGTAATATTTTGTCAAATATTTTAAATCAAAATTGTTTTTCTTGATTTTAACAAATAAATACCTATTTACGTACGAATGAAAAGGACTTAAATAGATTTTTCTCATGTGACATGTCAGATTCGGCCATAACGTATGGGCCGGGTTTGGGGTGTTACATTTTATGGTATCAGAGCTCGGTTGTAAAACTCGGCTGTGGTTTGGGTCCAAACACATTTTCAAAGCCGTTTAAATTTTAAATTATACATGTATTTTCTAAAGGAAGTATGGCATCATGAGTATCTGGCACCAGGTCAAGTAAGTATATGTTATCATTGTACGATTATGATTATTTTGGTATGACTGTAGGAATACTCTAGAACTTTTAGTTTTAAGTATTGAAACAATAGAGATTGAGAATATAGGATGCGTTTACGAAAACGACTTTACTTCTTATACTTCATAAAATATTGTTTAATAAACACTGAAATAGTATAACTGATTCATAAGACTCTTAATCAGATTAAATCGAATTAGCAAATATGAGCGCTAGAGGACTTGGACGTGGTAGATGTGGCCGTGGTAGAGGTCGAGGTGCTAGAGTTGTGTTTGAGGCATCCGGGCATACGCCAGAAATGGACGTACCTGCGTCACCTGTGACTGAAGCTAGGTCACATGATCGTATGAGGCAGAACGACGCTCTGTCCCAAGCAATGTTGTGAGTCTTGGAAAGGGTTGCTGGGGCAAGAACTGGGTAAGCAGCTCGTGGGTCAATTTCGGAACGACTCAGATCGAATGGTGTCGAGGTTTTTAGGGGTATCTCGGGTGT
Organism: Gossypium sturtianum; assembly: GCA_025698515.1. Classification (NCBI taxonomy): domain Eukaryota; kingdom Viridiplantae; phylum Streptophyta; class Magnoliopsida; order Malvales; family Malvaceae; genus Gossypium; species Gossypium sturtianum. The sequence goes on along the minus strand of CM046948.1, from coordinate 114,283,764 downwards.
GGCCCCAAATGTAGCGGAGTACTGGCTTGAGGCTGTGGAGCGGATCATGGACGATCTGGATTGCACCACCTAGCAGAAACTGAAAGGAGCTATGTCCTTGTTGAGAGACGAGGCGTATCAATGGTGGCTCACGGTTCGGGAAGGTACTCAGGCCGATCGTATTACTTGGGATTTCTTTAAGACGAAATTCTAGGGAAAGTATGTCGGGGCTAGCTATGTGGATGCCCGAAGGAAGGAATTCCTAAATTTGGTCCAAGGAGGTAAGACTGTGGCAGCTTACGAGGTGAAATTTCTGCGTCTGAGTCGGTATGCCCGGGAAATAGTATCGACTGACTACGAACGCTGTGTGCGTTTTGAGGACGGGTTACGTGATGAGTTGCGGGTACTGATAGCCCCACAAAAGGAGAGAAATTTTGCCACACTGGTGGAGAAAGCCAAGATAGCTGAAGAGACTAAGCACTCGGAGTGGCAAAACCGAGACAAGGATAGGGGCAGGAGAAAGAGAGGCTTTAGGTACTCAGGTCCTACTAGAGGGTTTTAGAAGAGGCCCAGGAATGAGGAGCCAGCTCGAGCTAGAGTACCAGCTGCTATCAATCAGTTATAGCCATGTGTGGATTGCGAAAAACGACACCCGGGTGAATGCTGGAAGAGAACCGGTGGTTGTTTTAAATATGGTTCCAAGGACCATCGGCTTAAAGATTGCCCTCGATAGACTGCTCAGACTCAGGATGTTCGTAACTATGATGCACAGCCAGCTAGAGGCGTTCAGCAGCCACCGAGAGGCCGTTGGCCAGGTCGAGGTGGTAATGGCGTAGGACGAGGTCAGGGTGCACCGGGTAGAGGTACTGGTAATAGGGGTAAAGCGGAGACGAGACAGTCAGGGTTGGTTTATGCGGTCAGACGTCGAGAGGATGGCGCTGCACCTGATGTAATAACCGGTACATTCTTCATATATGATGCACCTGTTACTGCTTTGATAGATATCGGATCCACCCATTCGTATGTTGCTTGTGCTGTATCTGGAAATCTGAACATTAGATCTGAGATTACTGCTAGAGAAACAACTGTAATTAGTCCTCTAGGATAGTCATTGTTAGTAAATAAGTCATTTAGGGATGTGCCCTTAGAAATTTAGGGGAAATATTTTTGGTGGATTTGATGGAATCGCCATTCATGCGAGTTCGACCTTATTTTGGGCATGGGTGGTTGGTGAAACACCGTGCGAACTTGGATTGTGCCGCAGCGAGATGTTACTAAGAACCGGAGGATAAGGAAGTGATGGTGATAGGTGAAAGAAGAAACTATCTATCTAATGTGGTATCTGCTTTAAATGCAGAAAAGTTGGTGAGAAATGGGTGTGGAGCATTCCTAGCTTTCATTAGTGCTTTGGATGCTAAGGAATTGTCGGTGGAAAGTGTAAGAACGGTGAAAGAGTTTTCAGACGTCTTTCTCGAGGAGCTTTCAGGATTGCCTCCGGATCGGGAAGTAGAGTTTGGCATTGAGTTATTGTCAGGTACGACTCCGGTGTCCATTTCTCCTTATAGAATGGCGCCGAAGGAGTTAGCGGAGCTTAAAGCTCAAATTCAGGAGTTGTTGGATCGGGGATTCATTCGACCGAGTGTGTCACCGTGGGGAGTGCCGGTCTTGTTCGTCAAGAAAAAGGATGGGTCGATGCGTATGTGCATCGGTTATAGACAGTTGAATAAGTTGACGATCAAGAACAGGTATCCGTTGCCGAGAATCGACGATCTGTTTGATCAACTGCGAGGAGCTTCAATTTTCTCAAAGATAGATTTGAGATCGGGTTATCACCAACTTAAGGTTAAGGAGGTGGATATTCATAAGACTGCATTTCGAACTCGTTATAGGCATTATGAGTTCTTGGTGATGCCATTTGGGTTGACTAATGCACCAGCTGCATTTATGGACATGATGAACTGGGTCTTCCAACCCTATTTAGATCAGTTAGTGGTGGTGTTCATAGATGACATCTTGGTGTACTCGAAGAATGAAGAAGGGCATGATTCGCATCTGTGGGTAGTATTGCAGATATTAAGGGAGAAGCAACTTTATGCCAAATTCAGTAAGTGTGAATTTTGGCTGAAGGAAGTAACCTTTTTGGGGCATGTTGTGTCTGTCGAAGGAATTAGAGTTGATCCCCGAAAGGTCGAGGCTGTGTTGGATTGGAATCTACCGAAGTCAGTGGCCGAAATTCGGAGTTTCCTAGGGTTGGCTGGTTATTACAGGCATTTCGTTGAGGGGTTTTTGTTGATTGCTGCACCCCTAACTAAGCTGTTGCGCAAGGGAGTACCATTTGTGTGGTCAGATCAGCAGCAAGAGAGCTTTGAGAAATTGAAGAAGATTCTGACAGAGGCACCAGTATTGATTCAACCTGAGGCTGGAAAAGAGTTTATTATTTACTGTGATGCGTCACACACAGGCTTGGGATGTGTGTTGATGCAAGGAGGAAAAGTGGTGGCTTATGCATCTCGTCAATTAAGGCCGCACGAGGTGAACTATCCCACTCATGATTTGGAGTTAGCTGTAGTGGTGTTTGCTCTGAAGATTTGGAGACACTATTTGTACGGTGAGAAGTCGATTATCTACACGGATCATAAGAGTCTAAAGTACCTCCTTACCCAGAAGGAGCTGAACTTAAGACAGCGAAGGTGGATAGAACTGTTGAAAGATTATGACTTCTCAATCGAGTATCATCCCGGAAAGGCTAACGTGGTGGCTGATGCGTTAAGTCGGAAGGTGATATCGGATTTGAGAGCGATGTTCGCTTATCTCAGCCTGTATGGAGATGGTAGTCTGCTAGCCGAACTTCAGGTGAAGCCTACGTGGGTAAGCCAGATTAAGGAAAAACAGTTATTAGATGAAAGGTTGGGTTTCTTACTTCAGCAAGTGGAAGGTGGTGTGATAGGGGATTTTGGATTGAATAGTGATGGAGTATTGTGTTTCCGCGGAAGAATTTGTATGCCCAAAGATTCGGAATTGAGACAAATGATTCTGCGTGAGGCACATAGTAGCCCATATGCTATGCACCTCGGGGGAAATAAAATGTATCGAGACCTCCGTGAGCAATATTGGTGGCCAGGGTTGAAACGAGAGGTTACTGATTTCGTGAGTAGGTGCTTAACATGTCAACAGGTGAAGGCGGAACATCAATTGCCGTCGGGATTGCTACAACTGGTAAAAATTCCATTATGGAAATGGGAAAGGATAACGATGGACTTTGTTAGTGGGTTACCCTTAACGCCTACTAAGAAGGATTCTGTTTAGGTAATAGTGGATCGGTTGACGAAGACTGCTCATTTCCTACCTGTTCGTACGGATTACTCATTGCAGAAGTTGGCCAAGTTGTATGTAGCAGAGATCGTGAGGTTACATGGGGTACCAGTGTCTATTATTTCGGACAGGGACCCTAGGTTTACATCACGGTTTTGGAAAGCTTTACATGAAGATTTGGGAACAAGGTTAAATTTCAGCACGGCATTTCATCTTCAGACAGATGGTCAGTCGGAGAGAGTAATCCAAATTTTGGAAGACATGCTAAGGGGCTGTGTGATCGACTTCAGGGGTAGTTGGGAGGATTTCCTACCGTTGGCAGAGTTTGCATACAACAACAGTTATCAATCCAGCATCCAGATGGCACCCTACGGGGTGTTGTATGGTCGTAGGTGTCGTACTCCTACTTGTTGGACTCGAGTGGGAGCGGCAGATTATTGGGTCCCGAGTGATATCGAGACGGAGGAAAAGTAAAGGTAATTGGTCGCACGCGGTTAAAGGAAGCTTCAGATAGACAAAAATCGTATGCGGATCTGAAGCGTAAGGATATTGAGTTTGCGGTGGGAGATCAGGTCTTTCTAAAGGTCTCACCTTGGAAGAAGATCTTTAGATTTGGAAGGAAGGGCAAGTTGAGCCCTAGGTTCATCGGGCCATACCATGTATTGAAGCGTGTTGGGCCAGTGGCTTATCAGCTTGAGTTACCTCCGGAGTTGAGTCAGATATATAGTGTTTTTCATGTCTCAATGTTAAGGCGCTATCGATCGGATCCGTCTCATATAGTACTGGTAGAGGAAGTTGAGATAAGACTTGACTTGTCTTTTGAAGAGGAGCCAGTACGAATTTTAGACCGGGACATTAAGGTGCTGAGAAGGAAGTCAGTGCCGTTAGTCAAAGTATTATGGCGTAATCACGGATTGAAGGAAGCTACATGGGAGCCTGAGGACGCGATTCGACAGCAATAACCTCACCTCTTTTAATCAGGTAAATTTCGAGGACGAAATTTTCTTTAAGGGGGTAGAATTGTAACATCCTAAATTTTGGAATTTTATGTGTTGCATTATTTCTTGCGTTAAGCTAGTTAAATTATTAATCGTGTATGTTTTAAGGTCTTAAGAAGGCTCGGGGTTTAATTGGGCCTTAGTAAAAAATTGGTATTTTAGCACTTTAAGGAGATATAGTAAGTGGCCTCATTGCTTATGGAAATAAATGAGTAATTTGCTAGCACAAAGGATCTTATGGTAAAAGGGATATGGCGCCACATGAAGGACTTTGAGGGAGGAGGTTCAAATCCCATCAAGTGCAAAATTTTGACATTTTTTTTTGTATTCTTTCCCTAAGTGTCGGCCAAGATGGTATATAAGGCAAGGTGGACTTTTTAATTTTGGCAAGGTGGCTAAAGAAATAAGGAAAGGATGAGGGTAGGGAAAGAAATCAAAAGAAAAGGCAAGTATAGGGAACATGTTGGCCTTTTTCAAGGGAGATGTCTTGGAAAGTTTTGGTTGGCCAAATTTTTTTTGACCTTATTGTCATATTATGGACGGTTTTGGTATAGGGAAAGGTAGCCGAATTTTCTTTGTCTTTTGGTAAAAACTTTGGTGCTTGGTTTGGCCAAAATTCCTTTAGCATCATTTTGTGTCATTTTTCTTTCTCTCCAAATTTCTTCTTCTCTTTGCCGAATCTTCAAGCCTTTAGTGTGCATTTTTGTTTCTTCTTTTCCTTCTTGTTTGCCGAATGTACCAAACTATTGAGACCAAATCATTCTCACTTATCTTCTCTTGAAAATCGAAACTAGTTAGCACCCCTTCTCTCCCTTTCTTTTCTTTTAATCATCTTTTCAATCCTTCTTCCACTTCTTAAAATCAAATTTCACTGTGATCAAATTCTTTTCTTTTATTCATTCTCTCCATAGCCGAATCTAATAACAACTTGTCTCCTCACTATCTCTTTTTCCTTCGTGATTGGATACTATCTTCTTGTTGAATTAGTGAGTAATAATCTTCTTTTCAAATTCTTCTCTTAATGCCGAATGTATGCCCTTGTCATGGGATGGTTCTATTAACCGAAATCATCATTTTCTTCTACTCTCTCACAACGTGATCAATTTCCCTTTTGTAGTATTCTAGAGGGAGGCCGAACATCATTCTAGCCTTAAGTTGAACGGTAAAATCGGATCCAATATTGATAAGGTAAGGAGTTCTTATGGATTATTGATATTATTCAATATTCGATTGGTTGCTAACAGAGTAATAATTTGAAATAATCGACTATATGTTTTAGGGACTAAATCGCTCGATCTATCAACTTGTGATCATACGATTCTTGTGGTAAGCCGACCTTTTCCTTAGTCAATCATTTTGTATCAACGTAATATTTTGACTAAGATTTGTTTTCAATGGAGACAAGCGATATCAAATCGAAAGGGAAAGCATTTGGAGATCACAAAAGGAGCAGATTAGCGATCCCTACTCCTAAATTCAAACGAAGGGCAGTATCGGCGGTTCGAGATTTTCCACCGGGTTATGGACCATCATCCGGGGAGATTCGACAAATCGTGGTCGTTCACGATTCCAAGGGTAAACACTTTAGATCGTTTATTTTAGAGTTGATTAATTAAATCGCGTATGTCGACTAATCGAGCGTTATGATATCTTAGGTGTCGAAGATCAAGAAAGCCTAGTACTTACCGTAATCAGGTGTGTAATCTCACACCGTTTTCTGTGGGTTTTAAGATTGATATCATATTGGAAATATATCACTACGATTTAAATGGTTTTATGGAGTAAACCGGGAAAATTAGCTTAAATTACACTATTTTTGATAAAATTGACAAAATCGGTATTAACACTGTGAGAATTACGAAAACGCCCTAAAGGGCCGAATTATGAAATTGCACTAATGGGCCTATTTGTTATATTGCCTTAATGGGCCGATTTGTTATATTGCCTTAATGGGCTGAATTGTTATATTGCCTTAAATGGGCCGATTTGATATATTGCTTAAATGGGCCGATTTGATATATGATCTTAATGGGCTGATTTGCAAGTGCTACAATGGGCCGAATTTTTGTAATGAATCTCTGAATTAATTATTGTTGTTTATATTTGTAAATATCATGATTTGCTATGTATGATGCATTTACATGATTTTGCATGGGATGGGAAAATGTTGAAGAGAAGTGATTCCGGTGGCACCGCCACAAAAATGTTTGTTAATATGATACTATGATTCTGGTGGCTCGACCACAATCAAAATTTGTTATAAATGGCATAATGCCTGCGATTGGTGTGTTTGGCGGGGTGGGTTGACTTGATCCCCACAGGTGTGATGGGATGGTACGGGTGGTGTGTAGCAGATGGATTATTAGGTTGGTTTGGGATTGCATTACATTCATATGATATATTTGATGCATTATTATGTAAAAAGGGGCTTAGGCCCAAAATATTGCTAAATGGGTTTCAGGCCCAGTGGACAATGGTAAGGGGGTTATGCACTGAGTTCTAGTAACTCACTCCGCTTCCTTAACCCTTGCAGGTAATGCTCAGTGACGTGGACTTGGGCCATGGATGACTTGGTGGGGGCCATACTTCAGAAATGGTTTTATTTGGACTTTAAATTTCTATTTCGTTCACTTTATTACTTTACTATTTGAGTTAAATGATTTAATAAGGCCTCTGGTTTATTTTATTTTGCTTTAAGTTTGACGTACTTATATTTTGCTCAAATTACTTAAAATGGGATTTTTCTAAAAACTTAAATAAAGATTTTTCTAAAATGGATACACAAATGGATTTTATAATAAACTTTTATAAATATTTTTTTTGTAACTCAGAAATTTTCTCTCAAATTTTCATCAATATTTTTCAAAAGTCACGGTTTGTAAAATCATTAGTTCAAATTTATCAATTTATCAATCAATCTTCGAAGTTAGTAATATTTTGTCAAATATTTTAAATCAAAATTGTTTTTCTTGATTTTAACAAATCAATACCTATTTACGTACGAATGAAAATGACTTAAATAGATTTTTCTCATGTGACATGTCAGATTCGGCCATAACGCATGGGCCGGGTTTGGGGTGTTACATGTCATCTGACGGTAAGGTTTGCGTTATATATATATCGTCTGGTTTGTTTAGTTTGGTAGGCTGGTTATGCTTCGCCACTGAACCTGAACTGCTTCTAACCCTTTCTATTTCTTTTCTATTTTCGTTCCGTAGTTTTACCGGATTTGATCTCACACTAAGCTCGAGTAGCTCACCCCCTCTTCTGTTTCCCTTTCAGGTACAGTTCTGGATTCTGTAGTTGGGCTCAGTACGCGGAGGTCTCGGACAGTTTCGATGGAGTGGATTATCCGGTTGTGATTTTCGGTTTTTATTATTTGTTTAAGTTTGAACTGTAAGGAATTTTGTAATGCTATGGTACAGTTTCTGTTTTATGATTTTATTCGTGTATTAAACGGGTTTTATATTGAGTTTTATGGTAAATCTTTACTGGTTGGTTTTTAAACGATTTTAGATAATTTTGGTCCACTGAGATAAATTGTTTTGTAAAAATTTTCCCACGATCACTTTGGTGATCAATGTAGCATTCCGAATTCAGTCTAGACTTCTAGGCAAAAATCATGCTTTGGCAAAATTACTATTTTGCCCTTAGACTTTGGCAAAATGACCATTTTACCCCTAGGCTCGGAAATTAATTCTAATCAAATTTCTACCTTTAATGAGCCTAGGTGAACATTTATTTCTCTTATGGCTATCATCAAAACCCAACATTTCACACATTTACTACAAACTTTATAACCTTTACAAGATGGTCAATTTAGGTGTTTTCATGGCAACACCTTTCACAAAGGTTGTTCATCTAACAACCAAGACTCATTTTCTTCAATAAAAATGCAGCAAATAGCAATGAAAGCTCTCATGGAAAATCTATAAACTCTTCACCATATTACAAATTAGTCCCTTCATTTGAAAACTTAAGCTCTAGGGGTCCTAAAAGTACAACTATCTTCAAGAAAAATCATTAAAATCACTTACTTGAATAGAGATGAGTTTGCTGAAATTTTGAGCTTTCAAAACCCCTATTTTTCTTGCTATTTTTGGTGGAGAAAGATGGAGAGAAAAGATGGATATCATCTTTTCTTTATTTTATTCTATTTATCAATTTAGGCAACAACTATTACCAACTTTGACCAATTTGTCAATTTTTGTCTCCTATGATCCCCTGTGGCCGACCAAACATTTAAAAAGGGGCTAATTGCCTTTTAAAGACCTCAAATTAACATTCTATGGATATTTGGCACTTTTAGCTTATAAAATAGAACTTTCGCACTTTATGCGATTTAGTCCTTTTTCGCGATAAAGCAAGAATCCGATAAAATTAAAGCACCAAAATTTTCATTCACTTATATCATCACACTCTAACTCATAAAATATCATGGAAATAATTTTCTCTAACCTCGGATTAGTGATCCTGAGATCGTTTTTTCGATTAGCCCCTAAATTGGGCTGTTACAATTCTCCCCCTTAAGGATTTTCGTCCCCGAAAATCTTACCGGTGAAAAGGTTGGGATATAGATTTCTCATAGTATCCTCGGGCTCCCATGTAGCCTCTTCTATTCCGTGCCTTTGCCATAGTACTTTCACAAGGGCTATACTTTTGTTTCTTAACTGTTTCACCTCTCGCGCCAAAATTTTAACCGACTCTTCACCATAAGTCAAATCTGGTTGTATCTCTACCTCTGTTGGTACTATGACATGTGAAGGGTCTGAATGGTATCAGAGCAACATGGATACGTGAAAGACATCATGTATCTTTTCCAACTCAGGTGGCAAGGCCAACCGATAAGCTACGGGTCCTATCTTCTCGGTAACTTCATAAGGTCCGATAAAACGTGGACTTAATTTGCCTTTTCGGCCAAATCTGAGGACCTTCCTCTATGGTGATATTTTTAGAAATACTTTATCACCGACCTGGAATTTAACATCCTAAACTTTTGGGTTTATGCGTTTAATGTGTAGATATGTTTAATGTGTTAAGTTGAGAATTAGAGGTGCAATTGGGTTTAGGTTTGGGTTGAGGCCTTGATTAAATATTCTGTTTAGTCACTTTAGGGCTTAAAATAAATTCCTGGTAGTTTAAATGGCATCTTGGGTTGTGGCCAAAGAGACATGGGACATGTGAAGAAAGGAGTTCTAGGTGGCGTCAATATGCAAGGGGAGAAGCCCAATTTGTGGTCGCTTGGAGCCCAAGTTTTGGGGCCAAATTCGGCACTTAGGGAGAAACAAGGGAGGGGACGGCATCAAGGCTAGAAAATAGGGATTTTTTTAATGTTTTAATATGTGGATAATAAGCTGATAAATGAAGGAGGTAGTGGTGGAATGTAGGGCACTTTTGGGTAGGTTTTCTGATAGGGATAAGGGAAAAGATGAAGAGCTAATCCAGGAGGCTAGTGTTGGCCGAATGTAGGATGCCTTTTGAGGTGGGAAATTTCGGCTGAGTGTTTAAGTGTGGGAGTGTCGAAATTTTGAGGGTTTTCTTTCGGGAAACTCTCTTTTGATTATTTTATTTTCTCTCCTCTCTTTTCTATTTTCTTTTGAGTGCCAGCCGAATTCTCCCTACCCATTTGTTCATCTTTTCTTTCATTCACTAAAAGCCGAAACTACACCCCTATTCCCTTCCATAGCCGAAATCTCCAAAAGTTCAGTCTCTATTTCCCGAAGTCTCATCATAGCCGAATCTTCATTCTTAGAAGCCGAATCCTCTCTGTGGTATCTGCTTGTGCTAAATCTCGAAGGAAACTGAAGGTAAGTATCGATTCATAAGGCTTCAATCCTTTCCGTTTTTTTTAAGAGACTTTAGCCGAATGGCTATAGGGAAACTGACCTTGAGTTTTTCTCTTATTTTCGGCATTCCGGGATCTGAAGAGGAGTCAATCGCATAGATCTCTAAGTTAGAGTTCAGTAACACATGAATCGTGTTACTTTTGGGATTTCAAAGTAAGGTGATCGATTAATTTTTAAACGTGTAAATTCGGGTATTTATTAACCCTTGGCCGAATGTAGGGGAGCCCAAATCTTCGTGTTCTTCTGGCTTTTGAGCAAGGTTTCAGACTAAGGGTTGTAGATCCAGATAGTAAGGATATTGACTAAGGGTGTAAAACTACACGATATCAGGTGTGCAACACTTCCACACCATTTAGATTGCCTGTTTAAAAATATATGTTTATTAATCTGAAATATTCTGTAAAATGCCAAAATCTCGGCATAACAGTTGAAACCCAAGGAGGGTAAAAGCGAATCACCAGGTTAGTGATCTCTGTCATTCCTAAATGAATGTTCCTATTAAGATGACATATGTGATAAGTATGCCGATTTCTGTGATTGTATGGGGTTAGGTTTGAAAAAAAGGGGAAGTGTTCTGTTGTAGCGGTTTTTACCGTGACCTGTTGTAGCGGCTTTTGCCGTGACCTGTTGTAGTGGCTTTTGCCATGACCTGTTGTAGTGGCTATGGCCATGATCTGACGATGAGCAGCATGACTGCCATCGATGGTGTGTAGCGGTGTGGGTTGATTGTAGAAATCCCCAACGGTGTGACTGGTAGTTAAGGGTGGTGTGTAGCGGATGGAAACCTAGGATTTGGGTTGGGCTTGCATAATTTTTGTTATATACTAATCTGTTATTCTGTTCTGTGGGGCTAAGGCCCAAATCTAATGGTGCATGAGGGTTGCACACCGAGTCTCGCGACTCAACCTATTATTTAACATTTTCAGGTAGCACCTAGTGCATTGGACCGGGCTGGAGTGGAGCTCAAGGTGGCCATGCGATAGAGTATTTGGATTCAGCAAAAGGCTTTTTATTATTTAGTTATTTTAATATTTTTTTTATTAAGAGGATTTTAAGTTTCAATGTAATAAGGCCATGGGCCACTAGACTCATATTTATTTTGGGTTTCATGTTGGGTTTTTATTATTAGACTTTTAAATTTCATGTTAAAATTAAGCTAAGGCATGTAACAACTTAGTTTTTTTCCTAATTCACCAAGGTATCATTTAAATTTACATTTTATACGAATATTAAATTACTAAGTTTTTTCGGTTAAAATGTTTAAACCTGATACTCGTTTTCCAAAGTGTGACAATTTATAAAATTCCTTAGTGACATACCAGATCCGGTTGTAGTGTTTGGGCCGGGTTTGGGGTGTTACAAATTGGTATTAGAGCCCGGTTCAAAACTCGACTTTGGGGGTTTTGGGCTCAAAACATTTTCTAAAAATAGTTTTTTAAAAACATGTATATTTATAAATCATCTGTAAGGGTTTTTCGGCATGGCACTGTGTCTCGGCCCAAGTCCGCTGTAAGTATTCTGAACTCGCTGTGTGATATATATATATATGTGTGGGCTTGATGGGCTTTATGGGACATAGACTATCTAGATTAGAACTTGATGGACTCTAGGCTTAGCTGAAACAACTCCTTCAATCTCATAAGACTTAATTTCACTAAACAAACCCGTGAAGCGAGTCGCAAGACTAGGGTGTGGCAACAGCATGCGCATGTCTAGGATTGGATCTGGAAGAGCACGGTACTTAGCGATCCCTGGTGACTCACCTCCTCTTACTGGAATCCTACAGTGCGTAGGACTTGTTCACCCTAGCCACGAGGATTTGTTGTGGGCCAAAATTAATAATTTAAAACCCGAAAGGGACCACCATGCTATTTTGTAAAACTACTAAATTACCCCTGATTTATAAATGACCAAGATATCCCTGATTTGTAGAATTTCCAAAATAACCCCGGATTTGCAAAAAAATTACCAAAATACTCTTCTTTCACAAAATCACCAAGGAACCCTATTTCAGAAAATTACGAAAATACCCTTGTAGGATAAATTACTAAAATACCTCTGGGTAGTGAAATGACGAAAATACCCCTAGGTGATAAATGTAAGTTCGTGAATGCTACCTGTATGTTGATGTGTAATGATTGAATGTATGTGTTTCCTAGAACTAGGGGACAAACTTGAGACTGAAACTTGTGGATGTAATTCCGAATTCGAAAGAACTACTCTTAAACTACTATTCATAAGACTGTTCGTGGTTAATCAGTGGAAGAAACTTATTAATTCATAAAATTCTTAATCAGATAAACATCGATCGAAAGAATGAGTACAAGGGGTCGAGGACGTCCGCCGCGTGGTCGCGGTAGGGGTAGGATGACGGTGTCAGAACCAGTAGGGTCTGGCCATGGATCGAGAAACGAGATGCCGGTACCACCAGCTGTGGAGGAGAAATTTCAGGATCAAACAGCCAGAGATGATGCGGTATCTCAGGCAATGTTAAGGGTTCTAGAGAGGGTTGATGGGGCAGGCACGGGTTCAGGAGCTCAGAAATTTGTGTCGGAACGACTCCGAGCCAACAGAGCAGAGATGTTTAGGGGTGTTTCTGGCGTAGCCCCTAACACAGTGGAGTATTGGCTAGAAGCAAGTGAGCGCATAATGGATGACCTAGACTTCACTGTGGAGGAGAAGTTGAAAGGGGTCGTGTCTCTTCTTCGAGACGAGGCTTACCAGTGGTGGGTCACGGTAAAGGAGGGTACTACTGCAGACCGGATTGATTGGGATTTCTTTAAGGAGTCATTCCAAGGAAAGTATGTTGGGGCCAGCTATGTGGATGCACAGAGGAAGGCATTTCTGAATTTGGTGCAGGGAAGTAAATCTGTGGCTGAATATGAGGCGGAGTTTCTGCGTTTGAGCCGCTACGCTCGAGGAATGGTAGCAACTGAATATGAACGTTGTGTACGGTTCGAGGATGGACTGCAGAATGAGTTAAGGGTTTTGATAGCACCGCAGCGAGAGAGAGACTTTGTTGTTCTGGTGGAGAAGGTTAAGATAGCTGAGGAGGTGAAGCGGACTGAAATACAAGAAAAGGATAAGGATCGGGGTAAGAATAAGAGAAGTTTTGGGCCATCGGGATCATCAGGAAATTTTCAGAAAAGGCCTAGGTCTCGATGGGCACCGTGTTCGGCGGGGCTGAATCGATCATGTCCTTCTTGTGGGAAGGCGCATTATGGGGAGTGCAGAAGGAAAACCGGTGGATGTTTTAGGTGTGGATCCACGGAGCATCAGATTAAGGATTGTCCACAGGTGGATCAGGTGCAGCCAGCTGGACGAGGTTCTGATCAGGCTGGGAGAGGTGGTCAGCCAGTACCGAGGGGTCGTGGCGCAGCCAGAGGTGGAAATGGATTCGGTCGGGGTCGTGGAGCACCTGGTAGGGGTGCAGGTAATGTAGATGCGAGGCACCCAGGTCTAGTTTATGCAGCTCGCCGACGAGAGGATGGTGACGCACCGGATGTTATAACCGGTATGTTTCTTATTGTTGATAAACCATTTCTTGCCTTGATTGATATTGGGTCAACCCACTCCTATGTTGCATGTTCGGTATTTGAGACCCTAAGTATAGATTCTGAAACAACTTCTAGGAAGATGACTGTGGTTAGTCCTTTAGGACAATCTAGGGTAGTGGACAAACTATTCAAGGATGTACCTTTAGAAACTCAAGGGGTAGTGTTCCCAGCAGACTTAATGGAATTACCGTTTGGAGAGTTTGACCTTATTTTAGGAATGGATTGGTTGACGAAACATCGTGCTAAGTTGGATTGTGAGACTAAGCGCATGGTGTTGAATACCCCGGAAGGCGGGGAGGTGGTTGTATTAGGAGAAAGAAGGAATTACTTGTCCAATGTAGTGTCCGCATTAAAAGCTGTTAAGATGATTCGGAAGGGATGTAATGCATTTTTCGCCTTTATCAGTGCTTTGGATGTTAAGGAGGTGACTGTCGATGAGGTTCGAATAGTCAAGGATTTCACAGATGTCTTTCCTGAAGAATTGCCAGGATTACCCCCGGATCGCGAAGTGGAGTTTGGAATAGAGCTACTTCCGGGTACGGCTCCGGTGTCCATTGCTCCTTATCGAATGGCGCCGAAGGAGTTGGTGGAACTCAAAGCTCAGATCCAGGAACTATTAGATCGTGGGTTTATTCGACCGAGTGTGTCTCCGTGGGGAGCGCCGGTCCTATTTGTGAAGAAGAAAGACGGATCCATGCGTATGTGCGTGGACTACCGACAACTGAATAAGCTAATGATTAAGAACAAGTACCCACTGCCAAGAATCGACGACCTATTCGATCAACTCAAAGGAGCTTCGTCTTTTCTAAGATTGACTTAAGGTCGGGTTATCATCATTTGAAGGTAAAGGAGGAAGACATTCATAAGACGGCGTTTCGAACTCGGTACGGTCATTATGAGTTCTTGGTGATGCCGTTCGGGTTGACGAACGCGCCAGCAGTATTTATGGATATGATGAATCGGGTGTTCCAACCATATCTGGATCGGTTCTTTGTGGTGTTCATCGACGACATCTTGGTTTATTCCAAGTCAGAAGAGGAACATGATGAACATCTTCGTGGGGTGTTACGAACTTTGAGGGAGAAGCAGTTGTTCGCAAAGTTCAGTAAGTGTGAGTTCTGGCTAAGGGAAGTAACTTTCTTAGGACATGTGGTTTCTGTAGAGGGAATTAGGGTGGACCCTCGTAAGATAGAAGCCGTATTGGATTGGAAACCGCCGAAGTCTGTGGCGGAAGTTCGAAGTTTCTTGGGATTGGCTGGGTATTACAGAAGGTTTGTTGAAGGGTTCTCATTGATAGCGGCACCTTTAACTAAGTTGTTGAGGAAGGGAGCACCGTTTGTTTGGACTGACAAACAGCAGGAGAGCTTTGAGAAGCTGAAGGGAATTTTGACGGAAGCGCCAGTGTTAATCCAGCCAGAGGCGGGAAAAGAATTTACCGTCTACTGTGATGCGTCACACACAGGTTTAGGTTGTGTTTTGATGCAAGATGGAAAGGTGGTTGCATATGCGTCCCGACAGTTAAGACCACATGAGTTGAACTACCCTACGCATGATCTGGAATTGGCAGCGGTAGTGTTCGCTCTGAAGATTTGGAGGCACTACCTGTATGAGGAGAAGTTGGTTATTTATACGGACCATAAGAGCCTGAAGTATATCCTTACCCATAAGGAGTTGAACCTAAGACAGAGAAGGTGGATCGAGCTGTTAAAAGACTATGACTGCTCGATTGAGTACCACCCGGGTAAGGCTAACGTGGTGGCGGATGCGTTGAGTCGTAAGGTGATAGTGGATTTAAGGGCGATGTTCGCTCATCTTAGCCTGTATGAGGATGGCAGTCTGGTAGCCAAACTTCAAGTAAGACCCATGTGGACAAGTCAAATCAAGGAAAAGCAACTTCTGGATGACGTCTTGAGTGCTCGAATTCGACAAGTGCAGAATGGTGAAGTAGAGAACTATAGCTTGAATTGTGATGGAGTTTTGTGTTTCTGAGGGAGAGTCTGCATGCCAAAGGATGTGGGGTTAAGACAGATGATTTTGCGGGAGGCGCATAGTAGTCCACATGCTATGCATCCTGGAGGAGTTAAGATGTATCGGGATTTGCGGGAGAAATTTTGGTGTCTAGGTCTGGAGCGAGAGGTAACGGAATTCGTGGGTAAGTGCTTAACGTGCCAACAGGTGAAAGCGGAACACCAGTTGCCTTCGGGGTTGTTGCAACCGGTGAAGATTCCGCAGTGGAAATGGGAGAGAATCACGATGGATTTTGTTAGTGGGTTACCCCTTACGCCCACTAAGAAGGATTCAATTTGGGTGATTGTGGATCGACTCACGAAGTCTGCTCACTTCATACCGGTTCGTGTTGACTATTCTCTGCAGAAGTTGGCTAAGTTGTACATGGCTGAGGTCGTGAGACTACATGGTGTACCGGTGTCGATCATATCAGATAGGGACCCTAGATTCACGTCACGTTTCTGGAAGGCTCTTTATCAAGCAATGGGAACAAGGTTAGACTTTAGTACCGCTTTTCACCCATAGACCGATGGTCAGTCTGAGAGGGTAATTCAGATCTTGGAGGATATGCTAAGGGGTTGCATCATCGATTTTAGGGGTAGTTGGGAGGAATAACTACCTTTGGCAGAATTCGCATATAATAACAGTTATCAATCTAGTATTCAGATGGCGCCTTATGAAGCGTTATATGGAAGGAGATGTCGAACCCCAATTTGTTGGACAGAGTTGGGTGAACGTCAGGTGTTGGGTCCAGAACTAGTTTTGGAAACGGAGGAGAAAGTTAAGTTGATACGGGCTCGATTGAAGGAAGCGTCTGATCGGCAGAAATCGTACGCGGATCTTAAGCGTAAGGAGGTGGAATTTGCAGTGGGAGACCAAGTCTTTTTGAAAGTCTCTCCATGGAAGAAGGTAATGAGGTTTGGTCGGAAGGGTAAGCTAAGTCCCGGTTTATTGGACCTTATCGTGTATTAGAAGCGTGTGGGACCGATGGGCGATATCCGTGGAGTTGCCTTCAGAGTTGGAGCAGATACATGACGTGTTTCATGTCTCGATGCTAAGACGTTATCGTTCTGATCCATTGCACATTGTGCCGGTAGAAGAGATTTAAGTAAGGCCATATTTGTCTTTTGAGGAGGAGCCAGTGCAAATCGTGGAGCGAGACGTAAAAGTGTTGAGAAGGAAGTCCGTCCCTTTGGTCAAGGTTTTGTGGCGGAACCATGGTGCAGAGGAAGCGACTTGGGAGCCAGAGGATGTTATACGATAGCAATATCCCCATCTCTTCTGATCAGGTAAATTTCGAGGACGAAATTTATTTTAAGGGGGGTAGAACTGTAACATCCTAAACTTTTGGGTTTATGCATTTAATGTGTAGATATGTTTAATGTGTTAAGTTGAGAATTAGAGGTGCAATTGGGTTTAGGTTTGGGTTAAGGCTTGATTAAATATTCCGTTTAGTCACTTTAGGGCTTAAAATAAATTCCTGGTAGTCTAAATGGCATACTGGGTTGTGGCCCAGCAGCATGGGACACAGAAGAAAGGAGTTCTAGGTGGCGTCAATATGCAAGGGGAGAAGCCCAATTTGTGGTCGCTTGGAGCCCAAGTTTTGGGGCCAAATTCGGCACTTAGGGAGAAGCAAGGGAGGGGACGGCATCAAGGCTAGAAAATAGGGATTTTTAATGTTTTAATATGTGGATAATAAGTGATAAAGGAAGGAGGGTAGTGGTGGAATGTAGGTCACTTTTGGGTAGGTGTTACGATAGGGATAAGGGAAAAGATGAGGAGCTAATCCGGGAGGCTAGTGTTGGCCGAATGTAGGATGCCTTTTGAGGTGGGAAATTTGGTGAGTGTTTAAGTGTGGGAGTGCAGAAATTCGAGGGTTTTTTTCAGGAAACTCTCTTTTGATTATTTTATTTTCTCTCCTCTCTTTTCTATTTTCTTTTGAGTGCAGTAAATTAATTCTCCTACCCATTTGTTCATCTTTTCTTTCATTCACTAAAAGCCGAAACTACACCCCTATTCCCTTCCATAGCCAAAATCTCCAAAAGTTCAGTCTCTATTTCCCGAAGTCTCATCATAGCCGAATCTTCATTCCTAGAAGCTCCGAATCCTCTCTGTGGTATCTTCTTGTGCTAAATCTCGAAGGAAATTGAAGGTAAGTATCGATTCATAAGGCTTCAATCCTTTCCTATTTTTAAGAGACTACATTGAATGGCTATAGGGAAACCGACCTTGAGTTTTTCTCTTATTTTTGGCATTAGGGATTTGAAGAGGAGTCAATCGCGTAGATCTCTAAGTCAGAGTTCAAGAACACACGAATCGTGTTACTTTCGGGATTTCAAAGTAAGGTGATCGATTAATTTTTAAACGTGTAAATTCGGTATTTATTAACCCTACGAATGTAGGGGAGCCCAAATCTTCGTGTTCTTAGGCTTTTGAGCAAGGTTTCAGACTAAGGGTTGTAGATCCAGATAGTAAGGATATTGACTAAGGGTGTAAAACTACGCGATATCAGGTGTGTAACACTTCCACACCATTTAGATTGCCTGTTTAAAAATATATGTTTATTAATTTGAAATATTCTGTAAAATGCCGAAATCTCGGCATAATGGTTGAAACCCAAGGAGGGTAAAAGCGAATCACCAGGTTAGTGATCTCTATCATTCCTAAGTGAATGTTCCTATTAAGATGACATATGTGATAAGTATGCCGATTTACGTGATTGCATGGGGTTGGGTTTGAAGAAAAGGGAAGTGTTACATTGTAGCGATTTTTGCCGTGACCTGCTGTAGCGGCTTTTTCCGTGACCTGTTGTAGTGGCTTTTGCCATGACCTGTTGTAGTGGCTACGGCCATGATCTGACGATGAGTAGCATGACTGCCATCGATGATGTGTAGTGGTGTGGGTTGATTGTAGAAATCCCCAACGGTGTGACTGGCAGGTAAGGGTGGTGTGTAGCGGATGGAAACCTAGGATTTGGGTTGGGCTTGCATAATTTTTGTTATATACTAATTTGTTATTCTATTCTGTGGGGCTAAGGCCCAAATCTAATGGTGCATGAGGGTTGCACATTGAGTCTCGCGACTCAACGTATTATTTAACATTTTCAGGTAGCACCTAGTGCATCGGACCGGGCTGGAGTGGAGCGCAAGGTGGCCATGCGAGAGAGTATTTGGATTCAGCAAAAGGCTTTCTATTATTTAGGTATTTTAATATTTTTTTTATTAAGAGGATTTTAAGTTTCAATGTAATAAGGCCATGGGCCACTAGATTCATATTTATTTTGGGTTTCATGTTGGGTTTTTATTATTAGGCTTTTAAATTTCATGTTAAAATTAAGCTAAGGCATGTAACAACTTAGTTTTTTTCCTAATTCACCAAGGTATCATTTAAATTTACATTTTATACAGAATATTAAATTACTAAGTTTTTCGGTTAAAATGTTTAAACCTGATACTCGTTTTCCAAAGTGTGACAATTTATAAAATTCCTTAGTGACATACCAGATCCGGTTGTAGTGTTTGGGCCGGGTTTGGGGTGTTACATGGAATTCAATCTCTTTCCTTTTCAAATTTGAGTAGGACTTTTGTCTATCCGAGGCCGCTTTCAGACACTCGCGTATCACCTTTACTTTTTATTCAGTTTCCCTAATCAAATCAACCCCGTGAATCTGTTTCTCTCTGAGTTCTGACCAATACAAAGGCGTTCGGCACTTACGCCCATACAATGCCTCATAAGGCGCCATTTTTAAACTTGTCTGAAAACTATTGTTGTAGGCAAATTCCACCAACGGTAAGTATTTCTCCCAAATACCTTGGAATTCCAAAACACAACATCGAAACATGTCTTTGAGTATCTAAATTACTCTTTCCGACTGTCCGTTGGTTTGTGGATGGAAGGCTGTACTAAAACTCAATTTTGTGCCCAAGGTCTCTTGTAACTTTTTCCAAAATCATGACGTGAATCTCGGATCTCTGTCCGAAATGATCGTCAATGGTACACCATGAAGTCTTACTATCTCTGACACGTACAAGACCGCCAATTTATCAAGCGAATAATTGACTCGCACTGGTATAAAATGGGCCGACTTCGTGAGCCTATCGACTATGACCCACACATTATCTTTCTTTTTGGGCGTCAACGGTAAACCCGTCACGAAGTCCATGGTAATACGGTCCCACTTCCACTCAGGAACCATAATGGGCTGAAGTAGACCTGAAGGTACTTGGTGTTCAGCCTTCACTTGTTGACAAATCAGGCATCTCGATACAAACTCGAAAATGTCCTTCTTCATACTAGGCCACCAATACCACTTCCTCAAGTCATTGTACATCTTCGTGCTACCTGGGTGCACAGTTAAACATCCTCTATGAGCTTTGTGCAACATCTTACGAATAAGTTCATCATTTCTGGGTACACAGACCCTAGCTCGAAATGTCAAACATCCATCAGGATTTACCAGAAAGTCTAACTCAACATTTGACTCACAAAGAACTCTTTTAGCTTGTATGCTGCTGTCTTCTTTCTGAGCTTTACAAATCTCTTGGAGAAATAATGGTCTAGCCCTTAGCTCGGCTAGAATAGAACCATCATCTAACAAAGCCATCTGAGTATTCATGGCTCCTAGCGCGAACAATGATTTTCTGCTCAAAGCATCAGCGACTACGTTCACCTTTCCCGAATGGTAGTCAATCACTAACTCATAATCCTTTATCAACTCTAACAATCTCCGTTGCCTTAGGTTCAACTCCTTTTGAGTCATCAAGTACTTTAGGCTTTTATGGTCGGTAAATATCCGACACTTTTCACCATACAGATGGTGTCTCCATATCTTTAATGCAAACACAATGGCTGCAACTCTAGATCATGGGTCGGGTAATTCTTCTCGTGCGACTTTAATTGTCTAGAGGTGTATGTAATCACCTTACCCTCTTGCATAAGTACACAACCCAATCCATTCAGGGATGCATCACTATAAACCATAAATTCTCTTCCCGGTTCAGGTTGTACCAAAACAGGAGCCTCAGTCAACAATGCCTTTAGTTTTTCAAAACTCTGTTGACACCTCTCTGTCCATTCAAACTTCACGTCTTTTTGCAATAGTCTCGTCATTGGGGTAGCTATCATGGAGAACCCCTTGACAAAACGTCTATAATAGCTGGCTAGGCCTAGAAAACTCCTTACTTCAGTTACGCTCCTCGGCGGTTTCCAATCAACAATTGCTGAAATTTTACTCGGGTCGACTCTAATTCCATCTCCCGAGACAATGTGCCCCAAAAATCCTACTTCCCTAAGCCAAAATTCACTCTTGATGAACTTGGCATACAATTGTTTTTCTCTCAAAATTTGCAGAACCATACTCAAATGCTCGGCATGTTCGTTCTCATCTCGAGAGTAGATCAGGATGTCATCGATGAAGACCACTACAAATTTATCCAAGTATGGCCAAAAAATGCGGTTCATCAGGTCCATAAAAATGGCAGGGGCATTCGTTAGACCAAAAGGCATGACTAAAAATTCATAGTGGCCATACCTAGTTCTAAATGCGGTTTTCAGTACATCCGAGTCCTTGACTCTCAGCTGGTAGTACCCGGACCTCAAATCTATCTTGGAAAATATTGTGGCTCCCTTCAATTGATCAAATAAATCATCGATTCTCGGCAACGAGTACTTGTTCTTCACAGTTACCTTGTTAAGTTACCGATAGTCTATGCATAATCTCATAGAACCATCTTTCTTCTTCACGAATAAAACGGGAGCACCCCACGGAGAAAAACTCGGTCTTGCGAAACCTTTATCCAAAGCTCTTGCAACTGTGCTTTCAACTCTTTTAGCTTGGTTGGAGCCATTCTATATGGAGCAATAGAAATGGGGGCGGTACCCGGGGCTAGCTCAATCCCAAATTCGATTTCTCTCACTGGAGGTAGCCCTGGCAATTCCTCAAGGAAAACATCCAGATACTCGCATACTATAGGCACTGATTCAATTCTCAACTCAGTCTCTTTAACATTCATCACAAAGGCAAGGTAAGCTTCGTACCCTTTTCTTAAATATTTCTGAGTCAACAAGGATGATATCACTTGTAACATCCCGATTTAGCGCCTAGTCGGAATAGTGGTGCGAGACCATAAATTTGAGGCATAAGTATGAGTTTTTGAGGTCTATGCCATGCTTGCATGCTAGTGTGAAAGTTTTATGAAGCAATTTTGTTAAATTGTGGTTGAACTGTCCAAAAGGACTAAATTGTAAAAGTTGCAAAATGTGAGATTCTAGAAGCTATTTGTGTGAAATTGCTTTAGAATATCAATTAGAAGTCCTTAATGAGTAATTTTCACAATTTCTAATTTTTGGACAAATTTGGGCATGGATGAGTTAAATTAGGAAGTTTGTCAAAAAGGGTATTTTGGTCATTTGACAATTAAATGATTAAAATAGGAGAAAAGATGACAAAATTCATTCATCTTCTTCTCCAAGGCTGCCGAAAATTTGAGAGAAGCCATTGTTAGGGCTCTTCAACTTTTCAAGCTAGCTAGTAAGTGTATTCTAGCCCGTTTTTGATATTTTTCGTATTTTTGAAGTCCTAGTAGCATGAGTAAGCTATTTTTAGCTATTTGATGAGCTAAAATGGATGTTAAAAAATGTACCCATGTATGACATGCATGTATTTTGATGTTTTATGAAAGAATATGAAAGCTTGATGTTGTAGAAACATCTTTTACTAAGTGAATTCCATGAAAAATGCATGTAGGGACTAGTTTGTGAAAGTCTTGAGTTTGGTCATACATGTGAGAATTAGTGAGAATTGATGATAGCTTTAATTGAGTAAGTGATTTGGCTAAGCATGAAAGGCTAGAAAGTTGAATAAAAATCAATTTATGGGCCTTGGGGCAAAAGTGTAAATATGAGAAAGATTAGGGGCAAAATGGGGATTTTTCTAAAGTATGAGATAAAGGTCAATTTAGTCAATGTGTATTGAATGTGTTGATTTGTCATTATAGCTCAAGAAAGACGAAGCCCGGGTCGAAACCGAGGTAAAGGCAAGGTCGTAGACTAAATTACAACACTCCATACTTTTTGAGTACCGAGGTAAGTTTACGTATAAACGATGCATTATGCGTATACTTTGTGAATGCTAGCTAGAGTATAGCTTGGTTGAGAACCTATATGGTTCATGTGGAATGAATGAGTTAGTTATAGTGAACGAATGGATGAATGAACTACAAAGTAGATATGTGAATGTGTAGTGATAATGCTCTAAGTGCGATGCTACCCCAATACTTAGCAACGATGAGCTGGGCTATGTGCGATGCTATCGCTAAGTATATTGTTTAGTGGGCTAAGTGCGAGACCTCTATGATTACCTTATTGGTAGGCTAAGTGCGATACCACCTTATTGGTAGGCTAAGTGCGATACCACCGAGAGAGTAGCTGTGTGGATGTATTAGTGAGTAGTGTAGATGTGTGGATGTGTTATTGTGTAAATGCAATATTGAATGCAGGGGTGCATGTCAATGGTTATGAGTGTGTGACTCATGATGTGTTGGAAATGTGGTAAGGGATAGAAAGAGTAAGCATAGTTGTGAATTACTTATGTTAGTATAATGCTAATTGTTGTTTAGCTTATATTATGATGCTTAATTGTTTATGTGTAAACTCACTAAGCTCAAAGCTTACTCCCTTTCTTTTCCCTTGTCTTATAGAGTAATAGAGTTGAATCAAGATACGTGGATCAATTGGAAGATCGCCCACACTATCAGCACACTCTGGTACATTGGATTAAATGTTTTGTATATGGCATGTATAGGGGCTAGACAAGTTAGTGATTTTTGGTTGTAAATGGCTAAGTCATGTTGGCCTTTAGATGGATAATCTATTTTGTATAATGCCATAGTTGTTGGCTATTTTATTATATGAAAAGATGTAGTTATCCATGTAAGATTTTGTTTCAAATTGAGTTGATTGTGGATGTGTTGAATGAGTACATGTTGTGTATGCTAGAGGGGTGAGAAGGGGCATGACAAATAGCTTTGTTCTTGTCCATGTGGGTAGACACACTGGCGTGTGTCTAGACCATGTGTGACACACGGTCAGCCCATGGGCGTGTGACTTGGCCATGTGTCCCCTGCATGTTAGTGTTTTAAGTCAAATTAGACCACGGACTAGTCACACGGGCGTGTTCCTAGGACGTGTGAGTTATTCAGTGTTGGCCACGGGCTAGCCACATGGGCGTACGTCTAGACTTTAAGGCCGTGTGAAGTAGTTAGTGTGCAGCACGGGTGGTGAACACGGGCGTGTGACCTAGCTGTGGGACTTTGGCAAAATGGTTGAGTTTTGTGCACGGGTTGTGGACATGGGCGTGTGTGACTACACACGGGCGTGTATCATCTAGCACGGGCGTGTTGTCCCTGTCTAGATGGAGAAAATTTTTAAGATAGTAAGAGTTTCCGATATGGTCTCGAGAGCCCTCGTGTGTTTGAGTAAGGCCTCGTAACTCGAAAATGAGGTTGTCGTGGTGACTTAAGGAGAGTAGTCACATTGAGCCTAAGTGGCGATCAAGTAGTTTTAATCCGGTAACACCTCGGACCCGGTTCCGGTGGGGATTACGGGTAAGGGGTGTTACATCACTACTGGTGATCTATCTTGCTTATCTGATTCAACACGAATAAAATCTCCATTC
Organism: Gossypium sturtianum; assembly: GCA_025698515.1. Taxonomy (NCBI): domain Eukaryota; kingdom Viridiplantae; phylum Streptophyta; class Magnoliopsida; order Malvales; family Malvaceae; genus Gossypium; species Gossypium sturtianum. The sequence continues at coordinate 114,259,391 of CM046948.1, read as the reverse complement.
TCATTTTTCAACTCAATAAGCTTCTTTCCACAATTCACAATTACACCATGAGTAACTAACCAATCCATTCCAAGGATGACATCAAACTCATCGAACGGTAATAACATAAGGTCAACCGGGAAACAATGACCCCTAATCATCAAAGGGCAACCTTTGCAAACTCTATCAACCAACACATACTTGCCTAGGGGATTAGACACTCTTATTATAAATTTAGTAGACTCTATCAGTATGCTCATGCTAGAGACTAATTTCATGCATATGTATGAGTGGGTAGATCCCAGATCAATTAAAGCTATAACACGAGTATCATAAAGAGAAAAGGTACCCGTGATTGAAGATGCCTCTTCACGAGCACGAATGGCATATGTTCTCGCCGGTGCTCTACCCTCGACTCTTGCAGTCTACTCTCTAGATGGATTCTTGTTACTCATTTCATTTCCCGGGTTTCTTTACGGTCTCCCTCTGGCAGCACTTCCCGGTCTTACATTCTGAGACTTCTCTTTCTCGCCCACCTCCGGGCAATCTCTGATAAAATGGTCTAAGGACCCACATCTGAAACAAGCCTTCTCATTTTCTCGGCACTCACTAGAATGACGCCTGCCACACTGCGGGCATTCCGGTCTACTCGGTCTAACATTGCCCACACTAGCAACTGATGTGGTCTGCGCTTTAGACTCCAAAAACTATTTGCCCTTACTTCAGTTTGAAAACCTGACTGAAGTGGCTGGTCGAGTAGCAAAATCCCTTGATTTCTTAGATGAGGATTGGTAGGACTTACTCAATTTCCTTTTTCTCGAGTCACAGGACTCAATCTTAGCTCTTCTCTTCTCTTTAGCCAACTCTTCGACTTTACAAGCAGTATCCACCAACATTACAAATTCTTTTAGTTCGAGGACTCCAACATATAAACGGATATCTTTATTTAACCCATCCTCGAATCTCTTGCACATGATAGCCTCGATAGACATGCACTCCCGGACATACTTGCTAAGCCTTACGAACTCTCGTTCGTATTCGGTCACCGCCATTCGGCCTTGCTTTAATTCCAAGAACTCTTTTCTCTTATGATCGATGAATCTCTGGCTGATATACTTCTTCCGAAATTCCTCTTGGAAGAATTCCCAGCTAACTCTCCCCCTTGGCACCACCGACACAAGGGTATTCCACCACTGATAGGCTGAATCTCTTAAGAGAGATACCGTACATTTTAAGCACTCCTCAGGCGTGCATGATAACTCATCGAATACCCTAATGATATTCTCGAGCCAGAATTCTGCTCTCTCCGGATCATCATCCTTACTAGCCCGGAATTCTTCGGCTCCTTGCTTCCGGATCTTATCGACCGGAGGCCTTTCTCTTCTCACCACCTCAACCACTTGAGGAGCTACGGGAGCGGGTTGAGGAATAGGTGGGGGTGGAGGGGCTTGAGCATTAGGATTTTCTAGGGTATACTCTGTATACCAGTTGCTCATCATACGGAGAAAGGCTTCTCGGGCCTCTTCTCCCTGACCCAAGGTCTTGGGTCCACTATTCGCTTGTGCAGTCCCCTAAGCGGGAGCCGGCGCATTACTCGCAGCATCATCGGTTGCAGTTCGGTCTGGATCAGAATCCATTTGCTACATAAAAACACGATTTTAAACGTCAGGAGCCATCACACTATCATTACACAGGTATTCTTACATATGGCATGTATAGCTAGACTCATACTTACACTACGTTAGTCCTAGAATGGACTAAACCGTAGCTCTGGTACCAATACCAATAAATGTAACACCCCTTTTCCCGTGTTCGAAGCCAAAACCGGATATGAGGTATACCTAACTTAACTTGCTTAAACATAACACATCGGGCTATAAATTTCTGTTACAGCTTAGAAACTTTTCATAAAAACTCATAACTTGCTCATTCTTGGCTTACGAGGCCCTAAACATACTTTCAGAAGGTTTCGAAACTAAACCGGGAACTAATACGCGCTTAGAAAATTTTTCAACTAAACAGGGGCCACACGCCCGTGTTGTTCTGGGGACACGCCCGTGTGTCCCTAAGACATGCCTGTGTTCTTCACCCGTGGTTGACTGACTTATTTCACATGGCCAGGCACACGCCCGTGCCCCTGGCTCGTGTCCCTCACACGGCCTTGACACGCCCGTGTCCTTAGACTGTGTATGGAATTAATTTCCTAATTTCAGGTACAGACTTCACACGGCCTGGGCACACGCCTAAGTCCTAGGCCGTGCCTCCCACACGACTGAGACACACGGACGTGTCTCTGCCCGTGTGTTTACTACTGGGCATACTGACTTGCAATTTTAGCATACAAGGGGACACACGGTCGAGCACCACGCCTATGAGGCTAACCGTGTGGTCACACACGGCCTAGACACACGCCCGTGTGTCTACCCGTGTGGACAATTATATGGCTATCTACTAAGCCTTTTTGCCACCCTAACAAGCATTCACACTCATACCAAACAATTCAATACATAAGCTGATCATATGGTACCTCTAAGAACTCAATTCAAAGCATTCACACAAGCATAAACTTCATAATTTCATCACATTGAATATATATATGCTTATCAAGTGTTGGCCCATTTCCAATGACCATTTACAAAATGACCTTGATTACAAACATAGCCAACACTTTGGCTAACAATTACTACCTAACAAAATACCCAAGTCCTATACATGCCATACTAAAAATTAGTCTAAATTGTTATACCAAAGTGATGTTGATAGTATGATTTTCGAACTCCCGCGTCCCACGATTCTTGAGTTAGCAAGGCAATACTACAAGGAAAAAGGGCAATGAAAGGGGGTAAGCATAAAGCTTAGTAAGTTTCCATGGAAATAAATAACAACAGTAAGCTCATGATAAAATTCATCTATGGCATTAATTAACCATACACAATGTATTAGGCTTCTTGCCATACTTACTCTTACTTGCCCCTATTTAGCACATACCATGCCACATATCGTAAGTGTTTCGTCGTGAATTACTCACGAGTACCTGTGTTAACTCAATCATATAACATTTAGTAAAATTCTCGTTGCTATTTCTAAGCTGATTTAATCATCCCGATAAATTACTAGGGATGCTCAAAGTTGCATATTTATAACCATTAGCATAAAAACAAAATCAATGCCACATCCCGGATGTGGTCTTACATGGGGTCACCTCTGAGTGCCGATGCCATATCCCGAATATGGTCTTATAGGGATTCTCACATTGAGTATCGATGCCATATCCCAGATATGGTCTTATACGATTCTCATACTTAATACCGAAGCCATATCTCAGATATGGTCTTATACGAGATTTCAATTCGGTGTCGAGGCCATGTCTCGGACATGGTCTTACACCGGACCTTATTCATCTCGTGTCTTGATGATAGCATTATCACACTTATTTTAGTCCCACCGAGACTTCAACATCTCAATTCTTATCATCTTTCGCAATCAAAACCGATATTCAATTTCATAGAATTTCATTATAAGATCAAATATTCTCAAACATTCTAGCATAAATGTTAAATTATCACATACAAACTTACCTCGATTTCAAAATAAGCTAGATCGTCGACCTAGTCCAAGACTTTATTCTTTCCCCGATCGAGGTGGATTCTTGGCTCTTCTTGCTCTATAATAGCAAATTAGCTCATTTTAATCATCACATTAATAGATGCATTTCAAAAATCATGCTTTGGCAAAATTACCATTTTGCCCTTAGACTTTGGCAAAATGACCATTTTACCCCTAGGCTCGAAAATTAATTCTAATCAAATTTCTACCTTTAATGAGCCTAGGTGAACATTTATTTCTCTTATGGCTATCATCAAAACCCAACATTTCACACATTTACTACAAACTTTATAACCTTTACAAGATGGTCTATTTAGGTGTTTTCATGGCAACACCTTTCACAAAGGTTGTTCATCTAACAACCAAGACTTATTTTCTTCCATAAAAATGCAGCAAACAAAAATGAAAGCTCTCATGGAAAATCTCTAAACTCTTCACCATATTACAAATTAGTCCCCTCATTTGAAAGCTTAAGCTCTAGAGGTCCTAAAAGTACAACTATCTTCAAGAAAAATCATTAAAATCACTTACTTGAATGGAGATGAGTTTACTGAAATTTTGATCTTTCAAAACCCCTATTTTGCTTGCTATTTTCGGCGGATAAAGATGGAGTGAAAAGATGGATATCATCTTTTCTTTATTTTATTCTATTTATCAATTTAGTTAACAACTATTACCAAATTTGACCAATTTGTCAATTTTTGTCTCCTATGATCCCCTATGGCCGGCCAACCATTTACAAAGGAGCTAATTGCCTTTTAAAGACCTCAAATTAACATTCTATGGCTATTTGGAACTTTTAGCTTATAAAATAGAACTTTCACACTTTATGCGATTTAGTCCTTTTTCGCGATTAAGTAAGAATCCGATAAAATTAAAGCACCAAAATTTTTATACACTTATATCATCACACTGTAACTCATAAAATATCATGGAAATAATTTTCTCTAACCTTGGATTAGTGATCTCGAGATCGCTGTTCCGACTAGCCCCTAAATTGGGCTGTTACAAAAATGATTTTTCAAAGGCAATACCGTCAGTAAGGTTTTACAAAAACTCATCTAATTCGCTAATTTGACCTAAGCATTGTTAGACTAAGTAAATGGACATTTTCCAAAGCTAGCAATAGAAACCACCATTTTATAAAAAGGAGTACTTGAAGGTTTTTAACTATCGTTAGGGTAGGTTCGACACTAAGGTGTCCAATGTGGCCTTCCCGATTCAACCATAACGTCTAGGCTGGGTTTGGGAGGTTACACAATTTATCAAAATCTTTAAGTAATTACATGAATTATATGGTTTTCTTTTGAGAATGAGGATGAACGGTAGTTTTTCGAGAAAAGCAGTGTCTAGTAAAATTAAGTTGAATTATCAGCCTAGATCTATAGTTAGGCACAAGTTAGGGGATTAGGAGGTAGAAATTAAGGATTTAATTAAGTTAAAAAGAAGAAATTAAGCAAAATAGATTGTACGAAATAAGTCGAATAAGAATGTGTGAGTGGAGAGTCGTTGCATGAACACAAGGAGATAAGTTAAATTATTTTTAAATGCTTAGTAATATGTGTATTTTTGTGTGAAGCTGAAAACGTTAGTAGAGCCTCAACAAATCGGGATTAAGGCAAGCATAAAGTTATCTTGTAACACCCCAAACCCGATCAATACGCCACGACCGAATTTGGCATGCTACGAAGAAAAACGTTTCGAAGAAAATTGAGATAGCGATTAAATTTTAGTGAAAAATTCTTTGTAATTCTATATTTGTAGAAATCAGATGTTTAATAAGTTAAAAACTGGAAATTTACTTTGAAATTCCATAAATAAAACTTTTAAACTAAGTGGATAAATCATAGGTTAGAAAACATTTGTTTCATTTTAAGAAAACTCGAATTAATACTTTGAAACCGTTTGCATTTGAATGTAGAAACTTAAAAGTTTGGAAATCATTTAAGTTGTAGAAAACACTTAATTTATAATTTTATTATCAACAATTTAGATTACCGATGGTAAGATAAAATACCATAGCGTTTTTATAGTTTAGAAAACTTTAGCTCAATTATTAAATTAATCAAGTGATATACTTAAACTTGTTTAGAATAAATCCCAAAGCATATAAATAATCCAAAACCATAATTAAAGAGGCCTTATTACAAATCTATAAAATATGAAAACCCAAATTAAAATATAATAAGGTACCCAAATGGAAGTTCTTGTAAAATCAAATTTTATTGCATGGCCTCCTCGAGTTCATCCGGCTCCACATCCGCGATCTCACGAATCACCTGAAAAGATATCCCACTGAAGGGTGAGTCAACAGACTCAATGTGTAACATACACTAAAACCCAATCGATCATAGCAATAAAGCCCATTTAAATCACATTTAGCCATAAGCCCATAATATAGCAAATTAGATAATCACATGTACATATAAAATGAAATGCAATCCCGAACCCAACTTAGATATCCATCCGCTACACACCACCCGTACCTACCAATCACACCGTGGGGATTACTAAATCGACCCTCCATCCGCTACACACCATCGAAGCGGCGCTTTGCGCAGTCAACATGCACATCGCCCTTATAATCGTGGCATAGCCACGAGATAATTGTGACGAGTTACCGGATTCATAATATCGTGACCGAAGTCACCGGATTCATAATATCGTGACCGAAGTCACGGATAATGTGGTAAAACCACGGAACACTTCCCCTTTTAATATTACCCATATGCCCATGCAATAACATATTATTTCATTATCATGCCATATGCCCCATTATCATATCGGAATCGGACACATTTCATATTATGCATATAGCATTATTAGCGATGTAAATATTATGCCTTGTACATTATATCAAAATCATAATCAAATATCGAATATGTTTCATATTAGAATCATACATAGTCTGAAGGAATAACATACCTCAATTCACCGTACCATTGAATGGTACCGAAGCCATAAACATTTATATTTCTTTATAAACACATTTTTATCAATAAAGCTATTGATCTATTAGAAGTTTAGCATAAGTTACACACCTGATAATAGTGATAACTAAACTTTCCCGCTCGTTGATACCCTCGGAATCTCGAACAATAACTATAGGCGATTTCTCTCCGATTGATGGTTCATAACCCGATGAAGAACCACGAGCGAACAATGGCTCGAAGTACGAACGACTTCAAATAAACGATTATCGCGGCAGAGGGTCCACATCCGGTGGAAAGTCTCGAATCGCCGACACAACGACCTTCGTTTGAAATTTGAGGGTATAGCAGATCCACCCTTCTTCCAAACACTATTAATCGCTCTTTTCGAACCCATTCTTGATTGCCCAAAAATCTAACGTTCACGGAAAAATATAATAAGCGAGAGATAGAGTCCCCAAAAAATGTAATCGATTAGTAGTCCATCTAAAACGATATAACAAGTATAAAGATCCTTACTACTTGACTTACCCCAAAACGGTTGTCAAAGAATTGAGGCTTAGAACGATTGCTTCCAAAGTCCCAAAGAGTCTATCTTTCAAGACCGATTGAAGAAAACCAAATGAAGACCTACCCTTGTTGATATTCGGCCAAGACAATTCAAAAAGAGAGTGGGAAGTTTCGGCAAAATGGTTAAATGGTGAAGGGAATTTCGGCTATGGTTGATTTGTAATAACAAAAGGATTTGACTAGAGTGGAGAAAGATAAATAGAATGGAAATGGATGAAAAAGAAATGGAACTTGAGAAGGAGAAGGATTCGGCCAAGAGAGAGTATAAAAGAAAATGTGATTATGAATCAATATCAAAAGAAGAAAAGTGAGATATGTGAGAGAGAGATTCAGCCAAACACTTATTTGCCAAAAAGAAAATGCACAAAAGCCAAGTGAGGTTTCGGTTTCAAGAGCAAAGATGAGAGAAAGGAAATAACATTTTTGGTTCAAACAAAATGAAGGCTAAACCAAAAGCAAAATTTGCACAAAATGCACAAAAACATTCGGCCAAAGAGGGGAGTTTTTGGAGAGAAAGAAAACAATGCCAAAAGATGCACAAATGCCAAAGGTTGACCAAATATTTTCCCCCAAACCACCTAACAACATTCGGCCACCCCCCCTAGCCACACTTGCCGTCCACATACATGCACTAAAAGCCTTGAAAGAGTTTCCAAAACATCTTCCTTAAGCCAAGCCCTTTGTCTCCCCAACCTTCCATAACTTTAAGATTCTTATCCCCTATTTCAAGCTTTCCTTAAACCAATATTCAACTTACCAAAAACTTAAGGTCCAACCTATCATAATTAGAGTTTGACCATCCATCAATGCTAGGATACAAAAATAAAGTCTTCAAAATGCTTTCCAAGCAACTCGAACCACTTCCCTCAAGTAACCTTTCAAGCTCCTTATCCACTATGCCACTAACTCCTCATGTGTTAGAATTTAACACTTAAATTAACTTAAGTGCTAAGCTCACTTAATCCACTTCATTAAATAAACCATACTAAAAATTATCTAACTTCCTAAATAAAATCAAGCCTTCACAAGACTATGCTAACACACAAAATTCCTACCCGAGCCAACACAAAAATAATACTTAAATTTTTCCTAAAGCTCAAGGCCCAATCCTACTAGGCCCAATTTCGGGATGTTACATATCTAGTTCAACGAGCCGTGGTGAGCTACAGGTGAGTGCATTTCTATACCGTGTTTTAGCATGAATTGTGAAATCTAGAGTGTAACAGGCCCAATTTGCCCGGGCCCATATCAATAATATAAAAACCAAAAAATAAAAAATAAAAAAATAAAAAAATAAAAGTCCATCAGTTTACAGCCAATAATATCAGTGGCCCAACCTAAACTACCCCGAGGCTCAATCCATTACAATGACCCAATACCCTGTTGGCCCAATGGCCCAAACCTAAACAGAAACTACGGGTTTCTGGAACCCTAAGGAGCCCTCGCACCGCAAGCGCCTAAGCAACCCTTCAGTCACGCCGCCAGCGCCGCTGTAACATCCCGAAATTGGGTCTAGTAGAATTGGGCCCAATGGGCCTTGAGCGTAGAAGCGTTTTAAAATTTTGAGAACAAGAGAACGACATTATTTCAAGTTGGACTTATTAAGAAGGTAATTTTGGAAAGTCACGAGGTTTCTATGAAGTTCCAGGTTCAAGTTGGGCCTTAGTAAAATTTTGTGTTTAAGCCTATTAAGGAGAGATAGTAAATGGCATCAAGGCTTATGGAAATAAAAGAGTAAATTGCTAGCATAAATGAGCATATGGTAAAGAGGTTATGGCGCCACATGAAGTATCTTGAGGGAAGAGGTTCGAATCCCTTTGTGTGTAATTTTGACTTTTATTTTTGTATTCCTTCCTTAGTGTCAGCCAAGGTATATATATGGCAAGGTTGACTTCTTTATTTTTGGTATGGTGGCTAAAGGAATTAAGGAAAGGTTGAGGTTGGGGAAAGGAATCAAAAGGAAAAGGCAAGTAAGGGGAACAAGTGGCTTATTTCATGGAGAATGTTATGGAAAGTATGGTTGGCAAAATTTTGACCCTTATGGCTATGCATGTGGACGGTTTTGGGGGTAGATAGGTAGCTAAAATTTTACTTTGGCTTTTGGTAAGGTTTTGGTATTGTTTTGGCCAAAAATCCCATTTGCAACTTTGTGTCATTTTCTCCCAAATTGCTACTCTCTTTGCCGAAATCTTCTAGCACAATAGTGCATTTTTTCTTCTCTTTGGATTTGTCACATATTCATCTTTTGTCCATCTTCCTTGATAGCCGAAACTTCAAGTTGATATTAAACAAATTCTTCTTCTTTCTTCTTGATTGCCGAAACTCTAAAGCCATTAGTGTGTACTTTTCTTTCTTTGTTTTGCCGAAACCACCTAGCCTAATTGATCATCTTCTCCATCTTCCAAGTTGGGTTTTTCTTTCTTGATTAAACCGGGTAAGTGTTTTTATTCAAATCTTTTCATTATTTTTCTCTTTAGCTGAATGAGAGTCCCTCATTATTTGGTTGTTTCATCTTGATTCTAAAACCGAAATGGTGTTCTCCCTTACTCCCTCACATCTTAATAATCTTTTATTTGTAGTATTCTAGTGGATTGGCCGAATACCACATCATTGCCTAATCATCTCAAGTCATAAGTCAATTGGTGGGAATTGGGATTATCATCGATTAAGGTAAGGAGTCTTTTCATAGTCCATTCGATATCACTACTCGGTTATTGTGTTAATCGGATCGAAGTTTCGACTAATCGATTATGTTTTAGGGATGAAATCACTCGATATGTTCTACCTTCAGACATAGTGGTAAGTGATTCAAGTGTAAGTGATACGAAATCTTTTGGGAAATCCGAGGCTAACTTTTGGTTGGTATTGTTCTAGGTCATCGACGAGTGGTTCCTTAGGAAATCAAAATCAGGTGTGTAATCCCGTACCTTCCAAATACATGTTTGATATGGTGTGTAATCTCACATCTCTCTGAAAGTTTGTATGATATGTTCTGTGATTTGGTCAAAATACCGAAGAAAACCGAAAACCGGCATCCGTGATCACTCGGGCGTGCGTATGATCGTAGTGGTAATCATATTTTGTAATAAAACAGTTTCGATCAGAAACAGTGACGTGTATTTGAAAAATCACGAAAAATAGGAGAAAAGGAATTACAAAGTGAATAAGATAGAAGATTAAATCTTACTGTGTCTATTTTGATATGGAAGAAATGGAGAAGGAAAAAGAATTCTATATTCTGAGATATCTTAATTTTAGTGAGACTGGTTCTGAATGACTTCGTGGTTCCCTGATCTATCTTGGAAAAATCGTATAAAATTTTACAAAGTGAATTATGAGTTATAGTTTATATGTACAGATTCCTTAGTGAGTCTATTTTCAATAGAAACAAGTGGGAGAAACATATGAAAACTGTACAGTGAGATATTTGAATTTTGGGTAAGAGAGGTCAGAATCATTGGTCAGTGAAACAAGGGAATCTTTAAGGAATAAAATGTACTAAATGGCTAAGTCAAAAATTCTGGAAAAATTATAGTAAGAAGATATATGAGTCTAGTCTCAAGAAAAATTTACGGAGTTAGATTTCAAGATTCCTAACTCAAGTTATAGTCAATTTAGTTAGTACAATGCAGATGGACAGTTTCGATTTTTATGCTTCACATTAGTAGTTAAGTCTATGTTGCAAAATTTCCAAAATACCCTTAGGTTGCGAGATTACCGAATTACCCTTAGTGGGTAAATTATCGAAATTAAGAAAATGCCCCTATGGGTTCAAATTACGAAAATGCCCCTAAAGGGCCGAATTACAAAATTGTTATATGGGCCAATATGATATTTTGATAAATGGGTCAATCTGATATTTTGATAAATGGGCCAATTTGATATTTTGATAAATGGGCCAATTTGATATTTTGATAAATGGGCCAATTTAATATTTTGATAAATGGGCCAATCTGATATTTTGATAAATGGGCCGATCTGATATTTTGTTATATGGGCCAATCTGATATTTTGATAAATGGGTCAATCTGATATTTTGATAAATGGCCAATCTGATATTTTGCTAAATGGGCCAAATCTGATATTTTGCTTAATGGGCCTTTTGATTAATTGTTGTAATGGGCTATAATTTTGTAATAAATATCTGAATAAATTGTTGTGAATGGCTATGCATTATATACATGATTTGCATGGGATGGGATAATGATGAAGAGAAGTTCTGGTAGCTCTGCTACATAATTCTGGTGGCTCTGCCACAAATATGAAAAATGGCGATGCCATGTAAATTCTGTTAATCTGGTGGCTTGTCCACAAATTTGATATAATCGACTTAATGCCTACGTTTGGTGTGTTGGCAGGGTGGGTGACTAAAGCTCCCCACAGGTGTGCTGGTTGGTACGGGTGGTGTGTAGCAGATGGAAAATTAGGTTTGGTTTGGGAATTGCGTATCATATGCATATTATAAATGATATATTATTATTATTGTGAATGGGCTTAGGCCCAAGAATATTGCTAATTGGTTTCCAGCCCAATGAATAACGGTAAGGGGATTTCACACTGAGTTCTTGTAACTCACCCCCCTTTCTCTTAACCCTTGTAGGTAGTGCTTGATGATATGGACTTGAGCTATGGATGACTCGAGGGAGGCCATACTTCGGAAATGGTTTATTTGGACTTTAGACTTCTTTCTCGTTTATTTTATTACTTTACTATTTTGGGTTAAATGTTGTAATAAGGCCTCTGGACTATTTTTATTTTTGCTTTTTGGTTGTGATGTTTTTATTATATTGCTTGAATTGTTTTAACAGGGATTTTCTAAAATCATAAATAATGTATTTTTTTCCAAAATTGATCAACAAATGGATTTTTAAACAAACTTGTATAAATAATTTAACTTGAATTTTCCTACAAATATTCAACGATATTTTCAAAAGCCACGGTTTTAAAGTTCACTACCTTGATTGTTGACTCATCAATCAATCTCTCAAAAAAGTACTTGTATTTTATCTATGTTTCCGCAACGACTTCAAAATGCTTTTGCAGCTCTATTTCTAAACGTCACATTTTTGTAAATTGTTTATCTCAAATATGCTTTTGCCACCAAAAAGGTTTTTTTAAAGATAATTACGTTTTCATGTAGTTAATAAATTGCTTAAGTGTTTTGGGTTTTAACAAAGAGGCTGAAATTTTCAAACGAGTTTCCTTTGTGAGACACGCCAGATTCGGGCCTAACTTCTGGGCCGAGTTTGGGGTGTTACAGCCGCAGCCACCAGCCTCTCATCCGCCGCAATCCGCGCCCCCTCGCCACCGAGATTCTCTCCGTTGACCTACAAAGAAGGAAATAACAACAAAAGAAGAGAAACAGAATATTGTATTTCCTTTTTTATTATTATTTTAGGGGTTATAAAACCCCGAAATAACCTGTAAATTGACGACACACAGAGAATACAGAAAAATATACAATAATAAAACAGAAAAAAACATTAGCAGAGGTGATTCGAAACGATTCCGTTTCATTTTTTTTATATACTGTTATTTTCTGTTTATTTTTTTTCTCTATCTTGTTTTGTTTTTTTTTAAAAACTATATTATATATATTAAAATATTAAAAAGGAGGAAATTTTACCATTTAGGAATTTGCCATCACTGCACTGTGGCGCGACAATGTGGCGGGCGTTTGTTTGAGCCTCGCTGGAGCTTGCCGAAAATCGCCCTGGGGGAGAGTATTTTAGATCCCTTTTTATTTTTTTAAAACAGCGTCTAAAATGAATTTTTGGGCCGATTTTTTTACTTTTATAAACCGAAGGAACGACGTCGTTTTGAAGTGGTCAGTTAAAGACCAAAACGACGCCGTTTTAAAGCTGAGGATCCGCGCGTTGACCCGACCCGGGGAGGATCCACGTGTTTTCGTTTAAGGGTCTAATTGCCCTATAGACCCTTCCGCATTTTTTTAAATTTACAAATAAGTCCAATAGCATTTTTTCGTATTTACAATTTAGCCCTAAAACTTATATTCTGTTTCATTTTAATCCTTCTTTCTTTCTTTATTTTTTATTTTATTTTAATTTTAGATTATTATAATATTATATTGAATTATTTTAACATATTTAAATGTTATATTATTTTTATTATTTATATATTAATTTGTTTATAATATAAAATTTATATATATATTTTTATATGTATTAACCTTATATATATTTAATTATTATTACTTATTTTATTATCTATATTTTATATTATTTTATAATTAATATATTATTTATTATATATATATATATTTTTAAAAATTTTCTATATTATATAGTATTATGTTATATTATATATACTATTTCTAAAAATTTTTTTTTATATAAAATTTATTTATATTGTTTATATTATATATGTAATTTTATGATTAGTATATTATATATATTTCTTTTATAAAATTATTATAGACTATTTATTAATTGTTTTTATTATATATAATCATTTATATATATTAGATTATTAGATTATGTATTTGTTATAAGTTCTTCTTTTTATATACTTTTTCATTATTTATTTAAAATATTGTTTATATATATTAAATAGTTTTAGAAATTGTCATATTTTTTCTTATTATATTGTATATTCAATGCTTAACATAATTCTTTATTTATTTATTCTTGTTATATTACTCTTTATTATTTATTGTTAGTATAATTTATAGTTATGTAGAATTGCTATTAAATATGTATGCTGCCATATCTTACTCCAAAACCATTTGTTTTATAAAAACATGTTTAATTATATTTATGCATTTTATTCAAAGACTATTAAATATAGCGATATATGATATTTGGGGACTTCGAGAAAAATTATACCCTAACTTACTGGGTTTTGATTTTTTCTCGTAGAACTTAAAATATCAAGTATCCTTTTTTAAAACCTATAAATTTTTAAAAAAACTTATCCTCCAGAATTCAAAATTGTCGTGTCCTAACTCACTGGATATGACGATTTGTTATCTTGGGATAAGAATTCCAGAAAACAAGGCAATGTTTTGTGTTTGGAAGTTCGAGAAATTGTGCCCTAACGTGCTGGGTTTCGGTTTTTCATTCGTCCAAATAACTAAATATCCTTTTAATAAATTTTGTAAATCATGAGATGATTTTGATTACGAGGGTTTAAAACATCATGTCCTAACGTGCTGGATGTGATGTTTGTATACTTTCGGAATAAAGGAATCTCTAATTTCGACTCAAATTGTTCAAATTTTTAAAGAAATCATATTCCCAAATCTTTTTCAAACGCTCGACATAAGGGCATTAATTAATCAATTAGGTACCAATTTTTGGGCGTTACGAGGGTGCTAACCCTTCCTCGTACGTAACCGACTCACGAACCTGTTTTCTGGTATTTTGTGGACCAAAAATCAATGTTTTGAAATAAAACGTCTTATAAGGTGATCCAATCCCACCTAATTAAAAATGGATTGGTGGCGACTCCCATTTCCATTTTTTAAAGTCGAACCTCGCTTTCCAAAATTAAAAATGGTTTCGACATAGAGAATCAAAGTGTGGCTTGCAAACCACAACTTATGGTATGCGAACCTTGACTTCTTCTTATGCAAATCCTTGTAATTTTGGTTGAATCATTGAGTAAATACACCATGCAATTTTAATAGTGCAAAATGTATGAATTTATAATATATATACATGGGCTTTATTGTGTATACAATATATATACTAGTGGGTGTTATATATATAATATATAATTGGGGGAGTTGGTAATATATATATGAATGGGGTTGTATATATATACATATATATACGTGGGTGATTATACATATATAATATATATGCATGGATTTATTTTATATAATATATATTAATGGATTTTGATGTTATATATATAATATATATGCATGGTTCTATTGTATACAATATATATAATTATGGGTATGGTTTTATATAATATATAAATTTACGGGACTTTTAATGTATGCTAAAATTTGACGTGACAAAGATCACTAAATAGGTATGTATATATATGTAATATATATTCGTATATGGTTATGTAATGCTTGCGAACGGGCATAAAAATAAATATTATAATATAGATTTTTATAACATGTGAATTTTATTGATAATGTGCATTTATGTATGCACGAACCCGTAAGTGAATTATATGATATTGCGAGTTTTGATTAGTGCAAAATTATATTATTGTGAAATGCTAAGTGTGAGCTCAACAGTAATGCGAGCCAGTTATATTGCGTAAATAAAATTTTAATAATTAGATATCATTGGCATGCCATAGGATTGTGAGTACTCACCCTTTTTATTATGTGTTGGGCATTGTGGCTCGGAGATAGCGTTGGAGAGATAAGGGAATGTCGAGAATAGCTCCATTCACCGTTGATAGTGTGGTGTGTTTGGAGAGTGTGAGCATACATGCTACATGTAACATCCCAAAGATGGGGCTATTTGGAATTAAATTATTTTTTCTTATGTTTGAATTGCTGTGGTGTTATTTATGGGAATATATGGATTAATCAAAGGCCTTGAGTAGGCTCGGTTTGGTAAAAATTTTAGTTTTAATTTTTAAAGGAAGGAGCCTTAGCAAGAGGGGGTTATAAGAATAAATGTGGATAATTTGACATGAAAATCAACTTGGAAAAGTGGCAATAGGAGGGTCACTTAAGAGTTACATGTGACGCCACACTGAGGATGGGAGTGCTTGTGTTCGAGTCACGAAGATCCCTTTTTGCACCTTGTTATGAACGGCATAGGGAGGGAGAGACTTTCTCTCTTTAAACTCTTAATTTTTATTTAGATAAAGAGGATAATATGAGTGTTTAAATTGTTATTATTAATTCTAAGGATAATAGAAGATAAAGAGGATATTGGTTGGATTATTATTTGATTAAAGGGGAATTAATTCAAATTAATTTGAATTAATTTAAATGAGTGGCCAGGAGAGGTTGTAAGTGTTTGCCGAAATTTAAACACTTCATGGAGAAGTGGACGGCAAGGCCACTAGGGGGGATGCCGAATGTCTATAAAAGCCTCAGTCTACTATCTTGTTTTCTTTTTTTCATTTTAGCCGAAATCCCCAACCTTTCCTTCTTTGTTTCTGTCATTTTTCTCCATTCTCCCTAGACCTTGGCCGAATCTTCTATACCAAAATTCCCCACCTATTTCTTTCTTCTTCCTCTCAAAAACACTTAGCGAAACTCTGTTGCACTTTCTCTTTGTCACTAAAAGACGAATCCCTTCTCCTCGGTTGGGTGGTTTTGGCCGAATAGCTTAATTAAGGTAATCTTCTCAAGTTTTTCTTGCAATCGATTCATTTGGAGGGTAAGGGCAAAAGCCGAATGCCTTATTTTGATTCCCCTGTTCTTGCCGATTTCTTTTTAAGGAAATAGGAACTAATTTTACGGCACTTGTGGCTAGGGTATTAACTCCTATTCTAAACCGATTCTGTCCCGGTGTTTGGGATCTTGAAGCAATTGGTTCAAGTCTTCTAGCAATCGATTTGGTAAGTATAGGTAAGGCTTATGTTAGTGTTTAAAAGCCAAAGGCCATGGTTATTGATAGTGTTAACTGACCAATTGTGGTGGTGAACCAGAATCGCGATTCGGGTGCCGAAGTTAGAATTCAAGCGATTAGGTAAGGTTTCGGGTTCACAAGGAACCCTTCTCAATTTGGTTTGGGCCGAATAGGCCATGGTACTAACCCATGTATTTGGCCGAATATAGAGACAAGTAGATCTAGGGTGGCCGACTCTTCTTTTTGGGATTTAGAGCATCCAAAGGTGACAGGTGTGTACATACACACGTATAACTATTTAAATGTGTTGAGTGCTATGTATGCTAACTTTGATTTGTGTAGCATCTGATTAATACCATAACGGTATGAGTGGTGATTCAGGTAAGTACCTGTTAATATGGATGTGTTATTGATGCTTTTGGTAAGCATGATATATTGATACATGATATGTATATATGACTGATGTGGGATTAATGAGTGGAGGGGGCAGTATTAATGTGCCGACGGGCACCAGTGTTTTGGTAACACTGCTTTGTGACTACGGTCACAGAGGTTTGGTACCTCGGAGGTTTGGCACCTCATAGCGACTCGTCCTCGTAGTTAACACCACCGTGGGTTGGCCCCACTTGAGATATGGGATCGTCGCCGGTGATTTGGTATCACACGATGGGTTGGCCCCATCAATCGATTCGTGTCTCACGGACACCGGTGTTTTGGTAACACATCGTGACTATATGTCACCAAAGTGGTTTGGCACCACCGGTGGTTTGGTACCACAATGGGTAGGTAAAGAGTGGCGTTTGGTTGGCTAGGTTGGGGGTACATAATATTCTGCATAATGATTGTTATATGTTGTGTATGAAAATGTCTTTAAAACGGGGGAAGGGTTACATACTGAGTCTTGGTGACTCACCTTCTCCTTTAACATTTTTCAGGTGACTCGTAGATGGCGGTTGAGGAGCCGGTTGGACTCGAGGTGGCCATGCAGTGGACTTGAATAAATTGAACTTTAAACTTAGCTACTTTATTTTATTATTGGTTTATTTTTATTTTGGATGTAATAAGGCCTCCATATACTTGACTTTTGCTATTTCTCATATGTTGAATACTTTGTTTTAAACTATATTATTAAAATTAAATTAAAATCACATGTTTTTCTTAAATTAACACGAAAATGTTTTCATAGTGCCATCGGGCACACTCGGTATTCTATAATAACTTGGTTGAATTAACTTTTAAATAAATTCTAAGTAAGGTTTTCCAAAATCTTTTCCTTGTAGCAACTCGGATTCGGCCATAGTGTTTGGGCGGGTTTGGGTTGTTACAAAATTAATATCGAGCCGGTTCAAAGCTCGGCTGTGGGGGCCCAAGGCCCACAAATGTTTTGGTAGGCCTTATGGGATGATTTTTGGTTTTTGAACCGCATGGCCCGAGTCTCCGGCACCGATCCGCCCAGGTAAGTACATCGAAACCTCTTTGTGAATTATATTCTGTAGAAGGGTAGGAAGCATGGAACGTAGATAGACTTATAGGAACTTGAACACTAGGATTAGATTACCCAAACACATAAACAGAACATAAGACTTAAGGAACTAAACCAACCTATGGCTAGTCACTAAGTTAGGGTGTGGTAACCCCTGTACGCATGTCTAGGATTGGATCCGGAAGAGCACGGTATTTAAGTTAGTCCTCATGACTCACCTCCTCTTCGCAGTATCCCACAGTGCGTAGCTTCGGTTCACCCTAACTCGGAGGGCTCGGTGGTGTGGTAACCTCATGCGCATGTCTAGAAAGGTTCGGTGAGAGCTTGGTATTTAAGCGGTCCGCGTGACCCACCTCCTCTTCACTCGAATTACGCTGGTGCGTAGCTTTGGTTCACCACGACCGGGAGGGCTCGGTCATAGGCTAAACACAATGATTAAAACCCAGAAAAAGGAATTAACCATGTTTTCAAAAGGAATGAAACAACAAACCCCAATGTTTCAAAACTTGTGCAATAACTTTTTCAAATCCGAGAACATTATTTTTACAACGTTTTCTCGAAAAACTTGATTGTGGAAAATTACGAAATGCCCTTAGGGGTAAAATTACTAAAATGCCCTCGGTTCATAAAATATCAGTTCAATGGTTTTGCTCAAAAATTTCAACTATTTTACAAAATTCAACAACTTAGCTTTGGAAATCATCATCAAAATATTTTGGTTCTGGAAAATTACGAAAATACCCCTGTAGGAAAAAGATGAAAATACCCCTGGGTTAGAAATGGACAGAAATGTTCGAGGAGCGAATAGGTATGGGAAGTATTAGGGAATGGATGCATGAACTTCTTTGTGCGAACTAGGATAGGAAACGGAAACCTTGTTTGCTCGAAAGAACCTCTGATTAAAACTCTATCCATAAAATTTCTTCGTGAATAAGAAAGTGGAACAAATGCTAATGCATAAAATTTTTCTTAATCAGATTAAAAGCGCGGTAGATAGAATGAGTTCTAGAGGACGTGGACGCCGTGGACGCGGTAGGGGTAGGATGACGGTGTCTGAACCCATCCGGTCGGGACAAGGTTCTGAAAATGAGGTACCACTGCCACCACCACCTCCTACCTTTAGAGCTGAGGAGCCGGAACAGACCGGTGGTGAGGCGGTATCGCAAGCTTTTGCGAGTCTTGGAGATGGTAGCTGGGGGTGGTGGAAATTTGGGAGCTCGAAAATCTGTCCCCCGGCGACTCCGATCTATGAGAGGAGGTATTCCGGTGTGTGTCGAGTGGCACCCAGTCTGTGAGAATCTTGGCTAGAGTCAACCTGAAAGGATCATGGATGATCTTGACTTTGACCGAGGAAGAAAAGGCTGAAAGGCGATGTCGCTTCTAAAGGATGAAGCATATCGGTGGTGGCTTACGGTTCGAGATGGGGCTCTGTGCAGATGATCGACTTGGGAGTATTTCAAAATCACCTATCGGAGGAAGAAGTATGTGGGCACCAGCTACACCGACGCAGCAGAGAAAGGCTTTTCGGGATTAGTGCAAGGAACTAAGTCCGTGTCGAATATGAGGCGGAATTTTTAAGGGTGAGTAGGTATGCGAGAGGCATCGTGTCTCATCGAGCATGAGCGCTGTGTGTCCGCTTTGAGGGACGGACTCGAGATGATTTGAGGTTCTTGATTGCCCATGGTGAGTTCGTGAGTTCTCATCTCTAGTGGAAAAGGCTAAGGTAGCCGAAGGGATCAAGGAGGCTGTGAGGCAAAGTTATAGTAGGAATAATCAGAAGAGAGGATTTGGGTCAGCTGGATCGAGCGGTAGTGCTCAGAAAAAGGCTAGGCCAAGTGGGCCAAATCGGGCGGCAAGGCCCACGACCACTAATCAGAGGCCGACTCAGTGTAACCACTATGGAAAGACCCATTGGGGAGGTTGTTGGACCGGTGATAAAGGATGTTTTGAGTTTGGGTCTTTGGAGCATCGTGTCAGAGATTATCCCCGGAAACTAGCTAAGAACCAGCTAGAAGAGCAGAATCGTGCTCAGGATAGAAATGTGGGACCACAGAGGGGTCGTGGTAATGGCAGAGGAAACAACGGCCCTAACCGAGGTCGTGGAACTCAGGGCAGAGGTTCAAGCAACACAGAGGCTAGGCAGCCTGGCTTAGTTTACGCAGCGAGGCGTCGCGAGGAGGGTGACGCACCGGATGTCATAACCGGTACGTTTCTAATTTTTGATCTTCCTTATGTTGCATTAATTGATGTGGGTTCGACGCACTCGTACATTGCTAGTAGTGTGGTAAGAACTATGGACCTTAACTCTGAAACTGCTTCTAGGGAGATGACTGTAGTTAGCCCTTTAGGTCACTCTGTAGTGGTAGACAAACTTTATAGAGGCGTACCCCTAGAACTTCAAGGGGTAGTATTTGTGGCTGATCTAATGGAACTACCGTTTGGGGAGTTCGATTTGATCCTTGGAATAATTTGGTGGTTAAGTATCAAGCGAAATTGGATTGCGGCTAGCGCATGGTTCTTAAGACGGTGAAGGTGATGAAGTGGTTATGATAGGGGATAGAAGGAATTACCTATCTAATGTAGTATCCGCCTTGAAAGGTGAAAAGATGGTCAAGAAGGGTTGTGAGGCGTATTTGGTTCGAATCTGTGCTTTGGAAGCTAAGGGGTCAGTAGTTGGAAAGGTCCGAACGGTTGGGGAATTTGCTGATGTGTTCCCAGAGGAGCTTCCGGGTCTGCCTCCAGATCGGGAAGTTGAATTCGGTATAGACTTGCTACACGGGCGGCACTGTGTCTATAGCACCATACCGAATGGCACCCAAGGAATTGGTGGAGCTAAAGGCTCAAATTCAGGAGCTCTTGGATAGAGGGTTTATTCGACCAAGTATATCTCCCGGGAGCACACTGTGTTGTTTGTCAAGAAGAAGGGCGGTTCTATGCGGATGTGCATCGACTCACCGCTAGTTAAACAAGTTAACGATAAAAAACAAGTACCCGTTGCCTCGGATCGATGACTTGTTTGACCAACTGACGGGTGCGTCGGTATTCTCAAAGATTGACCTCAGTCGTTATCATCAATTAAGGGTGAAGGAGGTTGATGTTCACAAGGCGGCATTCGAACTCGGTATGGGCATTACGAGTTCTTAGTGATGCCATTCGGGTTGACCAATGCACCGCGGCATTTATGGACTTAATGAATAGGGTATTCCAACGAGTACTTGGACCAATTCGTCGTGGTGTTCATCGGCGACATATTGGTTTACTCAAGGGCGGAGGAGGAGCATGACAAGCATTTGCGAATAGTCCTACAAGTGTTGAGGAAAAGCAGTTATACGCCAAATTCGATGAAGTGCGAATTTTGGCTTAGGAGGTGGCTTTCTTAGGTCATGTAGTATCGGTGAAGGAATTAGAGTAGACCCTCGCAAGATTGAAGCGAGTATTGGATTGGAAACCACCTAGGTCGGTGGCTGAAATACGAAGTTTTCGGGTTTAGCGGGTACTATCGGAGATTCGTGGAAGGATTCTCTCTAATAGCAGCGTAGTTAACTAAGTTACTAAGGAAAGGTGTCCCATTTGTATGGACGGAGAAGCAAAGCAAGGAAGCTTTGATAAGCTAAGGAAAATTTTGTGGAAGCTCTCGGTTTTTGGTATAGCTCAAGCGGGAAAGTTATTCACAGTCTATTGTGATGCATCTCACACCTTTGGTTTGGGATGTGTGTTGATGCGAGGATGGGAAGGTAGTAGCCTATGCATCCCATCGATTAAGACCGCATGAGGTTAACTACCCAACGCATGACTTGGAGTTAGCGGCGATGCGTCTTTGCTCGAAGATATGGAGACATTACTGTATAGGGAGAAATCGATAGTCTACACGGATCACAAAAGCTTGAGGTATCTTCCGACTCGAAGGATCTCGAATCGAGACAGCGTCGGTGGATTGAACTACTAAAGGACTACGATTGTTCAATCGAGTACCATCCGGTAAGGCTAATGTGGTAGCCGAGCGTTGGCGGAAGGTTGTGACGGACCTAAGAGCAATGTTCGCTCGGTTGAGTCTATATGATGATGGGAGTCTTTTGGCGGAACTCCAAGTTAAGCCAACATGGATTGAGGAGATTAAGGAAAAGCGGTTAGTGGATGAAGGCTTGAGCGCTAAGAGGGTACAAGTTCGAGGATGGTGGTTTGGAAGGGTGCAGTCTGTCTAGTGATGGAGTGCTATGTTTTCAAGGGCGAGCATGCATGCCGAAGGATGAAGAGTTGAGGCGGAAAATTCTCCATGATGCACATAGCAGCCCATATGCTATGCATCCGGGAGGAAGCAAGATGTATGGAGATTTGCGAAAACAGATTTTGGTGGCGGGGTTGAAGCGTGAGATAAGCGAGTTCAGTAGGAAAATGTCTGACATGCCAGCAAGTTAAGGCTGAACATCAGTTACCATCGGGACTACTTCAACCGGTAAAGATTCCTCAATGGAAATGGGAGAGGATCACCATGGATTTCGTTAGTGGGCTACCCCTTACGCCCAACAAGAAGGATGCAGTTTGGGTAATTGTGGATCGTCTGACTAAATCAGCTCACTTCATGCCGGTGAGAATGGATTACTCACTCCAGAAGCTAGCGAAGTTGTATGTGGGTGAGATAGTGAGGTTGCATGGTGTGCCAGTATCGATTATCTCGGATAGGGATCCCAGATTCACGTCAAGGTTTTGGAAAGCGTTGCATCAAGCTTTGGGTACACGGTTAGATTTGAAGACGGCTTTCCATCCACGATCGACGGACGATCGGAAAGGGTGATCTGAGATCTTAGAAGACATGTTAAGAGGTTGTGTCTTGGATTTTAGTGGTAGTTGGGAAGAGTACCTACCATTAGCGGAATTCGCTTATAACAATAGTTATCAAGCGAGTATTCAGATGGCTCCATATGAAGCCCTATATGGACGAAAATGCCGTACTCTACATGTTGGACGGAGTTGGGGAACGACAAGTTCAGGTCCGAAGTGGTAACGAGACCGAAGACAAAGTCAAGGTGATTCGGTCTCGTCTCAAGGAAGCATCGAGATAGGCGAAGTCTTATGCCGATCTCAAACGCAAGGAAATGGAGTATCTTTGTGGGAGACAAGGTCTTTTCGAAAGTGTCGCCTTGGAAAAAGGTGTTGAGATTTGGGCGAAAAAGGAAGTTAAGCCCAAGGTTCATTGGGCCATATCTGATTTGTAAAGCGAGTAGGACCGGTAGCTTATCAGCTAGAGTTGCCGGCAGAACTGAACCATATCCATGACGTATTTCATGTGTCAATGCTGAGACGGTATCGGTCAGATCCTTCGCACGTTGTGCCAGTAGTAGAGATTGAGGTGAACTCGGATTTATCTTTTGAAGAAGAACCGGTTCAGATCTTAGATCGAGATGTGAAGGTTCTACGTAGAAAGTCAGTGCCCTTAGTGAAGGTGCTTTGGCGGAACCATGGTGTGGAAGAAGCTACGTGGGAATCGAGGTCGTGATATCAAAGCAATACCCCCATCTGTTTTAGCTAGGTAATTTCGAGGACGAAATTTATTTTAAGGGGGGTAGAACTGTAACATCCCAAAGATGGGGCTATTTGGAATTAAATTATTTTTCTTATGTTTGAATTGCTGTGGTGTTATTTATGGGAATATATGGATTAATCAAAGGCCTTGAGTAGGCTCGGTTTGGTAAAAATTTTAGTTTTAATTTTTAAAGGAAGGGAGCCTTAGCAAGAGGGGGGTTATAAGAATAAATGTGGATAATTTGACATGAAAATCAACTTGGAAAAGTGGCAATAGGAGGGTCACTTAAGAGTTACATGTGACGCCACACTGAGGATGGGAGTGCTTGTGTTCGAGTCACGAAGATCCCTTTTTGCACCTTGTTATGAACGGCATAGGGAGGGAGAGACTTTCTCTCTTTAAACTCTTAGTTTTTATTT
The DNA here is from genome assembly GCA_025698515.1 of Gossypium sturtianum. Classification (NCBI taxonomy): domain Eukaryota; kingdom Viridiplantae; phylum Streptophyta; class Magnoliopsida; order Malvales; family Malvaceae; genus Gossypium; species Gossypium sturtianum. The sequence goes on along the minus strand of CM046948.1, from coordinate 114,235,368 downwards.
AGATAAAGAGGATAATATGAGTGTTTAAATTGTTATTATTAATTCTAAGGATAATAGAAGATAAAGAGGATATTGGTTGGATTATTATTTGATTAAAGGGGAATTAATTCAAATTAATTTGAATTAATTTAAATGAGTGGCTGTGAGAGGTTGTAAGTGTTTGCGAAATTTAAACACTACATGGAGAAGTGGACGGCAAGGCCACTAGGGGATGCCGAATGTCTATAAAAGCCTCAGTCTACTATCTTGTTTTCTTTTTTTTTTTTTAGCCGAAATCCCCAACCTTTCCTTCTTTGTTTCTGTCATTTTCTCCATTCTCCTAGACCTTGGCCGAATCTTCTATACCAAAATTCCCCACCTATTTCTTTCTTCTTCCTCTCAAAACACTTAGCAGAAACTCTGTTGCACTTTCTCTTTGTCACTAAAAGACGAATCCCTTCTCCTCAGTTGGGTGGTTTTGGCCGAATAGCTTAATTAAGGTAATCTTCTCAAGTTTTTCCTGCAATAGATTCATTTGGAGGGTAAGGGGCAAAAGCCGAATGCCTTATTTTGATTCCCTGTTCTTGCCGATTTCTTTTTAAGGAAATAGGAACTAATTTCGGCACTTGTGGCTAGGGTATTAACTCCCTATTCTAAACCGATTCTGTCCAGGTGTTTCGGGATCTTGAAGCAATTGGTTCAAGTCTTCTAGCAATCGATTTGGTAAGTATAGGTAAGGCTTATATTAGTGTTTAAAAGCCAAAGGCCATGGTTATTGATAGTGTTAACTGACCAATTGTGGTGGTGAACCAGAATCGCGATTCGGGTGCCGAAGTTAGAATTCAAGCGATTAGGTAAGGTTTCGGGTTCACAAGGAACCCTTCTCAATTTGGTTTGGGCCGAATAGGCCATGGTACTAACCCATGTATTTGGCCGAATATAGAGACAAGTAGATCTAGGGTGGCCGACTCTTCTTTTTGGGATTTAGAGCATCCAAAGGTGACAGGTGTGTACATACACACGTATAACTATTTAAATGTGTTGAGTGCTATGTATGCTAACTTTGATTTGTGTAGCATCCGATTAATACCATAACGGTATGAGTGGTGATTGAGTAAGTACTGTTAATATGGATGTGTTATTGATGCTTTTGGTAAGCATGATATATTGATACATGATATGTATATATGACTCGATGTGGGATTAATGAGTGGAGGGCGTATTAATGTGCCGGCGGGCACGATGTTTTGGTAACACACTTTGTGACTACGGTCACGAGAGGTTTGGTACCTCGGAGGTTTGGCACCTCATAGCGACTCGTCCACGTGGTTAACACCACCGTGGGTTGGCCCCACTTGAGATATGGGATCGTCGCGGTGATTTGGTATCACACGATGGGTTGGCCCCATCAATCGATTCGTGTCTCACGGACACCGGTGTTTTAGTAACACATCGTGACTATATGTCACCAGTGGTTTGGCACCACCGGTGGTTTGGTACCACATGGGGTAGACGAGTGGCGTTTGGTTGGCTAGGTTGGGGTACATAATATTCTCGCATAATGATTGTTATATGTTGTGTATGAAAATGTCTTTAAAGCGGGGAAGGGTTACATCATCGAGTCTTGGTGACTCACCTTCTCCTTTAACATTTTTCAGGTGACTCGTAGATGGCGGTTGAGAGCCAGGTTGGACTCGAGGTGGCCATGCAGTGGACTTGAATAAATTGAACTTTAAACTTAGCTACTTTATTTTATTATTGGTTTATTTTTATTTTTGATGTAATAAGGCCTCCATATACTTGACTTTTGCTATTTCTCATATGTTGAATACTTTGTTTTAAACTATATTATTAAAATTAAATTAAAATCACATGTTTTTCTTAAATTAACACGAAAATGTTTTCATAGTGCCATCGGGCACACTCGGTATTCTATAATAACTTGGTTGAATTAACTTTTAAATAAATTCTAAGTAAGGTTTTCCAAAATCTTTTCCACTGTAGCAACTCGGATTCGGCCATAGTGTTTGGGCCGGGTTTGGGTTGTTACACTACACTTACATGGAGATAGTGTACGACTTTATGAGTCATGTGGTGTGTTTTAGAGATCCATTTATCAAATGAGTATATAATTTGACTATGTTTCATATTCACCAATTGCCAATATATCACTGTGTTGAGCATGAAAATTGTGTTATATGTGAATTGTTAAAATATGTTTAAATCCTAACATGTCAGATGTGTATATATTTGTGTTGTATGCATGTGTACTCACTGAGCTTTCCAAAGCTCACCCCCTTACTTTACCTTGCAGATAAATAGTTCTTGGGTTAGCGAGAAGGGTGGCAAATCGGTGATCCATCGCCAGGCATCTTCTTTGAGTATGTCTGTTGAGATTTTAAGCTCTGAAATGAAGGCAATGTGGGTTGTTCCAAGGGGTTAGTTGTAACATCCTAAAAAAAAATTGAATTTTTATATGTTGCATTATTTTGGTGCTCAGCCAGTTAAACTATCCAATGTGTGTGGTTTTATAGTCTCGAGAAGGCTCGGGATTTATTTGGATTTGGAATAAATTTTGGTAATTAGTACTTTAATGAAATGGAACAAGTGACCTTAAAGCTTAAGGTAATTAAGTGGTAAAAGTTAGCATAAGTGAGCTAGTAGTAAAGAGGAGATGGCGCCGTATGTGTTTCTTGAGGGAAGGAGTTCGAATCCCTTGATGTACATATGGGAATGTTATTTTTTTGCTTTCCTTCATCATAGTGTCGGCCAAGTCTAGTACATATGGTAAGTTGGAATTTTATTTTTATGGTAAGGTGGCTAAGAGAAAAGGCAAGTTTTAATTTTAAAGAAGGGAATCAAATGGAAAAGGCATGAAGGGGGAACACAAGGCTTATAACAAGGAAAATGTTATGGAAAGTTTGGGGTGGCCAAACTTTGACCATGTGGCCATGCACTTAGATGGTTTTAGGGGCTAAGGGGGTGGCCGAATTTTTGTTGGCTTTTGGTAAGGTTTAGGTGCTAGTTGGTCACTTTGGCATTTTGGCATTTTTGTGTTTCTCTTCAAAAATTTTCTCTCCAATTTCCTCTCCCTAGCCGAATGTACCATGAACAATAGGTAAACCTTTGCTTTCTTTTGGCCATTTAATTTATTGACCATTTCGGTCTTATTTGTTCATTATCTACAAACCATTTCCTCTTTGTGCCGAAACCACATAACCTTGAAGGGCCATTATTCTTTTCTTCTCTTTTCTTCTTTGCCGAATGCACACTAGTCTCAAAACCTTTTCTTTATTCATCTTCCATTCTTGAAAAGAACCGAAATCTAAACACCTTATTTTCTTCTTCTTTTGTTTCTTGCAAAAACTCTCAACATCATTCCCTCTTTAATAATCACCATGGCGAATATCATTAAGCATCATCCTCTCCAATTTTTTCACTATAGCCGAACCTTTTTACTTCACACATAATTCCTTCTCAACCGTGTTTCTTCTACTCACACTTTGATCAATTGAAACTTAGTGGAAGGCCGAAACTTGGAGTGTCCGAAGTCATCGTGTTATCATTAGGATTCGGTTCAAAAACCTAAGGTAAGGATTACTTTCTAGGATTTCATTTTACTTATTATTGAAGATAGGGCTATTAACCGATTTTTATCTTAGGGACTCTATCACTCGATTCTCATCCTTTGAACGAAAGGATTTTGTGGTAAGCCGACTTCACTCATTACGACCAATCGTTTTAATTACGAAGTATTAGTTTGGACTAATATTCATTTGTCAATAGAGGCAAACAAGATTGAATCAAAAAGAGTGGTGAATAGTGATCGGAAAAGGTGCGAATTCGCGATCCCCTCTAGATTCAAACGAAGGGCTGTTTCGGCAATCCGGGATTTTCCACCGGGTTGTGGATCCTCATCCGGTGAGAATAAACTATTCGAGGTTGTTTGCAGTTTTGAACCATTAGCTATTCCGAATTTTCCAATGGGTTGTGAACCGTCAACCGGGGAGAACCGGCAAATAGTAGTTATTCGCGGTTCCGAGGGTAAAAATCCTAGACCGTTTATCTAAGAATAAATTATTATTAGTGTGAATGATCTAATCGAGCGTTAAAAATATTTTTAGGTGTCAACGATCAGGAAAGTGTAGTGCTTACCGTAATCAGGTGTGTAATCTCACACTGTATTCCATGGGTTAGATAATTATATCGTGTTAATCGTTTGATTAAATCACATGTTAGTGACATCAGGAAAAAATGGCATAATTATTACTAAAATGGTAAAGACTATGAAATCGGTATTAAGACTGTAAAAATTACGAGATTACCCTTAATGGGCCAAATGTGATATTTGATATATGGGCCAAATGTGATATTTGATATATGGGCAAAATGTGAGATTCGATATATGGGCCAAATGTGATAATTGATATATGGGCCAAATGTGATATTTGGTTTATGGGCCACAAAGAGTGATATGGGCCAGATTGTGGAATTTTTTTTATAATGGGCCATATTGTTCGTAATAATTATATGAATGGATTGTTGTAAATGAATATGCATATTATATACATGATTTGCATGGGTTGGGATATTGACGAAGAGAAGTTCTGGTAGCTTTGCTATAAAATTCTGGTGGCTCTGCCATAAATATGAAAAATGGAAAATGCCATGAAAACTCTGTAAATCTGGTGGCTTGTCCACAAATTGATAAATGGCTTAATGCCTATTTTGGTGTGTTGGCGGGGTGGGTGACTAAAGCTCCCCACAGGTGTGCTGGTTGGTACGGGTGGTGTGTAGCGGATGGAAATTAGGTTTGGTTTGGGAATTGCATATTACATTCATTTAATACATGTTATTATGTTATATTTGTATTGGGCTTTGGCCCAATAAATGCTAAATTGGATTTTGGCCCAGTGGACGATGGTAAGTGGTTTATACACTGAGTTCTAAGTAACTCACCCCCATTTTCCTTACCCTTCTCAGGTAATGATCAATGATGGAGGCTTGGACCGAGGACGACTCAGTGGAGGCCATACTACGAATAATGGGTTATTTAAATTTCGAATTTCTTTAAGTACTTTTTATTATTTGCTATTTAAGTTATGTTGTAAAAAGGCCTCTGGTTAAATTTTTATGGATGTTTTACTTGTGGATGGATTTTATAACTATGATTTAAATACTTAAGCGGAATTAATTTCCTTCAAAATAGAAATAAACGTTTTCCTCAAATATACGTGCGAAAAAAGGTTTCATTCTTAAATATTTTTAACTCGGAAATTTTTACGTAACAATTCTTTTAAAATCTTTGTTTTCAAAATTTTTTTCGAACTCTTTTCTTTAAATTTCTCGGAATATTAAATAAATTTTTCTAAGTTTTCAATTTATAAATCCTTACGTCTTAAATTATTAGATTTACCAATCAACCTCGGTTTTCAATAAACTCCACGTCAAAAAGTTTTTTTTAAAAAAACCCATTTTCTTTAAATCTTTAAAAAGACTTTACGTATGTTCATTTCGTGTGACATGTCAAATCTGGTCTTAATGCATAGACCGGGTGTGGGGTATTATATTTTATGGTATCAGAGCCCAGTTTCAAAACTCGGCTGTGGTTTGGGTTCAAAAACATTTATGGTTCAAAAGCTGTTTTTGAATTATAGAACTTATGTTTTTAAAGGTAGTATGGCACCACAGTATCAGGCACCAAGTCAAGTAAGTGAACTGAATAATTCTTATTATTGTGATATGGCTATAGGAACACTCTAGAACATCTAGTTTTAGGTGTTGAAGTCAAGTAAGTGAACTGAATAATTCTTATTATTGTGATATGACTATAGGAACACTCTAGAACATCTAGTTTTAGGTGTTGAAGCTATAGAGATTGAGATTATAGGATGCGTTTACGAAAACAACTCTATCTCTTATATCTCATAAATATCGTTAATAAACACTGAAATAGTATACTGATTCATAAAACTTGTAATCAGATTAAACCGAATTAGTCAAAATGAGCGCTAGAGGACGTGAACGTGGTAGACGTGGCCGTGGTAGAGGCCAGGGGTGCTAGAGTTGTGCACGAGGCATCGGGACATATGCCGGAAATGGGCCCTTGGCGTCACACTGTGTGTCGATAATGGATCCCACGACCAGTATGAGGAAGACATTACTCTGTCCCCAAGCAATGTTACGAGTTTTGGAAAGGGTCATTTGGGGCTAGATCGGGGCCGTGAGCTCGTGGTTCAATATCGAGCGGCTCGAGATCAAATGGTCTTTGAGACTTTTAGGGTATCTCTCGAGTAGCCCCAAATGTCATGAGAATATTGGCTCGAGGTCGTGGAGCGGATTATGGATGATTCGGAGTGTAATCTTTGAGCGAAACTAAGAGGAGCCGTGTCCTTGTTGAGGGGCGAGGGGTATCAATGGTGGCTTCTTTGTTCGAGAAGGCACTCTGGCCAAACGAGTTGCTTGGGATTTCTTCAAAACTGCATTTCAAGGAAAGTATGTCGGGGCAAGCTATGTGGATGCCCGAAGGAAGGAATTCCTAAATCTGGTTCAAGGAAATAAGACGGTGGCAGCTTACGAGGCCGAATTTCTACGTTTGAGTCGTTATGCTCGGACTATAGTGCCAACTGACCATGAGCGCTGTGTACGTTTTGAGGATGGACTGAATGATGAGTTGCGGGTACTGATAGCCCCGCAACAAGAAAGGACTTTTGCCACGCTAGTGGAGAAAGCCAAAATAGCTGAAGAGGCTAAGAGCTCAGAACGTCAGAACCGAGAAAGAGGCAGAGGCAAGAGAGACTTTAAGTACTCGGGCTTCGCTAAAAGGTTTCAGAAAAGGCCCAAGAATGATGAGCCAGCTCAAGCTAGAGCACCTGCGGCTACCCATCAGATTCAACCATGTGCTGACTGTGGAAGACGACACCCTGGTGAGTGCTGGAAAAGAACCGGTGGGTGTTTTAAATGTGGTTCTAAGGACCATCAGCTTAAGAATTGTCCTCGACGGACTACTTCGACTCAAGAAGCTCGTAACCCTGATACACAGCCAGCTAGAGGCACTCAACAGCCACCGAGGGGCCGTGGACCAGGTCGAGGTGGTAATGGCGCAGGTCGAGGTCAAGGCGCACCGGGTAGAGGTAATGGCTTCAGGGGTAATGCGGAGGCGAGGCAGCCATGGTTAGTTTATGCGGTCAGACGCCGAGAGGACGGCGATGCACCTGATGTGATAAGTGGTACGTTCTTTATCTCTGATGTACCTGTTACTGCTTTGATAGATATCGGATCTACCCATTCGTGTGTTGCTAGCGCTATATCTGGAAACCTGAACATTTGATCTGAGATTACTGATAGAAAGATGACGGTAATTAGTCCTTTAGGACAGTCTGTGATAGTGGATAAATTGTTTAGAGACGTGCCCGTAGAAATTCAAAGAGAAATATTTTTGGCGGATTTGATGGAACTACCTTTCGGAGAGTTCGACCTTATTTTGGGCATGGGCTGGTTGGTGAAGCACCGTGCGCACTTGGATTGTGCTGCAAAGTGGATGTCGGTAAGGACTTTGGAAGATAAGGAAGTGGTGATGATGGGTGAACGGAGAAACTATTTAGCAAATGTGGTATCTGCTTTAAAGGCAGAAAAGTTGGTGCAAAAAGGGTGTGGAGCATTCCTAGCCTTCATTTGTGCTTTGGATGTCAAGGAATTATCAGTGGAAGGTGTTAGAACGGTGAAAGAGTTTTTAGATGTCTTTCCCGAGGAATTTTCGGGTTTACCTCCAGACCGGGAAGTAGAGTTTGGCATTGAGCTTTTGCCTGGAACGGCTCCGGTGTCCATTGCTCCTTATAGGATGGCGCCGAAGGAGTTAGCGGAGCTTAAAGCTCAAATTCAAGAATTGTTGGATCGGGGATTTATTCGACCGAGTGTGTCTCCGTGGGGAGCACCGGTCTTGTTCGTCAAGAAGAAGGATGGGTCGATGCGTATGTACATTGATTATAGGCAGTTGAATAAATTGACGATCAAGAATAGGTATCCATTGCCGAGAATCGTTGACCTGTTTGATCAGTTGAGAGGAGCTTCAGTTTTCTCCAAGATAGATTTGAGATCGGGTTATCATCAACTCAAGGTTAATGAGGCAGATATTTATAAGACAGCATTTCGAACTCGTTATGGAAACTATGAGTTCTTGGTGATGCCGTTTGGGATGACCAATGCACCAGCTGCATTTATGGACATGATGAACCGAGTCTTTCAACCCTACTTAGACCGTTTCGTGGTGGTGTTCATAGATGATATCTTAGTATATTCGAAGAATGAAGAAGAGCATGATTCACACCTGCGGATAGTATTGCAAATATTGCGGGAAAAGTAACTTTATGCCAAGTTTAGTAAGTGTGAATTTTGGCTGAAGGAAGTGACTTTCTTAGGACATGTTGTGTCGGCCGAAGGAATCAGAGTTGATCCCCCGAAAGTAGAGGCTGTGTTGCATTGGAAACCATCGAAGTCAGTGGCTGAAATTTGGAGTTTCCTAGGGTTGGCTGGTTCCTACAGGCGTTTCGTTGAGGGGTTTTCGTTGATTGTAGCACCTCTAACTAAACTGTTGCGCAAGGGAGTACCATTTGTGTGGTCAGATCAGCAATAAGAGAGTTTGAGAAATTGAAGAAGATTCTGACGGAAGCACCCGTATTGATTCAACCTGAGGCTGGAAAAGAGTTTATTGTTTACTGCGATGCGTCACACACGGGCTTGGGATGTGTGTTGATGCAAGGTGGTAAAGTGGTGGCTTATGCATCTCGTCAGTTAAGGCCGCACGAAGTCAACTATCCTACCCACGATTTGGAGTTGGCTGCGGTGGTTTTTACTTTAAAGATTTGGAGGCACTATCTCTACAGTGAGAAGTCGATCATTTATACGGACCATAAGAGTCTTAAGTACCTCCTTACCCAAAAGGAGTTGAACTTAAGACAGCGGAGATGGATAGAGCTGTTGAAGGATTATGACTTCTCAATCGAGTATCATCCTGGGAAGGCTAACGTGGTGGCAGACGCGTTGAGTCGTAAGGTGATATCAGAGTTGAGAGCAATGTTTGCTCATCTTAGTTTGTATGAAGATGGCAGTTTGCTAGCGGAACTTCAGGTGAAGCCTATGTGGTTAGAACAGATCAAGGAGAAGCAGTTATTAGACCAAAAGTTGGGTCCCTTAATTCAACAAGTTGAAAGTGGTGTAATAGGGGATTTTGGATTGAATAAGAATGGAGTACTGTGTTTTCGCGGAAGAATTTGTATGCCCAGGGATTCGGATTTGAGACTAATGATTCTGCAAGAGGCGCATAGTAGACACTATGCTATGTACCCCGGAGGAAATAAGATGTATCGAGACCTCCGTGAACAGTATTGGTGGCCAAGGTTGAAGCGGGAGGTTACTAATTTTGTGGGTAAGTGCTTGACATGTCAACAAGTGAAAGCGGAACATCAATTACCATCGGGATTGTTGCAACCGGTAAAGATTCCATTATGGAAATGGGAACGGATAACGATGGGCTTTGTTAGTGGGTTACCCTTATCGCCTACTAAGAAAGATTCCGTCTGGGTAATAGTGGATCGATTGACGAACACTGCCCATTTTCTACCTGTTCGTACGGATTTCTCACTTCAGAAGTTGGCCAAGTTGTATGTAGCGGAGATCGTGAGGTTACATGGGGTACCAGTGTCTATTATTTCAGACAGGGACCCTAGATTTACATCACGGTTTTAGAAAGCTTTACATGAGGCTCTGGGAACAAAGTTAAACTTCAGCACGGCTTTTCATCCCCAATCAGATGGTCAGTCAGAAAGAGTAATTCAGATTTTGGAAGACATGTTAAGGGGTTGTGTGATTGACTTCAGGGGTAGTTGGGAGGATTTTCTACCGTTGGCGGAGTTTGCGTATAACAATAGTTATCAATCCAGTGTGCAAATGGCACCTTATGAAGCATTATATGGTCGTAGGTGTCGTACCCTACTTGGTGGACTGAATTGGGGGAACGACAGTTATTGGGTCCTGAATTGATATCAGAGACGGAAAAAAAGGTAAGGGTGATTCGAGCACGGTTAAAGGAAGCTTCGGATAGACAAAAGTCGTATACGGATCTGAAGCGTAAGGATATTGAGTTTGTAGTGGGAGATCAGGTCTTTCTAAAGGTCTCACCATGGAAGAAGATCTTCAGATTTGGAAGGAAGGGCAAGTTGAGCCCTAGGTTCATTGGACCGTACCGTGTGTTGAAGCGTGTAGGACCAGTGGCTTATCAGCTTGAATTACCTCCGGAGTTGAGTCAGATACATAGTGTTTTCCATGTCTCTATGTTGAGGCGTTATGATTCGGATCCGTCTCACATAGTACCGGTAGAGGAAGTTGAATTAAGGCCTGACTTGTCGTTCGAGGAAGAACCAGTGAAAATTTTAGATCGAGATGTTAAGGTGCTAAGGAAGAAGTCAGTACCGTTGGTTAAGGTTCTATGGCGTAATCACGGAGCAGAGGAAGCTACGTGGGAGCCTGAGGTCACCATTCGGCAGCAATATCCTCACCTCTTTTAACTAGGTAAATTTCGAGGACGAAATTTCTTTAAGGGGGTAGAATTGTAACATCCTAAAAAAAAATTGAATTTTTATATGTTGCATTATTTTGGTGCTCAGCCAGTTAAACTATCCAATGTGTGTGTTTTTATAGTCTCGAGAAGGCTCGGGATTTATTTGGATTTGGAATAAATTTTGGTAATTAGTACTTTAATGAAATGGAACAAGTGACCTTAAAGCTTAAGGTAATTAAGTGGTAAAAGTTAGCATAAGTGAGCTAGTAGCAAAGAGGAGATGGCGCCGTATGTGTTTCTTGGGGGAAGGAGTTAGAATCCCTTGATGTACATATGAGAATGTTATTTTTTTGCTTTCCTTCCTCATAGTGTCGGCCAAGTCTAGTACGTATGGTAAGTTGGACTTTTATTTTTATGGTAAGGTCGCTAAGAGAAAAGGCAAGTTTTAATTTTAAGGAAGGGAATCAAATGGAAAAGGCATGAAGGGGGAACACAAGGCTTATAACAAGGAAAATGTTATGGAAAGTTTGGGGTGGCCAAACTTTGACCATGTGGCCATGCACTTGGACGGTTTTAGGGGCTAGGGGGTGGCCGAATTTTTGTTGGCTTTTGGTAAGGTTTAGGTGCTAGTTGGTCACTTTGGCATTTTGGCATTTTTGTGTTTCTCTTCAAAATTTTTCTCTCCAATTTCCTCTCCCTAGCCGAATGTACCATGAACAATAGGTAAACCTTTTCTTTCTTTTGGCCATTTCATTTATTGACCATTTCGGTCTTATTTGTTCATTCTCTACAAACCATTTCCTCTTTGTGCCGAAACCACATAACCTTGAAGGGCCATTATTCTTTTCTTCTCTTTTCTTCTTTGCCGAATGCACACTAGTCTCAAAACCTTTTCTTTATTCATCTTCCATTCTTGAAAAGAACCGAAATCTAAACACCTTATTTTCTTCTTCTTTTGTTTCTTGCAAAAACTCTCAACATCATTCCCTCTTTAATTGTAACACCCTGGTTTAGGGGCTATGCATGTTGGGTATAATTCATGTTCTAGTAGGTTTTGGGTATGCTTGGATGAGTTTGAGAGGTGGTAAGAATGTTTGGACTCAAGGGGAAGACTTTAGAAAATTTTGGGTTTTTAAGTGCAAAAAGGGGAGCTTGGCGATGGGTGTCTTAAGAGAATTATTTGGGAGATTATGACACAAGAATTGGGCTGGTGGAGTGGCAAGGGAGACGCCACTAAGAGCTTGGGGAGGTGACGTCTCAGGTGCAAGGGAAGGGGGCCAGTGTTCGAGCTGCGAAGGCAGCACTTTGGCCTTTATTTTTTGGCGTCAGAGAGGTAAGAAGTTGGGCAGCTTTTGGATGCTTAAAAGATGGAGAAAGACTTGGTCATCTTTTTTTTAAATTTGGCTAGTTAGGTTTGACTTTTTCAAAGCATTTTGAATGGATGGAAGGGAGGTGTTTTAGGAGAGTTTTGAGGGATTTTTGTGGGAGGTTGGAGCTTGGCCGAATGTTATAAATAGGGGAGGTGCTCATTTCTTTGCATTCACCATCTTGGCTTTCTCCCTTGCCGAATTTTAGCCTTTCCTTTTAGCCTCCATTTTCATTTCCTCCTCATACCTCAACCACACCAAAACGCTCTCTCTCTCTCACTTATTCATCCGAGTGAAACTTCAAGTCCCTTTCTCCTTCCATTTTTCTTATCCATTTCACTCGTTGGTAGACCATAAACTCTCCTCACTTCTCTGATTGCCGCAACACCTTTTGAAGCACCCTAGCACCCACTTCTTTGTCCTCTAGTTTTGCAAAGCGAACCTACATCTTACCTCTGTGCCAAAATCCCTTTCTATTATTTAAACTTAACGTTGCCAAATATTGGAAGTAGATCTCTTCGGGCCTTGGTGTGCAATCGGTTAGTGAAGGCACTTTGGGGATTTGTAGTATTGATCAAGCTTCCGCAACCGAACTCGGTAAGGAGGAGGTGGTGTTTCGGCAGAGAGTTAGTCAGCGACGACACGGGATTGGATCGTTTGTGCTATTAAGGTGCGTAATCACCGCACTGATTCTCCGGTTAGTTATTTTTGATGTGTATTCAGATGTGTGTGTGTGGTAGCCAGTTACGTTGGCTTGAATGGTGGATACCATAATTATGGGTAATCAGACATCAGGTGAGTAACACTTGGATATTATGTTAATGTGATGTATGTGCAAATATATGGTAATGTTGTGATATATACAGATAGATATACTCATGTAATATGATGACTTCACATGTAGCATCTGCATAATTGCATGAGGTTGGGTTTGATTCGATGAAGGAGGAAGAGTACACAAGTTGTACGTGGTCTAATGATAGCTCCGGCTACATTAGCGCTTGGGGGTTAGCTGGGTGCTACCTCAAGGGAGATGTTGGCTAGGTGCCCATCTCGGCGGTTGATGGCTATGTGCATCACCGTAGACGGATTTTGATATTGGGATCATGATGGGTTGATCGGTGGCTCAGCCACGGCCTTGAGCAGTGAGTTGCCAAGGTAAGGATGTTGGATCACGATGTGATCGGTGGTGGTTTATCCACGGCCCAGCAGGAGTCCGCTAAGGTTGGTGTTCGGTTGGACAATGGGTTGGGCTGAGATACATATGGGCATGACTTGCTATGTGAATTTGTTGGTATGGGGCCAAGCCCATACGCGGGAAATCTGTGTTTTGATTATGCACTGAGTCAGTGGACTCACTCTTTTCATTAACCATTTCAGGTGACGCGTAGTTTGGACCGGGATCGGAGAGGACACATGGTGGCCCATGCAGAAGAAGAGATTAAACGTTTTAGGCTTACTTTAAGTATTTGTTTTAAAATAGAATATGTAATAAGGCCCTTTTGATTTTTCATTTATTTTGGGATTACTTTATTATTATTTTTAAATTATGGTTGATTTCTTTGATTTACTATGTGAAAATGATTTAGATTTTAGCCACTTATTTACTCAACAAATTTATAAGTTAATCAAGTGTTTTAATATGAACATTTCTATTTAATATCAAAGTCTAAAAGTATAGTTTTAAAAGTACACGGGTTTTACCAGAAAGATAGTAAATTTTCGTGTTTTAAATTCTAAGGAAAGAGAAAAATATTTCCACTAACATAACCAGATTCGGTCGTAGTGAATGGGCCGGGTTTGGGGATGTTACAGTTTGGTATCAGAGCCAAGTTCAAAACTTGGCTTTGAGGGTTTTGGGCCCAAAAACATTTTTAAATGGGTTTTCAAAGATATGGGTTTCGTGAAATATTTTTCAGGTTATTATGGCATGGCACCTGTACTCCGGCCCGAGTCCGCAGAGTAAGTACTTGGACTTCAAGTGAATTGTTATATGATTTGTTATGGGCTTAGTTGGGCTCGTAGATTAGAATATTAGGGCTATTGAACCCTAGGACTAGTCTACTCAAACACATGCATAAGACTTAAGGTTACTAAACAAACCTGTGATTAAGTCGCCGAGTTGAGGTGTGGCAACCATTGTGCGCATGTCTAGGAGTGGATGCGGAAGGGCACTGGTACTTAGCGATCCTCGTGACTCACCTCCTCTTCGCTGGAATCCTACAGTGCGTAGCTACGGTTCACCTTAACCAAGATGACTTGTTCATAGGCTAAACCAATTATTAAAACCCGAAAGGATTTGCCTCACTGCTTTAAAATCCTTAGTTTTAAAATTTCCAAAATTTACCCCTTTGGTTTGTAAACTCTAAATCTGATTTTGAAAGAGGTTTCCTCGATTTACAAAATTACCAAAAATACCCCTGTAGGAAAATGACGGAAATACCCCTGGGGTAGAAACGGGCAGGAATGTCTGGATGGTGAGTGTGGGTGGTAGATACCACTGAATGTGCCTCTCTTGAGGAAGGAATGTGGCTTCATTGTGAAATGAAGGTGGCTCTATTGGTGAGTATGAAAGTGATTCTCACGAATTAGAATAGGGAACTTGAACTGAAAATTTGTGTGATCGAAAGAACTACCTCTAGAAATTCTTTTCATAAAATTGTTCGCGGTTAAACAGTGGAACAAATACTAATGCATAAAACTCCTTAATCAGAGTAAATCACGACGATTCCTTAAGTCTGGAATACTCTTTGGAGTTTTGTTCGCTTTGGTGATTGTTTGATCTGTTGCTCGTAAAGTAGTTGGAACCTTGAGTATGAACTTAGAAACGGTGCCTAGAAGGTATGTTAGCTCTTTAAGATCGAGTTTGGCATAAGCGAAGGTGGTAAGATAGGTTGTATGGACGTTTGTTAGTAAAGTAATTTCGAGGACGAAATTATTTTAAGGAGGGTAGAATTGTAACACCTGGTTTAGGGGCTATGCATGTTGGGTATAATTCATGTTCTAGTAGGTTTTGGGTATGCTTGGATGAGTTTGAGAGGTGGTAAGAATGTTTGGACTCAAGGGAAGACTTTAGAAAATTTTGGGTTTTTAAGTGCAAAAAGGGAGCTTGGCGATGGGTGTCTTAAGAGAATTATTTGGGAGATTATGACACAAGAATTGGGCTGGTGGAGTGGCAAGGGAGACGCCACTAAGAGCTTGGGGAGGTGACGTCTCAGGTGCAAGGGAAGGGGGCCAGTGTTCGAGCTGCGAAGGCAGCACTTTGGCCTTTATTTTTTGGCGTCAGAGAGGTAAGAAGTTGGGCAGCTTTTGGATGCTTAAAAGATGGAGAAAGACTTGGTCATCTTTTTTTTAAATTTGGCTAGTTAGGTTTGACTTTTTCAAAGCATTTTGAATGGATGGAAGGGAGGTGTTTTAGGAGAGTTTTGAGGGATTTTTGTGGGAGGTTGGAGCTTGGCCGAATGTTATAAATAGGGGGGGAGGTGCTCATTTCTTTGCATTCACCATCTTGGCTTTCTCTCCCTTGCCGAATTTTAGCCTTTCCTTTTAGCCTCCATTTTCATTTCCTCCTCATACCTCAACCACACCAAAACGCCTCTCTCTCTCACTTATTCATCTGAGCCGAAACTTCAAGTCCCTTTCTCCTTCCATTTTCTTATCCATTTCACTCGTTGGTAGACCATAAACTCTCCTCACTTCTCGATTGCCGCAACACCTTTTGAAGCACCCTAGCACCCACTTCTTTGTCCTCTAGTTTTGCAAAGCCGAACCTACATCTTACCTCTGTGCCAAAATCCCTTTCTATTATTTAAACTTAACGTTGCCAAATATTGGAAGTAGATCTCTTCGGGCCTTGGTGTGCAATCGGTTAGTGAAGGCACTTTGGGGATTTGTAGTATTCGGTCAAGCTTCCATAACCCGAACTCGGTAAGGAGGAGGTGGTGTTTGGCGGAGAGAGTTAGTCAAGCGACGCCGGGATTGGATCGTTTGTGCTATTAAGGTGCGTAATCACCATGACCGATTCTCCGGTTAGTTATTTTTGATGTGTATTCAGATGTGTGTGTGTGGTAGCCAGTTACGTTGGCTTGAATGGTGGATACCATAATTATGGGTAATCAGACATCAGGTGAGTAACACTTGGATATTATGTTAATGTGATGTATGTGCAAATATATGGTAATGTTGTGATATATACAGATAGATATACTCATGTAATATGATGACTTCACATGTAGCATCTGCATAATTGCATGAGGTTGGGTTTGATTCGATGAAGGAGGAAGAGTACACAAGTTGTACGTGGTCTAATGATAGCTCGGCTACATTAGCGCTTGGGGTTAGTAGGTGCTACCTCAAGGGAGATGTTGGCTAGGTGCCCATCTCGGCGGTTGATGGCTATGTGCATCACCGTAGACGGATTTTGATATCGGGATCATGATGGGTTGATCGGTGGCTCAG
Organism: Gossypium sturtianum; assembly: GCA_025698515.1. NCBI lineage: Eukaryota > Viridiplantae > Streptophyta > Magnoliopsida > Malvales > Malvaceae > Gossypium > Gossypium sturtianum. Next base: position 114,219,009 of record CM046948.1, on the reverse strand, counting down.
CCACGGCCTTGAGCAGTGAGTTGCCAAGGTAAGGATGTTGGATCACGATGTGATCAGTGGTGGTTTATCCACGGCCTTAGGCAGGGAGTCTGCTAAGGTTGGTGTTCGGTTGGACAATGGGTTGGGCTGAGATACATATGGGCATGACTTGCTATGTGAATTGGTTGGTATGGGGCCAAGCCCATACGCGGGAAATCTGTGTTTTGATTATGCACTGAGTCAGTGGACTCACTCTTTTCATTAACCATTTCAGGTGACGCGTAGTTTGGACCGGGATCGGAGAGGACACATGGTGGCCCATGCGAGAAGAAGAAGAGATTAAACGTTTTTTAGGCTTACTTTAAGTATTTGTTTTAAAATAGAATATGTAATAAGGCCCTTTTGATTTTTCATTTATTTTGGGATTACTTTATTATTATTTTTAAATTATGGTTGATTTCTTTGATTTACTATGTGAAAATGATTTAGATTTTAGCCACTTATTTACTCAACAAATTTATAAGTTAATCAAGTGTTTTAATATGAACATTTCTATTTAATATCAAAGTCTAAAAGTATAGTTTTAAAAGTACACGGGTTTTACCAGAAAGATAGTAAATTTTCGTGTTTTAAATTCTAAGGAAAGAGAAAAATATTTCCACTAACATAACCAGATTCGGTCGTAGTGAATGGGCCGGGTTTGGGGATGTTACATTAATAATCACCATGGCCGAATATCATTAAGCATCATCCTCTCCAATTTTCACTATAGCCGAACCTTTTACTTCACACATAATTCCTTCTCAACCGTTTTTCTTCTACTCACACTTTGATCAATTGAAACTTAGTGGAAGGCCGAAACTTAGAGTGTCCGAAGTCATCGTGTTATCATTAGGATTCGGTTAAAAAACCTATGGTACGGATTACTTTCTAGGATTTCATTTTACTTATTATTGAAGATAGGGCGATTAACTGATTTTTATCTTAGGGACTCTATCACTCGATTCTCATCCTTTGAACGAAAGGATTTTGTGGTAAGCCGACTTCACTCATTACGACCAATCGTTTTAATTACGAAGTATTAGTTTGGACTAATATTCATTTGCCAATGAAGGCAAACAAGGTTGAATCAAAAGGAGTGGTGAATAGTGATTGGAAAAGGAGCGGATTCGCGATCCCCTCTAGATTCAAACGAAGAAATTTTTTCGGCAGTCGGGATTTTCCATCGGGTTGTGGACCCTCATCCGGTGAGAATCAACTATTCGAGGTTGTTCGCAGTTCTGAACCATTAGCTATTCGGGATTTTCCAACGGGTTGTGAACCGTCAACCGGGGAGAACCGGCAAATAGTAGTTATTCGCGATTCCGAGGGTAAAAATCCTAGACCGTTTATCTTAGAATAAATTATTATTAGTGTGAATGATCTAATCGAGCGTTAAAAATATTTTTAGGTGTCAACGATCAGGAAAGTGTAGTGCTTACCGTAATCAGGTGTGTAATCTCACACCGTATTCCATGGGTTAGATAATTATATCGTGTTAATCGTTTGATTAAATCACATGTTAGTGACATCGGGAAAAAATGGCATAATTATTACTAAAATGGTAAAGACTATGAAATCGATATTAAGACTGTAAAAATTATGAGATTACCCTTAATGGGCCAAATGTGATATTTGATATATGGGCCAAATGTGATATTTGATATATGGGCCAAATGTGATATTTGATATATGGGCCAAATGTGAGATTCGATATATGGGCCAAATGTGATAATTGATATATGGGCCAAATGTGATATTTGGTTTATGGGCCAAAAAGAGTGATATGGGCCAGATTGTGAAATATTTTTTATAATGGGCCATATTGTTCGTAATAATTATATGAATGGATTGTTGTAAATGAATATGCATATTATATACATGATTTGCATGGGTTGGGATATTGACGAAGAGAAGTTCTGGTAGCTTTGCTACAAAATTCTGGTGGCTCTGCCACAAATCTGAAAAATGGCAAATGCCATGAAAACTCTGTAAATCTGGTGGCTTGTCCACAAATTGATAAATGGCTTAATGCCTATTTTGGTGTGTTGGCGGGGTGGGTGACTAAAGCTCCCCACAGGTGTGCTGGTTGGTACGGGTGGTGTGTAGCGGATGGAAATTAGGTTTGGTTTGGGAATTGCATATTACATTCATTTAATACATGTTATTATGTTATATTTGTATTGGGCTTTGGCCCAATAAATGCTAAATTGGATTTTGGCCTAGTGGACGATGGTAAGTGGTTTACACACTGAGTTCTAAGTAACTCACTCCCGTTTTCCTTACCCTTCTCAGGTAATGATCAATGATGGAGGCTTTGGCCGGGGACGACTCAGTGGAGGCCATAATACGAATAATGGGTTATTTAAATTTCGGATTTCTTTAAGTACTTTTTATTATTTGCTATTTAAGTTATGTTGTAAAAAGGCCGCTGGTTAAATTTTTATGGATGATTTACTTGTGGATGGATTTTATAACTATGATTTAAATACTTAAGCGAAATTAATTTCCTTCAAAATAGAAATAAACGTTTTCCTCAAATATACGTGCGAAAAAGGTTTCATTCTTAAATATTTTTAACTCGAAAATTTTCTGTAACAATTCTTTTAAAATCTTTGTTTTCAAAATTTCTTTCGAACTCTTTTCTTTAAATTTCTCGGAATATTAAATAAATTTTTCTAAGTTTTCAATTTATAAATCCTTACGTCTTAAATTATTAGATTTACCAATCAACCTCGATTTTCAATAAACTCCACGTCAAAAAGTTTTTTTTTTAAAAAACCCGTTTTTTTTAAATCTTTAAAAAGACTTTACGTATGTTCATTTAGTGTGACATGTCAAATCTGGTCTTAACGCATAGACCGGGTTTGGGGTGTTACATTAGTACTAGAGTTAGACTTAAACTTTTTAAATAAAATTTTCAACAGGTTGTAAATGGACATTATAGACTGTTTGTTTTATTTTTTGGGATTTTGAACGTTATAATTGCTTACTCGATTGCTAGTTTAGATGGTTTTAATAACTTACTTAATGTGATGATAATTAAATGGACTAACAAATTTTTGCAGCTAAGAGAGACTGCTGAGTATTAAGGTACGCCTTATACCTTCTGATTGTGTGAATGAAATGATTAAATTAGAAAAGCATGCACTTGGGTCTAATTTCCTATATGAAATATTCTGCAATTGTGAGGTGTCACCATGGGCCTATTTTCTCTCAGCCTTTTTTTTTTTTACTTTTTTTCACACTTCCCTTAACCTTTTGATAGAATTTCATCATTTTGATTTGATAATTGTAAACATCTTTCGGATCCAGAGGGACCAATGTGTACTTTTTCCCATGGAAAACAAGGGAATACCTATTCAATTTACCTTGGTGAGCAACATCACGATCATACTGCTATGGTCTTCTAAGTAATAAGTGGGCGACATGCATAGGAACAACATCTTCTAAGTAATCAAGGACTATTTCTTCACACGTACCTTCAAACCTTCATTAAGTTATTGGATATGGTATGGCTTAGGGTGTTTTCTACAAGACAAGGCAAGAGAATCTACAAGGTTACTACTCACGACATTAGCACAACTCCCACTATCAATGATAAGTGAGAAAAGTTTACCTTTAATCAAACCCCTAAAATGAAAGATGTTATTCCTTTAAAGATCATGATCAACCCTCACTTGAAAGTTGATGGTGCGCCTCACCACGAAACAATGGGACTCATAGAAATTGTCCCCTTCCTTTGGTGGATCCAACACCTCTTCTTCACCATAAAATTCACCTCCATCGTCATCATTATCAATTAATTCTGGCATATCTAGATCTAGTGTGTCTAAATCGAAAGTATACTGACCATTCTCTATTATGAGCAAGAGTCTCGTATTGGCACAATCATGATAATAGTGACCACGCCCTTCGCACTTAAAGCACTCAATTTCATAAGTTATTTGTTGCTTTTGTGAAGAACTGGTCCTATTGGATTGCTTTGAAGATGAAGAAGTCTTTGTATCCCCTCTTTTCCAATCAACAGATTTATTCTTATCACGTTTGGGATGAAACTTATTGGTAGCCTAAAGAAATTTTCAATTCTTAAAAGAATAATTAGAACTTGTGCCTATAAAGTATTGTGATGAATTGAATGGATGAGGTCGTTGTTGGTATTGATGCTGATCAATCTCAACTGCCTTGTGTATCGCCTCCTCAAGATCAATGTAGGTTTGAAGATGAAGAGTATTGGCTATCAAAGTGTTCAATCCATCTAAAAATCATACCATGGTAGTCTCACCATCCTCTTAGATGTTCTCTAGTTGTATTAACATATTGATCTTCTTAAAATATTCATCAAGGCCAAAATAAGGGAGCATGGACGTGATAGGCTAACTCTACCTCAAAGCCCAATTACGTGGTCTAAAGCCAAGAAAATCAAATCAAGATTGAACTTGGTTATACAAGAGTTCATGATGAAGGCCTTACAAGCTCACACAAAGGGTAAAAAAGATCAAGATTCACTTTCTTGGTTACAAGAAAATCAAGAAACCGCATCTTGGCTCAATTCCATCTTATATGAAGATTCAAGGATTCAAGAAAATAAAGATTCCAAATCTTGGAATTCTTGGTCCAACAAACAAAATATTGGAGTTGGAACAACATGGATTACATTGACGAGCTTAAATGAGCCCAATCTTCCAATGAAAGGATCACAAATTCAAAATCTTGAAAATCAGCCCAATGGAACGTCCATAAGCCCATCCTGAAATTTTACCAAGAACTTAGTTGAAAATTTGGTCAAAATTTGTGAAAGTGCCCCATTTTAAGTCAATTTTTAATTTTCAGCCCGTTTTAGGTTAATAAGTAAATCATTTGTAAAAATTTAGCCCAAGTAGCCCATATACATGCCTTGTCCGAATTCCATTTTTAATCCACACTTAGGAAGTTTTATTTCATATTTTTATTAATTAGGATAAAGTTTGTTAATTAGTTTTAAGTATTAGTTGGCAATGAGTTGGCATGTTTATCATTACCCTAAAAACACTCTCTTCATAGTAATCACTTGGCAGCTTAAATATAGCATGGTTGGCCACCCGTTATTCATTATGCTTTGATTGGATAAATACTCTTTGAGTTATTCTTTACAAGAATTATTCTTGTTTGATTTTAAAAGTTATTTGTCGTAATATTTTAGATTTTTGGGGATCATCTTCAAGCTTCGACCTGCTAAGTTTCTTACATGGAGGGGAAATTAAAACCTTGGGTTATTGAACCATTTCGATTCAAAGGATTCTTAGGGTGTCATCCATTAATCTATTATTCATTTTTCCATCTTCTACATTTGGCAATATCTATCTTTTCATCTTATTTTTCTTTTCTTTTTAATTTTGTTATGTTGCTCTCATTATTCATCTATTTGACTTGTTGTTTGTTTGGTTTAAGTTCAAGAATCAACCAAGAATAATCAAATCACACTTATTCACATAAAGATCGTATCAATTTAATGATATCTCTCTCCTTTCTTGGATTGATTGTTCTTTTCTCATCTTGTTGTTTGTTTTTTGCTTCAATTTCATTCAATTAAAAATTGTTTAGTGTTTAAATTTCAGATTTGAATTCGGCTTTGTTTGTTGTCCAGGATTGTTTTTTTTTTTTTTTTTGCTTCAAGAAACCTTAATTCCATCGGATCTTGGACTCTCTTTTTCAACTATACCTAAAGCCTTTGTTTTACTTTTTTTTTCATTTGTTTTTAGTGAGTTCTAATCTCTTTCATTTATTTATTTTTAGATTTGGTCGGCAGCCTTCTTCACCATCAAGAATCGATCTTAGGGTTAAAAACCTTTTATTCTTTTGTTTCTTTGTTAGTCAAATATTCATCGAGTCATTCCCTTTATTTTTCGTTTGTTTTTAATTTCTCTACTGTTGAATTTGTTGCTAATCATTCTTTTTCTTTTGCTAGCCTTGATTTCATAAAGAACTCACCAAGAATAGATCTTTCTTTCATGGGTCGATCCTTGCACATTCTAAAATCCTTCAAATCTTGGTTAATTTCTTCTTTGTTTCATCTTGTGATTACTATAGCTTGCTGTAAAATTATTTGTTTTCTTACTTGGCTATCTTGTGCGTTTCAAGTTGCTTGCATGCCAAGTTGCTTCGGTTCGGCCTAGAGTCATAGGCCAAATCCGCAACTTAAGGAATTTTCGATCCTACTCTGCTACCCTTATATAATAAACACAGGTACTAATTTGGTAAAGTTTATTGCTATACATAGCACAATGGGCTTGAGTTTTAGAAAAAAATTAAAATTCCACAGTGCAAAATTTTTGCACTACTAAAATGATTTTTCCAACATGACAAGGCAAGGTATCGATGCATAGGGACCATGTACAAATACATTTTGCCCTACATCTACAAATTGAATTGTTGTTGCTCAAAAATGGTACCAAAAGACCAAAAAACACATTTGTTTCTCAACGAGACTCTAGGAAAATTTCAAAATGTTGTATTTACCCCAAAAATATCAGTATTATGCATGTTAATTGAAATTTGACTCTAATATTTGAATATGAGATTTCTTACTCAAGTAAAATATCTTGCTCGATAAGAGGTGTCACATTTGTTGGTACCAAATATTAGATTTAGATGATTCTAAGGCAATAATCAAGTCTAGAAAGTACATGTCATATAGGTAAATTGTTGAGATATAGTGTGATGTGATCCTAACTTTGAAAATTTGTTCAAATTTTTTGAATATATGTTGATGATGTCAACCAATTCAAGACAAGTGGTTGACGAGGAAGTTTAAAATCATGCTCTTAATCCCGATCAAAATCGAGAACAACCACCTCTGGCTCTAAATTAATTTTGGAGCCAAAGTGGCCAAGAAGGCCTGGTACGAAAGAAAGGCATGTTCCAGAGGATTTCTTCTAAACTATGACTGAAGTTTTTCAATAATTTTTTAGATCCGCTCTTTAATCTCAACCTCAATCCTAACCTAAACCTTAATAGTCTACTCTAGTTTAATGATCAGTTTTAGAAAAGATTCATAAATATCAAGCTAAAGAGTTAAAGGGTAAAAAAGATGGTGATCCATCAATGGTTGTGTAACACTCCTAACCCGTATTCGTCACCGGAACAGGGCTACGGAGCGTTACCAAAGTTTTCAGTACATTTACAGATAATTCATGTCAAATTCTATTCATTTTCCGAATATTATTCATATCGTCCCTTAAATGGACCCTCGAGGCCCAAAATGAGTATTAGAATCAAATCGGGACTAAATCGGGAACAAAGATAATTTCTTGCGAAATTTATAAAATTTTCCAAGATATAGGGCACACACGCCCATGTGGTCCAAGGGACACGCCCGTGTGACCCTAGGACACGCCCGTGCTGCAGGCCGTGTTCGACCCCGTGTAACTCTCTGACTTGTGCCACACAGCCGGCCACACGCCCGTGTGCTAGGCCGTGTAACACACACGGCTGAGACACACGCCTGTGTCTCTGCCCGTGTGTTCAATTCTGAGCATTCTGTTTCTCAAATTTAAGGTGCAAGGGACACACGGCCTAACCACACGCCCATGTACCAGGCCGTGTGTCACACACGGTATACGTGTGGACAAAATATTTTCTAGCTTTATTTCTCACCCAAACTTTTCCAATGACTTACACCAAAACTTTCATTCATATACTAACCAATTCAAGCATCATAATCAAGTTAATTTTTAACATCTAACATGGTACATCATTACATGCATTCATGTTTATAATCTTACCCTTTTATGAACATACATGTTAACATAATTTAATCAACCACACTAAACACATGGATATTCATCATGGTATAACCTTATAAATTTACCAAAACAAATCTTTACTAGCCATTCCAAATGGCTAGATTACAATCAACCCTTTTCATGCCAATATGGCCAATTAACCTATACATGCCATTATAACCATAACTAATGTAACACCCCAAACCCGGCCTAGAAGTTAGGCCCGAATCTGGTGTGTCACATGGAAGTAAAAACCATCTTTGCGATTATTAAAAACTTGCTTGAGAAATACAGCCTCTTTGTTAAAACCAAAAACACTTAAGCAATTGTTAACTACTTGAAAACGTAATAATCTTTAAAAACCTTTTCGTTTGCGGAAGCATATTTGAAATAAACAATTTACGAATATGTGACGTTTATAAATAGAGTTGCAGAAGCATTTTGAAAACGTTGCGGAAACGTAGATAAAATACAAGTATTTTGAGAGGTTGTTTGATAAATCGATAATCGAACTAGTAATCTTTTAAAACCGTGACTTTTGAAAATGTCATTGATAATTTTAAAGAAAATCCGAGTTAAAATTATTTGTAAAAGTTTGTTATGAAATCCTTTTGTTAATCAATTTTGGAAAATCTTTATTTAAGTTTTTAGAAAAATTCCCATTTAAAAACAATTCAAGCAAAATTAAAGTACGTCAACATAAAGCAAAAATAAATACTCCAGAGGCCTTATTACATCATAAAAACCAAAATAGTAAAGTGAACGGAAATAGAAATCTAAAGTTCAAAATAAACACCATTTCTGAAGTATGGCCTCCACCGAGTCATCCATGGGCCCAAGTCCTCATTACGGAGCATTACCTACATAGATTAAAAAGAAAGGGGGGTGAGTTACAAGAACTCAGTGTGAAATCCCCTTACCGTCATCCACTGGGCCTGAATCCATATAACAAAATTCTTGGGCCGGAGCCCATATAGAAATCATCTTGGGCCTAAGCCCTTTTACAAAACAATCTTAGAATGAAGCAAATGTATGAATGTAATGCAATCCCAAACCAACCTAATAATCCATCCGCTACACACCACCCGTACCATCCAACACACCTGTGGGGATCTTTTGTCAACCCACCCCGCCAACACACCAATCATAGGCATTTAGCCATTTATATCAAATTCGAATTATGGACAAGCCACCAGAATAACAGAATATACGTGGCTTAGCCACCATACAAATTGTGACAGAGTCACCAGAATATGTGGCAGTGCCACCAAATTTCACTTCCCCGATCATCAATATCCCAATCCCATGCAGCTTATGTAAATGCAACATACATCGTAAATCATGATATTTACAATATAACAATGATAATTAATACTCATGGATTTATTACAAACAATTTGGCCCATTAACACTTTACAAAATTGGCCCATTAGGGCATTTTATCAAATCGGCCCATTAAGCCATGTATCAAATTGGCCCATTTAGCATTATATCAGATCGGCCCACTAAGCCATATATATCAAATCGGCCCATTAAGCAGTATATCAATTCGTCCCATTAAGGCAATCAATCAATTCGGCCCATTAAGGCAATATATCAAATTGGCCCATTAAGCAATATATCAAATCGGCCCATTAAGCAGTATATCAATTCGGCCCATTAAGGCAATCAATCAATTCGGCCTATTAAGGCAATATAACAAATTGGCCCATTAAGCAATATAACAATTCGGCCCGTTAAGGCAATATAACAATTCGACCCTTTAGGGGCATTTCCGTAATTCGACCCACAGGGCATTTTCGTAATTCGATAATCTTACCCACTAAGGGTAATTCGGTAATCTTGCAACCCAGGGGTATTTCGATAATTTACCTTCCAAAGGTAATTTGGTAAATTCGCAACCCAGACTTAATTACTAATTTGGGGCAAAAAGATTGAAACTGTCAATCTGCATCATACTAACTAAACTGACTATAACTCGAGTTAGAAACCTCGAAATTTAGATCCGTAAATTTTTCTTGATACTAGACTCATATATCTTCTTATGATAATTTTTCCAGAATTTTTGACTTAACAATTTAGTACAGTTTATTTCTTAAAGTTTCCCTTGTTTCACTGTCCAACGATTCTGACCTCTCTTATCTTAATTTCAAATATCTTACTGTACGGTTTTCATATGCTGCTCCCACTTATTTATATTAAAAATAGGTTCAATAAGGAATCCATACATATTAATTATAACTCTTAATTTACTTTGTACAATTTTATACGATTTTTCCAAGACAGAACAGGGAAGTACTAAGTCCATCAGAACCAGTCTCACTAAAATTAACATATCACTGAATATAAAATTTGTCTTCCTACTCCGTTTCTTTCATATGAAAATAGACACAGTAAGGTTTGATTTGATATCTTATTCACTTTTTAATTCCCTTTATCCTATTTTTTGTGATTTTTCTAAAATCACATCACTGCTGTTGACCAAACTGTTTCATTGCAAACTATGGTTATCACTACCAACATATGGAAGCCCGAGTGGTCACGGATACCGATTTCCAGTTTTCTTCGGTATTTTGACCGAATCACAGAATATTTCATGCAAACCATCAGAGAGATATGAGAACATTCACCATTTCAACATGTATTCGGAAGGGTACGGGATTACACACCTTATTTGGATTTCCTTAAGAACCACTCTTCTTTGATCCTAGAACAATACCAACCAAAAGTTAGCCTCGGATTTCCAAAAGATTTCATACCCAACGTATTACTTACACTTGCATCACTTACCACTATATCCGAAGGATTAGCAAATAGAATATATCGAGTGATTTCGTCCCTAAAACATAATCGATTAGTCGAACTTCAATCCGATTTGCAACATAGCAAAATAAAGATATAACGAAAAATCCAAAAATGAACCCCTTACCTTAATGATGACAGATCCGACTTCAATCGGTTAACTTAAGACTAGAGAGGGATCGGCAAGAATGTGCTTTACGACCACACACTAGAACACTACAAAAGAAATGATGATCACGCTTAGAGAGAATAGAAGAAATGATGTTTTCGGTTAAGAAAACCATCCCAAGACATAGGCACAAAATTCGGCATGGAGAAAAGAAAAATACAATGATAGAATAGAGTCACTTACCGATTCGATTAAAGAAGATGTGTTCAACTCGCAAGATGGAGAAGAGAAGATGATTGAAATTCGGCTATCAAGAGAAATGACCAAGAATGCATTAAAGATTTCGGCCAAAACAAAAAGAGAAAAATGGACAAATGGACTAGGAGATTTCGGCCAAAGCAAAAAGGGAAAAGAGTTTGGAAAAGAGACACAAATTGCTCAAAGAGAAAAATACCTCTCATGCACTAAAACTTAGCAAAATGACTAAAGAGAAAAGAGAAAATTCTGCTCTCCTTTTTCCCTAACAAACCGTGTGGCATCTTTTGTCCAAAGGATAGATGTTGACCCTATTATCTTTCCAAAACATCACCCACAATATTAGCCAACATGTTCCCTTCTCTTGCCATTTTCTTTTAGTTCTTTCCTTCACTTCTCCTAATTTACCTCCCTACCATATTTCCTTAGCCACCTTCCTATAATTAAAAAGTCTTCCCTTGCCTTAAATATTACCATGACCGACACTTGGAAAGAAAGCACAAAAAAATAAATCCAAAATTGCAATAGATGGGATTCGAACCCTTTCCCTTCATGCTCCTTCAAGTGACACCACATCCTCTTTACCAAATGCTTATTTATGCTAGCAAAATGCTCACTTATTTCCTTAAGTCATAATGCCACTTGCCTTCTCTCCTTAAAGTGCCTAAATATAAAAATTTACTTATAGCCTATCTTGAACCCGGAACTTCCTAGAAACCTCGTAACTCTCCAAAATCACCTTCCTAATAAGTCCAACTTGAAATAATGCCGTTCTCAAATTCCCATAAATTTTTAAACGCTTCTACGGTCAAGGCCCAATGGGCCCAATCCTACTAGGCCCAATTTCGGGTCGTTACAACTAATTTACCATATGTACCAAAATGAGCTGATGGATAGTGTGAGTGATCTCCGCCAAGCTTCCAATCCAACGAGCTTTCGATTTACTATAAAACAGGGAAATAAAACTAAGTAAGCATATAATGCTTAGTAAGTTCGTATAACATGGTACTTAACTTAGCATTTATTCTATTTCAAGATAAACATGTAAGGCATATTCAATCAATTTGATATCAAGCCCTACACATATCCTCATTGCCCTTGTTAGTAATATATTCCATAATAACATGAAGAAACATATATGGGCTCAACAATAATCAGGTTTCTAGGCACATATGCTTTCCGCATCACGTATTCATTTAACATGTATAAATCATATCTTTATATTACAAGTATATTTTCACAATAATTCATCTCAAGTTTAGATTATTTCATATCAGAACTTTACTCATATAATTCGAAATATCAATGCCACATGAGTAGTACACTCAAGGTGTACAAATCTATAATCAAGGATGAACATATTTATCAAATAAATTCCATGTATCAATTATCATATATCATCATTTTCATGTATTTCAGGCAGTTACATGTAATGACTCATTTCTTGTTCATATCTTCTCATATCAGGATTTTTACCAGTTGAAATTATTCGAAATATCGATGGATACACAGGTAGTACACTCGAGATGTACAAATCAAGATCCGTCAATTCATATTCAGGGGTACCCGTTAGGGCACTTAATCAGAAAGCACACCCTTGAGCCACATATCATATAACAGGATTACTTGTCCAAGCTAAATCCTGTTTCCAACATATACTCTCAAGGGTTTAATCAGGATTACCCGTCCGGGATAAATCCTATCTGTACATATGCTCAATAGGTCTTATATCAGGATTACCAGTCCAGGCTAAATCCTTTCTGTAATGAGGTCAATAAGATTACTCGTCCGAGCTAAATCCCGCCAGCAACAAATGCAGGACCTCATTCAATAAGGGAAACCACCTTTATCCATCGATTTTCATTTATTCAAACGAGATTTAACAGTTTTCAAGCATTATCAGGCATGTGATTATTTCATACATCTATAACATTCATATAATTTAAATAAACACATTCCACATTCATTTCAAGCATAAAAGTAACATTTTTATCATTTATCATTTATCAGGCATTATCATTGGTCGAGCTTTGTTAGATATGTTTTCAATGTCATATATATATATGATATTTATATAATTCACATACAAAAAATATAATTCAAGCGTTTAAATATACAATTTAGTTACACGAACTTACCTCGACAAATGTTCGTGTACGTAAAATATACTAATCCGACATTTTTCTCTTTTCCTCGTTCTAACTCCGAATTTGGTCTATCCGGATCTATACGAGTAAATTTAACATCAATTTAATACAATTTAAACTCAATTCAATCCAATTTACATCTTAGGAAAAATTACCATTTTGCCCCTAAACTTTTAATTAATGACGATTTCATCCCTAGGCTCGGAAAATGAAATTCATGCAATTTACTTCTTATTCCAAGCCTAACCAAAATTTCAATATAAAATTTTTGGCACATGTATTCTATAAAATTCAGAATTTTTCTTCAATTTACACAACTTTAAAATTTAGTCCCTAAATCATGTTTTCATCAAAAATCACTTTGTAAAAGTTGTTTATCTATCATCAACCTTTCATATTCTACCATAAATTTCAAATTTTCAGCATATTCATCCATGACATAATTTCTATACTTTGATAACTTTTCAAATTAACCCCCAAATAGATAGATTAGACTATCCCGGTTTCAAAAATATAAAATTACTAAAAACGGGGCTGGAATACTTACCTAATTTGGCCAAGAAAGCTTGCTTTCTCTTTCCTAGGGTTTCCATGGAATATTTGGGGAATAAGATGATATAAAATGATTTTTATTTCTATTTAATTATTTATCATCTTTTAATTTTATCAGTTTCTAATTTAGTCCTTAGCCTTTTTCTAATTTTCCATGGATGAATCATCCAAAAAGATCTACTAACTTTTCATTAATGGTCTAATTACCATATAAGGACCTCCAATTTAAATTTCTATAGCTATTTAATCCCTTTAGCTATTAGAACACAACTTTTGCACTTTACGCGATTTAGTCCTTTATCAAATTAAACATGTAATCGATAAAATTTCTTTACAAAATTTTTAAAAAATATTATTATCATACTGTAGATCATAAAATAGAATTAAAGTAAATTTTCTTTCAGGCTCGGATCTGTGGTCTCGAAACCACTGTTTCGATTTTATCAAAAATTGGGCTGTTACTGGTTGAATATTGGTTGGAAAATATTTAAAGAGTATTTGAGGAATTGTAGTGTACTACAAACGAAAAGTTGTGATGTGTTGAGTCTCTACTTAAAAGAAAAAGCTTATTAGTAGTGGAGAGCAACTCTTAGTGCAAATCATCAGCAAATGTGACTTGGGACCTCTTCTTGATTGAGTTTAAGAAGTACATCAGTAAGTTTTACTTGGAGGATAAAAGAAGAGAAATTCTATATCTAAAGTAGAATAATCTAAAGTAGAATTCACCTTACTAAGTAGATATGCATTGGAATTAATGGCAACTAATACTGATAGATATACCAAGTTCAAATAAGGCCTTAATGAAGAAATAAAGTTGTATTTGGCATCTCAACAAAAAAGAAGAGTTTTCAGTGCTTGTAGAGAGCTTAGAATATTTGAACATCGTCAGACATGCAAACATCTGGACTGGAAATACTGTAACAAAAAGATAGAAAATGGAACAACAGTGTCCATAAGTATACAAATCAAATTGTAATATAGTAAGTTTACAATGAAACACTTCGCGAAGTATTTCGAGGATTGGAGAAATTCACTATTAAATTAATTACAGAAAATAAGTATTAATCTAGTCATGTTACGGATTAATAGTATAAAGCCAAAAAAAATTAAAATTAATTAATTAATTAATTAGTTACAACCAAATCATGCGGAATAAATATTAAGCATATAATATATTCAAATATTCAAACAAACATTCAATTAAAAGATTTAATGGATGAAATATAAATAAAAGAATAAGGATAAGAGAATTCTCCTGCATTAATTGGTGAAGTAGAGCAATTCCAAAACATCCTCCACTTGCGATTGTCTAACTTTGGAATAAGATCTTTCGATTAAGTGAACATAAAAGAAAGCTAGACTAAAAACTACAGAAATTTGTGTAAAGAATTTTGTCTGTCTAGGTTGACTCCCTTCTAATTTGGTTATAATGTGACTTATATAGGCTAAGTTCAATGTATAGGTGCCTAAAATACCCTTGAAGCACGTAGGGCTTGATGGGATAAAGAAACCCTAATTAGCTATCAAAACAAGACCGTATTTTTCCATGTTTTTGTTGCGTCATCGTGACGTCGAAGAACCCCTTGTTGTGACATCGCCTTTGTGTCATCCTTTATAGCTTCGATGTTCCATGTTACGACATTGCATGCTGGTGTAGTGACACTAAAGTTGCCCCTTGTGCTCCTTAGCCTGAAATGGTGTCCTATACACTCAAGTAGCCCATTAGTCATACCTTAGGCCAGAGTTGGCCTATTGGGTCACTGGAACAATTAAAAATGCAAAAAAAATGCTTATTTTACCAAAATTAGACATTAAAGACTAAAATGTAAAACTAATCAAAATATCATTAAATTATGCCAAAATAAGCTCATTGATTGCTGGAGGGAACCTAATTTGCCACCAGGAATTGTGGTATATCAATTTTGCCCACACTTAACTTGTTGCTTGTCCTCAAGCACACAAAACAAAAAATGCAAAGAAAACAAAACACTTAAAAGAAAATGTACTTGAGCATGCTTCATATACGAAATTAGTTTGGAACACTTGAGATAGGAGAATTTGGCTAAACAAGAAATTCTAACTAGATATACAAACGATTCACGATTTTTTATTTCAAACATGTTAGTTCAGTAAGTTATAAGGCAGACAGGTCAAGGATAATTAAACATATGGTTCCATCAAAATACATACACGAGTACAACATCTATGTTTGAAGAATACAAGCAATTAGAACTCCACCAACTCAATTTCTTTCATCCATGTTTTGAACTCTAGTATAGTACTATAAGTATATGCTACTTCAACGAGTATTTTTTCAATTATGAGTAACAATTTCTTAAGTACTCATACTTTTTGTTTGCTTTGTTTTCATTTCATTCACTCTTCACTTACATACCTTTTAATCGTCTTATGCTTTTATTTCTCTCGTTTTGCTTTTAATCCTCACAATGCTTTTGCTCATTTATTAGTTTTCATTTAGAATCATACTTGTAAGGGTTCTATACTTATTATACCATATTATTTTAATATCCGTGGCCGTTAGAGGCCGGGGTAATTCCCACGGTGTGTAACATCCTAGAATTAGGGGTTCTGCATTTTATGCTTTTCTGTGTGCTTGGCTTGTGCTGCTTGTTATTTAGGTGTGCTTGGGGGTCCTGGGGAGGCTCGGGTTCAAGTCAGAGCCTTGGTAAAATTTTTTGTTTTGAGCATCTAAGGGGGGAGAGCTAGTAGGAGCAGGCTTTAAGTTTATTTGCGTGTGCTTGATGACACAAAGGAGCTTGTGTCCAAGTGGGGGTGGCGTTACTTGTAGGAGCAGAAGTAGAGGAGTTCAAATCCCATAAGCCTCATTATGGAGCTTTATTTTTTGTGCCAAGGTGGAGGAGTGGTGGTTTCGGCTGGGACTCTTCAAAGGTGGTGTTTGAATGGGTCAATGCATTCAAATGGATGGACAAGAGAGCTTGGAGGAGTTTGAATTGGTCAAACCAATTTGAATGAGGGATGGGGAGTATTTGGTGGAGCAAATCAAGGCATTAGGTGATGGTGGAGGTGTTGGCCGAATGTGGGGAGCTTGGAGGGGGGATTCCGATTTAGTTGCTAGGATAGGTGAGTGTGCCGAAATTCTCTTGAGTAGTAGGCATTTTCATTTTGGCATTTTTGGTCATATAGGGAGAGTGCTTAGAATTTTACAAGGGTCTTAGGGAGTTCTTTCTTTTTCTCTCGTTCGGTTTTCTACTTCTCTTTGTCTTTGAAACTTTCAGCTTTCTTCTCTTCATCTCTTCTTGCCTCTTTGACATTAGCCGAAACTAGGGTGACCACTCGGGCATTTCTTTTCCTTTCATTCTTTTTCTTTAGCGGTTTTCTCTTCTACACTCTTTTCTTCTCTAGCCGAAACATACTGCTCACTCTTTTCTCTTGTGTGTTTCGTTTCTACACTTTTTCACCATAGTCGAATCTCCTTTGACACCACACTAAATCTATTCTTACACTCTTTTTCTGTTAGCTAAACATCGCGAAACCAGGTGCTAGGAATCTTTGGCCGCAAGAAGTCTCTTCAATCGGTTTCTATTGGTTAAGGTAAGGGGGAGACTCTTTCGTTTCTTTCTTTATTTCTTTCAATTCTGTGTGGTCATAGCCGAATGGCTATTTTTTTTTTGGTGTTTAGATTTTGGCTAATCCCTTCTTCTTCTTCTTCTTCTTCTTCTCGTGTTTTGGAACGTTTACTTCAGGAAACCCCATTAGCTGAACGTTGGAGGTCCGAAGCCTGAAGGTCTGTTGATTGCCGAATCTGATCACTCCATCCAGGTTCTTAAGGTAAGGAGCCATCTTTGCGTTTTCTTGGCTATTTCATCCCTTTCAATTGTAGTCTGCCTTAATAAAATTCTTTTGTTAGTCAACCCACGTTTCTCCTTGAGTACCGATCAAAGATTCTCTCCATGGATGCGAGAGTGCTAGCCAAACTAAGGAGGGGAGTGGACTCGTAGTCTCTACTCCTAAGTTTAAGCGACGTCTTTGTGTCGGCGATTCGAGACTTTTCGCCGGTGTGGTAGGAGGCGACATCCGCCGGGATAGACAAATCGCGATAGTTTCTTCTAGTGAGAGTGTCGACAATCTAGAGAGTTTAGTCTTACGTGTAATCAGGTGTGTAACGCTCACACTTTCCTTTATTATTTGCGTTAGTAACTGTGTTGGCTGAAAGCCGAAATGACTGTATAGATAGTCGAGATACCCTTGTGGGTAAGGTTGGAGACACCGGGTAAGTACCACTATGATTTTACTTTCGAAGATATGTATGTATGAATTAATTATCATTGTACATTGAAAGTATGTTTGCATTCATCTCAATATGATAATATGTTGCATGGGCTTTGGGATATGATTGACAGGGGGAAGTGTGATTTAGTGACTTCTGTCACAGTGGTTTGGGACCACAGTGGTTTGGAACCACGTATACATATATTTATCAGTGACTTATCTCAGTGGTTTGGTACCACAGTGGGTTGGCCCCACATATACTTATTAGAGATTGTCACGCGGTGGTGCGGGACCACGATGGGTTGGCCCCACGTTTATATATTCTGTGACTCTGTCACAAGTGGTCTGGGACCGCAGTGGTTTGGAACCACAGTGGCTTGATGCCACGGGTGTTTGGCTAATTCAGGTGACCTAGAGGATGGAAAACTAGGTTGGGCTAGGCTGCGTTACATACATTTTTAATATGCTACATAATGAGGGCTAAGGCCCAATGTGCATCTGTGGGCTTAAAGCCCGATTGCGTTATAAGGGGAATTACACACTGAGTCTCGGTGACTCACCCCTCTGCTTAATTTTGCAGGTAACCCCTAGTTGCAGATTTGGAGCCGAGGTGGGCTTGAGGTGGCCATGCATTATTTTCTCGTAAACTTTCGTTTCTTATTTAAACTTACTTTTTAATTTTGGGATTTTGCAATGTAATAAGGCCTCCATAACTTTAATTTGGGTTTTTGCTTTAAATTGGTTATTGCATATCTTATGAATTGTCAAATAAGGAGTTTCCTAAAATAAAAATATAAACAATCATATTTTTAAAGTATTAACAAAAGATGACAAGTGATTAAAGGTTTAAGCTAAATAATCTGGAGATTTTCTTAAAACCTCAACATCATTTTCAAATGTCACGTTTATGGAATTTCCTAATTTTGGCCTTCGTGAAACAAAACTGTTTACGACTTTTTAGTTCACTTTTAAATAAAAGTTGGTAAGAAAATCTTCAACCAAAATTTTAAATTATCTTTAAGATTGAATCACTATACGAAAAGTTTTCCAAATTACGATGTTCTGTTGAAAATTTCAAAACTACCTTTCTTGTAACATACAGATTAGTACGTAACGTATTGACCGGGTTTGGGGTGTTACAATTATAATATCGAGCCAAGTTGCAAAACTACTTTTTGTGGGTTTGGGGTTTAAAAATATTTTCAAAAGTTGGTTGGGAATATGGTTTAGAAAAATACATGTTTTCTGGAAGTATAGCACCCGAGTCTCCGGCACCAATCCGCACTGTAGGTTTTCTGATTATTGTTTGAATTCTTATGAAAATTTTTTTTATTGTGATAGATAGTTCTAAGAAATTCAACTTTAGAAAGCGAGACCTTTAGAAATATGTGTTTGCGAAAACTACTTACGATGCTATTTTCATAAGATATGCTGGTAATAAGCGAGTGGAAGAAATGCTAACTCATAAAATTTTAATCAGATTAAGTCGAATTCATAATCATGAGCGCTAGAGGACGTGGACGTGGTATGCGCGGCCATGGTAGAGCCGGGGTGTTGAGGCTGAACCCTCGGAATCAGGGCATGGGCCGGAAGGTGAAGTGCCGGCATCACCAATTGCGAGGCGGGATTCGAGGACCAAAGCCCCGGTGGAGACGCGATCTTTGTGTCTCAAGCTATGTTGCATGTTTTGGAGCGGGTTGCTGGAGCAAGCATGGGATCAGTAGCTCGAAGATCTTTTTTTGAGCGACTCCGAGCTAATGGGGCTGAGATATTTAGGGGCATTTTTGGTGTGGCTCCTAACGTAGCTGAGTATTGGTTAGAAGCGGTTGAACGAATCATGGATGATCTTGATTGTACTATGGAGGAAAAGTTGAAAGGAGTAGTGTCCCTCCTTCGAGATGAGGCATACCAATGGTGGCTCACGGTAAGAGATGGTACATCAACAGACCGTATTACCTGGGACTTCTTTAAGTCATCATTCCAAGGAAAGTATGTTGGGACAAGTTACGTGGAAGCTCAGAGGAGGGCATTTTAAAACTTGGTCCAGGAGAATAAGTCAGTGGCTGAATATGAGGCAGAATTCCTACGTTTAAGCCATTATGCCCGGGGTATCGTTGCAACAGATCACGAGTGTTGTGTCCGATTTGAGGATGGTCTGAGGGTCGAGTTGCGAGTACTGATAGCTCCACAACGGGAAAGAGAGTTTGCTACTCTGGTTGAGAAGGCTAAGATAGCTGAAGAGGTGAAGCGGTTTGAGAGGCAGAATCGGGATAAGGATAGGGGTAGGAATAAAAGGAATTTTGGGTCGTCAGGATCTGCTGGGAGTTTCCAAAAGAGGCCTAGGTTTGATGGGCCGGGTCGAGTTGCAAAGCCTGTTACTGTTGGTAGGTCTCAACCATGTGCTAGATGTGGGAATTATCATTCGGGGGAGTGTTGGACAAGAAGTAAAGGATGTTACAGGTGTGGATCTGTAGATCATCTGGTAAGGGACTGTCCACAAGAGCCGAGCAGGGCACGGCCAGTAGGTCAGGGATATGTACAGTCTGGAAGAGGTAGGTAGCAACCACCGAGAGGTCGTGGTCCGGCCAGAGGAGGAAATGGTTTTGGTCGAGGGCGTGGAGCATCGGCAGAGGTGCTGGGAATACAGATGCAAGACAACCCGGATTGGTTTATGCAGCTAGACGCCGAGAGGATGGCGATGCACCGGACGTCATAACCGGTACGTTCCTTATTTTTGGTTTGCCCTTTACAGCACTGATAGATATTGGGTCTACACATTCATATGATTCTAGTACTGTGTCTGGAACTTTGAATATAGAATCTGAGGTTGCTTCTAGAGAAATGACTGTGATTAGCCCTTTAGGACAATCTGTAGTGGTAAACAAACTATTTAGGAGTGTGCCTTTAGAAGTACAAGGGGTTGTTTTCCCGGCTGACTTGATGGAATTACCGTTCGGCGAGTTCGATTTGATTTTAGGCATGGGTGGCTAGTTAAGTATCGAGCAAACTTGGATTGTCTTTGCTAAAGCGCATGATTTTGAAGACTCTCGAGGATAAGGAGGTGTTGGTATTAGGTGAGAGAAGGAATTACCTGTCCAATGTGGTGTCTGTATTAAAGGCTGAAAGGATGGTGCGAAAAGGGTGTGAGGCTTTCTTAGCTTTCATTAGTGCTTTGGAGGCCAAGGAATTATCTGTAAGAGATGTTAGAACGGTGAAAGAGTTCTCGGATGTTTTTCCAGAAGAACTTCCAGGGTTACCTCCAGATCGCAAGGTGGAGTTTGGCATTGATCTTCTTCCGGGAATAGCTTCGGTGTCCGTTGCCCCATTTAGGATGGCGTCGAAGGAGCTAGTAGAACATAAAGCTCAGATTCAGGAATTATTGGATCGTGGTTTTATTCGACCAAGTGTGTCTCCGTGGGGAGCACCAGTGTTATTTGTCAAGAAAAAGGATGGGTCGATGTGGATGTGCATTGACTACAGGCAATTGAACAAGTTGACAATTAAGAACAAGTACCCGTTGCCAAGAATTGACGACCTGTTCGATCAGCTGCGAGGCGCTTCAGTCTTCTCGAAGATAGACTTGAGGTCAAGGTACCATCAGCTTAAGGTCAAAGAGGTGAATAGTCATAAGACTACTTTTCAAACTCGTTATGGTCACTATGAGTTCTTAGTGATGCCGTTTGGGTTGTCGAATGCAGCAGCCGCATTTATGGATATGATGAACCGAGTATTTCAACCCTACTTGGATCGGTTTGTCATAGTGTTCATAGATGATATCTTGGTATATTCAAGGACGAAAGAGGAGCATGATTCGCATCTTCGGATTGTTCTACAGATTTTGAGAGAGAAGCAACTGTATGCCAAGTTCAGCAAGTGTGAATTTTGGTTAAGGGAAGTTACTTTTCTGGGGCATGTTGTGTTTGCCGAGGGGATTATGGTTGATCCCTGAAAGATTGAAGCTGTTTTGGATTGGAAACCGCCGAAGTCTGTAGCAGAAATTTGAAGTTTCCTTGGGTTAGCTGGGTATTATAGAAGGTTTGTTGAGGGATTCTTGTTGATCGCTGCACCTTTAACCAAGTTGTTACGAAAAGGGTACCGTTTTTATGGACAGATAAGCAACAGGAAAGTTTTGAGAAGTTGAAGAAGATTCTGATGGAGGCACCAGTGTTGAAAGTTTTAAGAAGTTGAAGAAGATTCTGACGGAGGCACCAGTGTTGATTCAGCCTGAGGCTGGGAAGGAGTTTGTCGTCTATTATGATGCGTTGCACACAGGGTTAGGATGTGTGTTGATGCAAGAGGGGAAAGTGGTAGCGTATGCGTTTCGGCAACTAAGACCGCATGAAGTGAACTATCCCACTCATGATCTGGAGTTAGCTGCGGTAGTGTTCGCTCTGAAGATTTGGAGACATTACCTGTATGGAGAGAAGTTTATTATCTACATAGATCATAAGAGCCTGAAATATCTCCTTACCTAGAAGGAGTTGAATTTAAGGCAGCGGAGGTGGATTGAATTGTTGAAAGACTACGATTGCTCGACCGAGTATCACCCGGGTAAAGCTAACATAGTGGCGGATGTATTGAGCCGTAAGGTAATAGCGGAGTTGGGGGTAATGTTTGCTCATCTCAGTTTGTATGATGATGGAAGTTTATTAGCCGAACTTCAAGTGAAGCCTTCATGGGTAAGTCAGATTAAGGAGAAGCAGACGTCAGACGAATTGTTAAGTTCTCGACTTCAGCAAGTGGAAGGTGGTGAGACAGAAGGATTTGGTCTGAACAGTGATGGAGTATTGTGCTTTCGTGGAAAGGTTTGTATGCCAAAGGATTTCGAGTTGAGACAGAAGATTCTGCAGGAGGCAAATAGTAGTCCATACGCTATGTATCCCGGTGGGAGTAAGATGTATCGAGATTTGTGTGAATAGTTTTGGTGGCCAGGTCTGAAGCAAGAAGTTACCGAGTTTGTGAGTAAGTGCTTGACGTGTCAGCAGGTGAAGGCGGAACATCAGTTGCCTTCAGGGTTGCTACAGCCAGTGAAGATTCCACTTTGGAAGTGGGAGAGGATAATGATGGATTTTGTTAGTGGGCTACCTCTTACGCCTACTAGGAAAGATTCAGTGTGGGTAATTGTCGATCGGTTGACGAAGTCCGCTCATTTCATACCGGTTCGTGTTGATTACTCACTTCAGAAGTTAGCCAAGCTGTATGTAGCAGAGATTGTAAGGTTACATGGGGTACCAGTGTCTATCATATCAGACAGAGACCCTAGGTTTACATCGCGGTTCTGGAAGGCGTTACATAAAGCGTTGGGTACAAGACTGGATTTCAGCACGGCGTTTCATCCACAGACTGATGGTCAGTCAAAGAGGGTAATTTAGATTCTGGAAGATATGTTGAGAGGTTGTGTTATCGACTTCAAGGGTAGTTGGGAGGATTTCTGACCGTTGGCAGAATTTGCATACAATAATAGCTATCAATCCAGTATTCAGATGGCACCCTATGAAGCGTTATATGGTCATAAGTTTCGTACTCCTACTGCTTTGGGCGAGTTGGGTGAGCGGCGATTGTTGGGTCGAGGTGGTTTGAGGCGGAGAAAAGGTTAAGTTGATTCGGTCTCGGTTGAAGGAAGCTTCAAACGAGCAAAAATCGTATCTGAGATCACAAGCGTAAGGAGATAGAATTCTCAGTGGGTGATCAATTTTTTCTGAAAGTCTCACCTTGAAAGACGAAAGGTCAAGTTGAGCCCCAGATTCATCGGGCCTTATCGAGTGTTGAAACGTGTGGGACAAGTAGCGTATCAGCTTGAGTTACCGCCGGAGTTGAGTCGGATACATGATGTATTTCATGTTTCAATGTTAAGACGCTATCGTTCGGATCCATCTCACATAGTGCCGGTAGAGGAAATTGAAGTAAGACCTGATTTGTCTTTTGAAGAAGAACCAGTTCTGATCTTAGATCGAGATGTTAAAGTGTTGAGAAGGAAGTCAGTTCCGTTGGTTAAAGTCTTATGGTGGAATCACAGTTCAAAGGAAGCCAAGTGGAGCTAGAGGATGTGATGCGACAACAATACCCTTACCTCTTTTGATCAGGTAAATTTCGAGGCTGAAATTTCTTTAAGGAGGTAGAACTGTAACATCCTAGAATTAGGGGTTCTGCATTTTATGCTTTTTTGTGTGCTTGGCTTGTGCTACTTGTTATTTAGGTGTGCTTGGGGGTCCTGGGGAGGCTCGGGTTCAAGTAAGAGCCTTGGTAAAATTTTTCATTTTGGGCATCTAAGGGGGGAGAGCTAGTAGGAGCAGGCTTTAAGTTTATTTGCGTGTGCTTGATGACACAAAGGAGCTTGTGTCCAAGTGGGGGTGGCGTCACTTGTAGGAGCAGAAGGGGAGGAGTTTGAATCCCATAAGCCTCATTATGGAGCTTTATTTTTTGTGCCAAGGTGGAGGAGTGGTGGTTTCGGCTGGGACTCTTCAAAGGTGGTGTTTGAATGGGTCAATGCATTGAAATGGATGGACAAGAGAGCTTGGAGGAGTTTGAATTGGTCAAACCAATTTGAATGAGGGATGGGGAGTATTTGGTGGAGCAAATCAAGGGATTAGGTGATGGTGGAGGTGTTGGCCGAATGTGGGGAGCTTGGAGGGGGGATTCCGGTTTAGTTACTAGGATAGGTGAGTGTGCCGAAATTCTCTTGAGTAGTAGGCATTTTCATTCTGGCATTTTCGGTCATATAGGGAGAGTGCCAAATTTTTGCAAGGGTCTTAGGGAGTTCTTTCTTTTTCTCTCGTTCGGTTTTCTACTTCTCTTTGTGTCGAAACTTTCAGCTTTCTTCTCTTCATCTCTTCTTGCCTCTTTGACATTAGCCAAAACTAGGGTGACCACTCGGGCATTTCTTTTTCCTTTCATTCTTTTTCTTTAGAGGTTTTCTCTTCTACACTCTTTTCTTCTCTAGCCGAAACATACTGCTCACTGTTTTCTCTTGTGTGTTTCGTTTCTACACCTTTTCACCATAGCCGAATCTCCTTTGACACCACACTAAATCTATTCTTACACTCTTTTTCTATTAGCCAAACATCGTGAAACAAGGTGCTAGGAATCTTTGGCCGCAGGAAGTCTCTTCAATCGGTTTCTGTTGGTTAAGGCAAGGGGGAGACTCTTTCGTTTCTTTCTTTATTTCTTTCGATTCTGTGTGGTCATAGCCGAATGGCTATTTTGTTTTTGGTGTTTAGATTTTGGCTAATCCCTTCTTCTTCTTCTCGTATTTTGAAACGTTTACTTCAGGAAACCCCATTAGCCGAACGTTGGAGGTCCGAAGCCTGAAGGTCTGTTGATTGCCGAATCTGATCACTCCATCTGGGTTTTTAAGGTAAGGAGCCATCTTTGCGTTTTCTTGGCTATTTCATCCCTTTCAATTGTAGTCTGCCTTAATCAAATTCTTTTGTTAGTCAACCTACGTTTCTCCTTGGGTACTGATCAAAGATTCTCTCCATGGATGCGAGTGCTGGCCAAACTAAGGAGGGGAGTGGACTCGTAGTCTCTACTCCTAAGTTTAAGCGACGTGCTGTGTCGGCGGTTCGAGACTTTCCGCCAGGCTGTGGTAGGGAGCCGACATCTGCCTGGGATAGACAAATCGCGATTGTTTCTTCTAGTGAGAGTGTCGACAATCTAGAGAGTTTAGTCTTGCATGTAATCAGGTGTGTAACACTCACACTTTCCTTTATTATTTGCATTAGTAACTGTGTTGGCTGAAAGCCGAAACGACTGTATAGATACTCAAGATACCCTTGTGGGTAAGGTTGGAGACACTGGGTAAGTACCACTATGATTTTACTTTCGAAGATATGTATGTATGAATTAATTGTCTGTTGTACATTGAAAGTATGTTTGCATTCATCTCAATATGATAATATGTTGCATGGGCTTTGGGATATGATTGACAGGGGAAGTGTGATTTAGTGACTTCTCATCACGGTGGTGCAGGACCACGGTGGTTTGGAACCACGTATACATATATTTATTAGTGACTTATCTCAGTGG
The DNA here is from genome assembly GCA_025698515.1 of Gossypium sturtianum. Lineage (NCBI taxonomy): Eukaryota > Viridiplantae > Streptophyta > Magnoliopsida > Malvales > Malvaceae > Gossypium > Gossypium sturtianum. The sequence goes on along the minus strand of CM046948.1, from coordinate 114,193,087 downwards.
TTTGGTACCACAGTGGGTTGGCCCCACATATACTTATCAGAGATTGTCACAGTGGTCTGGGACCACAGTGGGTTGGCCCCACGTTTATATATTCTGTGACTCTTTCACAAGGGGTCTGGGACCATAGTGGTTTGGAACAACAGTGGCTTGATGCCACGAGTGTTTGGCTGATTCAGGTGACCTAGAGGATGGAAAACTAGGTTGGGTTGGGCTGCATTGCATACATTTTTAATATGCTATATTGTGAGGGCTAAGGCCCAATGTGCATCTGTGGGCTTAAAGCCCGATTGCGTTATAAGGGGAATTACACACTGAGTCTCGGTGACTCACCCCTCTGCTTAATTTTGCAGGTAACCCCTAGTTACGGATTTGGAGCCGAGGTGGGCTTGAGGTGGCCATGCATTATTTTCTCGGAAACTTTTGTTTCTTATTTAAACTTACTTTTTAATTTTGGGATTTTGCAATGTAATAAGGCCTCCATAACTTTAATTTGGGTTTTTGCTTTAAATTGGTTATTGCATATCTTATGGATTGTCAAATAAGGAGTTTCCTAAAATAAAAATATAAACAATCATATTTTTAAAGTATTAAAAAAAGATGACAAGTGATTAAAGGTTTAAGCTAAATAATCTAGAGATTTTCTTAAAACCTCAACATCATTTTCAAATGTCACGTTTATGGAATTTCCTGATTTCGGCCTTCGTGAAACAAAACTGTTTACGACTTTTTAGTTCACTTTTAAATAAAAGTTGGTAAGAAAATTTTCAACCAAAATTTTAAATTATCTTTAAGATTGAATCACTAAATGAGAAGTTTTCCAAATTACGATGTTCTGTTGAAAATTTCAAAACTGCCTTTCTTGTAACATACCAGATTCGGTCGTAACGTATTGACCGGGTTTGGGGTGTTACACGATGGTTTAGTTGATAGAGGTAGTTAGAGGAAAGAAATTGATTCTACATCATAATATTCTGAACCTAAGCTCTTGCTCGAGCCTATATGGTCCAAACTAGAGATGAGGGTAATGTTACCGATGTACCAGGTATATTTCTTTTATGTTCTACACCCATTCAGGCTTTAATTGACCCTAGTTCTACGTATTCATATGTTAACTCTAGCCTTTTAAAATTGGGAAAATTTAAATCTGAATTGTCAGGCGTAGAAATAGTTGTTATAAGTCCTTTAGGATAGTCTGTGCTCATTAATCAAGTGTGTAAGCATTGCCTATTAGAGATCCATAACAAGTCATTCCCGGTTGATCTGTTGGTTATGCCATTTTTAGATTTTGATGTAATATTGGGAATGTACTAGTTGGCAGAGCATAATGCGATCTTAGACTATCGTAAAGAGAAGCTCTATTTAGAGTCATGAAGGTGAAGTTATTGATGTTAAAAGTATGAAATCGAGTAATTCCACTTGTATCATTTCATTGGTTTGACCTAATAAGCTTTTGAATCAAGGTTGTGAGGCATATCTGACCTATGTTATTAACTCAAATTCAAATGAAAGCAAGATAGATAAGATTCAGACAATATCCGAGTTTTCGGATATGTTTCTAGAAGAGTTGCCAAGATTACATCCTGATCGTGAGGTTGAATTCGTAATTGAATTTTACTCGAGTATAGCTCTAATGTTTATTGATCCTTATCGTATGGCGCTAATGGAGCTAAAAAATCTGAAAGTTCAATTGCACGATCTTTTGGATCGAGGCTTTATACGTCCTACTATATTGCATTGGGGAGCTCCAGTGTTATTTTTCGAAAAGAAAGATGGGTCAAGGTGACTCTGTATTGATTATTGGCAGTTAAATAATTTGACAATCAAGAACATATATACATTGTCGCATATTGACGATTTATTTGATCAGTTGAAAGGTGCATTGTAACATCCCGAATCAATGGGCTTATGCGTTTAATGTGTAGACATGTTTAATGGGTTAATATGAGAATTAGAGGTGCAAATTGGGCTCGGGAATGGGCCGAGGTCTTGGCTAAATATTTTTTTTAGGGACTATGGGGTTTAAATAAAGTATTGAGAGTGAAATAGGCATAATGGGCTTGTGGCCCAGGAACAAGAGGCGCAGTAGGAGGGAGCTATAAGTGGCGCCAATAGGCAAAGAAGGGGGCCTCAATATGGCCGCTTGGAGCCCAAGAAATTGGGCTAATTTCGGCAGCCCAAGGAGAGCTAGGGGGGACGGCAATGTGGCTACAAAATATGGGATTTTATGTTTTAAATTATGTGGATATAATCTTTGATAAAGGGAAGTAGTGATGTGGTATAGGTCTCTGTTGGATGAGTGTTCATAAGGATAAGGGATAGAATGATAAGAGTGATCTCTTGGTTGCGAGTTGGCCGAAAATCAAACACGGAGAGGGGAAAACCGGTTCGGTATAGGCAAAGGGGGTGTGCGAATTTTTCATTGTGTTTCACGAGAATAGTCTCAAGTTTTTCTCTTTTTAAGCAACTAGAATCATCTTTTCTTCTTTTTATTTTCTTTCATCGAAAACAGAAACCCCCTGCAATTTACCTTCTCTTCTCTTTCAAACTCTTTGGCCGAATCTCTCTATCTACTTCCTTGCCCATCTTTTCAAATCCTAGTTCTTCCAAAAGCCAAAAACGCATCAGTATTCCTCTCGTTCATCTTTTCGAGATTTTCTTAAAAGCGAAATCTCCAAAAGTAGCTTGAATCTCCTCTATTAAGGTAGGTGTCGACTCTTGTTATTTCTTAAGATCTCTTTCGGTTTTTAGGAGTCAAGGCCGAATGGCCACTTGGTTTGTTAATGCTGTCGATTGAGGCTAATACTTTTCCTCTTTTTGTGTTTTGGGCGGCATTCCGGGATTTGAAGGAAACCTGATCATCTAGATCTAAAAGCCGAAAATCGCTAGACTCTAATTTTGGGATTTTAAGGTAAGGGGGTTCTCTTTAGATTTCCGTTAGATTTGCTAACACATTTGAGATCTTAACCATATGTTATGGTTTAACAACCCTATTCCGTTATAGTAGTTTTGACAAGGACTTTTGATGGAACCGAATATGGATCAGGCAAAGGAGAGGATTGGGTCTGTAAACCCAATCCCTAAGTTTAAGAAACGTGTGGTGTCAGCGGTTCGAGATTGGCCACCGAGTTGTGGACCGGCTTTTGAACAACACCTTAGGCAGATAGCAGTTGTGTCGAATACGGATAGCTTCGACATAGGAAGTATCATTTTATCGGTAATCAGGTGTGTAATTTCTCACGCCATCTTTGTTGTCTGATATATATATGCATGAATCTGTCTATATTCTGTTAAATGCCGAAATCCTGGCGTGGTTGTTGAAAACCCGTGGAGGGTAAAGGCGAACCACCAGGTTAGTGATTTCTGTCATTCATAAGTGAATGTTTCTGTGGAGATGATATGTTTTATATGTATGCCGATTTCTATGTATGCACGGGGTTGGGTGATTGATGAAAGGGAAGTGTTACGCTCGGTGGCTCGCCACGATGCATTCGGTGACTATGTCACCGTCGACGATGAGTAGCTAACTGCAGCATGACTGCCATCGGTGGTGTGTAGCGGTGAAGGTGATTGTAGAAATCCCCATTTGGTGTGATTAGCAGGTAAGGGTGGTGTGTAGCGGATGGATTTAGGATTTGGGATGGGTTTTGTTTATTCTGATATGCGATATTCTATTATTCTGATTCTATGGGGCTAAGGCCCAGTCTGATGGTGCACGAGGGATTACACACTGAGTCTTGTGACTCACCCCGTTGTTTAACATTTTTCAGGTAACACTTAGTGCATCGGACCGGGCTGGAGAGGAGCGCAAGGTGGCCATGCATGGCTTTATTTTGGTTCAATAAAGGACGTTGTTTTAATTATTTTCCCTTAGTATTTCCAATTTGTCTGGTTTTATATTTTATTGTAATAAGGCCACTGGCTACTGTTTATTGGTTTTATGCTTCGGTTTTCGAGTTTCCATACATTTAGATTTTATGATTTATTGAAATTAAGGCATGTGTTTAAATACTAGAACTCAGAGGCAAAATTTTCGATTTTATTCATTAAGGCATTAATTAAAATTTATTTCTTTTACTCAATTTTGAAATTATTATGTTTTCCCGATAAAAGTTTAAACTATGTTTAAAAAAATAATAATAATAGATGTGACAAGTTTTTTTAAAACCTTCTTAGTGACATGCCGAATCTGGTCGGGGTGTTTGGGCCGGGTTTGGGGTGTTTCAAATTGGTATCAGAGCCCGATTCAAAACTCGGCTTTGGGGATTTTGGGCTCAAAACATTTTCTAAAGATGGGTGTTGGAAACATGCATGGTTATAAATAACACAGGATGGTTTTCTCGGCATGGCACCTGCGTCTCCAGCCCAAGTCCGCTAGGTAAGTATTCAGAACTCACTGTGTGTTATATATGTATGTAGGCTTGATGGGCTTTAAGGGACGTAGATTATTCTAGTTAGAGCTTGATGGACCTTAGGCCTAGTTAAAAAATTCTTCAATTCCATAAGACTTAATTCAACCGAACAAACCTATAAACAAGTCACAAGACTAGGGTGTGGCAATAGGCATACACATGTCTAGGATTTGATTCAGGGAGAGCTTGGTACTTAAGCAGTCCTAGTGACTCACCTCCTCTTCGCTGGAATCCTACCTGGTGCATAGTGACTGTTCACCCTAGCCACGACGATTTGTTGTCAAGCCAAAATTTATAACTAAAACCCGAAAGGGACCAGCCATCCTATTTTGTAAAATTACTAAATTACCCCTAATTTATAAATTACTGATATACCCATGGATTGCAAAATTACCAAAATACCCTTCTTTCACAAAATCACCAAGGAACCCTATTTCAAAAAATTACGAAAATACCCCTGTAGGATAAATTACGAAAATACCCTTGGGTAGTGAAATGACTAAAATACCCTATGTGTTGAATGTGGGTTCATGGATGTCGTCTGTATGTTGATGGTTGATGTGTGTGGTTCCTAGAACTAGGAGACAAACTTAAGACTAAAACTTGTAGATGTAATTCCGAATTCGAAAGAACTACTCTTAAACTACTGTTCATAAGACTGTTCGTGGTTAATCAGTGGAAGAAAACTATTAATACATAAAATTTCTAACCAGATAAATGTCAATCGGAAGAATGAGTGCAAGGGGTCGAGGACGTCCGCCGCGTGGTCGTGGTAGGGGTAGGATAACCGTGTCAGAGCCAGCGAGTGCCGCCACGGGTCGAGAAACGAGATCTTTGAATATCCGATCGTGGAGGAGAATTTCGGGACCAGGCGCCTGGAGATGATGCGGTATCTTAGGCGATGTTGCGGGTCCTCGAAAGAGTTGCTGGGGCAGGCACGGGTTCAGGAGCTCGGAAATCTGTGTCGAAACCACTCCGAGCCAACGGAGCAGAAATGTTTAGGGGTGTTTCTAGCGTAGCCCCTAATACAACTGAGTATTGGTTAGAGGCAAGTGAGCGTATAATGGATGACCTTGACTTCACTGTAGAGGAGAAGTTGAAGGGGGTCGTGTCTCTTCTTCGAGATGAGGCTTATCGGTGGTAGCTCACGGTAAAGGAGAATGCTGCCGCAGCCCGGATTGGATCGGGATTTCTTTAAGGATTCATTTCAGGGAAAGTACGTTGGGGCCAGCTATGTGGATGCACAGAGGAAGGCATTTTTGAATTTGGTGCAGGGAAGTAAATCTGTGTCCGAGTATGAGGCAGAATTTCTGCGGTTGAGCCGTTACGCTCGAGGAATTGTAGCGACTGACTATGAGCGCTGTGTACGGTTCGAAGATGGATTGCGGGATGAGTTGAGAGTGTTGGTAGCACCGCAGCGAGAAAGGGACTTTTCCATTCTAGTTGAGAAAGCTAAAATATCTGAGGAGGTGAAACGGACTGAGAATCAAAATAAGGATAAGGATCGGAATAGGAATAAGAGAAATTTTGGGTCATCGGGATTATCTGGGAGTTTTCAGAAAAGGCCTAGGTTTGATGGGCCAGCTCATGCTCCGACATCTGCTACTGGGAGTCAGAATCGATCATGTAACTTGTGCGGAAAATGCATTTCGGGAGTGCGGATGAGTACTTGGTGGATGCTTCAGTGTGGGTCTATGGATCATATGGTAAAAGATCGCCCACTGTGTGGATCAAGTCTGACCGGTGGGACGAGGTTCTCGATCGAGTTAGGAGGGGTGGTCAGCTATTACCAAGGGGTCGTGGCCCAGTCAGAGGAGGAAATGGGTCTGGTCGGGGACGTGGAGCACCTGGTAGGGGTGCAGGCAATGTAGACGCGAGACAACCGGGTCTAGTGTATGCAGCTCGTCGGCGGGAGGATGGTGACGCACCGGACGTCATAACCGGTACGTTTCTTATAGCTGATAATCCATTTCTTGCTTTGATTGATATTGGATCAACCCACTCTTGCGTTACATGCTCGGTATCTGAGACCCTAAGTATAGACTCTGAAACAACTTCTGGGAAGATGACTGTGGTTAGTCCTTTAGGACAATGTAGGGTAGTGGACAAACTATTTAGGAACGTACCTTTAGAGACGCAGTGGGTAGTGTTCCCAGCAGACTTAATGGAATTACCATTTGGAGAGTTTGATCTTATCTTAGGAATGGATTGGTTGACGAAACATCATGCTAAGTTGGATTGTGAGACTAAGCGCATGGTGTTGAATACCCTGGAAGGCGGGGAGGTGGTTGTGTTAGGAGAAGGAAGGAATTATTTGTCCAACGTGGTATCTGCCCTGGAAGCTGTTAAGATGATTCGGAAAGGGTGTAATGCGTTTCTAGCTTTTATCAGTGCTTTGGATGCTAAGGAGGTGACTGTCGATGAGGTTCAAACAGTCAAAGATTTCGCGGATGTCTTCCCAGAAGAACTGCCAGGGTTACCCCCGGATCGCGAAGTGGAGTTTGGAATAGAGCTACTTCCGAGTACAGCTCCGGTGTCCATTGCTCCTTATAGAATGGCGCCGAGGGAGTTGGTGGAACTCAAAGCTCAGATCCAGGAACTGTTGGATCGTGGTTTTATCCGACCGAGTGTGTCTCCGTGGGGAGCGCCGGTCCTATTTGTGAAGAAGAAGGACGGATCCATGCGTATGTGTGTGGACTACCGACAGCTGAATAAGCTAACGATTAAGAACAAGTACCCGCTGCCAAGAATCGACGACCTGTTCGATCAGCTCAAAGGAGCTTCGGTCTTTTCTAAGATTCACTTAAGGTCGGGATATCATCAGTTAAGGGTAAAGGAAGGAGACATTCATAAGACAGCGTTTCGAACTCGCTACGGTCACTATGAGTTTTTGGTGATTCCGTTTGGGTTAACGAATGCACCAACAGCATTTATGGATATGATGAATCGGGTGTTTCAACCATACCTTGATCGGTTCGTGGTGGTGTTCATCGACGATATTCTGGTTTATTCCAAGTTTGAGGAGGAGCATGATGCACATCTCTGTGTGGTGTTGCAAATTCTTAGGGAGAAGCAGTTGTACGCAAAGTTAAGTAAGTGCGAGTTCTGGCTAAGGGAAGTAACTTTCTTAGGGCATGTGGTTTCTGCAGAGGGAATTAGGGTTGACCCTATGAAGATAGAAGCTGTATTGGATTGGAAACTGCCAAGGTCTGTGGCAGAGGTTCAAAGTTTCTTGGGATTGGCAGGGTATTATAGGAGGTTTGTTGAGGGGTTCTCATTAATTGTGGCACCTCTAACTAAGTTGTTGAGGAAGGGAGTACCGTTTGTTTGGACCGACAAACAACAGGAGAGCTTTGAGGAGCTGAAGAGAATTTTGACAGAAGCACCGGTGTTAATTCAGCCAGAGGCGAGAAAAGAGTTTACCGTCTACTGTGATGCGTCACACACGGGTTTAGTATGTGTGTTGATGCAAGATAGGAAGGTTATTACATATGTGTCTCGGCAGTTAAGACCGCATGAGTTGAACTACCCCACGCATGATTTAGAATTGGCTGCGGTAGTGTTCGCTCTGAAGATCTGGAGACACTACCTGTATGGGGAGAAGTCTGTTATTTACACCGACCATAAAAGTCTGAAGTATCTCCTTACCCAGAAGGAGTTAAATCTAAGACAACGTAGGTGGATTGAACTTTTGAAGGACTATGATTGCTCGATCGAATATCATCCGGGCAAGGCTAACGTGGTGGCAGATGCGCTGAGTCGGAAGGCAATAGCAGAGTTGAGGGCGATGTTCACTCATCTCAGTCTATATGAGGATGGCAGTCTGGTAGCTGAACTCCAAGTGAGACCAACGTGGGCTAGACAGATCAAAGAGAAGCAGCCTCTAGACGATGTCTTGAGTGCTCGTCTCCGGCAAGTACAAAGGGGTGAAGGAGAGGACTATAGTTTGAATGGTGAAGGGGTTCTGTGTTTTCGTAAGAGAGTTTGTATGCCAAAGGATGTGGAGTTAAGGCAGATGATTCTTAAGGAGGGGTTAAGATGTATCGAGATTTACGAGAGCACAGTGGCAGTCCGGCGAGAGGTGAGAGTCGTGGGTAAATGTTTGACGTGTCAGCAGGTGAAGGCGGAACACCAGTTGCCTTAGGGGTTGTTGCAGCCGGTGAAGATTCCGCAGTGGAAATGGGAAAGAATCACGATGGATGTTGTTAGTGGGTTACCTCTTACGCCCACTAAGAAGGATTCGGTTTGGGTGATTGTTGATCGGCTGACGAAGTCTGCTCACTTCATACCGGTTCATGTTGACTATTCTATGCAAAGGTTGGCTAAGCTGTACGTGGATGAGGTTGTAAGACTGCATGGTGTACCTGTTTCGATCATATCGGATAGAGATCCTAGGTTCACGTCACAATTTTGGAAGGCTCTGCATCAGGCAATGGGGACAAGGTTAGACTTTAGTACCGCTTTCAATCCGCATACTGATGGTCAGTCTGAGAGGGTAATCCAGATCTTGGAGGATATGTTGAGAGGTTGCATCATTGATTTCAGGGGTAATTGGGAGGAGTATTTACGTCTGGCAGAATTCGCATACAATAACAGCTACCAATCTAGTATTCAGATGGTACCTTATGAAGCGTTATACGGACGGAGATGTCGTACCCCTACTTGTTGGACAGAGTTGGGTGAGCGTCAGGTGTTGGGTCCAGAACTAGTTTCGGAAACGGAAGAGAAAGTTAAGTTAATTCGAGCTCGGTTGAAGGAAGCTTCTGATCGGTAGAAATCTTATGCGGATCTTAAGCGTAAGGAGTTGGAATTTGCAGTGGGTGATCAAGTTTTTCTGAAAGTTTCACCATGGAAAAAGGTGATGGGGTTTGGACGTAAGGGCAAGCTAAGTCCCCGGTTTATTAGACCTTATCGGGTACTAGAACGTGTGGGCCCAGTAGCATATCGATTGGAGTTTCCTTCAGAATTGGAGCAGATACATGACGTGTTTCATGTCTCGATGCTAAGACGTTACCGTTCTGATCCATCGCACATTGTGCCGGTGGAAGAGATTGAAGTAAGGCCAGACTTGTCTTTTGAGGAGGAGCCAGTGCAAATCTTGGAGCGAGACGTAAAAGTGTTGAGAAGGAAGTCCGTCCCTTTGGTCAAGGTTTTGTGGCGAAACCATGGTGCAGAGGAAGCGACTTGGGAGCCAGAGGATGTTATGCGACAGCAATATCCCCAACTCTTCTGATCAGGTAAATTTCGAGGCCAAAATTTATTTTAAGGGGGGTAGAACTGTAACATCCCGAATCAATGGGCTTATGCGTTTAATGTGTAGACATGTTTAATGGGTTAATATGAGAATTAGAGGTGCAAATTGGGCTCGGGAATGGGCCGAGGTCTTGGCTAAATATTTTGTTTCGGGACTATAGGGTTTAAATAAAGTATTGAGAGTGAAATAGGCATAATGGGCTTGTGGCCCAGGAACAAGAGGCGCAGTAGGAGGGAGCTATAAATGACGCCAATAGGCAAAGAAGGGGGCCTCAGTATGCCCGCTTGGAGCCCAAGAAATTGGGCTAATTTTGGCAGCCCAAGGAGAGCTAGGGGGGACGGCAATGTGGCTACAAAATAGGGGATTTTATGTTTTAAATTATGTGGATATAATTCTGATAAAGGGGAAGTAGTGATTTGGTATAGGTCTCTGTTGGATGAGTGTTCTGTTAAGGATAAGGGATAGAATGATAAGAGTGATCTCTTGGTTGTAGAGTTGGCCGAAAATCAAACACAGGAGAGGGGGAAAAAGCGGTTCAGTATAGGCAAGGGGGGGTGTGCCAAATTTTTCATTGTGTTTCCTGAGAATAGTCTCAAGTTTTCTCTCTTTTTCGGCAACTAGAATCATCTTTTCTTCTTTTTATTTTCTTTCTGTCAGAAACCGAAACCCCTGCAATTTACCTTCTCTTCTCTTTCAAACTCTTTTGGCCGAATCTCTCTATCTACTTCCTTGCCCATCTTTTCAAATCCTAGTTCTTCCAAAAGTAGAAAACGCATCAGTATTCCTCTCGTTCATCTTTTCCGAGATTTTCTTAAAAGCCGAAATCTCCTAGGAGTAGCCAAATCACCTCTATTAAGGTAGGTGTCGACTCTTGTTATTTCTTAAGATCTCTTTCGGTTTTTAGGAGTCAAGGCTGAATGGCCACTTGGTTTGTTAAGGCTGTCGATTGAGGCTAATACTTTTCCTCTTTTTGCGTTTTGGGCGGCATTCCGGGATTTGAAGGAAACCTGATCGTCTAGATCTAAAAGCTGGAAATCGCTAGTCTCTAATTTTAGGATTTTAAGGTAAGGGGGTTCTCTTAAGATTTCCGTTAGATTTGCTAACACATTTGAGATCTTAACCATATGTTATGGTTTAACAACCCTATTTTGTTATAGTAGTTCTGACAAGGACTTTTGATGGAATCGAATATGGATCAGGCAAAGGATAGGATTGGGTCTGTAAACCCAATCCCTAAGTTTAAGAAACGTGCGGTGTCAGCGGTTCGAGACTGGCCACCGGGTTGTGGACCGACTTCTGAACAACACCTTAGGGAAATAGCAGTTGTGTCGACTATGGATAGCATCGACATAAGAAGTATCATTTTATCGGTAATCAGGTGTGTAATTTCTCACACCATCTTTGTTGTCTGATATATATATGCATGAATCTGTCTATATTCTGTTAAATGCCAAAATCCCGGCATGGTTGTTGAAAACCCGTGGAGGGTAAAGGCGAACCACCAGGTTAGTGATTTCTGTCATTCATAAGTGAATGTTTCTGTTGAGATAATATGTTTTATATGTATGCCGATTTCTATGTATGCACGGGGTTGGGTGATTGATGAAAGGGAAGTGTTCGCTGCGGTGGCTCGCCACGATCATTGTAGTGGCTCGCCACGATCATTCTCGTTACTATGTCACAAATCGGCGATGAGCGACTAAGCTGCAGCATGAGCGCCATCGGTGGTGTGTAGCGGTGAGGGTGATTGTAGAAATCCCCATTTTGTGTGATTGGCGGGGTAAGGGTGGTGTGTAGCGGATGGATCTAGGATTTGGGATGGGTTTTGTTTATTCGATATGCGATATTACGTTATTCGATTCTCGTGGGGCTAAGGCCCGGTCGATGGTGCACGAGGATTGCACTGCGAGTCTTGTGACTCACCCCGTTGTTTAACATTTTTGGGTAACACTTAGTGCATCGGACCGGGAGAGGAGGCGCAAGGTGGCCATGCATGGATTTATTTTGGTTCAATAAAGGACGTTGTTTTAATTATTTTCCCTTATTATTTCCAATTTGTCTGGTTTTATATTTTATTGTAATAAGGCCACTGGCTACTGTTTATTGGTTTTATGCTTCAATTTTCGGGTTTCCATACATTTAGATTTTATGATTAATTGAAATTAAGGCATGTGTTTAAATACTAGAACTCAGAGGAAAAATTTTCGGTTTTATTCATTAAGGCATTAATTAAAATTTATTTCTTTTACTCAATTTTCAAATTATTAAGTTTTCCCGATAAACGTTTAAACTATGTTTTAAAAAAAAATAATAGATGCGACAAGTTTTTTGAAAACCTTTTTAGTGACATGCCGGATCCGGTCGGGGTGTTTGGGCTGGGTTTGGGGTGTTTCATGCATCAACATTTTCCAAGATTGATTTGAGATCTGGATATAATTAGTTGGAAGTGAAAGATAGTGATGTGTCGAAAACATTGTTCCATACACAATATGGTCATTATGAATTTCTAGTCATGCCATTTTGTAACACCCCAAAATAGGGCCTAGGTGTTTCGAGGGTATTTTAGGAATTTTGGCCTATATGAGCTCAGAATTACGTAAGGTTGGTACTCGATAATGTTTTCAACAATGATTTTCATAAAGTTAAGTCAATTTTTGGAAACGAGTTTTAAATGTCTTTAATTTTAGAAAAGGAACTGCTTTATAAAATAGTCAAAATTTGGAGCATTTATGTTGCAGTTTAGCCAATTTTTGAAATTGAACCCTTAAACCCCCTATCCCTAGTTTTGTTCACGATAGGTTTTTCCCCATTGCCCTACTTGTCGTCCCTTTCTCCTCTTCACTCTCTCAATTGATTTTTAACTCCCAAACTATAATACTTTGAATTTCTATCATTTCCAAGCATTAAACCTCTCTAAATCTTCAAGAAAACACCAAAAATTATCTCCAATTTCATCATCTTATCCACTTGTGGGTTTTCCAGATTTGCATCAAAAACTCATTATTCCTCTCATTAAAGCCTCGAATTCATTAGAGCCTACTACGAGTTGAAGGAGGAGCTAGTTCAAGCTCTCGGTTTTCAGCAAAAGTTGATAATCGGTGAGTGTTTTAGAATTACTGCTCGTAGATGATTCATTGTGTATTTGGGAATTTAGAGGTAGCCTAAACCCCTACTCTAAATTCCAAGTGTAAGTGTTCTTTTACCTATGTTAAATATGTGATAAATATATTTGTGAATTGTGATAAAGTGAATTATGATGTGATGAAATATGAACATGTTGTGATGACTGTTTGACGGTAAATATGTGGGTATGTTATTCATGCCATGTGACAGTGTGTATAATGTGCCAATGATATGATTATGTGATGAATATGTGCAGATAATCGATAAGTAATATTTGATGACATTATGCATATTTTTGCATTGTGACTTAATGAGACCGTTGGATATAGTTAGCATGCCATAGGATTGTGAGTACTCACTTATATGTGTTGTGATATAAGAGGCGCTGAGGCCTAAGGACAGTTTTGGAGAGATAAGAGAATGTGAGCCAAGCTCCATTCATTGGGATATGTATGTGTGGTGTGTTTGAGAGCGTTAGCTACATGCTTTGCTTATGGGATATGTTGACTCTATGAGTCTACGTGTGGTGTGTTGGAGATCCTTGTATCTGATGAGTGGTGATAGAGTCCACTTTACGTTTCATAATCTCAAGAGCCAAATTATCATACATTGTGACTAAATGTAATTATATATGCTTATATGTGATTAATACATGTCAGAATATACAAATATATGCCTAAAAATTCCTATAAATAATGTGTAAAAGTATGCATGGAATATGACTAAATATGTGAATTACGATACTTAGTTAATGACGTTTTGGGAATATGTTGTATGTTGTTTGGTTGATGCATGACGATTTGTTTGCGTAGTGGTTGTTCTAAGCATTCATTGAGCTTGTTAAGCTCACCCACTCCAGTTTATCCTTTGCAGAGTAGTTGCATTCCCGGTGTGAGCGGTGTGGCCGTCGAGGGATTGATCCAAGCCATTCTTTATTCATTATAGTAGGTGTTTTGCTTATTCTAGTTCTAATGAATAAAAAGGCAATGTGGTAGACATGAATATCAGATTGTTAAGATGTATTTGGGATTATTTTCATAATATGTATGTTTGGAAGCATGTGGACTTGGATATGGTAATTGGACTATTAATTTAGACATTTTGATGCTTATGTGACTAGGTGAATGAAGCATGATGTTTAGGGAATAAGTTTGAAAGGTTTAAATGCTCTTGTATGTTGAACTTTTGTAACCTGAAGTAGAGGTATCAATATTAGGGATTTTAAAACGATACATCTGTATTTTGAAAGTGCAGGGAGTCATAATACCAATTTGGTATTGATACCTTATCCCAAATATCAATACTCGAGGTAATTATCAATACCTTGTGAAAGGTACCGGTATTTTTTGATGTTTTGAAATTTGGCAAGAAACAAAATGCTAGGTTGGTATCGATTTTCTAGGTGGTATCGATACCACTTAAAGGAAATATCGATACCATAGAGGCGGTATCAATACCTACATAACATTTTTGGGAAATTTTGATAAGTGGTCTTAATGCATGATCAATACCTATGTTATGCTATTTTATGAATTATTGGCATGGTTTATCAATAAAAAGTGATTGCGTAGTTTATAATTCATGATAGTTCTATGATGTTATTAATTGAAAAAAAAACAAAAAAAATGCATGAGGATTAACTTGTCATTTAGATGAACAAGTAGTGAGACTGTGGTGTGGCATCTCGATATTCGGCTTGGTGTCCAGGCTGAGATTGGGGTGTTACACATTTGGGCTGACGAATGCTCCTACAGTGTTCATGGATATCATGAACCACATTTTTCATCCATATTTGGATCGGTTTGTGGTAGTATTTATTGATGATATCCTGATATATTCAAAATTAGAGGAACATGACATGCATCTGAGTATTGTGTTACAAGTGTTGCGAGAAAAGAAACTACATGTGAAGCTCAATAAATATGAATTTTGGCTGATGAAAGTTGTTTTTCTGGGGCATGTTATATCGACCGAGGGAGTCTGTGTGGATCCCAAGAAGATTGAAGCTATATTGCAATGGAAGTCGCTGAAAAATGTGTTAGAAATTTAAAGCTTCTTAGGTTTAGTTGGTTATTATAGAAGATTTGTAAATGGATTTCCAAAATAGCATTGTCTATGATGAAGCTTTTGCAAAAGAATGAGCCATTTTTTGGACTAACCAGTGCCAAGAGAGTTTCGACAAATTGAAAGAGATGTTGACAAAAGCGTCGATTTTGACCTTACCCGAATCAAGGAAAGAATATATAGTATTCAGTGGTGCTTCACTTAGTGGATTGGGTTGTGTTCTGATGCAGGATGAAAAGGTAATTGCTTACACATCTAATCAACTAAAGTCACATGAATGTAATTATCCGATGCATGATCGAGAGCTAGTTGTTGTTGTGTTTGCTTTAATGGTTTGGGGGCACTATCTATATGGTGAAAAGTATTATACTTATACGGATCATAAAAGTCTCAAATATCTCCTCACCCAAAAGGAGTTAAATTTGAGGCAGCATCACTGGATTGATTTGTTGAAAGATTATGATTGTATAATTGATTATCATCTTGGAAAAGCAAATGTGCTAGCTAATGCTTTAAGTTGAAAGTCAATGGTTGAATTGAGATCGATGTTCACTTAGTTGAGTATATGTTATGATGGCAACTTGCTAGTTGAATTGAAAGTGAAATATATGTTCATTGAATAGATTAGTGAGGCACAACTTGCGATGCTAAGCTAGTAAAGATAATTGTCTTCAATTTCATAATCAAATTTGTATACCTGACAATGTTGAATTTAAACAATTGATTCTTCGTGAAGCCCAGAATGGCCCATTTGCTATGTATCCTGGTGGTGCAAAAGTTTATTGTAATTTACGAGAATTGTACTGGTGGCCAGGTATGAAAAGAGAAATTGTTGAATATGATGCAAAATGTTTGACTTGCCAGCGAGTGAAAGCTGAACATCAAGTTCCCTTTAGGTTGCCTTAACCTATTTCAATTTCTGAGTGGAAGTGGGAACAGGTTGCAATAAATTTTATTGTTGGTCTGCCAACTCTACCAAATAAAAGAAATGACATTTGGGTAATAGTTGACTGATTAACAAAATCTACTTATCTTTTAGTAGTGAGAATGAATTGGTCACTTTAAAAGCTTTTTTAAGTATATATCCGCGAGATAATAAGACTTCATGGTTTACCAATGTCTATTATTTCAGATCGAGATCCTCATTTCACTTTAAGATTTTGGAAGTAGTTCCATAAATCATTGGGCACGAGGCTGAATTTCAACACTACTTTCCATTCCCAATCTGACGACGAATCAGAATGTATTATCTAGGTATTGGGAGACATGCTGGGAGCCTGTATCATTGAGTTTGAAGCTAGTTGGGAATGTTATTTTCCTCTAGCAGAATTCTTTTATAATAACAGTTTCCAATCAAGCATTCAAATGGCTCCGTATGAAGCTTTGTATGGTCGACGATGTTGAACACTTTTGTGAGCAAGAGAAAGATGATTGGGCTAGATATAATGCAAGAAATGGAAGATAAAGTGACTATCATACCTGGTTCTCATTAAAGTCCCAAAGTTAAGGCAAAACTGGGAGTTAATTGAATAAAATAATAAGTCAGTGGGCTCTATTGCAAAACTTAAGAAATTTTGTGGCTGGTTGGTAATTAGTTGAGTTTTAATTTTGGTCAATTAAGATGGAACCAGCTGGTTCCTTAGAGGGAGACAAAATGATTATCAATGGATTGCTTAATTGGGGCTTTGGTAACCATGCGAGAAGGGTTATATATATGTAAGAAGCCTTTTTCAGCAAATGGAATTCTTCTCAATTATGTTTACATTTTCTTCTCTTATGCATCATCTTTTTCGGTTGCTCCAAAGAAGAGAATGTAAAGGAGAGACTTGCATGAGGTAGTGACTGTGAGGTTTAAGTTTGAAATGTGGTGAATCTGATGAATTGGGAAGCTTATGATCTTACTATATTCGTGAAATTGAGAAAAAAAGAAGTTAAGGGTTTATGAAATCTTGGGAAGCTTTTGCATAATAATGGATTCTGGGTTTTAAGGTTTGAACACCTTCAATTTAACCGGTATATTTGGTTGTCATGCTTAGCTATTAGGACGAAGGAGGCTCTGGCATTAGGAAAGGCTAAGCTGACGAGGACGAAGGATAGCATGTGAGTTTCTGTACTCCACCTTTGGGTATCAGCTGGTTATTGTGCTATTTTTATGGTATGCTTATATGATTTCTCTGAGTTCTATGGTTGCATATGATTACGGTGAATGAGAAAGTCATGCATGCATAAGGTTGCGTTAATGTATGAATGACTGCAAGTATGATTTTTGACCTATGTGATAGAACTGTATATAGATGTATTGATATGTGGTGTAGTCCTTGTTATAATAGTGTATGGAATATTATGCGTGAAATGTATGTTATAAAAATTAGGAGTACGAATGGAGTTACTTTGACTGGTTAGATGAAGATAGGAAAATTTTGCATAATAGAGGAATGGACGGATTGAAAGGGGATTCAATGGTGTTCGACAACATTGTGGAATGGTTATCTATTGGCTCTTCAGAGTGACACTGTGTAAGTGATATATAGGCTCTTCGGAACGACACTGTGTAAATAGTATACATGCTCTTCAGAGTGACACCGTGTAAACGATATACAGGCTCTTCGGAACAACACTGTGTAAACGGTATACATGTACTTCGGAGTGAAACTTTGGAAGAGCTTTACTAGCTCATCAAAGTCAAAAGACCGTGGTTAGCCATGACATGATCCAGTGGTGAATAGGTGCACCGTATTACGAATTGGGGTTTCCATCGGGGCATATAAGTTGAATTTAATGTATGATTCAAGGGGCAAAAAAGTCTGACAAAATGGTTATAGCACGTATGGGAACGCCAGCAAACAGGCCTAAGAGGTCCCAACAAAATGTGAAGGTAAGAGGAACTGGTAGAAGCGTTTTAAATGCGGGCATATGTGAAAAGAAGGGATATTTCCTTCAAAGTATTTGCAAATAAGTATCCGCCATTAAGAGTCCTCCAAAGTTGACGTATGGAGCGGTGGAAATGTGCAAGTGTACACAATCGCAACAAGTAATAAAGTGACAAGTAAATGTCGAGTTATCGTACCCACAGGGACTGTAAAAGAATTATTTATGAGAATGATTTCAAACACTTTGGTGAAGGGAAAATAATTGGATTTAAGAAATATTTAAAAACTAAAAAAAACAAAGTAAAATAAAATAAAATAAAGTTTTAATGCACGATTTCAAAAGCTGGTTTTAATCAAGATGATATAATTGTGTTGGATTAATTACATTTCTTACCTTAGAATTATTAAACTTATGCTTATGCTTGTTACGAATAAATCACGGCAACTCGGTATTTTGCTAACTTATGAACATATTTACAAATCAAAATTCCATTCATCTCTTGTACATATTCCTATGTCATTTCGACCGATAAAACAGATTTATAAAAGTAAACATGTTATTGCACATACATACTTATTAAATTAAACAATCTCTCGCATATTCCTATGTCGATTCAAACGATTAATTCAACTTAATAAGCATATAAAAGACTATGTGAGGTAACAAAGTATCCTTACCTTGAAACAGTTTAATCACAAAAATCTTGCAAGTTATGCAAGGCATATGTATCGCCAAATACAATGCTAATCTAATCTTCAACTACCTTAGAAGAATTAAACATGCACTGATTAAGTACTGTGTCCATTAATTACAATTTCAACGCGTTTAAATAATTAATTCTTTAGTTATCTAAACAATCATAATGCCAGAATAACTTAGGCATGATTTTACTTAATCAAGCATTTTACCGAGGCCTGTAACAGCATAAACACAATTTTAATAGTTTAAAAGGACATCATGCAATCAACCCAACACGAATTAAATTCAAGCTAAGCTGATTAAATTAACCATTCCAATAGCATAAATATTCAAAAACATGTTTTTCAGAACAACAACGAAATTTAAAGAGATGGGGAACAAGAAGCAAATCCGGTGTTTCTCCGTGGCTTGACTGATTGCTCCGTTCTTCGTCCTCCGTTGTCCTCGGCTATCAAGGTGGCTTATGAACACTCTAATTGCTGCTCAATTATGGCTGAAGAAGACCCCTTTCCCAAGTGGAGAAATTGGCACAAGAGCAAGGAAATAGGAAAATGAAAGAAGAATTGAGAGAGGAGAGAAAAGTTGTGAGAGAAGAGATGTGAATGAGAGATGAGGGATGCTTTGAATGATCAGCCAATGGGGGTATTTATAGCTGAATGTGGCAGCTGAAATTTGCTAAAAATAGCAGCCAAAGAGCCACACCTTGGTTGGCCACCCATGTGGCAAAGTTGATGGCTTCAACTTTGCTAAATATGGCTTGGGGCAAATCTACAAAGCCACTAATTGTGGAGGGGTTGAATGCAACTTTGACAAGTCTTCAAGGGCCTCTTTGCAAGCTCAATTAATCAGCTAATAAGCTGATTTGGGTCAGCATATGGACGGTTTTGGGCAGCCCAATTGGTGGCTGGTTCGGTTCACTGAATTCGGTTCAACCAGTGCGGTTTAACTAGACCCTTTTTTCCATAATTAATTAATAATAATTTATTTAGCCCAAATTAAATTGGGAATAAATTAAAATTAATTATATTATGATTTAATATTCATAATCGGACCGTCTTGGTCTGGAAATAAATGTGCCTCGATACTTCAAAATTGCTTCTCGAGTTTATTCTTCGAGTAGTGTCTGCCGAGCAAATTTTTGCTCTTTGTGCGAATCTGTCGAAACTAGTCAAAATTA
Source organism: Gossypium sturtianum (assembly GCA_025698515.1). Classification (NCBI taxonomy): domain Eukaryota; kingdom Viridiplantae; phylum Streptophyta; class Magnoliopsida; order Malvales; family Malvaceae; genus Gossypium; species Gossypium sturtianum. Next base: position 114,173,490 of record CM046948.1, on the reverse strand, counting down.
ATCAAAATTAACTATAAAATTAATTAAAATTCATCATGTTCATATTTTTAACACAATTTAATTATTTTATAGTATTTAATTATTTTTCGACAAGAATTTAACCGAAATAGCACAATTTTAAGTTAAAAAGGGCATGTAAAAACACGTAATATTTCGTGTTTCCAACGTATAAACCATCATTGGCTATGAAGTAATGAAATAGTTCTTTAGGTTTCAAATTCTAAGTGTTTATTGATAAAGAGGTCGCCAGAAAAGTGGAAGGTCTTCCAAGGGCTATCTTAAGAAGAAAGTTCGCCAAGGAATATCTTAGGCGGAATGTCCGCCAGGGGTTGACTGTTCAATAAAGTCCACCAAGATTTAACAAATGAGGACGATGTCTGATGGGATTATCTAGCATGTGAAATCCATTAAAGATTTTCTTAAAAATGGGAATTTCATCTTATACAATCTAAAGAAGAGGTAGTCTACTGGGGACATCTGTTTATAGGAGTATCTTGTTGGATGATCCGAAGACGGAAAGTCTTGTGGGACCATCCTACAAGTACGAGTTCATAAGGGAAAAAGGGTACTTGACTTTCAAGAAGATTTTATATTCAAGGGTCATATACGACGATATTAGTAAATGGGTTTTCCTTTAAAAGAAGTTATATGCACGAGCTAAGATGATGAATTTCAGAATGATGCAGTAAGTCGATACTGATTTCAATATGAAATGAAGGGATCAAGGCAAGAATCCTTCATGGTGGCGAGGTATTTGTAAGTCCGCCAAAGGTCATCGACAATTTGTATAACTGCTTGCGAGGTTATCTTTTGCTGAGTCAAATCAGCAAGGTAAATAAAAGTTGAAGATGAAGCCAAACAATGTCAAGTCTCAAATGTGGTGTCAAAAAGAGGATATTTTCACCTAAATCCACCGATGTGTTCACCAATGATTCATTCAAGAAGAACGTATGGGTGTTGTCTACGCTAGTTTATTTGCCAGAATTTGTTATGGCAAATCGAGGTCTTTCTGGCACTTAACGAACTTGTTTTCTAGTGTTTTTATTTGTCTTTAGTTCATTTTCGATTTTTATTACTTTATGTTTAAATTATGCAAAATAATTATTTTAAAACTATTTTGAGCTATGTTATGACCTAATAGGCTACTACGGGCTTAGGGAAGATTTAACGGCTCTATCTAGTGTCTAAGACACTATTTTTGGGCTTAAATGATGAATGACAACTGCAACATCATGACACCAAGGAGTGGTGTAGCAAAACCAAACTTCGAAGCCAAAAATATCCAGAAATTTAAAGCAGTGTCTCGACACCCAGTGTCTCGACACCGAGCTATGATTAAGAAAATTAAGCATGGGTATTTTTTTCCACATAATGTAAATTAGATATTGAGACTGTTTAGTAACCCTAATTGGTTTAGATCATAAACTCTATAAATAGGCATGTTAAACCTCATTTTAGGGGGCTTGGCCAAGTGAGTCACTTAGTTATTTTTAGGGTTTTACTTTAGTTTTTATTTTCTTTCAAGTTAGTCCTCTAAATACTTTTTGTTATTGTTAACTTGGATTCAATTTGGATCCAAGGTTTTCATTTAATAGTTTTTTTTGTTATTTTCTTATGGATTCCAATTGCAATCGAAGTGATCTTCGTGACTTCTAAAGTAGATTTCGCTTCTGAGCCAAAATCTTTATCAAAACAGACTTATTTCTCTATTCCCTACTTTTATTTAATTTATTGTTTTGTATGCTAAATATGAGTTTAGGTATTATTGCATCTAGATCCATGAGTGGCTAATTTCCTTAGGGAGATTAAAGAACGGATGTGTGACTAATTAACAAATGAATTAGGGTTGAAATCCAAGTTAGTTGGTTATAATTATGTACGATTAAACCCTAGGAAGTTGCGCCCCTAAGAAGTAATTTAGAATAAACGAGATCGAGAGATAAGTTTACCGAGTATATCATAATTTATCCCTGTCAAGAAAGTGAGGCCGAGAGGTAAGCGTGTATTGATAGATTAGTTACTTAGTTAGAGGCCGAGAGGTAATAACTAGTTAATTAATAGCTAGCTCGATAAAACTCGAGTTCTGAAGTTAATTAGGAACACTGAAGTGAGTTCATCTCCTGCTTGTTTTTATTGGATTAAATTTTGATTATTAATTGAAGATTTTTAGTTTTAGATAATTTTATGTTAGTTTAATTAATCCATTTTAATTTGGTTTTCGTAATATAAATTTGAATTATTATTTAGCCCTATTAGTGTAGAGAGTTAATTTAGGTTTAATTCAACCTCCTTTGGGTACTATCCTCGCAATGCTTCCTGGAGTGTTTTGTTGTAACACTTAATTATATTACAATTTGACTCTTATACTTGCGGACACTATTGTTTAATTAGATATTTATTTGCTGAAGTATTTCAAGTCCAGAAGTTCGCATGTCTGGCAGTGTTCAAGTGGTTGGCATCGTTACTGAGGAGGTTTCGACATTAGACTTGAAGTTACATTTTCTGCATTTGATAGGATAAATAGGAAAGCTTAGGATTATAGATATGAATTTTTATTTTTATTTGATTTTTGATTTATTTGATTTTATTTTATTCTCTTTTTTCAATGTATGAACTGGAGGGGAACTATCCCAATCGAGACACATCCTGAACCCGAGAGATATTTTAGACAAGCTCGTCAGTAAATGCAAAACAATCCACCTGTAGTGGCTGACTTGCTATGAGGAAACCCACTGTTCGAAGAAAAAACCGAACCACCAGCATAGTTTTGAAGAGAGCCACTAATGGCTCAACTAGAGAGGATGTTGCGTGAATATGCGATAACCTACTTCAGATGCTGTTCGAGGTAGTATCGAGCCAGCAATTAATGCAAACAATTTTGAGATTAAGACGACCACCATCCAAATGATACAAAATAGTTTGCAATTTTGGGGTAATGATAAACCGAAATAGTAACATATTCTAGGCCCACATTTAGTATGCTTTTGGATGAATTATCCTTTGATTTATGTAAAAAGGTGCTCTTAATCCTTTCTTTTCATGTCTTATACTCAGGAAAGCACCCAAGGATAAAAACAACGAGAAACGGGCTCAAAACGGATCAAAACAGACCAAAGAGGAAATCGACACGGCCTGGACTTGGATCCACACGACTGTGCCAAGTCAATCATCTAGAACACGGTCTAACCCCGACTCACACGGCCGTGTCTCATTAAAGAAATCAGAACACGACCTGGCCACGATTTACACGGGCGTGCGCCATGGCCGTGCCTCTGCCGTGGAGAAGAGCAATTTCATTCGGGAAAGAATACTTACGGAGAAAGAAACGTATTTCAAAAGCCTATAAATACACCCTAAGGATGACCTAAAAAGGGGAGCCCAAAGCCATCGTCTAGGGGCGCCGTGCTAGGCCAGAGAAGGCAGATTTGTGGGGATTCGCTCAGGGATAGCTAGTTGATTCATCTCGAGAAGCCAGAATTATACTCAAGACGGAGGATCTCTTCTTCAATTCCTACAGGGGGTTTTAGGGGTTTCTTATGTTTTGTTTTATCTTTTCTCTTGAGATGTTTTCCTTTATTGTCATGAACTAAACCCTTCGGATACCCGAAGGGGATGAAACCTATGATGAATCTTGTTATTGTTTTCTGAATTATATGATAAATACTTAGTTTGTTCTTAATTATGTGAGCTTAATCCAAATTTAATGTGCTTAGGTGGAGGAGGAATAGACCCTGCCTAAGAGTAGATCCAACATAATTAAGCGGAGTTGATCGCACGCCTAGAGATAGGGTGACGAGATTTTGCCGGATTAGGGTGAAACCTAATATGGGAATCCACATGATCGATTCATTGCTATTCTAAGGGGTTATTATAAGAGAACGAGAGTTCCACTAATTAACCTAGGGTTAGACGTTATTCGCCTCGAGAGAGGGGTTTAATATACGTTAGGGAGTCTTACGGATCAAACTAAGTGAATAAATCATATGGTTGGTGTTAGATAACAAGTGAAGTCTAGGTGGATTCTTCCTAGGGTATCGTCTAAATCAACCGAGTTTTTCCCAAGTTATTTTCCAAAATCGTTCTTCTTTGTCTTAGAGTCTTTAGTTTAGTAGTTAATTAATTTAGATTAATAAACAACTTCACTTATTTTAGGCTAAATAATAAAAAGAAATTTAGTATTAGTACTTTTAGTTCCTTTGGGTTCGATAATCCGGTCTTGCCTAAGCTATACTATCGTTCGATAGGTGCACTTGCCTCAATCGTTGTCGAGTTAGTTTCGTGTTCGATCATTCTTTTATAAATTTTAAAGTTGTGATTCACAGCGATCAAGTTTTTGGCGCCGTTGCCGGGGAACTAAAATATTAAGAAAGCTCTATTTTTGTTACTTTAGCCATTATTTTTATTTTTTGCAATTTATTTTTATTTTTAGTTTTAATTTTTAAAAGTTGCTAAATTTTCTTTCTTTCTTTTCCTAGCAGTACCTCTAGTTTATGACTAGAAGGAACCCGAGAGGACCTTTAGAATACGACAGGTGATATTAAAGCTACCGCTCGGAGAAATCGCCAGAAATTAGGCGAGCCCTAAATTACCAAGGAGAGCGAGAAGACAGATCCAATCCTATCGAAGGGATGGCGAAAATAATCTTCCACCACAAGATGTGGCGAGAAAATAATGCTCCTCGTACTATGTTTGATTATGCTAAACCTCATTTAACAGAGCCGAATCAAGTATTGTTAGGCTCGCTATAGCTGCTAATAATTTTGAATTAAAGCCTAACACTATACAAATGATTCAACGATTTGTTCAATTTGATGGTTTGCGGGATTTAAGATCCAAACGCTCATATAGCTAATTTTTAGAGTTTCGTGATACCTTCAAAATAAATGGCATTTCTGATGATGCCATACGACTTCGGTTATTTCCCTTTTCATTAAAGAATAAAGCTAAATAGTGGTTAAACTCGTTACCACGAGGGTCAATCACTACATAGGAACTTATGACCGAAAAATTTTTATTAAAATATTTCCCACCGGCCAAAATGGCCAAATTACGTAATGATATATCTTCTTTTGTGCAGATGGATTTAGAGACATTATACGATGCATGGGAGAGATATAAGGATCTCTTGAGAAGGTGTCCGCACCATGGTTTACCTTTGTGGCTCCAAGTCCAGACTTTCTATAACGGTGTAAACCCCTCAACGAGACAACTAATTGATTCAGTCGCCAGTGGAACCTTGAATAATAGAACTCCTGAGGCGACCTACGAGTTTATTGAAGAGATGTCATTTGAATAACTATCGATGGCAAGTTACAAGAACAAGGCCAACAAAAACGGCCGAAGTTTACAACCTCGACGTTAGAAGAACCATGCTATCAAATCGGTAGAGTTGATGAATAAAAAGCTTGATAGTTTGTGTTCTTCGCAGTACATCCACCATGCAAAGGCGACGCAAGTGGAACTGTGGTGAATCCTGAGTACCCACCCTACCAACCAGGCACAGAGAGCGAACAGATGAACTATATAGGTAACAATTTCAGATCTAATAATAACCCATATAGTAATAATTATAATCCAGGTTGGAAGAACCACCCAAATTTTTCGTGGGGAGGACAAGGAAATCAAGGAAATCAAAGACAACAACCTCCTCAAAATTTCCAAAATCAGCCCTATCCACAAGAAAGGAAGTCGAATCTTGAAGAGACGTTGAACAAATTCATAGCATCCACAGAAGCCCGTTTCCGAAAGACTGAGTCAACACTTGATGACCAACAAACATCGATCAAAGTGATAGAGAAACAAGTTGGAGAACTCACTAAGACAGTTGGACAACTTATCGAAATGGTTTCAAAATTCGATCGGTGATTTTCTCTAAAGCAATGTAAGCGTGTAAAGACGAGTTACATAATCGAGGAGTGGAAAGGAGTTAGTTGAACCAAAGAAAAAAATACTACATGAAGATGACAAAGCAAAGGATACGAGAGTTGGGGATGTAACTCCAAAACGCAAAGAAAGTAAACCACCAATCCCATATCCAGCGCAGTTAAAGAAAGAACAATTAGACGCCCAATACGGTAAGTTTCTTGAACTGTTTAAACAGATACATATTAACTTACCTTTTGTTGAAGCCATTTCATAGATGCCGACGTACGCAAAATTCTTAAAGGAACTCCTAACGAATAAAAGGAAGCTTGAAGAAGTTTCCATGGTGGAGCTTAATGAAGAATGTTCAGCCATCCTCCAAAATAAGCTACCAACCAAATTAAAAGACGCAGGAAGTTTTACTATTCCTTCTTTAATTGGTAGTTTAAATATTAAAAAAGCATTAGCTGATCTAGGTGCCAGTATTAATTTAATGCCTTATAAAATGTTTAAACGACTAGATCTTGGGGAACCAAAACCCACTAGGATGAGTATTCAGTTAGCTGATAGATCTATTAAATACCCTAGAGGAGTTATCGAGGATGTCTTGGTAAAAATCGATAAATTTATTTTCCCCGTTGATTTTTTTGTGCTTGACATGGATGAGGACATTGAGGTTCCCTTAATTCTAGGGTGCCCTTTTTTAGCCACTGCAAGGGCTGTTATCGATGTAGGTGATGGTAAACTTGCATTAAGGATAGGCGATGAGGAAATTATTTTTCAAATTTATGATGCCATGAGATATTCTAGAGAACAAGATGATTCCTGCTATTTTATTGATACCACTGATCATATCATTCAAAACTCATTACAGGAAATTCTACATGATGACACGATGGAACTGTGTCACACTTAGGAAGAGGGGGGAGAAGATGAAGTCCACGACCTAAATTCAAAAATGTCATCATCAAGACAAATGGAAAAAGAAATCATTGAATTCGATGACAATTTAAAACAAAAACCCTCTGTTGATGAACCACCTAAATTAGAATTAAAGCACTGCCAAAACATTTAGAGTATGCATTCCTTGGGAAAAATTATACGTTACCAAAGAATTATCTCTTTGAGCTAGAACCTCAGGAAAAAGAGGAGTTGATACAGGTACTAAGAGAGCATAAAAAAGCCATAGCTTGGAAAATCTCTGACATTAAGGGAATAAGCCCAACATTTTGCACCCACAAAATTTTAATGGAAGACGAGTACAAGCCATGCGTACAACCACAAAGATGATTAAATCCCAACGTAAAAGAAGTCGTGAAAGCCGAGGTAATTAAACTTCTAGATGCTGGAATAATTTATCCTATTTCTGATAGCAAGTGGGTGAGTCCTGTGCAGGTTGTCCCAAAGAAAGGAGGCATGACCGTGGTAGCTAACGAAAAGAATGAACTAATTCCTACCAGGACAGTCACAGGTTGGAGAGTTTGCATAGATTACAGGAAGCTAAATGACACCACTAAAAAAGATCACTTCCCTCTACCCTTCATTGATCAAATGCTAGAAAGGTTATCAGGACATATGTACTATTGCTTCCTAGACAGACTCTCCGGTTATTTCCAAATCCCAATAGCACCTGAAGATTAAGAGAAGAAAACGTTCACATGCCCATACGGTACGTTTGCTTATCGTATAATGCCTTTTGGATTATGTAATGCTCCTGCTACTTTTCAGCGTTGCATGCTAGCAATCTTTGATTAAATCGTGGAAGATATTATAGAGGTATTTATGGATGATTTCTCAATTTACGGTAATTCTTTCCATCTTTGCCTTAAAAATTTAAAACGAGTCTTGATGAGATGTGAGGAAACAAACCTTGTTTTAAATTGGGAGAAATGTCACTTTATGGTACAAGAGGGAATTGTATTAGGACATAAAATTTCTAGTAAAGGGATTGAGGTAGATAAAGCAAAGATTGAAACCATAGATAAATTACCTCCTCCTAGTTCAGATTAAGGCCATTAGAAGTTTTTAGGAAACGCAGATTTTATAGAAGATTCATTAAGGATTTTTCTAAAATAGCTAAGCCTTTAACAAAATTACTAGAAAAAGATGTTCCTTTCAATTTTGATCAGGAATGTTTAGACGCATTCAATATCCTAAAGGATAAACTCATAAATGCTCCGATTATAATTGCACCTGATTGGAATCTACCCTTTGAACTAATGTGTGATACAAGTGATTTATGAAGAGTGTGATTCTGGGACAACGAAGAGGCAAGCATTTTCAGCCAATCTATTATGCTAGCAGGACTTTGACACCCGCACAGGAAAACTACACCACCACGGAGAAAGAACTGCTAGCTATAGTTTTTGCTTTTGACAAATTTAGACAGTATTTATTATTATCTAAAGTTGTCATTTTCACTGACCACTCAGCTCTTTGTTATTTATTAACTAAACCTGATGCGAAATCACGACTCATAAAATGGATTTTACTTTTACAAGAATTTAATTTGGAAATACAGGATAAGAAAGGAGCTGAGAACCTTGCAACTAATCACCTCTCTAGACTCGAAAACCCCCATATCGAAGAACTAAATGAAGGAGAGATAAACGATTCATTCCCAGAAGAACAACTCTTTTCGATAACTCATTCTGAGGTACCATGGTTTGCGGATATTGCAAATTATTTAGCTACTAACATCTTGCCAAAAAAATTAACACATCACCAAAAGAAGCGATTCTTTGTTGATGCAAAAAATTATTTTTGGGAAGATCACTTTCTTTCTCGAATATATGCAGATCGGTGTAATTCAAAGATGCGTTACAAGGATGAAGCAAGTAAGATTATAGAACATTGCCATTCAGACCTTCGGAGGACACTACTGATGGCATTAAGACAAAGCACATAAGATACTTGACTCAGTTTTTATTGGCCCACTCTATTCAAGGATGCCAATAGGTATGTCGCTTCATGTGATAAATGCCAAAGAATGAGTAATGTCTCTAAACGTGATGAAATGCCTCAAACATATATGCTATCATGTGAAATATTTGATGTATGGGGTATTGATTTTATGGGTCCATTCCCTAGTTCATTCGGAAATAAATACATCCTAGTGGCGATTGATTACATGTCAAAATGGGTGGAAGCCAAGCTCTACCTACTAATGATGCTAGAGTAGTAGTTAAGTTCCTCAAGAAACTGTTTCTCTTGATTTGGAACGCCTAGAGCTATCATTAGTGATAGGGGCACTCATTTCTGTAATACTCAATTTGACAAAGTCTTAAAAAAGCATGGAGTACACCACAGGATAGCTACCCCATATCACCCTCAGACCAGTGGGCAAGTTGAAGTAGCAAACCGAGAACTTAAGCGCATTCTAGAAAAAATGGTTGAGTCAAACATAAAAGATTGGGCATTAAAAGTAGATGATGCCTTATGGGCCTATAGAACAGCATTTAAAACCCCTCTAGGGACATCCCCACACAAACTTGTATACGGGAAAAGTTGTCAACTACCATTCGAGTTAGAAAGCAAAGCTTTTTGGGCCATAAAGTTTTTAAATTTTGATCTTAGCACTGCAGGAAAGAAAAGAATGATGCAGATGAACGAGCTAGACAAATGGAGAGCTAAGGCCTATGAAAACTCGAAACTATACAAAGACGCAACTAAGCGACGCCATGACGCTCGTCTAAGAAAGTCGAAACAATTCGAAGTAGGGGACTTGGTCCTACTGTACAACTCAAGGCTTAAATTATTTCCTGGGAAGCTGAAATTGAGATGGTCAGGCCCATTCACGATTAAAACAATTTTTCCATACGGCACAATCGAGGTAACTCACCCCACTAAGGGCACATTCAAGGTAAATGGTCACCGACTAAAAATTTATAATGGTGCAGATTTTAGAGATATGAGAGAGGAGCTTCTACTCTAGGAACCTTCTTTTAGAACCGAAAATAGGGAAAGTCTAGCTTAAGACTATAAACAAGCGCTTCTCGGTAGGCAACCCGAGCACTAACTTCCCTAACATTATACTTTTAACTGTTTAGCATCTAACTTCATACTCATTAATCTAATAAAGTGTAGGTTCTAGACCATATAGCCTTGCACACGGGCGTGCCCGTGGCCGTGCGGAAGCCAGGGGACAAACCATAGGCGTGCTAGCGACCGTGCACGACAAAGAAGAATCTTTTTCCTCAACACGGGCTGCGATAATATCCCACGCCCGTGCCGACTACCTGTGCGAGGTTACTGACTTATTAAACACGGGTTAATCACGGTCGTGCCTACTAACTGTGTGAGGTTACTGACTTGTTAAGCACGGGAGAAACACGCCCGTGCCACCAAATCGTGTGAGGTTACTGACTTATCAAGCACGGGCGTGTCATAAGCAACACGACCGTGGCAAATCCACCTGAACGCGCCTAAAATTTGAAATCGTGAAAAACACGGGCGCATAAAAATCAAACACGGGTGTGGCCCATGCCCGTGCTCGTATCCCTATTTAAGCATCTTTAACTGTCTCCTTTCCCCCAAATCAACCCTAAACCAAATTTTAAGCTTCATCCCTCTCAAATCCGGCCACATTCAACCCCTTCACCACCGAAAACCCTCAACCTTCTTTTCTTTCAAGAAAACCACACTAAAATCGTGAACACGCCTGCGCCACCACCGTGCTGCAGGAAAAACACGCCCGCGCCACCACCGTGGGCCTAAAGAAAACCTCACAGCACCACTGTGCTCCGCCCGTGTCCAGCCGATTTGCACCATCACGACCCCTGGTGTAACACCCCAAACCCGGCCCAAACACCCCGACCGGATCTGGCATGTCACTAAGAAGATTTTAGAAAACTTGTCGCATTTATTATTTTTTTTAAAGCATAGTTTAAACGTTTATCGGGAAAAACTTAATAATTTGAAAATTTTGCAAAAGAAATAAATTTTAATTAATGCCTTAATGAATAAAAACCAAAATTTTGCCTCTGAGTTCTATTATTTAAACACATGCCTTAATTTCAATTAATCATAAAATCTAAATGTATGGAAACCCGAAAACGAGCACATAAAACCAATAAACAATAGTCGGTGGCCTTATTACAATAAAATATAAAACCAGACAAATTGAAAATACTAAGGGAAAATAATTAAAACAACGTCCTTTATTGAACCAAAATAAATCCATGCATGGCCACCTTGCTCTCCTCTCCAGCCCGGTCCGATGCACTAAGTGTTACTTGAAAAATGTTAACAACGGGGTGAGTCACAAGACTCAGTGTGCAATCCCTCGTGCACCATCAGACTGGGCCTTAGCCCCACAGAATCAGAATAACAGAATATCGCATATCAGAATAAACAAAGCCCATCCCAAATCCTAGATCCATCCGCTACACACCACCCTTACCTGCCGATCACACCAAATGGGGATTTCTACAATCACCCTCACCGCTACACACCACCGATGGCAGTCATGCTGCAGTTAGCTGCTAATCGTCAGATTTGTGACATAGTCACCAGAACAGATCGTGGCAGAGCCACTACAATCAGATCGTGGCAGAGCCACCGCAACGCAGAACACTTCCCTTTCATCAATCACCCAACCCCGTGCATACATAGAAATCGGCATACATATAAAACATATCATCTCAACAGAAACATTCACTTATGAATGACAGAAATCACTAACCTGGTGGTTCGCCTTTACCCTCCACGGGTTTTCAACAACCATCTTTGAGATTTTGGCATTTAATGTAATATAGAATGATTCATGCATATATATATCAGACAACAAAGATGGTGTGAGAAATTACACACCTGATAACACGTAGTACTACTCTCTATGTCGATACCCTCGCTAATCGGATCTACTGCTCTTTGTCTACAACTTGCTCAAAAGCCGGAAGAATGCGAAGATAAAGTTTCCCCTACATTCGGCCAAGGATTATTATTTACCTGAATTTATATGTTTAAATAAACGAATCTCCTTACCTAAATCGATTAGATCCCGGAAGTAGGGTGATTCAAGTGCTACTGATTTAGGAACCTAAGCGATTAGCTCTCCTTTCGTTTTCTTCAAGATTCGGCATAAGCAGACACCACAGAAGGAATTCGGCAATCACAGAAGATGGGATCCAGGGATTTCGGCTTTTAAGAAAATCTCGGAAAAGATGAACGAGAGGAATACTGATGCGTTTTCGGCTTTTGGAAGAACTAGGAATTGAAAAGATGGGCAAGGAAGTAGATAGAGAGATTCAGCCAAAGAGTTTGAAAGAGAAGAGAAGGTAAATTGCAGGGGTTTCGGTTTCTGACAGAAAGAAAATAAAAAGAAGAAAAGATGATTCTAGTTACCGAAAAAGAGAGAAAACTTGAGACTATTCTCAGGAAACACAATGAAAAATTCGACACACCCCCCTTGCCTATACTGAACCGATTTTCCCCCTCTCCTTTGTTTGATTTTCGGCCAACTCTGCAACCAAGAGATGAGTCTTATCATTCTATCCCTTATCCTTAACAGAACACTCATCCAACAGAGACCTATACCACATCACTACTTCCCCTTTATCAGCATTATATCCACATAATTTAAAACATAAAATCCCCTATTTTGTAGCCACATTGCCATGCCCCACTAGCCTCCTTTAGGTGTCGAATTTGGCCCAAAACATGGGCTCCTTGCGGCCAAAACGTGGGCCTCTTCAACTGCTAGTGACGCCACCCTCTAGCTCCCTTGCAGCGCCACCTAATATTAGGCCACAAGCCCACTTTGGGTCTTTTAAACACAAATACCACCTTTTAAACCCTATATGACGCCACTTACCACTGGACTTCAAGCCCATTTGTGTCCTCTCTTCTCTAAACCTGCTTATGAGGCCTCACACTTGAGACTAGGGTCCACTAAGTGAGAAAATTAAATTTTTCCCTAAGGTCACCCCTAACTCTAAGGCTTCAATTAATCCCGATACTATCTTAATGATATTCTAAGTGATATTTAAATCTCAAAAATTTTAAACGCTCCCATTCCAAAGGCCCATTGGGCCCAATTCTTCTAGGCCCAAATTTAGGGTGTTACAATTCTACCCTCCTTAAAGAAATTTCGTCCTCGAAATTTCCAACTAACTATTAATCGTACTACCCAAGTCTCACCACCATGCTTTCGCTGCGCACTCTAATTCTAAAGCCAAAATAAACACTTAGTATACTATGGTAGAGTACACACCGGTATTTGCATCTAGAGCATCCTCGTCCCCTTGGCGACGTGCTGCATAGACCAAAGCTAGCTACCTCGCCTCAGCATAACCTACACCTCCACGACCATGTCCTGTGCCATTGCCACCATTGACTTGACCACGACCCCTTGGTGGTTGTTGACCACCTCTTCCTGGCTGTGCATTCCCTTGGCCCGTGGGCCCTTCACTGCCCCGTTGCTGTGGACAATTTCTAACTTGGTGGTCCGTAGATCCACACCTAAAGCACTTCCCACTGCCTGCCCAACACTCGCCTACATGGAATTTACCACATCGAACACACTCCTGTGTCTTACCAATAGCAGCAGGTCTCTCTTCCCGCCTCGGCCCGTCTGACCTAGGCCTTTTTTGAGTATGCCCAGCTGCCCCTAACGATCCAAAATTCCTGTTACTTCCATCCATCTCTATCCCGATTTAGTTTCTCTGTCCGCTTCACCTCCTCAGATATTTTAGCTTTCTCAACCAAGACAGAAAAGTCCCTTTCTCGCTGCGGTGCTACCAACACTCTCAACTCATCCCGCAATCCATCTTCGAACCGTACACAGCGCTCATAGTCAGTCGCTACAATTCCCCGAGCGTAACGGCTCAAACGTAGAAATTACGCCTCATACTTAGACACAGATTTACTTCTCTGCACCAAATTCAAAAATGCCTTCCTCTGTGCATCCACATAGCTGGCCCCAACGTACTTTCCCTGAAATGATTCCTTAAAGAAATCCCAGTCAATCCGGTCTGCGGTAGTACCCTCCTTTACCGTGAGCCACCACTGATAAGCCTCGTCTCGAAGAAGAGACACGACCCCCTTCAACTTCTCCTCTACAGTGAAGTCAAGGTCATCCATTATACGCTCACTTGCCTCTAACCAATACTGTTTGTATTAGGGGCTACGCCGTAAACACCCTAAACATCTCGCTCCGTTGGCTCGGAGTAATTCCGACACGCATTTTCGAGCTCTCGAACTCGTGCTCGCCCCAACAACTCTTTCGAGGACCTGCAACATCGCCTGAGATACCGCATCATCTCCGGGCGCCTGGTCCCAAAATTCTCCCTCCACAGCTGGCATATCCGGCATCTCGTTTCCTGACCCGTGGTCAGACCCTGCTGGCTCTAACACGGTCATCCTACCCCTACCACGACCACGCAGTGGACGTCCTCGACCCCTTGCACTCATTCTTCCGATTGACGTTTATCTGGTTAGAAATTTTATGAATTAATAGTTTTCTTCCACTGATTAACCACGAACAGTCTTATGAACAGTAGTTTAAGAGTAGTTCTTTCGAATTCGGAATTACATCTACAAGTTTCAGTCTTAAGTTTGCCTCCTAGTTCTAGGAACCACACACATCAACCATCAACATACAGACGACATCCATGAACCCACATTCAACACATAGGGTATTTTAGTCATTTTACAAATATAAGGGTATTTGGTCCCTCTCGGGTTTTAGTTATGAACTTTGGCCCATAAACAAGTCCTCGCGGTTAAAGTGAACAAACACTATGCACCAGGTAGGATCTTAGAAAAGAGGAGGTGGGTCACTAGGACCGCTTAAGTACCAAGCTCTCACTAGATCCAATCCTAGACATGCATATGTCGGTTACCACACTCTAACTAATCGACTTGTCCACAGACATGTTTGATTAATAGATTAAGTCTTATGTGATTTAAGAGTTGTTCAGAACTAGGCCTAAAGTCCATTAAACCCTAGCATACTTGCCTACGTCCCCCATAAAACCCATATTACATCTTTACAGCCCATTAGGCCCAAATCTCATTCATATGGCCTACTAGGCCCAAAACAATTCCAGATCATGTAACATGCGTGACTAACTTAATACGTATGGCCAAACCAACCAATTTCATCTAACTTAGCCTCAAGGCCCACCGGGCCCGTTTAGCCACTTTCGGCTTTTTGGCTTTTCAGCATTGCCGATATCGTGTGTGTAGTGTTTGTACACACTTGGTAACCTTGCGTGCTGTGAACTCCTTAGTCACAAACCTACAATTGACATTACTAGCGATTAACCAAAGCTTTAACACATACTTATCAAAAACTGAAACCTCACCGTACTCTTACCGTGTGCCTCACGTGCTAGTAGCCCTTCCTTTGCTACTATTGGCGATTAACTTCTAGATCTGCACCCAAACACCTATATCGTCAACACCAAGTGACCCATATTGATCATAAGTCACCCCTATGAGCCACAATAGATTCGGTCATTTACTAAACGCTAATCGAGTCGAGAATACTTTATCGCCTTGATAGCAATCCTTACCTACCGCACTTGCGATTCTTTGAACCTTACCCTTGTTAATACATGGTAACGGCAAAGAGGGGTTAGATAGCCCTTCTGGCTTTCAACAAAATGTACTAAGGGAGTTAACAGAATACTTACCTAATCCAACCTTAGATCCTCGCGCCTACCAAACGAGATTCGACTTTTAACCTTGGTCGAGGGTAGATACCAACTCGATTTGTGATAGAGAAAAAGAACAAAGATTCGGCACTAATGGGGATTTTGGCAAGAGAAGATGATGGTAATTCGGCAATAGAAAAGTTTGGCTAAGAGAGAATTCGGCAAAAAGGAATGATGGTTTTTCTAACAATGGAAGAATTCAAAGAATGTAAGAATAGAATGAGGGGAGAAAAGAAAAGATCAAATGTGCTTATGTGAGGGTAACTACAGGATATTCGGTAAAGAAAAGAAAGACTAACTTATTTGAAAAACTCTCCAAATGCCGAAAGCCACAATGAAAATTCGTAATACCCCCTAAAAGACCCAAAAACAGCACTCATTTACCCTCCTAAGCCGAATTTATACACTTCCCACTTCCCACAACGGCACCAACTCTTCACACTTCTCAACTCCTAACTTTTCTCCCTGATAACTCCTTTATCCCTTCCTTAATTTTCTCTCATGAACACTTCCTTCAGAGTTCACATCCAACGCCACTACTAACCATCTAGAAGGCAAAAATTAAATTCCTAACAAAATACCATGCCACTACTCGAACCTTGGACTCCCTTGCCTGCTAATGACGCCACCTCCCTGCTCCTTAAGTTGCGCCACTTTGCCACTACACCACAAGCCCTTTTGTGTCATTTTTCTTCTTCATTTATTTAAAAGGCCTACTAACTGAAGTCACAGTTCCCTTGGGCTAAAACTAAAATTTTTCCTATACCCTTACTTGATCCCAGAACATCTCTAACACCCCTAGACACTCCAAATTCATTACCCTCAAAGCCCACATGCCAATTGTCTTTTTCTTGCTTACTTAATAATTTTCAAAGATCTAAAGCCCAAAGCCCAATAGGCCCAATACTTCTAGGCCCAAATTCGGGGTGTTACACCTGGTTCCCCCCACTACTTTATTTTCTTGACTTAAAGCTTGATAAATTTCATATTATGTCATATTATTTCGTTTTGTTTAAAGTTTTAATATTAAATATGATTTATTTTATTTTAGAACTTATTGAATGTTCATAATTAGTTATGTGTGCTATTTATCGTTATTAGATGGATTTCATATTCTCTGTTGATTAAAATCTTTTACAAACCTTCCTATGTGGAATTAGAATTGGTTGCTCATAGGTGAATAATTGTGTTTAGCATTTAAATATCTTGGGCCTAGATGACAATTTGGTACAACCATTACTTGAATATTCTTTATTCTCAGGTACAATGTCGTCATCACGAGGGAAACGAACCACGGCCGCACCAACTAAGAAAAGAAAGGTGTTCGGATCATCCTCAGCCAGCGCATCTTCCGAATTAAGACACCGCTTCCTCCAATTCTCTCAAGAAGCTCAGGAAAAACGATACAAGGCATTCTGGGAAAGACCTCTAGGAACCGGTAGATGCATTGACTGGAACACGGTGGAACAGGTCAGATTAGCAACCGATATTCGAGCCCTCATATTGACCGAGCCGTGGGAGTAATTTTTCTCTATCATTGACCCAACTTATTTGGAACTCACCCTCGAGTTCTACACTACTTTTACCTTACAGACAGTGATGGCCCAGTACGACGACCCGGGCACAGTGCAATTCCGCTTAGGAGGTACGGTACGTCGACTAAGCGTACCGCAATTCGGCACGGCACTCGGACTCTATACGGAGGAATTTATAGAGTAAAATCCACTCTCCGAGTTAGACCGTCAACTCAATCGCACTCCCGCTTATCGGGCCGGGCGAGCTTAGCACCCACCACTTAATGTCACGATCCCGATCGCTCAAGGCGACACGTTCTTGGCCCACCCCTACGATATATTCACGCCATTCTCGCCACACCATCACGGACGACGTGAGAGCACGGGGTGGTAAACCAAAGATGATGTCTACTACCTATCGTGCATGTCGGAAGGGCACGTTTTCGACTGGCATACTTCATCGCCGTGCGGTTCAACATCAAACAGAGTCGCACGGGAAGGGATTTTATCGATGGGGCCCTACATCACACGCTTAGCTCGGTATTTCGGACTCCTAACCAGCGACGAACAAACCTCCTCACTCACACTGATAGGGTAGATGGCCCCACAGGGCATCCAGACGATGCTACATATGAGGATGATCTAGCGTCGACGTGGAACCGATCCACCTCAATACCGATTAGCCCTACCCACTGACGAGGAGGAGCTCGAGGACGTGCGATGATGTCCCACTACCACAGGAGCCAAAGACTCCGAGCCGCCCACCCATGCAAAGCAGCCTTCACTTTCGAGACATTTCTGCATGCCTTAATCAGTTGAGCAATACTGTACTCAGCAATTCACTGACACAGCTCGACATTTTGACGGTATCGAGGCCACCCTCCAGCAGATTTGTCATCATTTCCACATCTCTTCACTAACACAATCGCAGAACCCAGCTGATGATGAGGACCTTTGAGTCCTTTTATTTTCCTTATTCTTAGTTTTCTTTTCTTTATTTTTAGTTCTTTCGTTCTAATTTTTATTTGTCTTAATTTAAACTCTTTTTCCGTATATGTTTCATACCCTTATTTTATTCATATTATCATTGGCTATCTAACCTTAGAGTATTACTAACACTGGCTTAATTTTGACCCCTAGACATCTAACTAATGACTTTACAGTTTCAATGGTACACTAAAAAATAACGAACAAATCACTAGGAGTAACTGACTGCTACATAAGTCATCTGTCACCTCCGACTCAAGGAATCCACCCATAATTCAGGAAGTTTCACTTCTCCCCATATCTTATGATTTTAGTATTATTGTGTTATTATCTAACTTTGTACATTGAGGGCAATGTCAATCTTAAGTGTGGGGAGGTGAATCTTAGATATGCCAAACTTTTTGCATTGTTCTCAAAATCCTGAATTTAGTCTTATTTTTAAGTAAATTACTCATATTACTAATTAGGATGAAATTTTTGATGATTTATGATTTTCATTGATATGTTTTAGATTAAGTCATTGATAATTGTGCATTGATAATTAAATTCTAAGAATACTAGAGAATCAAGCATGATAAGTCTATTTTTCAGAAATTAAAAATTTTCTAGGTTGTCGAACTGAGTTTAAATATTACTTTGAAGTTTGAAATTTACGAGGTTGACATAAAAAATACCCATAATTTTTGTGAGATTTTGAGCCTTATAGAGCATATGTTCTTTTTCTTGCTCACTTTATTGATTATGAGTATGTCAACACTGATTTGTTATTCTAGAACTTGCATCGATTATACATGTCGAGACCACACTTTTGATTTGATATACAGAGATGATAAAGGCACCTAGGATTTAACCCACTTACTCCATAAAAAGCCTACCTTAATAATTAACCCCTAGTGAACCCCTTTTAATCTTAACAACCCTATTTATTGACTCACCCACTAATATTAACCCGAAACCCTTTGTTTTTGTTATCACCATTCCTTTTGACTACCCTTATATTGAGATTTGATTTGATTAATAGCCTAACTATGTTTTTATTTTCAGATATGTATTTATTAGTTTGTTCTTAAAAAAAAATAAAGTATATTCATTATTAGTAAGTGATCAAACGAGTTTATACATGTATTTAAATTCCAAATATCGAAGAAGAAGCTCGTATTATTAGTATTATTAGTTTTCAATTGATGTAATTATTATTAGTTCTTAGTTAGGTAATTTGTCAATTCAATCTCGATTCTAACCTTCTAATTCAGCCTTATTCCACACCTTAACCCTAGCCCCGTTACAACCCTAACAAAGACCTTTTT
This sequence comes from Gossypium sturtianum, assembly GCA_025698515.1. Taxonomy (NCBI): domain Eukaryota; kingdom Viridiplantae; phylum Streptophyta; class Magnoliopsida; order Malvales; family Malvaceae; genus Gossypium; species Gossypium sturtianum. The sequence continues at coordinate 114,154,161 of CM046948.1, read as the reverse complement.
ATTTGTGTTTCATCTCATATTTCAGTGGTGGAGATTTGATTTTCATGCAAGCCTATGGGATTAACTCTTCATGTTTGACTTTTGAGTGCCTAAATTTTGAACCTTAAACACTTTGAGTGATTTGAGTGAATCTTTTGTGAGGATGTCAATCCTTGTCGATTTCAAATTAAAGGTAATTATTTAGATAAGGGGAGACGCCTATGTTTTCGAGCTGCAAAATCTATGACTTAGATTGTTTGAATTTTTAGGACACTTCGAATTGAATTATCCATGTATAAATTATCTTTGAATTATGATGAAACACGATCAATGACTATTATGAATTACAGGAAGTTCGTTTTAATTGTAAGTTGAGAATTTTGCTTGAGGACAAGCAAAAGCTTAAGTGTGGGGGTATTTGATAAACCGAAATAGTAACATATTCTAGGCCCACATTTAGTATGCTTTTGGATGAATTATCCTTTGATTTATGTAAAAAGGTGCTCTTAATCCTTTCTTTTCATGTCTTATACTCAGGAAAGCACCCAAGGAAAAAAAGAACGAGAAACGGGCTCAAAATGGACCAAAGAGGAAATCGACACGGCCTGGACTTGGATCCACACGACTGTGCCAAGTCAATCATCAAGAACACGGTCTAACCCCGACTCACACGACCGTGTCTCATTAAAGAAATTCGAACATGGCCTGGCCACGATTTACACGAGCGTGTGCCATGGCCGTGCCTCTGCCGTGGAGAAGAGCAATTTCATTCGGGAAAGGATACTTAGGGAGAAAGAAACGTATTTCAAAAGCCTACAAATACACCCTAAGGATGACCTGAAAAGGGGAGCCCAAAGCCATCGTTTAGGGGCGTCGTGCTAGGCCAGAGAAGGTAGATTTGTGGGGATTCACTCAGGGATAGCCAGTTGATTCATCTCGAGAAGCCAAAATTATACTCAAGACGGAGGATCTCTCCTTCAATTCCTACAGGGGGTTTTAGGGGTTTCTTATGTTTTGTTTTATCTTTTCTCTTGAGATGTTTTCCTTTATTGTCATGAACTAAACCCTTCTGGATAATTCAGAAGGGATGAAACCTATGATGAATCTTGTTATTGTTTTGAATTATATGATAAATACTTAGTTTGTTCTTAATTATGTGAGCTTAATCCAAATTTAATGTGCTTAGGTGGAGGAGGAATAGACCCTGCCTAAGAGTAGATCCAACATAATTAAGCGGAGTTGATCTCACGCCTAGAGATAGGGTGACGAGATTTTTTCGGATTAGGGTGAAACCTAATATGGGAATCCATAGATCGATTTCATCGCTATTCTAGGGGTTATTATAAGAGAACGAGAGTTCCACTAATTAACCTAGGGTTAGACGTTATTCGCCTCGAGAGAGGGTTTAATATACGTTAGGGAGTCTTACGGATCAAACTAAGTGAATAAATCGTATGGTTCAGTGTTAGATAACAAGTGAAGTCTAGGTGGATTCTTCCTAGGGTATCGTCTAAATCAACTGAGTTTTTCCCAAGTTATTTTCCAAATTCATTCTTCTTTGTCTTAGAGTCTTTAGTTTAGTAGTTAATTAATTTAGATTAATAAACAACTTCACTTATTTTAGGCTAAATAATAAAAAGAAAGTTAGTATTAGTACTTTTAGTTCTTTTGGGTTCGATAATCCGGTCTTGCCTAAGATATACTACTGTTCGATAGGTGCACTTGCCTCAATCGTTGTTAGAGTTAGTTTCCAGGTTCGATCATTCTTTTTATAATTTTTAAAGCTCTGATTCACATCGATCAGGTAACGTGATGGAAGACCCAAACTAACATTTAAAGATATTCCTATAGTTGTGCGACACATTCAAATACAACGAAGTGACCAATGACGCGATCCATCTCTGGTTGTTTCTATTCTCGCTTTCTAACAACACCTCTGAATGGCTCGATTCCCAATAGCAGGGATCCATCACGACATGAGATGACTTAAGGGGAAATTCTTACACAAAATTTTCCCCATTAGTCAAACCATCCAATTAAGGCATGACATTGCTAATTTTAAGAAATTTGAAGGTGAGACATTATACAAAGCGTGGGAACGCTTCAAGTCATTGCTTAGGAAATGCCCACACCACGGTATGGAAAACTAGCTTCAATTGTAAATTTTCTATAATGGATTGGATGAAAGTTTAAGAGTCGGCTTAGATGGCGCATTGACCAGGGCCTTCATAAATAATCCCTACGAGATAGTCTGTTAGTTGATCGAGGACATGGCAATGAACTCGTACATGTAGCTAAACAAACGCTTTTCATATAGCCAAAAGTTGTCATCGACTAAGGTGGTCAAGGAAGACAATAAGTATAAACAAAATTTGGAAAAATTGCATTGTCTATAGACCACTATTAAGCCATCGATGAATTATGTCGCTCGAGACTACACGACATACTTGGAGACCCAATCAAAGGAAGTGAAGTACTTGGGTAATAGGGGTGGAAATCCCTATTCGGATAATTACAACCTCGGTTGGAAGGACCATTAAAATCTAAAGTGGGGAGGCAATCAAGGTGGTGGGAACCCAACTCCAAATTGAAAAAACCTTCCATATCAGCCCCCGCGTTTGTAAATATCTCAAGAGAGATCCATATGCAACTCATGAGATCTGACATTCAACACATAAAGACCAAATGCGCACAAACTCATACCGATGTTGTCGAATTAAAGAAGAAGATGCATAATATCTTGAGCATGATGAATGAGATGCGGAGGCGAATGGGCATAAGTATTCTGATTAATACCGAGAACAATCCTTAGAGGGAAAGAAAAGAGAATGTAAATGCAATAGCACTCCGTTCAGGTAAAACTTTAGGAAACTCAGATAAACCCGTTAATAAGGAGGATGATGAGGTCGAGACAGAGGATCGAAACCTTAATGAGCCGAAAGTTGAAGTCCACACGAAGAAAAGATCTAAATCAGTAGCTGAGCTGGAAAATACTCCATGCTCGGAACTAGTGCAAAAGAACGTACCATTCCCATCGAGGTTGGAGGACAAGCAACGAATGGATGAGGAGGAATTCGTAAGTTTTCTAAATCTTTTTAAATCTCTTAACTTTAATTTTCCACTACTAGAGCTTATTTATAAGATACCAAAGTATGCCAAATATTTAAAAGAAAATATGTCTAGCCATAAAAAGCTAAAGAAAGGTGAGAAAATAAAAATCGACGCTTTTTGTAGTGCAATAATTGCCAAAAAAATACCCCCGAAGCTAAAAGATATGGGAAGTTTTACAATCCCCCTGGAGATAAGAAATAAACATTTTAGCAAGGCTCTCTGTTACTTAATGGCCAGCATAAATTTGATGCCCTTATCCACATATTTAAAATTCGAATTGAATAAGTTGAAAAATACGACAATTACAGGACAATTAGCTGATAAGTCTCTGGTATACCCCAAGGGGGTACTCGAAGACGTATTGGTTAAGGTAAAGGGTTTTTTTAATCCCCGCCAATTTTTTGGTCCTAAAATTCGAGGAGGACCAAGATATTCTTATTTTGTTGGGTCGACCATTTTTGGCTACCTTGAGATCAACCATTGATCTGAAATAGAACATACTAATAATGAATATCGATGGCGACATAGAAGTATTCAAATTTGTACATGATTCCAAAAATACGGAATATGAAAATAAAATAGAGGAGGATTGTTACGTAATTTCTTTGAGTACCCCTAACAACCTTGTTCAAAGGTACAGTTCTAGTTCGATGTGTGTAGGTACCAAAGGATCGCGGGAGCGTGACAAGTGGAAAGACCCCTGAAAGAAAGTTGATTGTTAAACGGAGCAAAAAGATTGCAAAAGGAGAAAAGTGGCGATGCATGGAACACAAGGGCTACCAAATGAGTCCGATAGCCAAACCTAATTTCTTTATAAAACTTTGAAATTTTGTTGTAAATTTTGTACATTTGAACTTTGGGGTTTGTATTTTGGTTTCTAATTAGGTTAGAAAGTTTTAATTAGAGTAGGTTTAAGGCCTTAGGTAGCTAGAGGGAACTTGCTAGGGACTTATTGAGAAATTAGGAGTAAAACGGAGGGACTAACACTCCCCAGAACTCGAAAATGAAGAAAATAAGTGCAATGTCGTGACACCGAAAGAGGCGACGATCGACTCAGTGGCGTACGAGTTTTATGCCACATTAAAAGAGCTTAAAAATAATAAATCACATCATGACATGCACACTCATGTCACCGTCAAAGGTAAAGAGGTACTATGTACTCCTCGAGAATTTTGCAATTTTTTGTAATGTCCCATACTCTTCGAGAATTTTGCAATTTTTGAGACATAGATATGGATGAGATTGTTACCTACTTAACCAAGGGGAGAAGCGTTTGGAAACACCAGTCGAGCACCAATACCCCTTTATCATTCAATCAGGAAATCATGTTTTTTGTTGCCAAAATGTTGATGCAGTTTACTTGCATGCGAATCTCTCTGGCCCTTAATGTGTCGAACGTTAATGCTTTTCAAGTTGTTTTGCTTTATTGTAACACCCCTTACCCGTGTTCTACGCTGGAATTGGGCTCGAGGCATTACCGAACTTAATCCACTTTAGTCCCCACTTGACAATTCTCTATAGTCACCAAAACAACCTCATTAAAGACCCACGAGGCCTTAAACGTACATATGAGGGTTTTCGAGACCCTACTAGAAACCTTTGCGATCTTAAAATTTCTTTCACCTTGACAAGGGCCACACGCCCATGTGAAATGGGACACGCCTGTGGGAGCAGGTCGTGTGGTCACACACGCCCATGTCCCTACCCCGTGTATAAAAACTTAGGTATTCTGCTTGTGTCACATGGCCTAAGAACACGCCCGTGTTCTCCACCCGTGGTGAACACTGACCATCTTACACGGCCTAGGCACACGCCCGTGTGGCTAGCCCGTGGTCGACACTGACTTACCATCTTAACATGCAGGGGACACACGGCCAAGTCACACACCCATGTGGCCAACCCGTGTGTCACACAGGGCCTAGACACACGCCCGTGTGTCTATCCGAGTGGAAAAGAACAAGGCTATTTACCAAGCTCTTTTCACCCCTCAAATTCACATAACATGTATTCATTCAATACATCATTAATCAATTCGTGTTGAAATATAACTCCCATGGATAACTACATCTTCATATAACAAAATAAGCCATCAACCACGGCATTATACAAAATAGATTATCCATCTAAAGGCCAACACATCCTTAGCCAATACAACAAAATACACTAACTTGCCTAGCCTCTATACATGCCATATACAAAACATTAAGCCTAGATATACCGGAGTGCGCTGATAGTGTGGGCGATCTTCTGATTAATCCGCGTATCTCGATTTCAACCCTTTTAATCTATAAGACAAGGGAAAAGAAAGGGAAGTAAGCTTTAAGCTTAGTAAGTTTACATATAAACAATTAACATCATAGTATAAGCTAAACAACAATTAGCATTATACTCAACAAAGATAATTCACATCCACAATTATGCTTACTCATTCTATCCCTTACCATATTTCCACCACATCACAAGTCAAATGTTCTCAATCATTCATTTACACACCTATACTCAACACCACAATTATTCAAGATACAACACATCATGATTTCTCACCAATCCAACCACACAGCTAATTCACCCGGTGGTTTCGCACTTAGTCCACCACAATCAGGTAATAGGGTAGTATCTGTAATATCCTTAAATCGGGGTCTCTGCATTTTGTGTGTTTGCATGTGTTGATATGCCTATTGTGCTAGTTTAGCATGTTTTGGGGGTCTAGGCATGACCTCGGGTTAGGCCTGGGTCATGGCTAAAAATTTTGTTTTAGTGCTTAGGAGGAGGGAGCTAAGGAAGTTGGGGGTTAAAAGAAATTAGTGGAGGGTTGTGACACAAAGAACCTAGTGGCAAAGTGGCAAAGGAGGCGCCACTAAGGTGCCAAGAGGGTGACGCCACATGCAGGGAAGGAGTGCTGGGGTTCGAGCTGCAGAAATCCCTTTCTACTTATTATTTTTCACGCCAGAAGCAGGGAAGAGGAGTGCTTAGGATGGACTCTGGAAGATAAGGATGGAAGGGGTCAAACGGATTTGAACTGATGTAAGGGAGGAAATTTAGGAGTTTGAATCTTTTCAAACTCATTTGAAGGAGTTGGCCGAATTATAAACTTTGGGGAAGGAGGTGTAATCGGATTTGGAAGCTAGGGGGTGCCGAATTTTAATGGCCAAGTAAGGGTGCATGTTCGGCTAGCTTTGGGAGTCTTTCTCTTTTTCGTTTAGTGTCAAAACCGAACCTCAAAGTGTTTTTTTCTCTCTCTCTTTTCTCTTTCGGTAGCTTGGGCATTTGGCCGAACCAATTTTGCAACTCCCTTTGAAGAGCCGAAACTCAATTCTCTCCTTTTCTTCTCTTTACCTTTCGGTTCATTCACTGTTAGCCATTCTCTTCTCCATTTCTTTCTATTTCATCTTTCTCTTCTCTCAAATCCATTGCCGAATCTATCCCTTCTTATTTCACTTCTCTTCTCCATCTTTTCCTGAAATCAATCCTTCACATAAGCTGAATCTTGGTTCATCTTTCTTCTCCATCTTTACCATCTTCAAAAGCCGAAACCTTTCTCCATGAAAGTGTCGAATCTAGCTGTTCCTTTTTGATTCATAGCCGAATCTCTTGCCGAAACCCTTAACATCAATAGGGTGTGCCGATCTTTGGTGGTTGGTGGCCGAATCAGTCATTAAGGGGGGAGTGTAGCCGAATACAGTGGATCTTCAGTATTTGGCTAAGCGATATAGGGCTTGACCGATTGCAAGGGAGGTTCATCACATAGTTTCGGGATTTGGTTAGAAACCAAATCGACATTAAGGAAAGGGGGAAGGCAAACGTTTCAGGATCTCGTTAGTTTCGCCTAGTTTCAGGATTTCGGTTAGATCTACGAATAGTCAGGTGTGTAACGCTTACACACTTCGTTAGTATGATATGTTTATTATGTTACTGTTAATAGCCATTGAAACCGGTAGTTATGCCTTGTGGGCATGAGCGTGGACTCCGGGTAAGTCCCCTAATTATGGATCTCGATATATGCTATCATGTCATTGTTTAATGCTATGCCATGTGTTATTTGCATCATCATACGTTATTATGCCACGATTGATATGGACATGATGGTGGGATTGTTGAGAGGAGAGGGAAGAATTATTTGGACTGTCACCAGTGGTTTTGACCACAGGGCGGGTTGGCCCCGCTTTTGATACTATATTTGTGACTAAGTCCCAGTGGTTTTGACCACCAGTGGTTTTGACCACCAGTGGTTTTGACCACATATGGATATTGTGACTCGTCCCAGTGGTTTGGTACCACAGTGGGTTGGCCCCACATGTTGATTACGGGATTGTCATCAGTGGTTTTGACCACACGATGGGTTGGCCCCATCACTTGATTTGTGACTACGGTCACCAGTGGTTTTGACCACTACTGGTTTTGACCACACGGGGTAGATAAAGGAGATCGGATGGTTAGGTTTTGGGGTTGCATGACTTGCATGTTTTACTGATGATTTGCGTAAGTGCTTGCACTATCGGGTTGGGGATTTATACACTGAGTCTCGGTGACTCACCCCTTCCCTTATATTTTGCAGATGAGGCATAGATCGCGGATATGGAGCCGGGGAGGACTCGAGGTGGCCATGCATCTAAATTTTGGGTTTATTTTTAAATTACTAGTCTGGGTTATATTTCCTTTAAATTTGGTTTTGGTTTTGTAATAAGGCCGCTAAGTATTATTTTGGGTTTTTAATTGCTTGATTTTATTTTAATTATCTTATGCATGTGATTAATAACTTGATTTGCTAAAGTAACTTAAGGATTAAATCGATGTTTTCAAATCTATACTCTTTAACGAGATTTTCAAACGCTACCATCGGGTAACATCATTCACAAAATGATTACAAAGGTAACTTAGATGATTTTCAAATTTAATTTTTCAACCAACTTCAAATGCAAATGGTTTAAAACTTGACTATGCTCAACTCACTCGGATTTTAAAAAGTATTTAAAGGTTTTCCAAAACTAGAAACAGCAAATGGATTTTCCAGCTAAAGAGATTCTCCGGGTTTTAAAGCAACACTAAAACAATTTCAACATCACTTTATACGGGTTTTCTAAACCTTAAAACGATAAAGGAGTTTTACAATAGAAATTAATCGGCAAACTTGTTTTAATCAAAATGTTTTCACTCTGTAACATGCCAGATTCGGTCGTGGTACGTTGACCGGGTTTGGGGTGTTACAATTTTGGTATTAGAGCCAAGTTCAAAAGCTCGGCTGTGGGCCCAAGGCCCAAAATGATTTTAGAATGGGTTATGAAAGGTTTTTTTTATTTATGGTTGGGAAAGCATGGCACCGAGTCTCCGGCACCGATCCGCCCAGGTAAGTACCCCTAACTATTGTTTATATGCTTGTAGTGATGATGCTATGACTAATAGGGAATCACTTTAGAGACTGAAACCTTAGGGTTGTGTGTGAACCTACGGAAACAATCCCCGTACTAAACTATTCATAAGACTGTGCTTTAATAACAGTGGAATAGTTCTAACGTATAAAACATTTAAATCAGATCAATTCGTGAACGATAGTCATGAGTACACGAGGACGTGGGCGGAATATACGTGGACGAGGTAGAGGTAGGATGACAGTGTCAGAACCGGTAGGGTCTGGACATGGGTCAGAAAATGAGGTACCACCACCGCCAGCTGTGGGCGCGGAATTTCAGGATCAGACGGGTGGTGATGATGCAGTGTCACAGGCAATGCTGCGGGTTCTGGAGAGAGTCGCGGGTGTAGGCATTGGAACGAGAGCTAGGAAATCTGTGTCCGAACGACTCCGGACTAATGGCGCAGAGGTATTTAGAGGTGTATCTGGTGTGGCTCCCAATACGGCGGAGTATTGGCTGGAGGCGACAGAACGTATCATGGACGACCTGGACTTTACGACTGAGGAGAAGTTGAAGGGTATAGTATCTCTTCTCCGAGATGAGTCATATCAGTGGTGGCTCACAGTTAGGGATGGAGCAATGGCGGACAACATCACTTGGGATTTCTTTAGGGCAGCCTATCAGAGGAAATACGTCGGGGCTAGTTACATCGATGCGCAGCGTAAGGTGTTCTTGAATTTGGTTCAGGGAAATAAGTCAGTATCGGAATATGAGGCGGAATTTCTTTAGTTAAGTCGGTATGTACGGGGTATTGTGGGCACGGAACATGAGCGCTGTGTCAGATTTGGGGATGGGTTGAGAGATGAGCTGCAGATATTGATTGCTCCACAATAGGAGAGAGAATTTGCGGTCTTAGTAGAGAAGGCCAAGGTTGCTGAGGAGGTAAAACAGTCAGTGAGACAGAACCAGGATAGGACTTGGAATAAGAGGAGTTCTGGGTCATCAGGGTCTGCTGGGAATCAGCAGAAAAGGGCTAGGTATGGTGGGCCGAATCAAGCGGCGAGGCCTGCTGCTGCTGCTACTCAGTGGCCGCCACGGTGTGCTTAATGTGGGAAGTCTCACACGGGGGAATGTTGGACCGAAAACAGAGGGTGCTTCGAGTGTGGGTCAATGGGGCACCGGGTAAGGGATTGTCCGCAGAGGTCAGCTAGATTTCAGTCTGAGGGTCAGGGTCGTACACAGTTCAAGAGGGATGGTCAACAGCGACAGAGGGGTCGCGGTTCGGCCAGGGGAGGTAATGGTTCTGGACGAGGCCGCGGAGCACCGGGCAGAGGTGCTGGGAGCTCAGAGGCGAGACAGCCTAGATTGGTCTACGCAGCGAGGCGTCGAGAGGAGGGTGACGCACCGGACGTCATAATCGGTACGTTCTTAATTTTTGGACTGCCTTATACTGCTTTGATAGTTGTTGGTTTGACTCACTCGTATGTTGCCAGTAGTATAGTGGAAACTATGAACTTAGACTTTGAGATTACTTCTAGGGAGATGACAGTAATAAGCCCTCTAGGTCACTCTGTAGAAGTAAATAAACTATATAGGGATGTACCCCTAGAACTTCAAGGGGTCGTGTTTTTGGCTGACTTGATGGAACTTTCGTTTGGGGAGTTTGATCTGATTCTCGGGATGGATTGGTTAGTGAAGTACCAGGCCAGTTTGGATTGCGCAGCTAAGCGCATGGTGTTGAAGACAATGGAAGACGAAGAGGTGGTGATGATAGGTAATAGGAGAGATTACCTATCCAATGTGGTATCTGCGCTGAAGGCGGAGAAAATGGTGAGGAAAGGTTGTGAGGCATTTATGGTGCATGTCTGTGCTTTGGAAGCCAAGGATGCAGCTATAGAGAATGTCCAAACCGTAGGGGAATTTGCTGATGTATTTCCAGAGGAACTTCTAGGTTTGCCTCCTGATCGCAAGGTTGAGTTCGGTATAGACTTGTTACCAGGAACCGCGCCAGTGTCTATTGCCCCGTATAGGATGGCGCCGAAAGAATTGGTGGAGTTAAAGGCTCAGATTCAGGAGTTGCTGGACAGAGGTTTCATCCGGCCGAGTGTATCACCTTGGGGAGCACTGTGCTTTTGTTAAGAAGAAAGATGGTACTATGCGGATGTGTATAGACTACCGCTTGGTGAATAAGTTGACGATCAAAAACAAGTATCCGTTGCCCGGGATAGGCGACTTGTTTGATCGGCTTAAGGGTGCATCGGTATTCTCTAAGATAGATCTTAGGTGGGGTATCATCAACTCAAGGTGAAGGAGGTGATATTCATAAGACGGTGTTTAGACGTACTCGGTATGGGCATTACGAGTTTCTGGTGATGCCATTCGGGTTGACCAATGCACCGGCAGCATTCATGGACATGATGAATCGGGTGTTTCAGCCGTATTTGGATCGGTTCGTCGTAGTGTTTATAGGCGACATTTTGTTGTACTCGAAATGCGAGGAGGAGCATGATGCGCATCTACGGGTGGTTTCTGACAGATTTAGAGGAGAAGCAACTATTCGCTAAGTTTAGTAAGTGCGAATTCGGCTTAAGGAGGTAACTTTCTTGGGTCATGTGGTGTGTGGTGAGGATTAGGGTGGATCCTCGGAAGATCGAAGCAGTGTTGGATTGGAAACCACCTAAGTCGGTTGCGGAGATTCGAAGTTTTCTGGGTTTGGCAGGATACTACAGGAGGTTTGTGGAAGGTTTCTCTTTGATTGCAGCGCCACTGACTAAGTTGTTGAGAAAAGGGGTTCCGTTTGTTTGGTTTGAAAAACAGCAAGAAAGTTTCGACAAGTTAAAGAAGATTTTGACTGAAGCTCCGGTGTTGATTCAGCCTGAGGCAGGAAAGGAAATCACGGTCTACTGTGATGCATCACATACTGGCTTAGGGTGTGTGCTGATGCAAGATGGAAAGGTGGTCGCTTATGCATCTCAGTAATTAAGGCCTCATGAGGGTAACTACCCGACACATTACTTGGAGTTGGCTGCAGTGGTTTTTTCCTTGAAGATTTGGAGGCATTACTTGTATGGGGAAAAGTCGATAGTCTACACGGATCACAAGATTCTGAAGTACCTCTTGACTCAGAAAGATTTAAATTTGAGGCAGCGAAGGTGGATCGAGTTGTTGAAGGACTACGACTACTCAATTGAGTACCATCCGGGTAAGGCTAACGTAGTAGCTGATACATTGAGCCGTAAGGTGGTAGCAGATCTGAGGTCGATGTTTGCTCACCTTAGTCTATATGACGACGGAGTCTGTTGGCGGAATTGCAAGTAAAGCCGACTTGGATTGATCGAGTTAAGGAGAAGCTTGGCTAATAGATAAGGTTTTGAGTGCTCGGAGGTTGCAAGTGCGAGAATGGTGAATCGGAGGGTTCTGATTTGGGCGATGATGGAGTCTTGTGTTTTCAAAGGAAAGTATGTATGCCCAAGGACGTTGAGTTGAGACAATGGATTCTTCAGAAGCTCATAGCAGCCCATACGCTATGCATCCCGGAGGCGATAAGATGTATCGGGATTTGAGGGAACATTTTGGTGGCCGTGTCTTAGCGAGAAGTAACGGAGTTTGTGGGCAAGTGTCGACATGCCGGCAAGTTAAAGTCGAGCATCGCGATTCGTCGGGATCATTGCGGCCGGTAAAGATCCCGCAGTTGGAAGGGGGAAAGGATAACGAGGGATTTCGTCGTTGGGCTACCCCTTACGCCTAGCAAGAAAGACTCGGTTTGGGTAATTGTGGATGGTCGACTAAATCGGCTCATTTCATATCCGTCCGAGTTGACTTTTTCGCTCCGAAGTTAGCCAAGTTGTATGTGCGAGAGATAGTAAGGTTGCATGGAGTGCGGTGTCAATTATTTCGGATAGGGATCCCAGGTTCACGTCGAGGTTCTGGAAAGCTTTGCATCAGGCGTTGGGTACGAGGTTGGATTTCAGCACGGCTTTTCATCCGTAGTCTGATGGACAGTCTGAGAGGGTAATCCAGATTTTGGAAGACATGTTAAGGGGTTGCATTCGGATTTGGTGGTAGTTGGGAGGAGTATTTGCCATTGGCGAGTTCGCTTATAACAACGCTTATCAGCGAGTATTCGGATGGCACCATATGAGGCACTATATGGACGGAAATGTCGTACTCGACGTGTTGGGACAGTAATTGGGTGAGCGGTAGATGTTGGGTCGGAATTGGTGGCGTAAGCGGAGGATAAGGTTAAGGTAATTCGAGTGCTCGTCTAAAGGAAGCATCGACAGCGGCGAAGTCTTATGCTGATCTTAAGCGCAGGGATATAGAGTATGCAGTGGGTGACAAGGTCTTCCTGAAGGTATCGTCGTGGAAGAAAGTGTTGAGATTTGGGCGAAAGGGCAAGCTAAGCCCTAGGTTTATTGGGCCATATACGGTGTTGAAGCGAGTGGGACCAGTAGCTTATCAGCTCGAGCTACCCGCAAAGTTAAGTCAGATTCACGACGTGTTCCATGTCTCAATGCTTAGGCGCTATCGATCAGATCCGTCACATGTTGTGCCAGTTGAGGAGATAGAGGTGAGCTCGGACTTGTCTTTCGAGGAGGAACCGGTACGGATTTTGGATCGGGATGTCAAGGTTCTACGTAGGAAGTCAATTCCCTTGGTGAAAGTATTATGGCGGAACCATGGTACGGAGGAGGCAACGTGGGAACCAGAGGATGTGATGTGGCAGCAATACCCTCAACTCTTTTGACCAGGTAATTTCGAGGTCGAAATTTTTTTAAGGAGGGTAGAACTGTAATATCCTTAAATCGGGGTCTCTGCATTTTGTGTGTTTGCATGTGTTGATATGCCTACTGTGCTAGTTTAGCATGTTTTGGGGGTCTAGGCATGACCTCGGGTTAGGCCTGGGTCATGGCTAAAAATTTTGTTTTTGTGCTTAGGAGGAGGGAGCTAAGGAAGTTGGGGGTTAAAAAAAATTAGTAGAGGGTTGTAACACAAAGAACCTAGTGGCAAAGTGGCAAAGGAGGGGCCACTAAGGTGCTAGGAGGGTGACGCCACATGCAGGGAAGGAGTGCTTGGGTTCGAGCTGCAGAAATTCCTTTCTGCTTATTATTTTTCACGCCAGAAGCAAGGAAGAGGAGTGCTCAGGATGGACTCTGGAAGATAAGGGTGGAAGGGGTCAAACGGATTTGAACTGATGTAGGGGAGGAAATTTAGGAGTTTGAATCTTTTCAAACTCATTTGAAGGAGTTGGCCAAATTATGGACTTTGGGGAAGGAGGTGTAATCGGATTTGGAAGCTAGGGGGTGCCGAATTTTAATGGCCAAGTAAGGGTGCATGTTCGGCTAGCTTTGGGAGTCTTTCTCTTTTTTGTTTAGTGTCAAAACCGAACCTTAAAGTGTTTTTTTTCTCTCTCTCTTTTCTCTTTCGGCAGCTTGGGCATTTGGCCGAACCAATTTTGCAACTCCCTTTGAAGAGCCGAAACTCAATTCTCTCCTTTTCTTCCCTTTACCTTTCGGTTCATTCATTGTTAGCCATTCTCTTCTCCATTTCTTTCTATTTCATCTTTCTCTTCTCTCAAATCCATTGCCGAATCTATCCCTTCTTATTTCACTTCTCTTTTCCATCTTTTCCCGAAATTAATCCTTCACATAAGCCGAATCTTGGTTCATCTTTCTTCTCCATCTTTACCATCTTCAAAAGCCGGAACCTTTCTCCATGGAAGTGCCGAATCTAGCTGTTCCTTTTTGAGTCATTGCTGAATCTCTTGCCGAAACCCTTAACATCAATAGGGTGTGCTGATCTTTGGTGGTTGGTGGCCGAATCAGTCATTAAGGGGGGAGTGTAGCCGAATACAGTGGATCTTCAGGATTTGGCTAAGCGATCTAGGGCTTGGCCGATTGCAAGGGAGGTTCATCACATAGTTTTGGGATTTGGTTGGAAACCAAATCGACATTAAGGAAAGGGGGGAAGGCAAACATTTCGGGATCTCGTTAGTTCCAAGTAGTTTCGAGATTTCGCTTAGATCTACGAATAGTCAGGTGTGTAACGCTTACACACTTTGTTAGTATGATATGTTTATTATGTTACTGTTAATAGCCATTGAAACCGGTAGTTATGCCTTGTGGGCATGAGCGTGGACTCAGGTAAGTCCACTGATTATGGATCTCGATATATGCTATCATGTCATTGTTTAATGCTATGCCATGTGTTATTTGCATCATCATACGTTATTATGCCACGATTGATATGGACATGATGGTGGGATTGTTGAGAGGAGAGGAAGAATTATTTGGGTGTCACGGTGGTTACGACCACACGGCGGGTTGGCCCCGCTTTTGATACTATATTTGTGACTAAGTCCCAGTGGTTTTGACCACCGGTGGTTTTGACCACATATGGATATTGTGACTCGTCCCGGTGGTTTGGTACCACAGTGGGTTGGCCCCACATGTTGATTACGGGATTGTCATCGGTGGTTTTGACCACACGATGGGTTGGCCCCATCACTTGATTTGTGACTACGGTCACCGGTGGTTTTGACCACACTTATATATTTGTGACTTCGGTCACGGTGGTTTTGACCACGGTGGTTTTGACCACACGGGGTAGATAAAGGAGATCGGATGGTTAGGTTTTGGGGTTGCATGAGTTGCATGTTTTACTGATGATTTGCGTAAGTGCTTGCACTATCGGGTTGGGGATTTATACACTGAGTCTCGGTGACTCACCCCTTCCCTTATATTTTGCAGATGAGGCATAGATCGCAGATATGGAGCCGGGAGGACTCGAGGTGGCCATGCATCTAAATTTTGGGTTTATTTTTAAATTACTAGTCCGGGTTATATTTCCTTTAAATTTGGTTTTGGTTTTGTAATAAGGCCGCTAAGTATTATTTTGGGTTTTTAATTGCTTGATTTTATTTTAATTATCTTATGCATGTGATTAATAACTTGATTTGCTAAAGTGCTTGGGATTAAATCGATGTTTTCAAATCTATACTCTTTAACGAGATTTTCAAACGCTACCATCGGGTAACATCATTCACAAAATGATTACAAAGGTAACTTAGATGATTTTCAAATTTAATTTTTCAACCAACTTCAAATGCAAATGGTTTAAAACTTGACTATGCTCAACTCACTCGGATTTTAAAAAGTATTTAAAGGTTTTCCAAAACTAGAAACAAGACAAACGGATTTTCCAGCTAAAGAGATTCTCGGGTTTTAAAGCAACACTAAAACAATTTCAACATCACTTTATACGGGTTTTCTAAACCTTAAAACGATAAAGGAGTTTTACAATAGAAATTAATCGGCAAACTTGTTTTAATCAAAATGTTTTCACTCAGTAAAATGTCGATCTGATTCGTGGTGCGTTGACCGGTTTTGGGGTGTTCTGAAGATCGCTTTATAGCCTACCAAAAAGGGTAATTATAGTGGTTTCGCACATATCCCACTAAAGAATATACTTAACGATAGCATCGCACACAACCCATCGTCGTTAAGTATTAAGGTGGTATCGCACTTAGCCCACCATCAAGCATTATCACTACACATTCACTTATCTACTTTGTAATTCATTCATCCATTCACAAAACTAACACATTCAATCCACTTGAACCGTATAGGTTCTCAATCATGCTACACACTAGTTAGCATTCACAATGTATAAGTATAAATACATTGTTTACACATAAACTTACCTCGGTATTCAAAAAGTATGGAGACGTGCAATTTAGTCCACGACTTTGCTCTTGCCTCGATTTCGATCCGGACTTCATCGTTCTTGATCTATAATGATTAATCAACTCATTCAATACACATATTGACTAAATTGACTCTTATCTCATACTTTGGCAAAATTACCATTTTGCCCCTAAACTTCCTCATATTTACACTTTTTCCCTTAGGCTCGTAAAGTGATTTTCATTCAACTTTCTAGCTTTTCATTCTTAGCTGATTCATTTTCTCAACTATAGCAATCATCAATTCTCACTAAATCACTCATGTATGACCATTTTCAAGACTTTTACAAACTAGTCCCTACATGCATTTTTCATGGAATTCACTTAGAAAAAGATGTTTATACTACATCAAGCTCTCATAATCTTCCATAAAACATCAAAATACATGCATGTCATACATGGGTACATTTTTGAACATCAATCATAGCTCAACATATAGCTAAAAATAGCTAATTCATGTTATGAGGACTTCAAAAATACGAAGAATAGTGAAAACGGGGCTAGGATGCACTTACTAGCAAGCTTGAAAAATTGAAGAACCCTAACTATGGCTTCCTTCAAATTTTCGGCTAACTTGGGGAAGATGAACATAAATTTTTGTCATCTTTTCCCTTTTTAATCACTTATTTGACAAATGACCAAAATGCCCTTTTGCCAAACTTTCAAATTTCATCCACTCATGCCCATTTTTGTCCAAAAATTAGAAATTGGGAAAATTGCTATTTAAGGACCTCTAATCAATAATCCAAAGCTACTTCATACTAATAGATTCTAGAATCTCACATTTTACAACTTTTTCAATTTAGTCCTATTGGACAATTCAATCACAATTTAACAAAATTGCTTCATGAAACTTTCATACTAACATGCAAACACATCATAAACCTTAAAACTCATACTTCTACTTCGGATTTGTGGTCTCGCACCACTATTCTGACTAGGCCCTAAATTGGGATGTTACATTTATTGTATTTTACAGCGCCGACATTTGTGCATCGGCAAGTGGATCTACAAAGCGATGTTTACCTACATTTGTGGCAAGAAGGTTGAGATATTCTTCCCGCACCTAGTGACTGCCTTGTACAAGAAATCCAAGGTCTCGATGTCCACAACGGAGCAATTCGTTAAGCCAACGAAGAGCATTCTTGGGAACTCCATCTATATTTAGTACATCGAGTTCAATCAAAAGCATATCCATGAATGGAACATACGATGAAAGAAAAAGATGGATGTTCCGCCATCTCTAAAGCGGAAGAGTAAGGAAGCCAAGGGTCGAGTGAGATGACGGACATGGAGTGGGTCATGCGGTGGATGCAATTGATGACACTGTTTGGAATTTACTACGCCCAACGATTCAGTATTCCAGTGCCCAAGCCACCACCAAATTGATACCCACCTAGGCAATCTTTTAAGCAAGACGACAAGGAATGGAAGGAACAGGAAAAAGACGAAGAGTCGATCCATAACAAGCACTTTGACGAGATGTTTCGATCAGAACAACCATCTATCAAAGGAGTTAAGATTCACACTCTGAGCCGCACTAGCCCTACTAGTTCTACAAGTGTGAGGGTCAGCACACCAGACACAGGTCGAGGGAAGGACACGATGATTGAGGAGAATCGGTTAGATCCCGATTCTGATTAAAAACTTTTAAACTGTTAAATTTTAATTTATTTTTGGGAGTTGAATTTTTATTTTTGGATGATTTTATTTTTGTTTGAACTTTAATTATTTATTTTTGCATTAGTTTTCTGTTAGCTAATTTTTGTGTACAACCCCCGTACGATATAAGGCACTGCAATTTGGAGCAAAATTGGCATGATGAGGACCAATCGACCATATTCGAGGAACGTCAACGCTCAACCGGGTAGTCTCTTCTCTTATCTATTGGGCGCACTTTAAGGATAATGTGTCAAATAAAGTGTGGGGGTAACATAGAAATTTTTCAAAATTTTTATGTTTTTATTAGTTATTTTCATTAATTCTTGTTTTTGTGTGTTTGATTGTGCACGAGCTTGTAGCAATACAAGTGATTGGTTAGGAGCATGTAAATAGGATTTTCTGCTTGAATTGTAAATTTGACTTGATAGTAATTGATTTGAGGTTGTTTAGTATTACACTAATTAGTTCATTTTATTACATTATGAATAGGTTATAGTGTGTTAGGTATACCAAATGACAAATAGGTACATAAAAAGCATATGTGTTTATTTGAATAATAAGTTGTTAGAGTGTTAGTATTTAGTGAATTGTAATCCATGAATTGAGACACTTAGGGATGACCTAAGGCGTTGTTTGGAAGACATTTTAGAGCCAAAAAAAGCTGACCTTAACTTAAAATGCCTAGTACCCTACTTTTTTAGCCTAAATTCCTATTTCTTGATAAACCAAAATGGAAGCCCTAAACCTTAAAATATAATCTCTTGATCGTATTTTTTTAGTCCCTGCACAAACTTAGACGTCAGGCCATTAATATTGAGGGTTAGGTAGATATGACACGGTGGTTTCCAAAATAAAGAAAAATAAGAGTGAACATAATGGATAGTATAGTATGGTGAGTATAAGAGTCTTGCAAACTTATGCATAAATAGAAAATTTTGAAAAATTACCAAAACAAAAAGTTTGATAATGCTAAAATAGCCAAGCAAGAAGTTCTCGAGAAAATAGAAAAGCGAAGTTAGTGAAAAAGAAAAGAAAAAGATAGAAAGGAAAAATTCCTCATTGTTGTATATAAGTCTCGCTAGGACAATTGTATTCGCTAATATTGTACTACACCTTAGGAATCAAAGAGAAAAGGTAGGTGAGAGAAGGGGATATAAGGTGGTCAGCTAAAGGGGTTAATTAGGGAAGTATTAGGGTTAATATAATGTGCCAAACTATAATCGTGCTTAAACCATTTTGTTGCACCTATTCTTAAATTTCGAACCAACCTAAGCCGCAGAACGTTACAAGTCGTAGAACCTAGGTGATACTATTCGTGGATGAAAATTAGTTGAATTTTGAAATTTCTAATTACTTGTATTCTTTGAGCATAAATGTAAATTTTGTGTACCTGTTTCGATGGATCAATGTACTTAACATTCTTGAATTTGTTTACTTTGTGACTTTATGAACTAATGTGTGTGATATTAAAGGTTGAGAGTCGATTGTATATCGTGTTAGAGTTACTTATTTATTCACATTATTCTGTGTACATAGCTTTGAACTAATTCGTTGTATGTGGCATGCTTGAGAACTGTTTGGTTTTTTTTTTATTTTCTTGTTTTGTGTGTGTTTTTTTATTTCTCTTCTTGAGGACAAGCAACGACTTAAGTGTAGGAGAGTTTGACCACAATTCGTTGTGGAAAATTAAGGTCTTTTCGGCATTTAATGAGCTTGTTTTCTAGTATTTTTATATGTTTTTAGTTCATTTTTTGTTTTTATTAATTTATGGTTAATTTATGAAAATTGTTTTACGCAATTTTGAGTTATATTATGACCTAATGGGCCACTACGGCCCTAGGGATGATCTAACGGCTCTATCTAGTATTTAGGACACTGCTTTCATGCTTAGAAGACAAAGGACAACTGAAGCGCCGCGACACCAAACTTCGAAGCCAAAAATATCCAGAAATTTAAGGCAGTGTCTCGACACCGAGCTATGATTAAGAAATTTAAGCATGGGTATTTTTTTCCACACAATGTGAATTAGATATTTGGACTGTTTAGTAATCCTAATTAGGTCAGATCATAAATTTTATAAATAGGCATGTTAAGCCTCAATTTAGGGGGCTTGTCCTAGTGAGCCACTTAGCTATTTTTAGGGTTTTACTTTAGTTTTTATTTTATTTTAATTTAGTCCTTTAAATACTTTTTGTTATTGTTTAACTTGGATTCAATTTGGATCCAGGGTTTACATTTAATAGTTTTTCGTTATTTTCTTATGGATTCCAATTGTAATTGAAGTGATCTTCGTGACTGTTAAAGGATATTTCACTTCTGAGCAAAAACTGATATCAAAACAGACTCATTTCTCTATTCTATACTTTTATTTAATTTATTGTTTTGTATGTTAAATATGAGTTTAGGTATTATTGCATCTAGATCCATGAGTGGCTAATTTCCTTAGGGAGATTAAAGAACAGATGTGTGACTAATTAATGGATGAATTAGGGATGAAATCCAAGTTAGTTGGTTATAATTATGTATGATTAAACCCTAGGAAGTTACGCCCCTAAGAAGTAATTTAGAATAAATGAGATCAAGAGATAAGTTTACCGAGTATATCATAATTTATCCTTGTCAAGAAAGTGAGGTCGAGAGGTAAGCGTGTATTGGTCGATTAGTTAATTAGTTAGAGGACGAGAGGTAATAACTGGTTAATTAATAGCTAACTCGATAAAACCTGATTTCCAATGTTAATTAGGAACACTGAAGTGAGTTGAACTCCTGCCTATTTTTATTGGATTAAATTTAGATTGTTAATTGGAAGATTTATAGTTTTAGATAATTTTATGTTAGTTTAATTAATCCATTTTAATTTGGTTTTCATAATATAATTTTGATTTAGTACTATTTAATCCTATTAGTGTAGAGAGTTAATTTAGGTTTAATTCAACCTCCCTTGGGTACGATCCTCGGAATGCTTTCCAGAGTGTGTCATTGTAACACTTAACTATATTACAATTTGACCATTATACTTGCGGACACCGCTTTTTAATTACATATTTATTTGTTGCAGTATTTCCAGTCCAGACGTTCGCATGTCTAGCGTAAATCACCAGTCAAACTGCGGGATCTCCTATGATATACAGGGAGTTTAATTATGTGCATTAGTTATTTATTTCTTGAACTTCAAGGTCACTTGTGAACATTGTTTTATAGATTCTCACTAAGTTCTTCCAAACTTGTGTGTATTTTACCTTCAATGTAGGGTTAAGGGATGACTCGAGGATCGTGTGGAGGGATCAAGCCAAACACTGCCAAGCTCAAGCAAGTGGCGTCATAGTTGTATCATGCATATAGAGGGGCGCCCTTAGAGGCTACGCCTAAGGGTTCAAATAAGTGAACTGTAACACCCCTCAACCGTATTCAACGCCGGAATAGGGTTACAGAGCATTACCAAACTTATTTCGAAAATAAACATACATTTCACATACATTTTCGAATTTCAAATAAACATCATTCAAAATTATTCACATTGTCCCTAATACGAGCCTACGAGGTCCTAAACATGCATTTGGGGTGGTTCGGGACTGAACTGATAACTTATGAAATTTCTGGAAAACTTAGAAAATTTTACAAAATACAGAGGACACACACTCGTGTGGCCCGGCCATGTGTCTAACACGGCCAAAGACACGCCTGTGTCACAGGCCGTGTGGACATTCAAAATGGGATCACATGGACGTGTCCCAGCCCGTGTCTGACCACGTGTAACTCTCTGACTTGGGTCACACAGCCAACCACACGCCCGTCTGACCAGCCCGTGTGCCCTTTGAAAAGGCCACGCATGCCCGTGTGTCAGGCCATGTGCTAGGCAGTGCCAAACTTGTAGGGTATATTGACTTATGACACACGACCAAGTCACACGCCCGTGTGCTGGGCCTTATGGAGCATACTGACTTGATTTCCAATTTAACACCAGAGGAGACACGGCCGTGTAACCTAACCTGTGTCACACACGGTTGAGACACACGCCTGTGTCTCTGCCCGTGTGGACAAAAATAGGTTATTTACCAAGCCATCTTTCCACCCAAATTTGCATACACTTACACCAAACCAAATGGCACCTAACATGACATTAATAGGCATTCATCCAATCTCAAGTAAGCTTAATTCATGCCATTCCAATACCAATATATACAAGGTACACAAATACCACAATATGCCATTCAATTTCATACTAAACCTCACTTTCACAAATCATCAATGTGGACACTTCCAATTATGCATCATTTTGCCTAAACTCATAAACATTGCAATTCCCAAATATCAACCATTTACCACAATCATTTGCATAGCAATTATCAACACAAGACAAAGGCCATTTGCATATATATACACAACCAAATCAACCAAAATAAGCCCCTCATGGCTATATACAAAACCAAATATTAAAAATTTACAAGCCAATCCAAATGGCTAAATTCATTACCAAACTATATACCAAAATGACCAAAGTTCCTATACATGCCATATATCCCAAAAACATAGATTCAAAAGTACCAAAGTGATAGCTTGATAGTGTGATGAGGTCTCCGACGATTCCCGGATCCGAGCTAGCTTTGATTTCACTATAAAACATGGAAAAATAAACAATGTAAGCTATAAAGCTTAGTAAGCTCGTATGATATAATAAACAAAACTCACCATTCATTTACCATTCAAAATATGTACACAACATATTATAAAACATTTAACCACAATGTTAACATATATTCAATCACATAATTAACCATAAACTCATAACTTCCATAGATTCGATGCTTATGTAGATTCCGTACATACCTGTACTGATACTTGTCTACTTCTCACTATTTCATATCTTCGATATACCTGTTGAACCATTCGGAATACTATCAGATACTCGGGAATCTCGCACCCTAAGTGCCACATATATAGCCGAAGCTATCTCAATCTCGTATCACATATAATGCTCACTCTCGAGCTATCAACGGTCTGCTGCTCACAAGTCGATGGTCATGACGGTTACACGGTTTGCTCACACAAGTTGACGAGAATCAGTAACACATGCGGGATAACTCACCACCACGGTAGGACGCGTGCGGACCAACACCCAAATCACATAACCCCTAATGACATGTCATTCGTATCCTAATCTATTCCTAAGGTTCAACCGGGATTTCACATTTGCCGAATCGTCGTCGAATATGTTCGTAAGGTCGTATTCACAATTTATGCAATACCAAAGCATTTAAAACACAAATATAATAATGCTTATTACATACGAACTTACCTCGGATGTAAAAATGATAAAGTAGATCGACTAATCCAACACCTTGTTTTTCCCCCAATCTAAATCTGAATTTCGCTTTTCTTTATCAATTAAGCAATGTAATGGCTGAACCCTAGAAAGCTCCCATGGCTTCTCAAGCTTTGAATTTTTGGTGGAATATGTCATTTAGAAAGATGATACATTGTTTTTATTATTTTACTTAAGTTTATTATTAATTTACTTATTTAACATTTAATTAAACCATTAAAAATCACTTAAACCATGTACATAAATGTCCACTTACAATAACAATGGGCTAATTACCACATAAGGACCTCCACTTTAATATTCCATAGAAATTAGACACCTTTAACTAATAGAACACAAGTTTTACACTTTACGCGATTTAGTCCTTTTTATCAAATTAAGCATTCAAACGATAAAATTTCTTAACGAAATTTTCACACATTCATACTATCATGCTGTAGACATTAAATTAATAATAAAATAATTATTTTGAATTTGGATTTGTGGTCCCAAAACCACTGTTCTGATTTGACCAAAAACGGGCTGTTTCAACTCTCCCCCTTAGGAATTTTCGTCCTCGAAAATTTTACTAGAAAAGAGGTTAGGGTATTGTTTTCTCATAGCTTCCTCGGGTTCCCACGTAGCCTCTTCAACCCCGTGACATTGCCAAAAAACCTTCACTAAAGCTATGTTTTTGTCTCTCAACTCTTTAACTTTTCGAGCTAAAATTCCGATCGGTTCTTCGCTATACGTCATATCAGGTTGAATTTCAATCTCTGTCGGATAAATAATATGCAATGGATCTGATCGATACCGTCGTAACATCAAACACATGAAATACATTGTGGATCTTTTCTAACTCCGAAGGTAAAGCTAGTCGATATGCCACTGGCCCTATTCTTTTGATAATCTCATGCGACCCGATAAATCGCGAACTCAATTTGCCTTTGCGACCAAAACAAAGATTCTTCTTCCATGGAGATACTTTCAAAAATACTTTTTCGTCGACTTGAAATTCAATGTCTTTATGTTTCAAATCTGCATATAATTTCTTCGATCCGAAGCTGCTTTCAAACTGTCGCGAATTACCTTCACTTTCTCTTCCATCTCTCTAATCAAATCAACCCCGTGAATCTTTTTCTCACTAAGCTCGGTCTAATACAACAGAGTTCGGCATTTACGACCATACAATGCTTCATACGGTGCCATCTTTATGCTTGATTGAAAACTATTATTATACACAAATTCAACCAATGGAAAATATTTCTTCCAGTTGCCTTCAAGCACTAAAATACAGCAACGAAGCATATCTTCGAGAATCTGTATTACTCTCTCAGACTGACCGTCAGTTTGCGGATGAAAAACAGTACTAAAATGCAACCGTGAACCCAAAGCTTCTTGCAATTTCTTCCAAAATCGCGACATAAATCTCAGATCTCTATCTGAAATAATAGAAACTAGCACCCCCTGCAATCTAACAATCTCAGAGATGTACAACTCAGCTAGTCTATCAAGTGAATAATCTGTACGTACCGGAATGAAATGTGCAGATTTTGTCAGTAGATCATCGACAACCCAAATAGCATCTTTCTTTTTCGGTGACAGGGCCAAACCCGATACGAAATCCATCGTAACTCTGTCCCATTTCCACTCTGGTATCACCACAGGCTGTAGTAATCCCGAAGGCACTTGATGTCCGGCTTTGACTTGTTAACAAACTAAACAATTCGATACAAACTCTGAAATGTCTCGTTTCATGCCCAGCCACCAATACAATTGTTTCAAATCATTGTACATTTTAGTACTCCCCGAATGAACAGATAAACATCCCCTATGTGCTTCGTGTAGAATTTTCTGAATAAGCTCGGAATTCTTTGGTACACATATTCTATCTCGGAACATTAAACAATCATCGGATCCAATCTAATAGTCTGAATTAGTAGTCGACTCGCACTATAATCTCTTAGCTTGTAATTCATTGTCACATTTTTTAGCTTCACAAATTTGCTGAGTAAATAACGGTTTAGCTTTTAACTCAGCTAAAACCGAACCATCATCAGACAAATTTAATTGTGTATTCAACACTCACAAAGCAAATAATGATTTTCTACTCAGAGCATCTGCGACTACATTCGCTTTCCCCGGATGATAATCAATCACTAATTCATAGTCTTTCAACAAATTGAGCCATCTTCGTTGTCGCAAATTCAAATCTTTCTGAGTTATTAAATACTTCAAACTCTTCTGATCGGTAAAGATGTGGCACTTCTCACCGAATAAATGATGTCGCCAAATTTTCAATGTAAAAAAACAATAGCGGCCAACTCTAAACCGTGCGTCGGATAATTCTTTTCATGCGGTTTCAACTGTCTAGAAGCATAAACTATCACTTTTCCCTCTTGCATCAAAACACAACCCAAACCGTTCAATGACGCGTCGCTAAAAATCACAAACTCTTTACCCGACTCAGGCTGAACTAAAATTGATGCCTCAGTTAACAATGTTTTCAATTACTCAAAACTCTGTTGACAT
Source organism: Gossypium sturtianum (assembly GCA_025698515.1). Taxonomy (NCBI): domain Eukaryota; kingdom Viridiplantae; phylum Streptophyta; class Magnoliopsida; order Malvales; family Malvaceae; genus Gossypium; species Gossypium sturtianum. Next base: position 114,128,483 of record CM046948.1, on the reverse strand, counting down.
TTCTCGGACCACTCAAATTTCACATCTTTCTATAGCAATCTAGTCATCGGTGTAGCAATCATCAAGAATCCTTTAACAAAACGCCGATAATAGCCAGCTAATCCCAGAAAGCTTCTGACTTCGGACACATTTCTTGGTTGTTTCCAGTCAACAACTGCTGAAATTTTACTCGGATCAACTTGTATTCCTTTCGCGGAAACAATATGCCCCAAAAATCCAACCTCTCGGAGCCAAAACTCACATTTACTGAATTTAGCAAACAATTCCTTATCTCTCAATGTTTGTAATACGATTCTCAAATGTTCAGCATGCTCAGACTCATCTCGGGAATAGATCAGAATGTCATCAATGAATACAACAACAAATCTGTCTAAATACGGTCTAAAGATTTGATTCATCAAATCCATAAAAACTGCAGGAGCATTAGTTAATCCGAAAGGCATTACAAGAAATTCATAATGCCCGTACCTTGTTCTGAACGGAGTTTCCGGCACGTCTGAATCTTTAACTCGCAACTGATAATAGCTAGATCTCAAATCAATCTTCGAAAATATTGTTGCTCCTTTCAACTGATTAAACAAATCGTCAATTCTCGGTAACGGATATTTATTCTTAATCGTAACCTTGTTAAGCTGACGATAGTCAATACATAGTCTCACTGATCCATCTTTCTTCTTTACGAACAACACTGGTGCACCCCAAGGTGAAAAACTAGGACGTGCAAAACCTCTATCTGTTAACTCTTGCAACTGAGCTTTCAATTCTTTCAATTCTTTCGGAGCCATTCAGTACAGAGCTATCGATATCGGTGATGTTCCCAGTACTAATTCAATGATAAACTCGACTTCTCTGATTAGTGGCAACCCCGGTAACTCTTCTGGAAACACATCCAGATATTCACAAACTACTGATACTGATTCAATCTTCGATTCAGACACTTTTGTATCCAATACATACGCAAGGTAAGCGTCATAACCTTTTTTTTTACATATCTCTGAGCTAACATCGACGAAATCACAACAGGCAATTCACTCGACTCATCTGATTCAATTCAAAGGATTTCACTATTCTGACATTTCAATTCAATAGTCTTCCGTCTACAATTCACAACAGCATCATGCAGTGTTAACCAATCCATACCCAGAATTACATCGAATTCATCAACTAAAACATATTTGCCTAAGAGGTTCGACAATTTAATCACAAATTCGGTATACTCAACAGGCAAACTCTTACTAGACACTAAATTCATATAGATATATGAATGAGTCGATCCAGGATCAATCAAAGCAATCACATCAGAGTCATAGAGAGAAAATGTACCGGTGATAACATCTGGTGACGACGCATCTTTGCGAGCGCAAATAGCGTAAGCTTTGGCAGGCTCTCGAGCCTCAGATCTCATAGCTGAATCCTTTGTCACACCTTTACTACTAGTTACATTTCCCGTATTTCTAGGTGGTCTCCCTCTAGCAGCTGTGTTACTCGATCTTGCATTCTGAAATTTATCTTTCTCGCTAACTCAGGGCAATCTCTAATAAAGTGATCTAACAAACCACATTTGAAACAAGCTTTATTATTCATCCAACAGTCTCCAAAATGTCATTGTCCACACTGTTGACACCCGGGTTTGTTTTTTCTCACACTACCAACACTCGATACTGAAGTGGCTTGAGCTTTAGGACTCGTATATTGCTTTCCACGATCTCTGTCTGAATAACCCACTGAAATTGTCGATCAGTTATACGAATCTCGTGATTTCTTCGACGAAGATTGATATGGTATACTCATCGACCTCTTTCTCGAATCTCTAGCCTCAAAATCAGCTTTTCTCTTTTCTTTGCCAAGTTCTTCAGCTTTTCATGCTCTGTTGACTAATACAATAAATTCTTTCAACTCCAGAATCTCGACTAGCAGTCTGATGTCTTCATTCAACTCGTCTTCGAATCGTTTACACATAATCGCCTCAGTGGAAACACATTCTCTAGCATATTTACTAAGTCTCACAAACTCTCTCTCGTATTCGGTCACAGACATTCGACCTTGTTTCAACTCCAGAAACTCTTTACGCTTTTGATCGATAAACCTCTGGCTGATGTATTTCTTTCTTAACTCAGCTTGAAAGAATTCCCAGGTGACCCTTTCTCTCGGTACCACAGATACTAAAGTATTCCACCACTGATACACAGTGTCTCTCAGAAGTGAAACGGCACATTTTACACATTCAGCTGGTGTGCAAGATAATTCATCAAATACTCTGATAGTATTTTCAAGCCAAAATTTGGCTCTCTAAGGGACACCATCAACAGTAGCTCTGAATTCTTCAGTCCCGTAGTTTTAGATTTTATCAACAGGTGGCTTATTGAATCGTAAAGGTTCCACACCTTGAGGAACTACGGGAATCGGTTGGGAATTAGGTCGGGGTGGAGGTTTTTGAGTAGCCAAATTTGTTCAAACAAACTCCGTGAACCACTCGTTCATCATTTGGAAGAAGGCTTCCTTTGTAACAGCCCGATTTTGGGTCTAGTTAAAACAGTGGTTTCGGGACCACAAATCCGACGAAGAAAAAATTATTTTTTTTATATTTTTATTGTCTACAGTTTTATGGAATGATACCGTGAAAATTTCGTTCGAAAATTTTGACGTTTGGGTACTCAATTTAGTTAAAAGGACTAAATTGCAAAAAGTGCAAAACTTAAATTCTATATGTTAAAGGTGTCCAATTGCTATGAAATTTTAAATTAGAGGTCCTTAAATGGTAATTAGACCATTGGTTAAGTTGGTGGGAAAAAATGGACATGGTTTGGCATGTTTCTAAAGTTTTTAATTAAGGGCATTTTGGTAATTTAGTAATTAAAATGAATTAAAAAGCCAAAATAAAGCCAATTTTTGTCCATCTTCCTCCCATGGTTGAAATTCACAAGGGGAAACCATGGCCAAGGTTTTTCAAGCTTCCAAGCTCGATTGTAAGTCTGTTCTAGCCCCGTTTTTAATGCTCTTTACATTTTTGAAGTCATTGTAACTCGATCTTTCTATTTCTACCATCAATTTGAAGAGATGTCAAGGTCTAAAATGTTAACCATGATGGATGTTTGTGTATTTTGATGTCTAATGGTAGAAAATGCATGTTTGGTGTATGATAAACGACTTTTGCTAAGTGATTTCGGTGAAAATGCCTAAAAGGACTTATTTGTAAAAGTTATAAAATATGGTATAAAAATGTGAATAAATGAAAATTGTGGGCTGTTATAAGCATGTATAAGGTTCGGCTAGGCATGAGTATTGAAGAATTTAAGTACATTTCATTTTACGAGCCTAGGGACTAAATTATAAAAATGTCAAACTTTAGGGGCAAAAATGTAATTTTTCCATAATGTGATTTGGGGCTGATTTGAATAGTATAATGATTGAATAAGTTAAATGTGATATTATAGATCAAGAAAAATGAGGTTTGGACCTAGAACGGGGGAAAAACGAGTATTTGGCGATTTAGTCCTTTTTGCCATTTCTATGCCGAGGTAAGTTTGTATGTAAAAAATGCATTGTTTTATTTATGTTTTAAATGATTTAATATTGTATGAATTATGATTGACTCCTTGGATGTAATCGATAAAGTTTGACAAGTGAGAAATCTCAGTTGAACCTTAGGAATAGGTAGGATACGAATGTCATGACATTAGGGTTATTTGAGATTACGAGTAAGACCATATCTGGGATATGGCGTCGATATGAGACTTCGTGTAAGACCATAGCTGGGATATTGGCATCGATAAGAGATCCCATGTAAGACCATATTTGGGATATGGCATTGGTATAGTATTGTGTGTGTGAGATTCCCGAGTATCCTTTAGTATTCCAAGTGGTTCAACGGGAAATTTAATAGGTATGTCAAAGATGAGAAAGCATGTGATTATGTTATGTGATGGTACAGGTATGTACATAAAACTCAAAGAAAATGAGCTCAGTATATGATGAACAAGTTGTAAGATTGTGAGTAAGTAAGTTGTGCTTATGAAGCTTAAATGACATTTATGTTGAAACGTGTTATGTAATTCGTATGATGAGCTATTAGTATATGAAAATTATGTTGATATGTGTTATGTTGATATTAAATGACATTTAAGTTCATATGACATTTATGAAGTTTTAATGACATTCATGTTGATATATGTTATGTTATTCATATGATGAGTTATAGGCAAGAATGTGATTGAGTAAATTATACTCATGAAATTTAATGACATTCATGTTGAAATATGTTATGTTATTTATATGATGAGTTGTTGGTAAGATTGGGATTGAGTAAGTTGTGTTTATGAATTTTTTTAATGACATTTATGTTAATATTTGTTAAGTTATTTGTATGTCAAGTGTATGAATAATGTTTTGTATTATTTGTATATGAACTTACTAAGCTATATAACTTACCCCCTTCCTTTCCCATGTCTTTTAGGGTTATTAAGCTAGCTCGGGTTGGAGTTCGCCAGAGATCCTATCACACTATCAAGCTATCATTTTGGGTATAAGTGAATTCAAGTATTTTAAGTATATGGCATGTATAGGGACTTAGTCATTTGTTAAATGTGTCATTGTGATTGTAGCCAATGTGTTGGCTTGTGATTGTCAAAGGCTTGTTTTGATAATTGGCCATGTAGATTGGTTTATTTGGGCTATCATGGTTGTAAGTATAAGTATATATATGTGCTAATGTCTTTGGTGATATGGTCATGGTAAGCTTGGTGAATGGTAGAAATGTTATTTATGACATGAATGTGAGAAGTTTGAAAATGTGGTCTATTGATGAAATGATAAAGTGGTGTACAATTAGGTATCTTGAAAATAGTCAACTGTGACTTAGTAAATGTTTTGAGTATGGTAGATGTGGATAATGTGTTGGTCATAATTGTGGATGATTTGGTTACCTAAGTATGTTATGTATGTGCCTTGAATTGGTGTAAGTGTATGTGTGTACAAGGGTGGAAAATGGCTTGGTAAATAGCCTTTAATTTGTCCACACGGGCATGTGTCTAGGCTGTGTGTGACACACGATCTACCCCACGGGCATGTGTTCCGGCCGTGTGTTCCCTGCACCTTAATTTTGAAAAATAGAATGTCCAGAATTGAGCACACGATCAGAGACACAGGCGTGTGTCTCAACCGTGTGTGCTACACGGCCTAGCACACGAGCGTGTGGCACGGCCGTGTGGCACAAGCAGAGAGCACCCTAATTTGAACACGGTCTGAAGCACGGGCGTGTCCCAGGGTCACACGGGCGTTTCCCTTGGACCACACGGGCGTGTGAGCCCTGTATCATGAAAATTTTTCTAAGTTTTATAAAAATTCCCTAAGTTCTCGGTTTAGTCCTGAACCACTTCCAATACATGTTTTGGGCCTCGTAGGCTCGTAATAGGGACTTTATGATTGAATATGAATGATTTTAAGTTGGACGTAAATTTTATGACTCATAATTGTGTGCTTGCTTGTGATGTGAGTCCGGTAATGCCTCGTACCCTGTTCCGACGTCGAATACTGGTAAGAGGTGTTATGTTTAGTTGTATCAGAGCTATGGTTTAATCGATTCTCAGACTAACGTAGCGTATGTGAGTCTAGCTATACATGCCATATTACTACCTGTGATAGTGTGATATCTCCCAACTCTAATGAAATTGTTTTGTTGAGGCAGAGATGCTTTCCAACCGAGCTATTTTCGAAAACGCTGAAAGTGATACTAAGATATTTGAAAATGTGTTTGTTATGAGTCGAAACTTGGAAAGGTATGAATAAGAGTTCATGATATGTATGTGATGATGTATGAAATGAAATAATAATAGGTTTAGAAATATGGATAAAATGTCATTATTCCGGTTGAACATTGTATTTCGATGGATTATGGTGATTTTATGAAATGGATAAAATGTTTTAAATGTTGCAAAAAGGATTTAGCCCGGAAGGGTAATCCTGAATTAAGCCCTCTCGAGTATATGTTATAAAATGAATTTAGCCCGGACGGGTAATCCAGAGTAAGCCCTTTAGAGCATACGTTATTGAAAAGATTTAGCCTAGACTGGCAATCCTGTTATATCATATGTGGCTCAAGAGTGTGCTCTATGAATATGTGCCAAAAGGGCACTTTTGAATATAAATTGACGGATTGTTGACATGCATACCTTGAATATACTACCCGAGTATCCATCAAAATTACAATGGTTCAATGGGAATTATTCTTGAAATATGGAAAGGTGAAATGAAATGAAATTTTATATTGTGATAAGCTCATCCATGTTTGTTTGCATTCATATGATGTTATGTGCCTAACTTGTTTGATTAAGTGAATGCGATAAGTAAACTTACTCAAATTTATGGAATGTATGTTTAAGTACACTTGTTTGAATAAATGTAATCAGAAAGTTCGTGTGACATAAATATGTATGTTAATTAGCTTGAAGTGAATTATATGATTGTGAAGATATTATGTTGATAATGAATGCTAAGTGATATGTGTGTATTTATGAGAGTCGAGTTAGAGGCTTTACGACCTCACCCCCTTACCAATGTGGTATTTTATAACGAAATTTCACGAGATTTAAGTTGAATGAGCTCACAAGTAAGAGACTAAAGAGTTCAGTAGTAGAATAACTAATAATGTGGTCAGAGTTCAGAATAGTTTGGCAAGTGAATACAGTTCTGGAAAAGATGCCAGGTTAGTCTAAAGATCATTCGGATTTCGCGATGTCACGGTTAAATAAAATGTTAATCTCGGCTAATCGACTCATTCAAGTATAATGCCTAAAGAATGTATTTCCTGGTATTTCTTTCGAATTGATTTTCATTAGTGAATGGAATAATACGGGATTAGTGATGACATAATTAGTCAGAGAAATGATATTTGAATCGTAAAGATGTCTGAGTGTAACAATTGTGATTGAATAGATTATGATGATCTCTCCTGGGTATTTTATGTATTCATTTATCCTCAGAGATATATGTGATTGTTTGTTTTCTGATGAAATTCTTATCGTATGAGAATGCTAGCTGCTTATAATGATAGATGAAAGCGCTGTTAATCTGGTTGGTTGATGAGCAACATTTCTTATCTCTTTCTTTGGGATTCTATCATATTATGTTTGGAATAAAAGTTGTTGGTGAAAACTTATGTGAGGCTATTCTTCTGTTTCTACTAGATGCTGTTTTGTTTTGTATATATATTTGGAAAATATATTATCTCTGCTACAATTGATTCCAGAGCGTATAAGCATTGTTTTTCTACTAGTTTTCTCTGAGGAATCATCAAGGTCTTTATTATTTTCTTATGAGTTTTGTTCTCGGACTTCCAGTATGATATCGCATCTTGGATTTCTTTATCTCGATTTTCTTATCATCCTTATTTCGTAAATTATCAATCATGGCTCATCTTTAAAGTGTGTTCTTTGGCTTGTGATAACTATGTCTATTATGGTTGTATTTCTAGTTCGATTATGGGAACGTGGTGATTCTGGTATCAGGATTTCTCTAATTTTCGTGAAAGGAATTGACATCGGTAAAGGTATAGATAGTGGAAGCTCAAGCACAAATTGTATGATGGTTTTCTTTTCTCAGGTAAGTTTGATTAGGGCCAATGAGTTCAATCAGGATATTTGTTTCTTGAGCTGATGTAGTTATGAAAATCTTTGATTAGCACGTTAAGGGAAATATAAAAGATTGTATGTTTGAGTTGTTTAACAGCATGAAGAAAGGAGTATTTTGATAAGTTATTATTTGATAGTTGAGATCGACTCAGTTGTTTTATCTGAGCGAGCTGGTCAGTTGAAAGGTAATTTGAGTTATATGCATTTAAGTTTATCCTCAGGTAAGAAGATAAAATCTTGTACATCCATGGGTAAATTGACGAACAGTCTGAACGAAGAATTTATATTCAAAAAGGGTGTGATACAAGGACGTATCTATTAGATCAGTTCTAATTGGATGATGTTATTATGAGTTAAAGTTGTTTTGATTGATAAAGTTATCACATTTGTGAAAGTTTGAATGGTCTGTTGAGTGTTAGCAAAGTTGAAAATAGTTGAAGGTATTGTTAACCGAAGCACTGATTCTGAGTTCAGTTTAAATTCATTAAATAATTTGTGATTTTTCAGAGATGCACTATCGAACGGATTGGAATGTGTTTTAATACAAGAATGTAAAGTGATAGTTTATGCTTTCAGACGATTAAAGTCACATGATAGGAACTGTCCGACGAGTGATTTAGAGTTGGCCACTTTTTATGTCTGTGTTGAGAATTTGATGACACCGGTTGTCCGACGAAAAATGTCATATGTTTCCTGATCCCAAGAGTTTAAAGTATCTAATGTCACAGAAGGATCTGAATTTTAAAACAACATAGATGTCTTGAACTATTAAAAGATTGTGAGTAGTTATCGATTAACCTTTTGAAAAGCAGATATAGTTGCAAATGCTTGAATGGAAAACCTTTGATTATTTTGTGAGTATTGGATTCATGATTAATCTTATTTGATGACGGTCTGAATCTAGCTAAATTAAAATCTAAAGCGATGTTTTCTTTGCAAGATTGAGAACCTCAGGAATGCGATAGTGAGTGGTAAACTGAACGAGTACAGTGTGAGATGACTTTTGATTATGAATTTCAGGTCAGACCTGATGACTGTTATCATTATTCCGAGATAGAATTTGTGCACTGAGTAATTCAGAGCTTATGCAGAAAATTTTGTACGACACTCAGTAGTAGCTCGTTTGTTAATTCTGGGGGTAATAAAATGTACAGTTATTTGAAATAGTTGTTCTGGTGATCGGGTATGTAACATGATAGATTAGTTGAGTTATATGTTTCAGAGACGTAAAGGAAAATTGAGTCCGCGTTTCATCGGTCCGTATGAGATTATTGAACGAATAGGACCAGTGGTGTATCGACTAGCTTTACCGTCAGAACTTCAAAAGATTCATAATGTATTTCACGTTTCTATGCTACGTCGATACAGATCCGATCTGTTGCATGTGATTTCTCCGATAGATGTTGAGATACAGGCTGATTTGACATATAGTGAAGAACCGATCAAGATTTTAGCTCATGAAATCAAAGAATTGAGAAATAAGCCCATAGCCCTAGTAAAGGTTCTTTGACATAAACATGGGATCGAGGAAGCTACGTGGGAACCCGAGGAAGCTATGCGAAAATAGTACTCTAACCTGTTTACTGGTAAGATTTTCGGAGACGAAAGTCCCTAAGGGGGGAAAGTTGTAACAGCCCGTTTTTGAGTCAAATAAGAATAGTGGTTTTGGAACCACAAATCCGATGTTAAAATATTTATTTTATTATTTTATTATAGTTTACAGCATGATAGAATTATTATATGAAAGTTTCGTAAAGAAATTTTACTGTTTGAATGCTTAATTCGGTAAAAAGGACTAAATCGCGTAAAGCGTAAAATTTGAGTTCTAATAGTTAAAAGTATTAAATAGCTATGAAATTAAATTGTGAGAGTCCTTATGTTGATATCAGACCATGACTAAGGTTAGTGGACATTTATGTCCACGGTTTATATGTTATATTAAAGTTTTATTAAAGGTTAATTTGGTAATTATAATAATTAAGGTTAAAAATGATAAAAACAATAAGCCATCATCTTCCTTAAGTTTGTTCCATCGAAAATAGAAAAGAAAATAAGGGTTTGAAGCTTCCATGGTTTTAGCACACTCCTAGCTTGATTAAGGTACAGTTTTAGCTTAGTTTTTGATGATTTCTATGTTTTTGTGATCGTTGCTTCGTATTCTAGCTAGCCCGTACCTTAGATTTTGAATTTGTTAAAGATTTATCATGTTGCTGTTGTTGAATGTTTGAGTAATTGGATGGTTGGTGATGGATTTTGATTAATTATTGTTAGTTAAACTAGTTTTGTAAGGTGATTTTTGAAAAAAATGCAAAATAGGGAAGAAATTGTGAAATTGTAAAATGTGGTGGTTAAAAGTGTGAAATAATGAAAGATATGGGCTGCTAGGAGTCCCTATGAAATTCGGTTAGGCATGGGCTGGTACCAAATTGCATGAATTTGCAATTTTATGTGATAAGGACTAAATTGTAAATGATATGAAAGTATAGGGGCAAATGTGTAAATTTTCCAAAAGATGAATTGTGGACTAAATTGAATAGATTGAGTGCTGAATGTATTGAATTTTATAATTATAAATTAAGAAAAGCCGAGATCAAGTTTAGATCGGGGAAAAGGGAAGATTGACGAATAGCCGATAGTTTTTATCCGAGCAATACGAGGTAAGTTCGTATAATTAGAATCAAACTTTAAACACTTGTGTTTATTTGAAATGTATGTATATGATTGAGTATTCGATATACTTGTAATACAAATACTTAATTAATTAAGATTGATTATTACTGAGCCCCGTTTGAACCGTATGAATTCGTAGGATACGAGTGACATGTCACTAGGGTTACCGTTTTGGTCGAGCTCCTGCATTTGTTGCGGACTCACCACAGCTCGTATGAGCTTCCCGATATATCAGCTCGTAAGAGCTTACTGTTTTCAGCTCGTCAGAGCTTACTGTTTCAGCTCAACAGAGCTTACTGTCCATCAGCTCAGGAGGAGCTTACTGTTCATAGCTCGAAAGAGCGGTAAATGATAAGGAATTGACGGAATACTGATGTATATCACCCGAGTATCCTTTGAAATTCTAATGGGTTCAACGGGCATAAATTCTATTTATACGGATGAATACTGTTACTGAATGAAGTATTAATTATATGATTGAGAATGAAATGTTGAATACAAGATACATTGAGTATTGAATTGTGATAATGGATGATTTAATGTATTAATATGACTACCCTATGGATGAATGTTTGTGTTAGGCATTTGGAAATTGTATAGAGTTTACCTTAATTATTTGTATTGATTTGGTATAAATGGTAAGTTTAGTTCTATGTTTATACAGGTTCGTTAGCTCGCGCATTTCGAACAAGTCGGAGTTACATATCACACTATCCAGTTGCCGATTGGTACTTATGAACTTGTGAATATATGTAAATATGGCATGTATAGGCTAGGTGTAATGATGATAGAGATTGTAACACCCCTTACCCGTATTCAACATCTGAACCAGGTAACGAGGCATTACCGTACTTAGCTTGCTCAAATATACCACATCGGTTCATAAAATTTCATTTCAAATTTAAAACTTTTCATTAAAGACCATAATGTCCTTATTAAAGGTCTACAAGACCCTAAACTTGTACCCGAAATGATTCGGGACCAAACCGGAAACTTTTGAACACTTATACAAATTTGACATAAAATAGAGTCACACGCCCGTGTGGAGGAAGGGACACGCCCGTGTGGCACATCACATGCCCGTGTTCCACACCCGTGTGGATTTATTTTCTAATTCGAACCTACAAGGGTTTTCACACGGCCTGACACAATCCCGTGTCCCTCACACGTCCATGACACGCCCGTGTCTTCGCCCGTGTGTGAAAACCCTGGCATTCTATTTATGACGTCAGCATCTCAATAAGGGCACACGGCCAAGGCACACGCCCGTGTCTTAGGCCGTGCCTCCAACACGGTTGGGACACACGACCATGTCTCTGCCCGTGTATTTACTACTGAGCATACTGACTTGCCAACCTGGCATGCATGGAGACACACGGCCAATCAACACGCCTATGGGGCTGACCGTGTGTCACACACGGCCTAGACACACGCCCGTGTGTCTACCCGTGTGGACATTTGAAAGGCTATCTACCAAGCCAAATGCCACCCTACACAGCAACCAAACTTATACCAATTCAATCTAACATATATTATGACATAAGGCACTTATAAGAACTCAAAATCAAAACAACCATACAAGCAAGCACTTTATGAATTTCATCATCTTTGAATATATAAACTTGTCAAGCTTTGGCCAATATCCAATGGCCTTTTACAAAATGAATTTAACAACATTAATAGCCAACACTTTGGCTAACAAATATGACATAACAAAATGACCAAGTCCTATACATGCCATACTTAAAATGAAACTAACTTGGTTATACCAAAAAGTAGTCGATAGTGTGATTTCCGAACTCTGACGTTCAACGAATTCTCGAGCTAACTTGGCAATGCTACAAGGAAAAGGGAAATGAGAGGGGTAAGCATAAAGCTTAGTAAGTTTGCATGAAATAAATAGCTACATAAAGCTCGTAATGTCATTCATCCATTGCATTGAAATAAAACACAAATCTCAAGCTCATTTCCATAACTTACTCATACTTATTCTTCCCGATTACATATCATGCCACATATCGTAAACCATTCTCGTAAATTACTCACATATACATGTATCACTTCATCACAGAGTCTTAGCATTAATCTCATCTCTATCATGAGCTTAACTATTTACCCCATTGAATCATTTGGGATATTCGAAGATACATGCTCCTTCCCATTCACATAATTATGACGCCAATGCCACATCCCAGATGTGGTCTTACGTGGGTCATTTCTAGATGCCGATGTAACACCCCAAACCCGGCCTGGACGTTATGGTCGAATTTGGCGATGTCACATGATAGTGTTTTAGAAATCGTAACTGCGTTAAAAACCATTTCTAGGTATCTTCAACTATCGTCAAAACATGTCATTTATTTATTCATTATTCAGTTTCAAAACTTTGTACGTTGCGGAAGCTTTTAAAAAGTAATTTGCGAATTTGTGTGTTTTTGATAAAACATTTGTTTATTTTGAAAACTCGAGTCTTGTCCTACTTCTAGCAGTTCATAAAATAATAATCCCAAATTTAAGCAAAAATCCGTAAAGGCCTTATTACATGAAATTTACCCAAATATAACCAAATCATAATTAAGAATAAACCATAAGAAAAACAAATATCCAGAACCGTGGTCACCGCCGAGTCCTCCGCTGCACCGATCCATCTACTACTGGGGATTTCCTGAACAGTTTAAACAGAAAAGGGTGAGTTTTCGCAAACTCAGTGTGTACTCCCCACAGAAAACATACACACGGTAATATCAGATAACAGACATAATTTCACAGTTCGGGTCTGAGCCCATTACAGAAACGGTGTGGACCTTAGCCCACTTAGATACAGAATCAGACATATTACAGGGCCTTAGCCCATTTCAGACAGAATATGTAGAAAACAGAGTCCTACCCACCAGCCTTTACACACCAACTCCGTCCAAGCCAACACACCATGTGGGGATAAAATCAACCCATCCAGCTCTACACACCATGTTGTACCGAATGTGGCACATAATCAGAAATTTGCAGCTGAGCTGCCAGATAACAGGCTTAAAAGCCTTTCAGATACTTCCTCCAATCATAATAAACCCACCCCGATGCAATGCAACATACAAGAATGACATGCTATTATGCAATTAAAACTCATATATTCAGATCAGCATACATGCTTAATACAGAAATCAGACAGACAGACAGATTATTCATTTAGGGGTCTAAGTATTGCTTACCGACCCTACGGTAGGTCCACAGTCGACTTGGGCGACCCGTACAACTTTACAGAGTTTTTCAGAAAAATGGGCTCACACGCCCATGTGGCCCGCCCGTGTGGCCCACTAGGCCCAAATTGGCCTTGGCCATGTGGATCACACAGCCTGGCCCAGAATCCCACACGCCCGTGTGGCCCATACGGCCCAATTGGTCGAGCCCGTGTATCGCACACGACCTCGCTCTTGCACATGGCCGGGCTCGACGATCACACGGCCGTGTGGTGACTTACAGTCTTGCACACGGCCTACCACACGGGCGACCACACTCCCGTGTGGCGTCGACAGTAAGGTTTTCAGCTTTGGCCGAAACCTCATTTTTTGCGTTTTCGGGTACACACCTAGTATCGAATCGATGCTAACGCAATCTTGAGCAATCCGAAACCTAAAATTGACATTACAAATCTCGAAATTAGCCTATAACCACAGTTTAAATGAATCCATCATTCCAACGACTCAACACAACCATTTAACACTTACCTCCAAAGGAACAGCAGAAACTTCACAACCTTACACCGTTAATGGCTAATCTCCAGCCCCTTGAATGACTCCTAACAATCAAAATAACCACTTTTCCTTAAATCACTTATCCACGATCATAATCAGGGTAAAACATAAATAAAACTTACCGAACAAGCGGGATGACGATTGCACATAACGGAACGATTTGTAAAAGAGAAACGGAAAGAGTGAGGGAGGTAGAGTAGAATTCGGCTAAGGAGAGAACAAAAATGGAAAAAGAAAAAAAGATGGCAGAGGAGGGAGAGAGATAGACGTCGGTTCACCAAAGAGAGATTTGGGGAAACTAATTCAATTCAAATCCCACTACACAGATGTTCACTACAACTCAAACCCTAGCTGGATATTGAAGCAAAAATACTAACCCTTGACAACACAGGGATTCGAACTCCAGACCTCCAACAACCTCAACACTCCACTTAGCAACTAGACCAGCAGGCCCATTCTGTTAATTACTTACACACTTTAACATATAAGCCTACCAACCAGAGTTTGGGCTTTATTCATAAAAATACCAAAATTTACCCAAGTTGAGACTTGAACTTGGGACCTCCCACACACACCCAGAACACATAACCACTGAAGCAGACACTCATACATGTCAAAATTACAAAAGTCGAATTTAAAGAAAAATGGGGCATTACAGCCAATGCCATATCCCAGATATGGTCTTATACGGGATCTTATATTGATTGTCGATGCCATATCCCGAATATGGTCTTATACGATTTTCATATTCAATGCCGATGCCATATCCCAGATATGGTCTTATACGAAATTTCAATTTGGTGCCGAGGCCATGTCCCGGACATGGTTTTATATGGGACCTTACTCATCTCAAATCTTGATGATATTATTCTCTCATTTATTTAAGTCCAATCGGGACTTCAACATAAAAATTCTCATCATTTTCTCATTCAACATCATTACTCAAATTCATAGAAATAATGTTCGTCATCACTAATATCAAACATTTTAAGACTAAATAACATGATGTTGAATTTATTACACACAAACTTACCTCGATTTCCAAATAGGCCAATTTGCCGATCAAGTCCGATACTTTGCCCGTTCCTCGATCAAGGTTAATTCCTCGTTCTTCTTGATCTATATTAGCAAATTAGCTCATTTAATTATCACATTAATTAATACATGTCAATAATCATACTTGGGCAAAATTACCATTTTGCCCTTAGATTTTCACAAAATGACCATTTTACCCCTAAGCTCGTAATTCGATTCTAATCGAATTTCCTCCTCTTACAAGCCTAGATGAACATTTATTTCTCTTATGGCAACCATCAAAACTCAATATTTCACACATTTACCTCTTATTTTACAACCTTTACAAAAAGGTCCTTTTAGGTGTTTTCATGGAAACATCTTTCACCAAAGTTGTCTATCTAACTACTATGATTCATTTTCTTCCATAAAAATGCAGCAAACAACATACATGCTCACATGGAAAAACCCTAAACTTTTAACCATTTTGCAAAATAGTCCCCTCTTTAGCTAGCTTAAGCTTTAGGGGTTTCAAAAGTACAAATATCATCAAGAAAAACCATTAAAATCACTTACTAGAAAGGTGAAGAGCTTGCTGAAATTTTTGGGTTTTCAAACCCCTATTTGCTACTAATTTTCGGTGAAAGAAGATGAGTGAATATAAGGATATCATCTTTTCTTTATTTTATTCTATTTCATTAATTTAATCCACCTACTACACCAACTTTGACTAATTTTGACTTCTTTGTCCCCCTATGGCCGGCCACCCTATATCTAAGGGTCAATTTGCACATTAAAGGCCTCCAATTAATATTCTATGGATATTATACACCTTTAACTTGTAAAATAGAACTTTCACACTTTATGCGATTTAGTCTTTTTTTGTGATTAAGCATGAAATCGCTAAAATTAAAGCACCAAAATTTTCATGCACACATATAATCATGCTATAACTCATAATGTAATATTAAAATATTTTTCTTCAACTTCGGATTAGTGGTTCCGAAACCACTATTTAGACTAGCCCCTAAATCGGGCTGTTACAATTCTCCCCCTTAAGGATTTTCGTCCCCAAAAATCTTACCGGTGAAAAGGTTGGGGTATTTGTTTCTCATAGCCTCCTCGGGCTCCCAGGTAGCC
The DNA here is from genome assembly GCA_025698515.1 of Gossypium sturtianum. Taxonomy (NCBI): domain Eukaryota; kingdom Viridiplantae; phylum Streptophyta; class Magnoliopsida; order Malvales; family Malvaceae; genus Gossypium; species Gossypium sturtianum. The sequence continues at coordinate 114,112,285 of CM046948.1, read as the reverse complement.
TCTTCAACCCCGTGCCTTTGCCATAGGACTTTCACAAGAGCTATACTTTTGTTTCTCAACTGTTTGACTTCACGCGCCAAAATCTTAACCGGCTCTTCGCCATAAGTCATGTCCGGTTGAATTTCTACCTCTGTTGGTACAATCACATGTGAAGGGTCTGATCGGTAGCGACGCAACATAGACACGTGAAAGACATCATGAATCTTTTCCAACTCTGGTGGCAAAGCCAAACGATAAGCTTCTGGTCCTATCCTCTCGGTAATGTCATAGGGTCTGATAAAGCGCGGGCTCAACTTGCTTTTCTGGCCAAATCTAAGGACCCTTTGAAACACCCCAAACCCAGCCCACGAGCCTTGACCGGATCTGGTATGTTCCTTGAGTAAAACGGTTAAAAACTTGTTTGTTTCTTTGGAAAACTTTGGGTGATTTAGGAGAAAAATTTGGATTGGGTTCAAATTGAAAACATCGTTATTCTCGAAGATTAGGCTTTATTAAGACTTTATTGTTATATTTCAAAACCATAAGTTAAAGGAAAAAGTCGAGTTTTTAGAGTTTACTATTTAAATTGAAAATCATTTGTGTTAGGTGTTAAAACATTTAAAGATTTATTTTTAAGAAAAGTTGCTTAAACTTTAAATTGATAAAAATTGTATCATAATAAAATAAATAAAAATGCATGCATAATCAGTTTATAGCTATGGCCTTATTACATTAAAACAAAACCCGAATAAATCCAAAATACTTAGAAATAAAAAGTCCAAAATTAAAATAAAGTCCGAGTTGAACATGGCCACCGCTAAGCTCCTGCCGACCGGTCCGATTCATCGAGTGTCACTGAAAAATATCCCATAACGGGGTGAGTCAAGCAGACTCAGTGTGTATAACCAACACTAAGCCCCAACGATTGTGCATATCATATCATATCATACGTATATATAACAGATAGAAATAATGATGCAAACCCGAACCCATACCTAGATAACCATCCGCTACACATCACCCGTACCAACCATCACACCATGGGGACTACTAAGTCGACCCTCTATCTCGCTACACATCATCGAGAAGCGATCATTTGCGCAGCACGACTTGCTCATCGCCCTTATAAATTTTGTGGCATAGCCACGGACATTATTTTGTGACATAAGTCACCATATTCAGATTTCATGACATGAGTCACCACATTCGAGATATTGTGGTATAAACCACCAGATCATTTCCCCCTTTCCATATAACCCATATGCCCCATGTCACACAGAATATGCAATATCATGCCTTATGCCTTATTCCACATTCTTATCGATATTCACATATGTACCATATTCCAAATATTCATATCATAATATTATTCATATCATTTATTAACATAATGTTAAGGTTAATTACTCAGTACTTTGTACCATCACATGGTACCTTTGCCCACTTTTCACATTATTATAAACACATATATTAAATTGATGCCATAAATCTATTAAGAGTTAGTGTGGGGTACACACTGGTTTTACTTAATGCTTTCATTTGAAATCCGAAAATCTCGATCTAATGCTTTAGATCTCTAGTTCCTATATTCGGCCACCTTAAGCATGTTAGCAAAAAGCCATTTGGCCAAATAACCAAATCCCGAAGGATTAACGCAACCAACTTCTTACCTTGTTGCCGATTTGGTTACTACAAAAATCCCGAAGACCTCCCCTAGAGTCGGCTACACTAGAAATCCCGAAAGATCCTTCCAAGTTTCGGCAAACAAGAATATTAATGGGATTAGTCCTTAACTTTCGACTAAAAGAAAAAGATTGAAGATTGAATGACAATTGATCTTACCCTTAATATTGGGATCGACTGTATTCCTGCCTGGCACCACTTTAAGAGATTCGGCTATAGCTAGATGTTGATCAACAATTTTCGGCTCTTAAAGGATAGGGGAGCATTCGACTATGGTCACCCACATATGAGATTCGGCTTCAACAAGGAACACAAGAGGAAGGGTATGAATCTTTTTAGGGGTTACGGCAATGGTGGATTAGGGAAAAGAAGATTTCGACTAGACTAAAAGAAAAAGAAGAGAACGATGATGGTTTTGGAGAGAAAAAGAAAACGAAAGAGAGGCTACAATGCCTTAATGAAATTCGTCTATTCCCCTTACTAAACTTGGCCGAAAATCACCTTAAAGGAGTCCCTAGGCCGGCCAACTCCTTCCCCCTATCTCATCCCTTCCTTTACTCCTATTTTTCCTCCTCCTTGCACATTCAAAATAATTTAAAATAAATCCTCATTTATCTTCTACTTAATGAAATTTCAAAAGGATTAAACCACATCTTAAACTCATCCCTTAGTGCCCCATTGTCGTCCACCTCTCTTGCTCCTTGCTGCAAAATAAAACTCTTTTATTTGCTTCCCTTGTGGCTCGAACTCAAGCCCTTCTCCACTGCTTGAGGCGTCACTTACCAATGCCTTAAGTGGCGTCTCCTTGCCACCTTAACAAGCTGATTCTTATGTCCAATTTCCCCTACAATTTCTTTTAAGGCCTCTCAGGCTTAGCTCCCCTTTAAAACTTAAAGTTCAATATTTTTCTAAGGCATTCACCTACACTCTTAAGGTTCTAAAAATTCATAAAACATATTTACAACACACACAGGCATGCTACTTCACATAATTAAGCAATAATGCACAAGCCCAAAATCCTGGATATTACACCCTTTTCCAAGGTGATACTTTCAGAAACACTTTATCACTGACTTTAAACCAAATCTCTTTTTGCTTCAAATCCGAATAGGACTTTTGTCTATCTGAGGCAGCTTTTAGACACTCATGTATAACCTTTACTTTCTCTTCAGTTTTTCTGACCAAATCGACCCCGTGAATCTGGTTTTCTTTGAGTTCTGACCAATATAAGGGCGTTCGGCACTTACGCCCATACAATGCCTCATAAGGCTCCATCTTCAAACTTGACTGAAAGCTGTTATTATAGGCGAATTCCACTAACAGTAAGTATTTCTCCCAATTATCTTGGAAATCTATAACACAACATCGAAGCATGTCTTCAAGTATCTGTATTACTCTTTCTGACTGCCCGTCGGTTTGCGGATGGAAAGCTGCACTAAAGCTCAATTTTGTGCCTATGGCCTCTTGTAACTTTTTCCAGGACTGTGACGTAAATCTCGGATCGAAATAATCGACAACGGTACTCCGTGAAGTCTTACTATTTCTGACACATACAAATCTGCCAACTTGTCAAACGAGTAGTCGACCCGTACTGGTATGAAATGGGTTGACTTCGTGAGTCTATCCACTACTACCCATACGACATCTTTCTTTTTCGGTGTCAACGGTAAACCCGTCACGAAGTCCATAGTAATACGGTCCTATTTCCACTCGGGAACAATAATTGGCTGAAGTAGACCCAAAGGTACTTGATGTTCAGCCTTCACTTGTTGACAAATTAGACATCTTGAGACAAACTCGAAAATGTCTTTCTTCATGCTCAGCCACCAATACCATTTCCTCAAGTCATTATACATCTTCGTGCTGCCTGGATGTACAGACAAACATCCACTATGTGCTTCATGAAGAATCTTCCAGATAAGTTCACCATTTCTAGGTACACAGACCCTATCTCGGAACATAAAACATCCATCTGGACTTATCCAAAAGTCCAACTCAACATTTGACTCACATTGAGCTCTTTTAGCATGTAAATCATTGTCGCCTCTCTAGGATTCACAAATCTCTTGAAGAAACATTGGTCTAGCCCTCAACTCGGCTAGAATAGAACCATCATTTGACAAAATCATCCGTGTGTTCATGGCTTTCAGCGCAAACAAGGATTTCCTGCTCAATGCATCGGCGACCACCTTCGCTTTTCCCGAATGGTAGTCAATTACTAACTCGTAATCCTTTATCAACTCTAACCATCTCCGTTGCCTAAGGTTCAACTCCTTTTGAGTCATCAAGTACTTTAGACTATTATGATCAGTGAACACCCGACATCTCTCACCAAACAAATGGTGTCTCCAAATCTTTAGTGCAAAAACAATTGCGGCTAACTCCAAATCGTGAGTTGGGTAATTCTTCTGGTGCGGTTTTAATTGTCTAGAGGCATATGCTATCACCTTACCCTCTTGCATGAGTACACAACCTAACCCATTCAGGGATGCATCACTGTAAATAATAAATTCTCTTCCCGGTTCAGGTTGCACTAAAACAGGAGCCTCAGTCAACAATGCCTTTAGTTTCTCAAAACTCTGTTGGCACTTTTCTGTCCATTCAAACCTTACATATTTTTGTAACAACCTTGTCATCAGAGTAGCTATCATGGAAAACCCCTTAACAAAACATCTATAGTAGCCAGCTAGGCCCAGAAAACTCCTAACTTCGGTTACATTCTTTGGTGGCTTCCAATCTACAATTGCTGAGATCTTACTCAGGTCGACTCTGATTCCATCACCCGAGACAATGTGGCCCAAAAATCCAACTTCCTTAAGCCAAAATTCACTTTTACTAAACTTGGCATACAATTGTTTATCTCTTAAAATTTACAGAACCGTTCTCAAGTGTTCAGCATGCTCGTTCTCATCCCGAGAGTAGATCAATATTTCATCGATAAAAACTACTACAAATTTATCCAAATACGGCCGAAAGACACGATTCATCAAATCCATGAAAACTGTAGGAGCATTTGTTAAACCAAAAGGCATGACCAAAAATTCATAGTGGCCATACCTTGTCCGAAATATAGTTTTCGGCACATCTAAGTCCTTGACTCTCAACTGATAATATCCAGACCTCAAGTCTGTCTTGGAAAATACTGTGGCTCCCTTCAATTGGTTAAAAAAATCATCGATTCTTGGCAACGGGTACTTGTTCTTTACAGTTACCTTATTGAGTTGCCGATAATCTATACATAACCTCATGGAAACATCTTTCTTCTTTACAAATAATACGGGAGCACCCCACAGAGAATAACTCGGTCTTGCGAAGCCTTTATCCGTTAACTCTTGTAACTGTGCTTTCAGTTCTTATAACTTCGGTTGGGGCCATTCGTATGGAGCAATAGTAATGGGGCGATGCAGGAGCTAACTCAATCCCAAATTCAATCTCTCTAACCGGAGGTAACCCTGGCAATTCCTCTGGGAAAACATCTGGATACTCACATACTATGGGCACTGATTCAATTCTTAACTCAGTCTCTCTAGTATTCATTACAAATTCAAGGTAAGCTTCATAGCCCTTTCTTAGATACTTTTGAGTCAACAAGGAAGATATCACTACTGGCAATCTGTCTTGCTCATCCGATTCAACGCGAATAAGATCCCCACTTTCACACTTCAACTCAATAAACTACCTTCCATAATTTACTATCACATCATGAGTAGTTAACCAATCCATCCCAAGGATGACATCGAATTCATCAAACGGCAATAACATAAGATTAGCCGGAAAATAATGACCCCTAATCATCAAAGGGCAACCTTTGCATACTCTATCGACCAATACACATTTTCCTAGGGGATTTGACACTCTTATCACAAATTCAGTAGACTCTACAGGCAAGTTCATGCTAGAGACTAATTTCATGCAAATATACGAGTGGGTAGATCTCGGATCAATTAAAGCTACAACATGAGTATCATAGAGAGAAAATGCACCCGTGATCACGTCGGGGGAAGAAACCTCTTCGCAAGCACGAATGGCATATGTTCTAGCCGGTGCTCTACCCTCAGCTCTTGATGTCTGCTCTCTAGATGTATTCTTGCTACTCATTTCATTTCCCAGGTTTCTCTGTAGCCTTCCTCTAGTAATACTTCCCGGTCTTGCATTCTGAGGTTTCTCTTTCTCACCCGCCTCGGGGCAATCTCTGATAAAATGGTCTAGAGATCCACACTTGAAACAAGCTTTCTCATTTGCTCGACACTCTCTGAAATGACGTCTACCACACAGCGGGCACTCCGGTCTGCTCGGTCGAGTGTTGCCAACACTAGCAACCGAAGTGCTCTGAGCTTTAGACCTCGGGTACTGTCTACCCTTACTTCTACTTGGAAATCCAGCTGAGGTGGCTGATCGAATAGTGATAAACCGTAATAGTAACATATTTTAAGCCCACATTTAGCATGCTTTTGGATGATTTTTCCCTTAATTAGTGTAATTTGGTGCTCTTAATCCCTTAATTTCATGTTTTATACTCAGGAGAGCATCGGAGGATGAAAAGAATGAGAAACGGGCCTAAAATGGACCAAATAGGCCAAATCACAAAATCAACACGGCCTGGGCCCAAGCAACACGGCCGTGCCTCCCTAATCAGACCCGAACACGGCCTGGCCACTATTCACACGGGCGTGTGCCAAGGGCGTGTCCCTGCCGTGGCAAAGAGAAATTCTATTCGGATTAGGATACTTAGAGGCGAAGTAACACATTTCGAAGCCTATATAAACACTCTAAGTATGACCTAACAAGAGGAGCCCAAGGCTTTTATCAAGGGGCGTCCAGCTAGGCCAAAGAGGGCAGCTTTGTGGGAATTTACTCGAAGAAAGCAAGTTGATTCATCTCAAGAAGCCAGAGTCATACTCAAGACGGAGGATCTCTCTTCAATTCCTTCAGGGGGTTTTAGGGTTTTTCTTATGTTTTGTTTTATCTTTTCTTCTGAGATGTTTTCTTTTATCATTAGAACTAAACTCCTCAGATACCTGAGGGGGATGAAACCTAAGATGAATCTTGTTATTGTTTTCTGAACTATATGATAAATACTTGATTTGTTCTTAATTATGTGTTCTTAATTCTTGTTTTGATATTTCCGGGATATTAATTCAAGTTTGATGTGCTTAGGTGGAGGAGAAAAAGTCCCTGCCTAAGAGTAGATCTAGCATAATTAAGCAGAGTTGATCGCACGCCTAGACATAGGGTGACGAGATTTTGCCGGATTAGGGTGAAACCTAATATGGGAGTCCATAGATCGAGTTAATGCAATTGTATGGGTTTTAATTAGAAAGAGATTTCAATTAATCAACCTAGGGTTAGACATTAGTAGCCTCGACGGAGGTATTAATATAACTTAGGGAATCCTACGGAACAAGTCAAGTGAATAAATCGTCTGGTTCAGTGTTAGATAACAAGTGAAGTCTAGGTGGATTCTTCCTCGGGTATTGTCTTAATCAATTGGTTTTTCCCACGAGTATTTCCCCAAATTCATTCTTCTTTGTCTTAGAGTCTTTAGCTTAGTAGTTAATTCAGATTAAATGACAATTCCCTTTATTTTAGGCTAGATAATAAAAAGAAAGTTAGTATTACTACTTTTAGTTCCTTTGGGTTCGACAATCCAGTCTTGCCTTAACTATACTACTGTTCGATAGGTGCTCTTGCCTCAAATCATTGTCATAGTTAGTTTCCAGGTTCGATCATTCTCTTTATAAATTTTTAAAACTTTGACAAATCACAGCGATCAAGTTTTTGGCGCCGTTGCAGGGAAACTAAAATATTAAGAACGCTCAATTTTTATTACTTTAGCCATTTTTTATTTTTTGCAATTTACTTTTATTTCTTATTTTGTTTTTAAACTTTGTAAAAAAAATTTCTCTTTTATTCCTTTCAGGTACCTCTAGTTTATGACTAGAAGGAACCCGACAGGACCCTTAGTTTACGATAGTGATATTGAAGGTACCGCTCGTAGAAATCGTAGAGAAATAAGGCGAAGCTTGAATTACATAGAAGAAGAGCAAGAGGACGATACTAATAACACGGAAGAGATGGATGACCACCAGAATAATCCACTCCCTCCTGTAGTCGCCGAAAATCCACCTCCTCGAACTATGTATGATTATGCTAAACCTAATTTAACAGGAATTGAGTCAAGTATTGTTAGACCTTCTATTGCTGCAAATAATTTTGAACTGAAACCTAACACAATTCAGATGATACAGCAATTTGTTCAGTTTGATGGTTTGCAGGATGAAGATCCAAATAATCACTTGGCAAATTTCCTAGAATTTTTTGACACTTTCAAAATAAATGGCGTTACTGACGATGCCATCCGTCTTCGGTTATTTCCCTTCTCTTTGAGGAATAAAGCCAAACACTGGTTGCATTCTCTTCCACGAGGGTCAATCACTACGTGGGATCAAATGACCAAAAAATTTTTATTGAAATATTTTTCGCCGGCCAAAATGGCCAAGTTAAGGAATGATATCTCTTCTTTTGTGTAGATGGATTTAGAGACACTTTATGATGCATGGGAGAGATACAAGGATTTGTTGAGAAGGTGCCCACACCATGGACTACCCTTGTGGCTACAGGTCCAAACTTTTTACAACGGTGTGAACCCCTCAACAAGGCAATTAATCGATTCAGCCACCGGCGGAACTTTGAATAACAAAACTCCTGAAGCGGCCTATGAGTTTATAGAAGAAATGTCATTGAATAACTACCAGTGGCAAGTTACAAGGACAAAGCCAACAAAAGCAAACGGAGTTTTCAACCTCGACGCAGTAACCATGCTATCAAATCAGGTAGAGGTGCTAAATAAAAAGATTGATGGTTTGTGTTCTTCGCAGGTACATCCGGTCATGCAGTGCGACGTAAGTGGAGGCGTGGTGAATCTTGAGTACCCACCCTACCATCCGGGCACAGAGAGCGAACAGATGAACTATATGGGTAACAATTTTAGATCTAACAATAACCCTTATAGTAATACTTATAATCCAGGTTGGAGGAACCACCCCAATTTTTCATGGGGTGGTCAAGGAAATCAAAGACAACAACCCCCTCCAAATTTTCAAAATCAGCCCTACCCACAGGAAAAGAAGCCGAACCTTGAGGAGATGCTGACAAAATTCATAGCAGTTTCAGAAACTCGTCTCCAGAATATAAAAACAAAACTTGAAAAATAGCAAGCATCGACACAGGAGCTCAAAGATCAAATTGGGCAACTTACTAAGTTAGTTTCTGAAATACGACCAGAAAGTTTACCTAGGGAAAAAGAGTAGGTAAAGGCAGTGATGCTAAGAAGTGGAAAGGATTTAGTCGAAACAAAGAAAAAGATACCACACGAAACCAATGAGGCAAATGCAATCCCGATCCGTGAGGAAAGTAAACCACCGATCCCATATTCAGCAAAGTTGAAGAAAGACCGCTTAGACGCACAATATGGTAAATTTCTTAAACTTTTCAAACAGTTGCATATTAACTTACCTTTTGTTGAAGCCATTTCGTAGATGCCAACATATGCAAATTTTTTAAAGGAGCTTCTAACAAATAAGAGGAAGTTCGAAGGAATTTCAACAGTGGAACTTAATGAAGAATGCTCAGCTATCATCCAAAACAAGCTACCAACTAAATTAAAAGATCCAGGAAGTTTCACTATTCCCTGTTTAATTGGTAGTTTGAACATAGAAAAAGTATTAGTTGATCTAGGTGCTAGTATTAATATAATGCCTTATAGAATGTTTAAGCAACTTGGTCTAGGGGAACCTAAACCCACTAGGATGAGTATTCAGTTAGCTGACAGATCTGTTAAATATCCTAGGGGAATTATTGAAGATATTCTGGTAAAAGTTGATAAGTTTATATTTCCTGTTGATTTTGTTATGCTTGACATGAATGAGGATGTAGAGGTGCCTTTAATTTTGGGACGACCCTTTTTAGCCACTACTAGGGCTGTCATTGATGTTGGTGATGGTAAACTTGCGCTAAGGGTAGGCGATAAGGAAATTATTTTTCAAATTTACGATGCTATGCGATACTCTAGAGAACAATATGATTCTTGTTACTTTGTTGATGCCACTGACCACGCTATTCAAGAGTCTTTGCAGGAAATCATGCACAATGACACGATGGAACTGTGTCTTACACAAGGTGAGGGGATAGATGACGATATCGATGAACTGAATCCTAATACATCCTCCTCTAGACAGACAAAAATAGAGGGTATTGAAATCAACGACGAACTAAAACAAAAACCCTCTATTGATGAGCCACCAAAATTGGAATTAAAACAGTTGCCAAAACACTTAGAATATGCATTTCTCGGGGATAATTCTACGCTACCAGTAATCATCTCCTCAGAACTAGAACCCAAAGAGAAAGAAGAGTTGCTAAAGGTACTAAGGGAACATAAAAGAGCCATAGCTTAGAAAATGTCTGACATTAAGGGAATAAGCCCATCGTTTTGCACCCACAAAATTTTAATAGAAGATGAATATAAACCGTGTGTGCAACCTCAGAGACGATTGAACCCCAATATGAAAGAAGTTGTCAAGGCCGAGGTAATTAAACTTCTAGATACAGGAATATTTTATCCTATTTCTGACAGTACTTGGGTAAGTCCTGTGCAGGTAGTTCCAAAGAAAGGAGGCATGACTGTTGTAGCCAACGAAAAGAATGAACTGATTCCTACAAGAACGATCCACGGGTTGGAGAGTGTCGTATTGACTATAGAAAGTGAACGACGCCACCAAAAATGATCACTTCCCTTTGCCCTTTATTGACCAGATGTTAGAAAGATTATCTGGGCATATGTACTACTGCTTCTTGGACGGACTCTCTGGCTACTTCCAAATTCCAATAGCCCCTGAAGATCAAGAAAAGACAACATTTACATGTCCATACGGTATGTTTGCTTATCGTAGAATGCCTTTTGGATTAGGTAAATGCTCCTGCTACTTTTCAGCGTTGCATGCTAGCCATCTTTGACGAACTTGTGGAAGACATTATTGAGGTATTCATGGATGACTTTTCGGTATTCGGTAATTCCTTACATCTCTGCCTTAAAAATTTAAAATGAGTTCTAATGAGATGTGAGGAAACGAACCTTGTTTTAAATTGGGAAAAATGTCACTTTATGGTTCGTGAGGGGATTGTGCTAGGACATAAAATTTCTAGTAAAGGGATTGAGGTAGATAAAGCGAAAGTGGAAACCATAGAAAAATTACCTCCTCCTAGTTCAGTCAAGGCCATTAGAAGCTTTTTAGGACATGCAGGATTTTATAGAAGATTCATTAAAGGTTTCTCTAAAATAGCTAAGCCTTTGACAAAATTACTAGAAAAAGATGTACCTTTCAAATTTGATCAGGAATGTTTAGATGCCTTTAATATCCTCAAAGATAAATTAATAAATGCTCCAATTATAATTGCACCTGATTGGAATTTACCTTTTGAACTAATGTGTGATGCGAGTGATTTTACAGTAGGTGCAGTTTTAGGACAGCGAAGAGACAAGCACTTTCAGCCAATCTATTATGCCAGCAAGACATTAACAGCCGCACAAGAAAATTACACCGCCATAGAAAAAGAATTGCTAGCTGTGGTTTTCGCATTTGATAAATTTAGACAATATTTGATATTATCTAAAGTAGTCGTTTACACTGACCATTCAGCCATTCGTTATCTTTTGACCAAATTCGATGTAAAACCCCGACTCATAAGATGGATTCTTCTTTTACAAGAATTTGATTTGGAAATTCAGGATAAGAAGGGAGCTGAAAATCTTGCAGCAGATCATCTCTCCAGGCTTGAAAATCCACATATCAAAGAACTAGATGATAGTGAGATAAACGACTCCTTTCCTGAAGAACAACTCTTTTCTATAACCAACTCTGAGGTACCTTGGTTTACAGATATTGCAAATTATTTAGCTGCTAACATCTTACCAAAAAGGTTAACACATCATCAAAAGAAGCGATTCTTTGTTGATGCGAAGAACTATTTTTGGGAGGACCCCTTTTTTTTCCGTATATGCGCAGATCAAGTAATTCGGAGATGCGTTACAAAGGCAGAAGTAAGCAAAATCCTAGAACATTGCCATTCAGGACCTTCAGGAGGACATTACAGCGGGAGTAAGACAGCACACAAAATGCTCGAATCAGGTTTTTATTGGCCGACACTGTTTAAGGACGCCAACAGGTATGTCTCTTCGTGTGATAAATGCCAAAGAGCATGTAATATCTCTAAACGCGATGAAATGCCTCAAACATATATGTTATCATGTGAAATATTCGACGTATGGGGTATTGACTTTATGGGTCCATTCCCTAGTTCATTCGGAAATAAATACATCTTAGTAGCAGTAGATTACATGTCAAAATGGGTAAAAGCCCAAGCTTTACCTACTAAAGATGCTAAAGCTGTAGTAAGATTTCTTAAGAAACTCTTCTGTCGTTCTGGAACACCCAGAGCGATTATTAGTGATAGGGGTACTCACTTTTGTAATACTCAATTTGATAAAGTTTTAAAAAAATATGGAGTACACCACAAGACAGCTACCCCTTATCACCCTCAAACCAGTGGGCAAGTGGAAGTGGCAAATCGAGAGCATAAACGGATCTTAGAGAAAACAGTTGAATCAAACAAGAAAGATTGGGCATTAAAAGTAGATGATGCTTTATGGGCCTATAGAACAGCGTTTTAAACTCCCCTAGGAACATCCCCTTACAAGCTTGTCTACGGAAAAAGTTGTTATCTACCTTTCGAGTTAGAACACAAAGCTTTTTGGGCTATAAAATTCTTAAATTACGATCTTAAAACCGAAGGTGAGAAAAGGATGATGCAGATGAACGAGCTAGATGAATGGCGAGCTAATGCCTATGAAAATTCACGACTATATATGGAGGCAACAAAACGACGACATGATGCTCGTTTAAAACAATCAAAGCAATTCGAAGTAGGAGACTTGGTCCTTTGTATAACTCAAGGCTCAAACTGTTTCTGGAAAAGTTGAAATCAAGGTGGTCGGGCCCATTTGTGATCAAAACTATTTTTCCTTACGACACGATGAGGTAACCCATCCAACTCATGGGACATTCAAGGTAAATGGTCATCGATGAAACTTTATAATGGTGAAGATTTCAAGGAATTGAGAGAGAAGCTTCAGCTCCGTGAACCTTCATTTAGAAATGAAAACAGGGTGAGTCTAGCTTAAGACTATAAACGAGTGCTTCTCGGGAGGCAACCCGAGCACTAGCCCCACTAACGTCCATATTTTTTAATTTTAGCACCTAAATGAAAACTAACCAAGTTATCAAGCGCAGGATTTTTACACCACACGGCATTGCACAGGGCCATGGCAGTGGCCGTGTGGACACCACAAATTGATACATGGGCGTGGCGGAGACTGTATAGAAATAGGACAAAATTTTCCCCAATACACGGGCTCCGATTAAATAACACGGCCGTGCGACGTGGTCGTGGTCGAAACTATCCAAAAGAACACAGGCTACGATAAAAACACACGCCCGTGCGGTTCGACTGTGGTCAATACTGACTAAAGTGACACGGGCGTGCGACACGCCCGTGCGTCCAAACCGTGGTGAACACTGAGTAACCAGGCACGGGCATAAGCCACGCCCGTGCCCAAAGACCATGGACGATACTGACTTACGAAGCACGGGCATATGACCAAAAACACGGGCGTGGAACACGGCATAAACACGCCCAAATTTTGAATCCACGAAAAACATGGACTGAATAGAACGAACACGGGCGTGGTACCTGCCCGTGCCACCTTCCCCTATTTAAAGAACATAGTCTCCCCAAAACTCCCAAAACTCCCAACCCTAGCCGTTTCCCTCAAAATTTCCTACCCTACTCCGGCCACCATCAAAGAAAACCCCACCCTTGATTGCCCCCATCCTTTATCTCTCTCCCTCTTTCACATACACATCAAAAACTAGCCCACGCCCGTGCCAACAGAGTACACACTCGCTCAAAGGTGTTCCACCGCCGTGTTTCCCCAACTATTTACAGTACACATCCGTGGCTCACCTTTACACGCCCGTGCATCAGCCCTCAACAACCGTGCGCCATCTTTACACCACCGTCGGTCCATTCTATACACTCTATTTTACTGATTAATAATTTCCACTCCATGATTATTTGTATTTTTAGATCTTTGATTTATTCTTTAGAATTTCTATATAGTATTCACGTTTATTGATTATCGACAATAACTAATGATTACCTAAGCATGATAAATAAGTTAAATATGATTTTTGAATGTCTTGAATCTCTAGAGAATGGTTAGAAGAAATAGTCATTGTTAATGAGATCGAAATTGTGGACTCATGGACATTATCATGAGACAATATTCTTTATTTTATCATACAGGAACATAATGTCCACTTCAAGAAGCAAGAAAACTGCTGTCCCCACATCCAAAAAACGGAAAGGACCTAGCGCGACATCCTCGAGTGCCTCCGCCGAAATATGACATCCATTCCTACGGTTCCCTCCGGGAACTCGGGATGATCTTTATCAGACACTACGCTCAAGACCTCTCGGTGTAGGAAGGTGTATCGATTGGACCGCCCTGGAGCAGGTCCAGTTAGTATATGAGGTCCGGGCATTATTATTCACAGACCCGTGGGGACAATTTTTCGACATCATCGAGCCCACGTACCTAGAACTCACATTGGAAATCTACTCTACTTTCCACCTCCAGAAATTGATGACTAACTTCGACGACTCGGGCACTATCCAATTTTGCCTCGGAGGTCTAGTCCGTGAGATGAGTGTCCCACAGTTCAGGGCCGCATTGGGACTTTATACCGAAGAATTTATGGAGGAAAATGATCTCTCGAAGCTTCATCACCATATCCACAACACCCCCCACAAGATGTTGGTACGATATAGCCCCTAATAAAGGCAGTTATGACCCCAGCCGCTCCAAGGCGACGGCTCTTGTCCCATCCCTGAAGTACGTACACGTGCTTTTTGTAACATCCTAAATCGAGGCCTCTGCATTTATATATGTGTGCATGTGTATAGTATGGTTGTTATGCTAGTTTAGGGTGTTTTTGGGTCCAGGCATGAGCTAGGGGTAGGCCTGAGCCTTGGCAAAAATTTTATTTTTGGGCACTGGAAGGGGAGATGCTTGGGTCAGTGTTAAGGGTTTGGGTGGTGAGTTTTGACACAAGAAGTACCTTGGTAAAGTGGCAAGGAGGCGCCACTTAAGAGGCAAGGGAGTGACGCCTCATGTGGGTGGATGGAGCCTTGGTTGAAGTGCGGGAATTTCCTTTTCGCTTATTATTTTTGACGCCAAGATCAGAGGGAGTTGTACTCAGGATGGACTCTGATGGATGATTGTTGAAGGAGTCAACATATTTAAATAGGTGGTGGAGAGAAATCTGAGGACTTTGAAGCATTCAAACGGATTTAAATAGGTGGTCAGGAGAAAAATAAGAAGAGAAAAGGGGGATTGAAGTGGGAGGTGTGTTAGCCAAATTTCAAAAGAGTTGGAGGGGGGTTGGGCATTCGGTTGAATGTTACTTAGAGGGGTGGCCGAATGTGGTAAGTTGGCTTTGGTGGGGGGTGAGCATTCGGCTAGTAGGGAGCATTTGGGGTTTTCTCTTTTTATTTTTCTTTTGTGCCGAAATTGAACCACTCTTACATCTCAAACTTTGTATTTTGTTTCTCTCTTCTTTTCTCTCATCTGCCCAAATCTAAAACGGTCTTCTAAGTTCCTTTACTCTTCATTTTCGTCCATTTCCCTTGTCTCTGAGCATCAAAGCCGAACCCTCCTTTCATCTTAGTTTCTCTCTATTGCGTTTTCTCTGAATCTCTTCAAGAACCAAAACCTCAAACCCTATTCCTCATTTCTTCTTTGCATCTCTTCTTTTCTTGTCAGCCGAAACCTGTTGAAGCTTCAAACTTTGCCGAAAACCCATCAACTTTTCTCTTTTTTCTTTTAGCGTTTGGTCGAATATCATCTGTTAAGGATCACCCTTCGTTTCCATCTTTCTCTTTGCATAGTGGAACGCTTTCGGCATTTGGGTAAGTTCTTGGCCTTTGGCTGAATCCCCCTAACTCTCCCCCATTCTCTTTCCCTTTTCTCTATCGTTTTCTATAGGAAGAAAAGCCGGGATTTGACATCTGTTTTGGGTAGTTTTTTTAGCCAAATTCCTTTGGCTTTCATAATCATTTCTTCAGTTCTTGTAACAGCGGATCGCCGTTATCTATTCTCCTCCACTCCCAATCGATTCTACTGGTGTTGTGTTAAGTGTCCCTGCCGATTCAATCTTTTCTTATTACGCTAAGTGCCGAAGGCAGAGACCCAATTCTATTTGATGTTTGGCCGAATGTAGGTGGGGTGTTGATGCTTTCTTTTGGACTCTCGGGATTCAGTTGGTTTGTAAATCAAGCCTGAAGCCTCGAGATTTTTCGATCTAGGTAAGGGCTTTCGCTCTACGAGTTATGTTAACCTCTTAGATTCAATTTCGTTGCTTTAATCCGTTCAGTGATCAAGGTGTGTTCATGGACTCTAATGCCAGCCAAGCGGTAAGAGGGGTTGGATTTGTAAACCCAGCCCCTAAGTTTAAGAAGAGGGCTGTGTCTGTGGTTCGTGATTGGCCACCAGGTTGTGGGCCGGCATCTAAGCAAGGTAGTAGACAGATAGCGGTGGTGTCGATTAACGATAGTGTCGACGTAGAGAGCGTGGTTTTACGAGTAATCAGGTGTGTAACTCTTACACACTTCATATGTTTAATGTGTTTTTATTTGTGATCTGTCAAAAGCCGAAATAATCGTAGGAATCGATAAGTTACCCTTGTGGGTAAAAGCAAGGACTCGGGTAAGTCCATTTTGGTGGCTAACATTAATTGTCTGTTAAATCTGCATATGTCATATTTGATTACTCCTAAATGTTAAGCATGATGATGTTGTATTAAAAGCATGTTCATGAGTATGGGTATGATGAGAGGAGGGGAAGGTATGATTATCGATGTCACCGGTGGTTAGGTACCACACGTGGGTTGGCCTCACATATTAATATTTTGTGACTAAGTCTCGGTGGTTTGGAACCACCGGTGGTTAGGTACCACATAAACTTATTTACGTGACTCATCCCGGTGGTTTGGTACCACGATTGGGTTGGCCCCACATGTCGATATAAGGGATTGTCACCAGTGGTTAGGTACCACAAGTGGGTTGGCCCCACACATGATTATTTGTGACTTCGGTCACCAGTGGTTAGGTACCACCAGTGGCTAGGTGCCACAAGGGGTAGAATTGGGTGTTCGGATGGATAGGTTGGATGGATTGCATGACATACATGTTGCATATGAAACTGTGTGAGAGCTTAACATCTTTGGGGATGGGGATTTATACACTGAGTCTCGGTGACTCACCCCTTCCATTACATTTTGTAGATAATTCCTAGATCGCGGAAGTGGAGCCGGAATGGACTCGAGGTGGCCATGCTTAATATTTCGGGTTTTTACTTTAATGATTATTTTGGATTTATTTTATCTTAAGTTTGGATTTCGGTTATGTAATAAGGCCATTTAAATTTTTATTTTGGGATTATTCATTTTTTACATTTCTATAAACCGACGTTTAAAACACTAAAGACATGCCTAATAAACTCATAAAGTGGACGTTTTCAAAATTTTAACGAATTCTCGAGATTTCCAAAATTTTTATCGTCGGGTGTTTATCATACACGCAATAATAACAAGGTAACACTGTCTTCTTTAAAATTAAGTTTCGAAAGAATTTTAACAACTGGCTTCACACAACTCGGGTTTTATAAAATCAAAGGTTTTTCTTTTCAACATTGAGACGACAACTCATTTTCCAAAAACATTTTTCTCGTGACATGCCGATTCGATCGTAGCGTTTTTGGTAGGTTTGGGGTGTTACAATTGTGGTATCGAGCCAAGTTCAAAAGCTTTATTTGTGGGCACGAGGCCCAAAATGTTTTATAAAAGGGGTTGCGAAATGGTTGAATGAGGAACATGTTTTGGAACGCATGGCACGTGAGTCTCGGCACCAATCATGACGGTAAGTCTCCTAACTATCTGTTTACATGAGTTAAATGCTTGCACTATGAATGCTAGTAGTAGGACCTTTACTTTAGAAAACAAGCCGTAGGATTGTATGAACTTGCGGGAACAACTACTCTAATAAATTTCTCATAAGACGTGCGTAATAAATAGTGGAAGAAAGCTAACTCATAAAATTCTTAAATCAGTTAAGACGTGAACGCTAGTCATGAGCACTCGGGACGCGGGCGTAATGTACGTGGGCGTGGTAGGGGTAGGATTGCGTGTCGGGCCGTAAGGTCCGGTCATGGGTCGGACAATGAGGTGCCACCGCCGCCGGTGTGGCGCGAAATTTCGAGGATCGACGGGTGGTGATGACGTAGTGTCTGCGATCTTTGCGGGTCTTGAGAGAGTTCTTTGGTGCGAGGCGTTGGAACAGGGCTCGGAAATTTGTGTCCGAACGACTCGGGCTAATGGAGCGAAGTATTTAGGGTATTTCCGGTGTAGCTCCCAACACGGTGAGTCTTGGCTAGAGGCAATCGAGCGCATAATGGGCGATTTGGACTTTACTACCGTGAGAGAAGCTAAAAGGGATAGTGTCTCTTCTCGGGATGAGTCTTATCGGTGGTGGCTCACGATCGAGGATGGTGCGATAGTCGATGATATCACTTGGGATTTCTTTAAGGCGACTTACGGAGGAAGTACGTCGAGTACTAGTTATATAGATGCGCAGCGCAAGGCGTTCTTGAATCTGGTCCAGGGGAGTAAGTCAGTATCTGAATATGAGGCGGAATTCTTAAGGTTGAGCCGTTATGCCCGGGGTATCGTGGCTACAAAACACAATGCCGTGTCGATTTGAGGACAGTGAGAGATGAGCTGCGAGTGTTGATTGCTCCACAGCGGGGAAAGAGAATTTCTTTGTCTGGTGGAGAAGGCCAAGATAGCCGAGGAGGTGAAAGCGGACCAAGAGGCGAGAATCGTAAGCAGGAATAGGGATAAGAGGAGTTTTGGGCCATCAGGGTCTGCTGGGAATCCTCAGAAAAGGGTTAGATTTGGCGGATCGAGTCAAGCTGCAAAGCCTGCTGTTGCTACTCAGTGGCCGCCACGGTGCGCTCGATGTGGGAACCCTCATTCGGGAGAGTGTTGGACAGGAAACAGAGGGTGCTTCGAGTGTGGGTCGATGGATCACCGGATAAGGGATTGTCCGCGGATGTCAGCTAGGACTCAGTCTGAGGGTCAAGGACGTACACAATTCAGGAGAGATGGTCAGCAACCGCAGAGGGGTCGAGGATCAGCCAGGGGTGGTAAGGGTAACGGACGAGGTCGTGGGGCACCGGGCAGAGGTGCCGGGAATACTGATGCAAGACAGCCAGGGTTGGTCTATACAGCGCGACGTCGAGAGGAGGGCGACGCACCAGACGTCATAACTGGTACGTTCTTAATTTTTGGATTGCCTTATACTACTTTGATAGATGTTGGTTCGACGCACTCCTATGTTGCTAGTAGTATAGTGGGAACTATGAACTTAGCCTATGAGGTTTCTTCTAGGCAGATGACTGTAATTAGCCCTCTAGGTCACTCTGTAGTAGTGGATAAACTGTATAAGGAGGTACCTCTAGAACTTCAAGGGGTAGTGTTTTTGGCTGATCTGATGGAACTGCCATTTGGGAAGTTCGATTTGATCTTGGGTATGGACTGGCTAGGGAAGTACCAAGCAAGTCTGGACTGTGCAGCCAAGCGCATGGTGTTGAGGTCTGTTGAGGGTGAAGAGGCGGTGATGATAGGTGATAGAAGGAATTACTTATCCAATGTGGTATCCGCTTTGAAGGCTGAGAAAATGGTAAGGAAGGGATGTGAGGCATTCATGGTTCATGTTTGTGCATTGTAGGCCAAGGAATCAACTGGGGGAATGTCCGAACGGTGAAGGAATTTACCGATGTGTTCCCAGAAGAGCTTCCGGGGCTGCCTCCGGATCGCAAAGTGGATTTTGGTATAGACCTGCTACTTGGAACCGCGCCAATGTCTATTGCCTCGTATAGGATGGCGCCGAAGGAGTTGGTGGAGCTGAAAGCGTAAATTCAGGAGCTTTTAGATCGGGGTTTTATCCGACCAAGTGTATCTCCTTGGGGAGCACCTGTGCTTTTTGTTAAAAAGGACGGATCGATGCGAATGTGTATAGATTACCGTCATTGAATAAGTTGACGATTAAGAACAAGTACCGATTATGGAGGATAGACGACTGTTTGACCAAATTTTTAAGGAGCATCAATCTTCTCTAAGATAGATCCGAGGTCGGGGTATCATCAACTTAAGGTTAAGGAGGCGGATATCCATAAGGCGGCGTTTAAATGCGTGTTACGGGCACTATGAGTTCTTGGTAATGCCGTTCGGATTGACTAACGCGCGTGCAGGCGTTCATGGATATGATGAATCGGGTTTTTCAACCGTATTTGGATCGGTTTGTTGTGGTGTTTATAGATGATATTCTGGTGTACTCGAAGTCCGAGGAGGAGCATGATGAACATCTGCGTGTGGTTTTGCAAATTTCGAGGAGAAGCGATTTGTTCGCAAAGTTTAGTAAGTGCGAGTGCAGCTAAGGGAAGTTACTTTCTTGGGTCATGTGGTGTCAGCTGAGGGGATTAGGGTAGACCCTCGGAAGATTGAAGCGATGTTGGACTAGAAATCAGCTAAGTCTCAGAGCGGAGATTTGAGCTTTACGGGTTTAGCAGGGTACTACAGAAGGTTTATGGAAGGGTTTTCCTTGATTGCAGCGCCGTTAACCAAATTGTTAAGGAAAGGGGTTCCGTTTGTGTGGTCGGACAAGCAAACAGGAAAGTTTTGAGAAGTTAAAGAGGATTTTGTGAAGCTCGGTTTTGATTCACTGAAGCGGGAAGGAGTTTACGGTCTATTGTGATGCATCGCATCTTTGCTGGTCCGGTATGTGTCTTTGATGTAAGAGGGGAAAGTAGTAGCATATGCTTCTCGGCAATTGAGACCCCACGAAGTGAATTACCCGACACATGATCTGGATTTGGCTGTAGTGGTTTTCACCCTAAAAATTTGGAGACATTACTTGTATGGGGAGAAGTCTATAGTGTACACGGATCATAAGAGTTTGAAATACTGCTCACTCGGAAGGAATTGAATTTGAGGCGTGAAGGTGGATTGAGTGTTGAAGGATTACGACCGCTCAATTGAGTACCATCAGGAGTAAGGCTAACGTAGTGGCCGACGCGCGATGAGCCGCAAGGTGGTAGCGATTTAAGAGCCATGTTTGCCCACCTTAGTGCGTATGATGACGAAAAGTGCGTTAGTGAAGCGCAAGTGAAGCCGACATGGGTAAACCAGTTAAGGAAAAGCAGTTAGTGGATGACGTCTTAAGTGCTCGATATTTGCAAGTGCGGAATGGTGGATTAGAGGGGTATAGCTTGAGTAGCGATGGAGTGTTATGTTTCCAAGGGAAAGTTTGTATGCCAAGAGATGTAGAGTTAAGGCGTAAGATTCTTCAGAAGCTCATAGCGGCCCATACGCTATGCATCCTTGAGGTAGTAAGATGTACCGGATTTGTGGGAGCGATTACGGTGGCCGGTGCGGCGAAGTAACAGAAATTTGTAAGTAAGTGTGTCGGCGTGCCGGCAAGTCAAAGTCGAACATCGTTTCTTCGGGTCTTTTTGCGTGCGGTAAAAATTCGCAGATGGAAATGGGAAAGGATCACGATGGATTTCGTCGATGGGCTACCCTTACGCCTAGCAAGAAGGATACGATGCAGGTAATTGTTGATCATCGACAAAGTCTGCTCATTTTATACCGGTTTGGATTGATTACTCACTTCAAAGGTTGGCTAAGTTGTATGTGGCGCGTAAATCGTGAGACTACATGGGGTGCCAGTTTCGATTATCTCAGATAGGGATCCTAGATTCACGTCAAGGTTTTGGAAAGCGTTGCATCAGGCATTGGGTACAAGGTTGGATTTCAGTACGGCATTTCATCCGCAGTTAGATGGGCAGTCAGAGAGGGTAATCCAGATTTTGGAAGATATGTTGAGGGGTTGTGTTTTGGATTTCAGAGGTAGCTGGGAAGAATTTCTACCATTGGCGGAGTTCGCATACAACAATAGTTATCAGGCAAGTATCCAAATGGCACCGTATGAAGCGTTATATGGGCGGAAGTGTCGTACCCCTACGTGTTGGACAGAGTTGGGCGAGCGTCAGTTGTTGGGTCCAGAGTGGGTCACCGAAACAGAGGATAAGGTTAAGGCGATTCGAGCTCAAATCGAAGGAAGCTTGAGATGAGTAAATCTTATGCCGATCTTAAGCGGAAGGATATAGAGTTTGTTGTGGGTGACAAAGTCTTTTTGAAGGTGTCGCCGTGGAAGAAAGTGCTGAGATTTTGTCGGAAGGGCAAGCTGAGCCCTAGGTTTATCGGGCCTTATCGAGTGTTGAAGCGTGTGGGACAAGTAGCTTATCAGGTCGAGTTACCATCAGAATTGAGTCACATCCATAATGTGTTTCATGTTTCCATGCTTAGACGCTATCGTTCGGATCCGTCTCATGTTGTGCCAGTGGTGGAGATTGAAGTGAGCCCAGATTTGTCTTTTGAGGAGGAACCAGTGCAGATCTTGGAGCGGGATGTCAAAGTCTTGCGCAGGAAATTAGTTCCTTTGGTGAAGGTATTATGGCGGAATCATGGAACAGAAGAGGCCACGTGGGAGCCAGAGGATGTGATGCGGTAGCAATACCCTCAACTCTTTTGACCAGGTAATTTCGAGGCTGAAATTATTTTTAAGGGGGTAGAACTGTAACATCCTAAATCGGGGCCTCTGCATTTATATATGTGTGCATGTGTATAGTATGGTTGTTATGCTAGTTTAAGGTGTTTTGGGGTCTAGGCATGAGCTAGGGGTAGGCTTGAGCCTTGGCAAAAATTTTATTTTTGGGCACCTGGAAGGGGGAGATGCTTGGGTCGGTGTTAAGGGTCTTTGGGTGGTGAGTTTTGACACAAGAAGTGCCTTGGTAAAGTGGCAAAGAGGTGCCACTTAAGAGGCAAGGAGTGGCGCCTCATGTGGGTGGATGGAGCCTTGGTTGAGCTGCAGGAATTTCAGTGCGCTTATTATTTTTACGCCAAGATCGGGGAGTTGTACTCGGGATGGACTCGGTGGATGATCATTGAAGGAGTCAACATATTTAAATAGGTGGTGGAGAGAAATCGAGGAGTTTGAAGCATTCAAACGATTTGAATAGGTCATCGGGAGAAAAACAAGGAGAGAAAAGGGAGATTGAAGTGGGAGGTGTGTTAGACGAATTTCAAAAGAGTTGGAGGGGGTTGGGCATTCGGTTGAGTGTTGCTTAGAGGGGTGGCCAAATGTGGTAAGTTGGTTTTGGTGAGGGGTGAGCATTCGGCTAGTAGGGAGCATTTGGGGTTTTCTCTTTTTATTTTTCTTTTGTGCCGAAATTGAACCACTCTCACATCTCAAACTTTGTATTTTGTTTTTCTCTTCTTTTCTCTCATCTTCCCAAATCTAAAATGGTCTTCTAAGTTCCTTTACTCCTCATTTTTGTCCATTTCCCTTGTCTCTGAGCATCAAAGCCGAACCCTCTTTTCACCTTAATTTCTCTCTTTTGCATTTTCTCTGAATCTCCTCAAGAACCGAAACCTCAAACCCCATTCCTCGTTTCTTCTTTGCATCTCTTCTTTTCTTGTCAGCCGAAACCTGTTGAAGCTTCAACCTTTGCCGAAAACCCATCAACTTTTCTCTTTTCTCTTTTAGCGTTTGGTCGAATATCATCTGTTAAGGATCACCCTTTGTTTCCATCTTTCTCTTTGCATAGTGGAACGCTTTCGGCATTTGGGTAAGTTCTTGGCCTTTGGCCGAATCCCCCTAACTCTCTCCCATTCTCTTTCCCTTTTCTCTATCATTTTCTATAGGAAGAAAAGTCGGGATTTGACATCTATTTTGGGTAGTTTTTTTAGCCGAATTCCTTTGGCTTTCATAATCGTTTCTTCGGTTCTTGTAACAGCGGATCATCGTTATCTATTCTCCTCCACTCCTAATCGATTCTGCTGGTGTTGTGGTAAGTGTCCGTGCAGATTCAATCTTTTCTTATTGCGCTAAGTGCCGAAGTCAGAGACCCAATTCTATTTGATGTTTGGCCGAATGTAGGTGGGGTGTTGACGCTTTCTTTTGGACTCTCAGGATTCGGTTGGTTTGTAAATCGAGCCTGAAGCCTCGGGATTTGTCGATCTAGGTAAGGGCTTTCGCTCTACGAGTTATGTTAACCTCTTAGATTCAATTTCGTTGCTTTAATCCGTTCAGTGATCAAGGTGTGTTCATGGACTCTAATGCCAGCCAAGCGGTAGGAGGGGTTGGATCGTAAACCCGACCCTAAGTTTAAGAAGAGGTCGTAATCTGCGGTTCGTGATTGGCCACGGGTTGTGGGCGGCATCCGAGCAAGGTAGTAGGCAGATAAGCGGTGGTGTCGATTAACGATAGTTTTGACGTAGAGAGCGTGGTTTTACGAGTAATCAGGTGTGTAACTCTTACACACTTCATATGTTTAATGTGTTGTTATTTGTGATCTGTCAAAAGCCAAAATAACTGTAGGAATCGATAAGTTACCCTTGTGGGTAAAAGCAAGGACTCCGGGTAAGTCCATTTTGGTACTAACGTTAATTGTCTCTATTAAATCTGCATATGTCATATTTGATTACTCCTAAGTGTTAAGCATGATGATGTTGTATTAAAAAGCATGTTCATGAGTATGGGTATGATGAGAGGAGGGGGAAGGTATGATTATTAGACTGTCACCAGTGGTTAGGTACCACACGTGGGTTGGCCCCACATATTAATATTTTGTGACTAAGTCTCAGTGGTTTGGAACCACCAGTGGTTAGGTACCACATAAACTTATCTATGTGACTCGTTCGGTGGTTTGGTACCACAGTGGGTTGGCCCCACATGTCGATATAAGGGATTGTCACCGGTGGTTAGGTACCACAAGTGGGTTGGCCCCACACATGATTATTTGTGACTTGGTCACGGTGGTTAGAGTACCACCGATGGCTAGGTGCCACAAGGGGTAGAATTGGGTGTTCGGATGGATAGGTTGGATGGATTGCATGACATACATGTTGCATATGAAACTGTGTGAGAGCTTAACATCTTTGGGGATGGGGATTTATACACTGAGTCTCGGTGACTCACCCCTTCCATTACATTTTGCAGATAATTCCTAGATCGCGGAAGTGGAGCCGGAATGGACTCGTGGTGGCCATGCTCAATCTTTAATGATTATTTTGGATTTATTTTATCTTAAGTTTGGATTTCGGTTATGTAATAAGGCCATTTAAATTTTTATTTTGGGATTATTCATTTTGTTACATTTCTATAAACCGACGTTTAAAACACTAAAGACATGCCTAATAAACTCGTAAAGTGGACGTTTTCAAAATTTTAACGAATTCTCGGGATTTCCGAAATTTTTATCGTCAGGTGTTTATCAAACACGCAATAATAACAAGGTAACACTGTCTTCTTTAAAATTAAGTTTCGAAAGAATTTTAACAACTGGCTTCACACAACTCGGGTTTTATAAAATCAAAGGTTTTTCTTTTCAACATTGAGACGACAACTCGTTTCCCAAAAACATTTTTTTCTGTGACATGCCAGATTCGGTCGTAGCATTTTGACCGGGTTTGGGGTGTTACACTTTTAGCTCATACATTGATAGGTCGGCGAGAGAGCACCGGCGTCGTCAACACTCACGACACCTACTTCCTATGGTGCATGGCGAACGGGCACGTTTTCGACTTAGCCTATTTCATAGCTCGCGCCATTCAACATCAGACGGAGCAGCACAGGAGAGGGGTCATATCCATGGGTCCCTACATCACACGTTTGGCTCGACATTTCGGGCTCCTCAACACCAACACCCAGATCTCCTCCCTCACACGTTTTAATGACATTCATGTTGATATATGTTATGTTATTCATATGATGAGCTATAGGCAAGAATGTGATTGAGTAAATTATACTCATGAAATTTAATGACATTCATGTTGAAATATGTTATGTTATTTATATGATGAGCTGTTGGTAAGATTGGGATTGAGTAAGTTGTGTTTATGAATTTTTTTTAATGACATTTATGTTAATATTGGTTAAGTTATTTGTATGTCAAGTGTATGAATAATGTTTTGTATTATTTGCATATAAACTTACTAAGCTATATAACTTACTCTATTCTTTTCCCATGTCTTTTAGGGTTATTAAGCTAGCTCGGGTTGGAGTTCGCCGGAGATCCTATCACATTATCAAGCTATCATTTTAGGTATAAGTGAATTCAAGTATTTTAAGTCTATGGCATGTATAGGGACTTAGTCATTTGTTAAATGTGTCATTGTGATTGTAACCAATATGTTGGCTTGTGATTGTCAAAGGCTTGTTTTGATAATTGGCCATGCAGATTGGTTTATTTGGGCTATCATGGTTGTAAGTCTAAGTATATATATATATATGTGCTAATGTCTTTGGTGATATGGTCATGGTAAGCTTGGTGAATGATAGAAATGTTATTTATGACATGAATGTGATGTAACATCCCGATTTAGGGCCTAGTCAGAATAGTGGTGCGAGACCACAAATTCGAGGCATAAGTATGAGTTTTTGAGGTCTATGCCATGTTTGCATGCTAGTGTGAAAGTTTCATGAAGCAATTTTGTTAAATTGTGGTTGAACTGTCCAAAAGGACTAAATTGCAAAAGTTGCAAAATGTGAGATTCTAGAAGCTATTTGTGTGAAATTGCTTTAGAATATCAATTAGAAGTCCTTAATGAGTAATTTTCACAATTTCTAATTTTTGGACAAATTTGGGCATGGATGAGTTAAATTAGGAAGTTTGTCAAAAAGGGTATTTTGGTCATTTGATAATTAAATGATTAAAATAGGAGAAAAGATGACAAAATTCATTCATCTTCTTCTCCAAGGCTGCCGAAAATTTGAGAGAAGCCATTGTTAGGGCTCTTCAACTTTTAAAGCTAGCTAGTAAGTGTATTCTAGCCCGTTTTTGATATTCTTCGTATTTTTGAAGTCCTAGTAGCATGAGTAAGCTATTTTTAGCTATATGATGAGCTAAAATGGATGTTCAAAAATGTACCCATGTATGACATGCATGTATTTTGATGTTTTATGGAAGAATATGAAAGCTTGATGTTGTAGAAACATCTTTTACTAAGTGAATTCCATGAAAAATGCATGTAGGGACTAGTTTGTGAAAGTCTTGAGTTTGGTCATACATGTGAGAATCAGTGAGAATTGATGATAGCTTTAATTGAGTAAGTGATTTGGCTAAGCATGAAAGGCTAGAAAGTTGAATAAAAATCACTTTACGAGCCTTGGGGCAAAAGTGTAAATATGAGAAAGATTAAGGGCAAAATGGGGATTTTGCTAAAGTATAAGATAAAGGTCAATTTAGTCAATGTGTGTATTGAATGTGTTGATTTGTCATTATAGATCAAGAAAGACGAAGCCCGGATCGAAACCGAGGCAAAGGCAAGGTCGTGGACTAAATTGCACATCTCCATACTTTTTGAGTATCTAGGTAAGTTTACGTATAAATGATGCATTATGCGTATACTTTGTAAATGCTAGCTAGAGTATAGCATGGTTGAGAACCTATATGGTTCATGTGGAATGAATGAGTTAGTTATAGTGAACGAATGAATGAATGAACTACAAAGTAGATATGTGAATGTGTAGTGATAATGCTTGATGGTAAGCTAAGTGCGATGCTACCCCATACTTAGCAACGATGAGCTAGGCTATGTGCGATGCTATCGCTAAGTATATTGGTTAGTGGGCTAAGTGCGAGACCTCTATGATTACCTTATTGGTAGGCTAAGTGCGATACCACCTTATTGTATCGATTGTGGTAGGCTAAGTGCGAAACCACCGAGAGAGTAGCTGTGTGGATGTATTAGTGAGTAGTGTAGATGTGTGGATGTGTTATTGTGAAATAATGATGTGTTGTATATTGTGTAAATGCGATATTGAATGCGGGGGTGCATGTCAATGGTTATGAGTATGTGACTCATGATGTGTTGGAAATGTGGTAAGGGATAGAAAGAGTAAGCATAGTTGTGAATTACTTATGTTAGTATAATGCTAATTGTTGTTTAGCTTATATTATGATGCTTAATTGTTTATGTGTAAACTCACTAAGCTCAAAGCTTACTCCCTTTCTTTTCCCTTGTCTTATAGAGTAATAGAGTTGAATCGAGATACGTGGATCAATTGGAAGATTGATAAACTGAAATAGTAACATATTTTAATCCCACATTTAGTATGCTTTTGGATGAATTATCCCTTGATTTATGTAAAATGGTGCTCTTAATCCTTTCTTTTCATGTCTTATACTCAGGAAAGCACCCAAGGACAAGAAGAACGAGAAACGGGCTCAAAACGGGCCAAAACGGGCTAATGAAGAAATCGACACGGCCTGGACTTGGACCCACACGGCCGTGCCAAGTCAATCATCTAGAACACGGTCTAACCCCGACTCACACAGCCGTGTCTCATTAAAGAAATCCGAACACGGCCTGGCCACGATTCACACGGGCGTGCGCCATGGCCGTGCCTCTGCCGTGGAAAAGAGCAATTTCATTCGGGAAAGGATACTTAGGGAGAAAGAAACGTATTTCAAAAGCCTATAAATACACCCTAAGTATGACCTAAGAGGGGGAGCCCAAAAGCCATCGTCTAGGGGCGTCGTGCTAGGCCAGAGAAGGCAGATTTGTGGGGATTCACTCAGGGATAGCTAGTTGATTCATCTCGAGAAGCCAGAATTATACTCAAGACGGAGGATCTCCTCTTCAATTCCTTCAGGGGGTTTTAGGGATTTCTTATGTCTTTTTTTTATCTTTTCTCTTGAGATGTTTTCCTTTATTGTTATGAACTAAACCTTTCGGATACCCGAAGGGGATGAAACCTATGATGAATCTTGTTATTGTTTTCTAAATTATATGATAAATACTTAGTTTGTTCTTAATTATGTGAGCTTAATCCAAATTTAATGTGCTTAGGTGGAGGAGGAATAGACCCTGCCTAAGAGTAGATCCAACATAATTAAGCGGAGTTGATCGCACGCCTAGAGATAGGGTGACGAGATTTTACCGGATTAGGGTGAAACCTAATATGGGAATCCATAGATCGATTTACTGCTATTCTAGGGGGTTATTATAAGAGAACGAGAGTTCCACTAATTAACCTAGGGTTAGACGTTATTCGCCTCGAGAGAGGGTTTAATATACGTTATGGAGTCTTACGTATCAAACTAAGTGAATAAATCGTATGGTTCAGTGTTAGATAACAAGTGAAGTCTAGGTGGATTCTTCCTGAGGGTATCGTCTAAATCAACTGAGTTTTTCCCAAGTTATTTTCCAAATTCATTCTTCTTTGTCTTAGAGTCTTTAGTTTAGTAGTTAATTAATTTAGATTAATAAACAACTTCACTTATTTTAGGCTAAATAATAAAAAGAAAGTTAGTATTAGTACTTTTAGTTCCTTTGGGTTCGATAACCCGGTCTTGCCTAAGCTATTCTACTGTTCGATAGGTGCACTTGCCTCAATCGTTGTCAGAGTTAGTTTCCAGTTCGATCATTTTTTTATAAATTTTAAAGCTCGATTCACGAGGATCAAGTTTTTTGGCGCATTCTTGAGGAACTAAAATATTAATAAAGCTCTATTTTTATTACTTTAGCCATTATTTTTATTTTTTGCAATTTATTTTTATTTTTAGTTTTAATTTTAAAAATTTGCTAAATTTTCTTTCTTTCTTTTCCTAGCAGGTACCTCTAGTTTATGACTAGAAGGAACCCGAGAGGACCTTTAGAATACGACAGTGATATTAAAGCTACCGCTCGGAGAAATCGCAGAGAAATTAGGCGAGCCCTAAATTACCAAGGAGAGCGAGAAGACAGATCCAATCCTACTGAAGGGATGGACGAAAATAATCTTCCACCACAAGATGTGGGAGAAAATAATGCTCCTCGTACTTTGTTTGATTATGCTAAACCGCATTTAACAGAAGCCGAATCAAGTATTGTTAGACCTGCTATAGCTGCTAATAATTTTGAATTAAAGCCTAACACTATACAAATGATTCAACAGTTTGTTCAATTTGATGGTTTGCGGGGCGAAGATCCAAACACTCATATAGCTAATTTTTAGAGTTACGTGATACCTTCAAAATAAATGGCGTTTCGATGATGCCATACGACTTGGTTATTTCCCTTTTCATTAAAGAATAAAGCTAAAGCGAGTTGGTTAAACTCGTTACCACGAGGGTCAATCACTACATGGGAACAAATGACCAGAAAAAATTTTATTAAAATATTTCCCACCGGCCAAAACGGCCAAATTACGTAATGATATCTCTTCTTTTGTGCAGATGGATTTAGAGACATTATACGATGCATGGGAGAGATATAAGCATCTCTTGAGAAGGTGTCCACACCATGGTTTACCCTTGTGGCTCCAAGTCTAGACTTTCTATAACTGTGTAAACCCCTCAACGAGACAACTAATTGACTCAGCCGCCGGTGGAACCTTGAATAATAAAACTCCTGAAGCAGCCTACGAATTTATAGAAGAGATGTCGCTGAATAACTATCAGTGGCAAGTTACAAGAACAAGGCCAACAAAAACAGCCGGAGTTTACAACCTCGACGTAGTAACCATGCTATCAAATCAGGTAGAGTTGATGAATAAGAAGATTGATAGTTTGTGTTCTTCGCGGTACATCGGCAAAGAATGCGGCGTAAGTGGAGCTGTGGCGAATCCCTGAGTACCCACCTTACCAACCAAGACGTAAAGCGACAGATGAACTATATAGGTAACAATTTCAGATCTAATAATAACCCATATATATTAATAATTATAATCCAGGTTGGAGGAACCACCCAAATTTTTCGTGGGGAGGACAAGGAAATCAAGGAAATCAAAGACAACAACCTCCTCAAAATTTCCAAAATCAGCCCTATCCACAGGAAAAGAAGCCAAATCTTGAAGAGACGTTGAACAAATTCATAGCATCCACAGAAGCCCGTCTCCAAAAAACTGAGGTAACACTCGACACTCAACAAACATCGATCAAAACGATCGAGAACCAAGTTGGAGGACTTACAAAGGCAATCGGGAAATTACCCGATCGATCAGAGAAATTGCAAAGCTATTATCCGAACGACCGCAAGGGCGTCTACCGAGTAATACTGAAATTAATCCAAAGGAGCAAATCCAAGCCATAACAGCTCAAGAAAGCGAAGAAGTAGACGAACCCAGTCCAACACAAGGAAACGAGGTAGAAAAAGGTAAAGTTGAGGTAACACAAGACAAGCCAAAATCGGTAATCAAGGAGTACCAACCTCGCGTACCTTACGAGAGGCATTAAGAAGAGGCGACACGGAAGAAACGATTCGGTAAGTTTCTTAAACTTTTAAAGAAATTACGTATTAACTTACCATTACTTGAAGCTCTTTCGCAGATGCCAGATTCTAGGAAATTTTTAAGAGAACTTCTGACAAACAAACAGAAGTTAGACGAGTCATCACATGTGGAACTTAACGCAAAGTGCTCAGCAATTCTCCAAAATAGACTACCACAAAAGCTAAAAGATCCAAGGAGTTTTACAATTCCATGTTTAATTGGTAGACTAACTGTCGATAATGCGTTAGCTGATTTAGGGGCAAGCATAAATGTCATGCCTTATAAATTGTTTAAACAATTAGGTCTAGGGAAACCCAAACAAACTAGGATGAGCATTCAATTAGTGATAAAAGCTGTTAGAATTCCTAGGGGTATTATCGAAGATGTTCTTGTAAAAATCGCATGATTCGTTTTCCCGATGAGACTTTGTTGTCTTAGACATGGATGAGGATAATTCGATCCCCTAATTTTAGGAAGACCCTTTTAGCAATTGCCGGGACTAAAATAGATGTTGATGCAGGAGAACTCATACTTTGCGTAGGTAATGAGACAGTCACCATCAAGGCTCTCGACTCGACTAGAACATCGAATAATCAAGGTGAGAACATAAATTCTACTGATAATCATTCGATTAACCCCTATTTTCAGGAAGCACCACCAAAGAATACAACTGAACCCGATCCTAAACCTCAAGCCAACAAGGAAGTAGTTCATGAAGATCGAGGGATTCAGTTCGATGATCTAGACGAGTGGAAGACACACTTCAAGGAGAAATTAGGGATACACGACGAAGAACCGGAACCACACAAGATAAAACCGAAGGAGCCCCCAAAAGAGCTAATAGGAACAACAAACCACTTCAAAATAGGGGACTAGGTACTGTTAGATCAGGCAGATCCTCAAATATCTCCTCCGGACCCTAACACAAACAAAGAAATACCTTTTAGGGTAACCAGTGTTTTTTC
Organism: Gossypium sturtianum; assembly: GCA_025698515.1. NCBI lineage: Eukaryota > Viridiplantae > Streptophyta > Magnoliopsida > Malvales > Malvaceae > Gossypium > Gossypium sturtianum. Next base: position 114,080,105 of record CM046948.1, on the reverse strand, counting down.
GCACGGAACAGTCGAGGTAAGTAATCATTTTTTTGGTACTTTTACTATAAACACATCTCGACTTAATTTTTTTCACGAAGGCACAAATGATGGCATGAGGAAGGACTTCCAACTCCTCAAACCACCCTGACAATGCAAATGAGAGGAGAGTCTAGCTTAAGACTATAAACTAGCGCTTCTCGAAAGGCAACCCGAGCACTAACATAATTTATTCTCACATTTTGATTTAAATTTATTTTTCTTTTCTTCTTTTCTTTCTGAACACTTAGTTATAAACTAACAAGGGGTGCAGAATTCCAGGACACATGACCTTGCACACGGCCGCGTGGCGTGGCCGTGTGGACCATAAGAATCCCGTCTTGACATAGCAGCAGGTCGTGCGAATCAATTCCAACCACTTTTCGGACGTCACGGATCCAACCACTACACCACGGGCGCGGAGCAAAGGGAACGCGGCCGTGCCCCATAACTGTGTGAAGCTACTAACTTTCCAAGGACAGGCTAAACATGCCCGTGACCGAAACAGTGCCAACATACTGACTTGTCGAACACAGGCTAGACACGAGCGTGGGGTAACTAACATGCCTAGGAACACGGCCGTGCGATGCGGCCGTGTAAATCGACACACCCTCCGTCCACGGGCGTGGGAGAGCCTTAGATACAAAATTTATTTAAAACCCACAGCCCTCCCCCTTCACCCCACCTTCTTCCATCTTCTCTTTCTTTCCTTCTGTTCTCCCTCTTTCTTTTTCCTTTTCCTAATAAGTCCTTAGACTCTTGAGCTACAACAACATCATATCCATGGCAAAGAAGCATAAAAGGCCAATCACAGTCTCCTCAAAGGAGACCGATTCACATGAGTTCATGCTTGCGTGACTTCATCCAAACAACAAGCCAAGGGTCTTTGAGACCAATTATCTGTTCTTTTATTTTTATCTTCTCCTTTATTTTCCTTATCTTTACTTCTCTTCTACTTAATTTAGTTTATTTTGTTTTAGTTTCTTAATTTTAGGTTCTAAAGGCTGCTAGGGAATCACGCCACGACCACCACCATATCCTCAGCCTTAGAAATCACATCCAATAATAAGGACTCTACGGTCCATCCATCTTTTCTTTTAATTTTAGTTTCATCTTTATTTTTCTTCACTTTAGCTTGCTTTTCTTTAATTATTTAATTAGTATAGTTTTAATTATTATTATTATATCCTGGCTAATCCTGCATGAGCTACCCAATTTCTTCATCTAGCGCAGGATCGTCACCCAGACCGGCCCCTCCAACGTATTTTCCACATCCTCCAAGGAGCTCATCCATAATTCAGGGAGTTTTACTTATCCCCATATCTTCTGATCTGAACATTACATTTATATTATCTAACTTTGTACATTGAGGGCAATGTACATCTTAATTGTGGGGGGGTGAACAACCTAAAAAGGTGCCTAATTTTTTTCATTATTCTCAAATTTCTGAAATTAGGTTCCAAACTTTTTGCATTATTCTCAAATCCCTGAATTTAGTCTTGGTTGAAAGCAAATTTCTCATATTACTAATTAGGATGAAATTTCTAATGATTTATGATTTTTATTGATATGTTTTAGATTAAGTCATTGATAATTGTGCATTGATAATTAAATTTGAAGAATACTAGAGAATCAAGCATAATAAGTCTATTTTGCAGAAATTAAAAATTTTCTAGGTTGTCGAACTGAGTTTAAATATTACTTTGAAGTTTGAAATTTACGAGGTTGACATCAAAATACCCATAATTTTTGTGAGATTTTGAGCCTTATAGAGCATATATTCTTTTTCTTGCTCACTTTATTGATTATGAGTGTGTCAATACTGATTTGTTATTCTAGAACTTGCATCGATTATACATGTCGAGACCACACTTTTGATTTGATACACAGAGATGATTAAGGCACCTAGGTTTTAACCCACTAACTCCATTAAAAGCCCACCTTCACAAATTAACCCCTAGTGAACCCCTTTCGATCCTAACAACCCTTTTTATTGACATAACCGCTAATATTAACCCAGAAACCCTTTGTTTTTGTTATCACCATTCCATTTGACTACCCTTATATCGAGATTTGATTTGATTAATAGCCTAACTATGTTTTTTTTTTATTTTAGTAATTTATCCTTTATTATGTATTTAGTTTGTTCTTAGAAAAAAAAATCAAAAGTATATTCATTATTCATTATTAGTTGTGATTAAATGAGCTTATACGCTTAAATTCTAAATATCGAAGAAGAAGCTCGCATTATTAGTTTTCAATTGATGTAATTATTATTATTGGTTCGTTAGTTCTTAGTTAGGTAATTTGTCAATTCAATCTCGATTCTAACCCTCTAATTCGGCCTTATTCCACACCTTAACCCTAGCCCCGTTACAACCCTAACAAAGACCTTTTAATTTGTGTTTCATCTCATATTTCAGTGGTGGAGATTTGATTTTCATTCAAGCCTATGGGATTAACTCGTCATGTTTGACTTTTGAGTGCCTAAATTTTGAACCTTAAACACTTTGAGTTATTTGAGTGAATCTTTAATGAGGATGTCAATCCTTGAAAATTTCGAATCAGAGGTAATTATTTAGATGAAAGGAAACACCTATGTTTTGTGCTACAAAATATAAGGCTTATAGTGTTTGACTTTTTAGGACACTTTGAGTTGAATTATCCATGTATAAATTATCCCTGAATTATGATGAAACACTATCAATGACTATTATGAATTGAGGGAAGTTTGTTTTAATTGTAAGTTGAGAATTTTGCTTGAGGACAAGCAAAAGCTTAAGTGTGGGGGTATTTGATAAACCGAAATAGTAACATATTTTAATCCCACATTTAGTATGCTTTTGGATGAATTATCCCTTGATTTATGTAAAATGGTGCTCTTAATCCTTTCTTTTCATGTCTTATACTTAGAAAAGCACCCAAGGACAAGAAGAACGAGAAACAGGCTCAAAACGGTCCAAAACGGGCTAATGAATAAATCGACACGGCCTGGACTTGGACCCACACGATTGTGCCAAGTCAATCATCTAGAACACGGTCTAACCCCGACTCACACGGCTGTGTCTCATTAAAGAAATCCGAACATGGCCTGGCCACGATTCATACGGGCGTGCACCATGGCCGTGCCTCTGCTGTGGAAAAGAGCAATTTCATTCGGGAGAGGATACTTAGGGAGAAAGAAACGTATTTCAAAAGCCTATAAATACACCCTAAGTATGACCTAAGAGGGGGAGCCCAAAAGCCATCGTCTAGAGGCGTTGTGCTAGGCCAGAGAAGGCAGATTTGTGGGGATTCACTTAGGGATAGCCAATTGATTCATCTCGAGAAGCCAGAATTATACTCAAGATGGAGGATCTCCTCTTCAATTCCTTCAGGGGGTTTTAGGGATTTCTTATGTTTTGTTTTATCTTTTCTCTTGAGATGTTTTCCTTTATTGTTATGAACTAAACCTTTCGGATACCCGAAGGGGATGAAAACTATGATGAATCTTGTTATTGTTTTCTGAATTATATGATAAATACTTAGTTTGTTCTTAATTATGTGAGCTTAATCCAAATTTAATGTGCTTAGGTAGAGGAGGAATAGACCACCGCCTAAGAGTAGATCCAACATAATTAAGCGGAGTTGATCACACGCCTAGAGATAGGGTGGCGAGATTTTTTTGCAGATTAGGGTGAAACCTAATATGGGAATCCATAGATCGATTTACTACTATTCTAGGGGGTTATTATAAGAGAACGAGAGTTCCACTAATTAACCTAGGGTTAGACGTTATTCACCTCGAGAGAGGGTTTAATATACGTTAGGGAGTCTTACGGATCAAACTAAGTGAATAAATCGTATGGTTCAGTGTTAGATGACAAGTGAAGTCTAGGTGGATTCTTCCTGAGGGTATCGTCAAAATCAATTGAGTTTTTCCCAAGTTATTTTCCAAATTCATTCTTCTTTGTCTTAGAGTCTTTAGTTTAGTAGTTAATTAATTTAGATTAATAAAAAAACTTCACTTATTTTAGGCAAAAAAATAAAAAGAAAGTTAGTATTAATACTTTTAGTTCCTTTGGGTTCGATAATCCGATCTTGCCTAAGCTATTCTACTGTTCGATAGGTGCACTTGCCTCAATCGTTGTCAGAGTTAGTTTCCAGGTTCGATCATTCTTTTTATAAATTTTAAAGCTCTGATTCACAGCGATCAAAGATCGCCCACACTATCAGCACACTCTGGTACATTGGATTAAACGTTTTGTATATGGCATGTATAGGGTCTAGACAAGTTAGTGATTTTTGGTTGTAAATGGCTAAGTCATGTTGGCCTTTAGATGGATAATCTATTTTGTATTGTAACATCCTGATTTAGGGCCTAGTCAAAATAGTGGTGCGAGACCACAAATCCGAGGGTTACAAATGAGTTATTGAGGTTTATGCCTTATATGCATGCTAGTGTGGAAGTTTCATGAAGCAATTTTGTGAAATTGTGGTTGAATTGTCCAAAAGGACTAAATTGCAAAAGTTGCAAAATGTATGTTTCTAGAAGCGATATGTGTGAAATAGCTTTAGATTATTAATTAGAGGTCCTTAAATAGCAATTTATCCAAATTCTAACTTTTGGACAAAATTGGGCATGGATGAGTTAAAATTTGAAGTTTATCAAAAAGGGCCTTTTGGTCATTTAGTTATTAAATGATTAAATAGGTGAAAAGATGACAAAAATTCACTCATCTTCTCCCCCAAGCTGCCAAAAATTCCAATAGCCATTGTTAGGGCTCTTTCAATTTTTCAAGCTTGCTAGTAAGTGCTCCTAAGCCTGGTTTTTGATATTCTTCGTATTTTTGAAGTCCTAGTAGCATGAGTAAGCTATTTTTAGCTATTTGTGAGCTATTATGGATGTTAAAAAATGTACATATGTATGACATGCATGTATTTTGATGTTTTATGAAAGAATATGAAAGCTTGATGTAGTAGAAACATCTTTTGCTAAGTGATTTTCCATGAAAATGCATGTAGGGACTAGTTTGTGAAAAACTTTAGTTTGGTCATACATGTGTGATTTAGTGAGAATTGATGAAAGATTTAGTTGAGTAAGTGGTTCGGCTAAGCATGAAAGACTAGAAAGTTGAATAAAAATCACTTTACGAGCCTTGGGGCTAAAGTGTAAATATAAGAAAGTTTAGGGGCAAAATAGTAATTTTGCTAAAGTATGAAATGTGGGTCAATTTAGTAAATGTGTGTATTGAATAAGCTGATTTATTCATTATAGATCAAAGAAAGACGAAGCCGGATCGTAAGCAGGCAAAAGCAAGGTGGTGGACTAAATTGCATATTTCTATACTTTTGAGTATCGAGGTAAGTCTATGCACAAATAATGCATTCATACTTACAATTTGTTAGTGTTGGCTAGTGTGTAGCATGTTTGAGAACCTATGTGGGATGAATGTAGTAGAAATTGTGAATGAATGTATGATCGGGAATGATTGAGGACCTATGTGGTTTAAGTAGAATGATTAAGTAAGTAGACTTGTGCATGTGTTGTGATAATGCTAGATTGTGGGCTAAGTACGATACCATTCTAATGCATATTAACGATGAGCCGGCTATGTGCGATGCTATCGTGAGGTATATCGTTTAGTGGGCTAAGTGAGAAACCCCTATGATTACCTTTGTGGTAGGCTAAGTGTGATACCACCTTATTAATCGATTATGGTGTGCTAAGTGCAAAACCACCGAGACATTTTTTGTGTGGGTTAACTGTGTGGATTAGCTATGTGATTGCATTATTGGGTAAAATAGCTGTGTGGATGTATAATTAAGTTAATTAGCTGTGTGGATGAATTATTGAGAAATAATGATGTGTTGTATATTGTGTAAATGTGACATTGAATGCAGGAGTGCATTTCGATGGTTATGAGTATGTGACTCATGATGTGTTGGAAATGTGGTAAAGGATAGAAAGAGTAAGCATAGTTGTGAATTACTTATGTTGGTATAATGCTAATTGTTGCTTAGCTTATACTATGTTGCTTAATTGTTTATGTGTAAACTTACTAAGCTCAAAGCTTACTCACTTTCTTTTCCCTTGTTTTATAGAGTAAAGGTGTTGAATCGAGATACGAGGATCATTTGGAAGATCGCCACACTATCAGCACACTCTGGTACATTAGACTTAATGTTTTGTATATGGCATGTATAGGGGCTAGACAAGTTAGTTAATTTTTTTGTAAATGGCTAAGATGTGTTGGCCTTTAGATGGATAGTGTATTTTGTATAATGCCATGGTTGTTGGCTATTACATTATATGAAAGAAAGATGTAGTTTTTGATGTGAGATTGCACTTCAATTTGAGTTGATTATAGATGTGTTGTATGAGTGCATGTTGTGTAAGCTATAAGGGTGAGAAGAGCTTAGCAAATAGCTTTGTTCTTGGCCATGTGGATAGACACACGGGCGTGTGTCTAGGCCATGTGTGACACATGGTCAGCCCACGGGCGTGTGCTTTGGTCGTGCGTCCCCTATATGTTAGTATTTTAAATCAGAATAGACCACGGACTAGCCGCACAGGCGTGTGTCTAGGGCGTGTGGGATTAACCAGTGTTGGCCACGGGCTAGCCACACGGGCGTGTGTCTAGACTCTAGGCCGTGTTAAGGTAGTCGTGTACACCACGGGTGGTAAGCAGGCGTGTGCCTTGGCCGTGGGGCATTGGCGAGAATCTTTGGGGTTTTAGACATGGTGCAGGGACATGGGTGTGTGTGTCCATGCAGGCGTGTCTAATCTTGCACGGGCGTGTGAGACACTGTATAAAAGAGAAAATTTTTAAGATTGGAAAAAGTTACGGTTTAGTCTCGAGAGCCCTCGTGTGTATGAGTGAGGCCTCGTAAGTCGAGAATGAGGTTTTGAGATGACTTGAGAGAGTAGTTACGACGAGCCTAAGTGGCGATCAAGTGGTTTGAGTTCGGTGCGCCTCGGGCGATTCCGGCGTAGAACCGGGTAAAGGGTGTTACATTTAGTGGTATCGAGCTATGGTTTAGTCGGTTCTAGGACTACAGTAGCAAGTGTAAGAGTCTAGCTATACATGCCATAAGTGTACAATGATAGTGTGGTGGTTTTTCGATGATTTTAAATCTTGTTTTATATAGTATATGGATTAGATCCATCGATTTGCTGATGAAGCAGGCTTAGTAATGCGCTGGCTCCTACACAAGGAACCGCGCGTTGAAAAGTGGACCGAGGTCGGGGTCAAGGGAAGAGGCACGAAGCCTTTCTCGGATGATGAGTAATTGGTACTCGGATTATGTTCGAGCGAACCCTAATGCTCAACCTCCTCCACCTCCTCCTCCTATACCTCGGCCAAATCTGTGGCTCCTCAAGGTATGGATGTAGTGAGGATATCGAAACCCTCGGTGGATAAGATTAGGAAACACGGGTGAGGAGTTTAGAGCTAAGGTAGATGATGACCCGAGAGGGCGGAGTTCTGGTTGGAGAACTCTATGAGGTGTTCGATGAAGCTTGTCATGTACGCTGAAGAGAGTTTGAAGTGTGTCGTATCCTTCTTTGAGAGATTCGGCATACCATTGGTGGAAAACATTGACGCTAGTGGTCCCGAGAGAAGCGGTGGCGTGGGACTTCTTTCTATAAGAGTTAGGAAGAAGTATATAAGCGGAGGTTTCTTGATCGAAAAAGGAAGGAATTCCTTGAGTTGAAACAAGGAAGAATGAGCAGTGGCGAGAATATGAGCGTGAGTTTGTTAGGCTTAGCAAATACGCTCAAGAATGTTTATCGTGAGACCATCTTGTGTAAGAGGTTCGAAGATGAAATTTGAATGAGGACATCAAACTCCTATTGGGCATTTTGGAGTTGAAAGAATTTGTGGTATTAGTTGAGAGGGCAAGTAAGTGGGAGAGTCGAGTTCGAAAAGAGGAGGGGCTGTGAGTGAAGCCCGAGATGCTAGAAAAGAGGCCGATGGGCAAGTCATACCAAGCCCAGTCGAAAAGATCCAAAGAAGTGAATCCTCGGACGACAGCACCAGTGGGCTATTCGCATCAAGACTTGGGCAATACTCACTCGGGTTCGAGAGTCCAAGCTCCCTCGATGGAAAGTGTGGGCAATACAAAGAGTAAACCGGAGTGTACAAGTTGTGGTAGGTATCACACCGGAGAGTGTTGGGGAAATATTCAAAAATGTTATAAGTGTGGTTCCCCTGACCACTTCATCCGTAACTGTCCTGAGACGGATGAAAAGAAAGAGAGGCAAGAGCTGAGACCTAGTGATGTGTCTACGAGGGGTAGACCACCAAGGAACCCGAGAGGCATGAATAATGGTAGAGGTGCGCCCAGAGTTTCTGCTACAAGACCAGAGGGTTGGGCACCTGCGAAGACGTATACTATTCGCGCTCGCGAAGAAGCATCCTCCCCTGATGTGATAACGGGTACTTTTTCTCTCTATAACACCTTCGTTATTGCTTTAATAGATCCAGGGTCTACTCATTCTTATATTTGCATGCGGTTAGCATCTAGTTTGAGTATGACCGTTGAGTCTACAGACATAGTGGTTAAAGTGTCAAACCCGTTAGGGAAGCATGTGTTAGTGGACAGAGTGTGTAAGAATTGTCCTTTATTGATTGGGAATCATTGTTTTCCGACAAACCTTATGTTGTTGTCGTTTGATGAGTTTGATTTAATCCTAGGCATGGATTGGTTGACTACCCATAATGTCTTAGTGAACTGTGGTAGTAAGTTTATTGAATTGAAATGTGAGAGTGGAGATGTGGTTCGGGTTGAATCAGGTGGATCGGATTGTCTACTAGTGATGATTTCTTCCCTAGTGGCTGAGAAATGTTTGAGAAAAGGGTGTGAGTCCTATCTTGCTTTTGTGTTGAATACTCGAGAGGTTGGAGTAGAGTTTGAAAGCAGTGCGGTGGTATGTGAGTATCCGGATGTGTTTTAGAAAGAGTTACCGGATTACCTCCAAAGTGAGAGAGGTCGAGTTTGGAATTGAGTTGGTTTCGAGAGCGGCACCTATTTCAATTTCTCCATATAGAATGGCACCTGTAGAGTTGAAAGAACTGAAGGTTCAGTTGCAAGAGTTGGTAGATAAAGGTTTTGCAAGATCGAGCTACTCACCGTGGGGTGCTCCGGTATTAATCGTGAAGAAGAAAGATGGGTCTATGAGGTTGTGTATAGACTATAGACAAGCTGAACAAGATGACGGTGAAGAATACGTATCCTTTACCAAGGATTGATGATCTCTTTGATCAACTAAAGGAGCTACTGGTGTTCTCCAAGATAGACTTGAGGTGCGGTTATTATCATTTCAGTGAAAGAACAAGATGTGTTGAAAAGCGCATTTCGGACAAGGTATGGCCATTATGAGTTTTTGGTTATGTCGTTTGGTTTGACGAATGCACCTGCGATTTTTATGGATCTGATGAACCGTGTTTTCGGACCGTATGTGGACAAGTTTGTAGTTGTCTTCATTGGCGACATATTGATCTATTCTCGTGATGAGAACGATCATGAAGAGCATTTGAGAATTGTCTTGCAAACTTTGAGAGATAAGCGGTTGTATGCTAAGTTTAGCAATAGTGAGTTTTGGCTCAGAGAGGTCGGATTCCTAGGACACATGGTGTCGGTGATGGTGTCGAGTTGACCAGGAGTAAGATATCATTGTTGTGGATTGGAAACCGCCGAGAACGTGTCGAGAAATTAGAAGTTTCTTGGGATTAGCGGGATATTACGGATGTTTTGTAAAGGGTTCTCTGTGATTGCCACCCGATGATGAAACTATTGCATAAAGATGTCAAGTTTGAATGGGTGAGACATGTCAATAGAGCTTGAGAGAGGCGAAGACAATGTCGTGAGGCACCGATTTTGGTTCAACGAGAATCGGGGAAAGAGTTCATGGTTTCTGATGATGCGTCGTTTAATGGTCTCGGTTGTGTGTTGATGCAAGAGGGTAAGGAAGTCGCTACGCCTCGAGGCGACTAAAGCCGCCACGAGAAAAATTATCGACTCATGATTTAGAGTTGGCTGCGATTGTTTTTGCGTTAAAGATTTGGCGACATTACTTGTATGGTGAGAAGTATCAAATCTTTACGGATCACAAGAGTTTAAAGTATTTGATGGATCAGAAGGATTTGAATCTGAGACAGAGACGGTGGCTTGAGTTGTTGAAAGACTATGAGTTAGTCATTGACTACCACGGGAAAAGCGAATGTGGTTGCGAGATGCCACGAGTAGGAAATCCTTGTATGCTCTAAGAGTTATGAGCACGAGTTTAGCATTGTCGCGATGGTGCTATTTTGGCGAGTTGAGAGCTAAGCCACTATTTGTTCAACAAATATGTGAGGCTCGAGAAAAATGTGATGAGATACAAGCTAAGATAGCTAAGTGCGGATCAGAAAGTGATTTTGATTTTCGAGTTGATTTGAATGGTTGTCTAATGTATCGTGACAGAATTTGTGTTCCTAAAGATGAGGAGTTGATTCGAAAGGTTTTTCATGAGGCCCACAGTGGATGTTTGTCAGTACATCTAGGCAGTACAAAAATGTACAACGACTTAAGGAAGTTGTATTGGTGGACGGGTATGGAAAGAGATATTTCTGAGTATGTGACAAAGTGTTTAATTTGTCAACAAGTGAAATTTGAGCATCAAGTGCCTTTGGGATTGCTTGACCCGATAATGGTACCTTAATGGAAGTGGGATCGGATTACCATGGATTTTGTAGCGGGGTTGCTGCCGATGACTCAGAAAGAGAGATCTTTGTGTGGGTTGTTATGGATAGATTGACAAAGTCGGCTCACTTTATTCGAAGACGTGTTGATTATTCCTTTGGATAAGTTAATTTGAGTTGTATGTGGCGAGAGATAGTGAGATTGCATGGTGTACTGTGTCTATTATATCAGATAGAGATCCGAGGTTTACTTCGAGATTTTGGAAGAAGTTGCAAGAGGCTATGGGTACGAGATTGAATTTCAGCACTGCGTTCCATCCGCAAACCGAAGGTCAGTCTAAAAGAGTGATTCAAGTTCTGGAAGATATGTTTCGATGCTGTGTGCTAAAATTCGAAGGTAGTTGGGAGAGATATCTACCTTTGGCCGAATTCGCCTATAACAACGATTATCACCGAGTATACGGATGGCACCGTATGAGGCTTTGTATGGTCGTAAGTGTCAGACTCCTTTGTATTGGACCGAACTTAGTGAGAAGAGGATCCATGGGGTCGATCTAGTGAAAGAAACCGAAGAGAAGGTGAAAGTAATCCGTAATAGTCGAGAAAGTTGCGCCGGACCGGCGTAAGTCGTAAATGCGATTTGAAAAGAAAAGAAATTGAGTTTGAAGTGGGCGACAAAGTGTTTTTGAAAGTGTCCTGTGGAAGAAGATTATGAGATTTAGGCGAAAAGGAAATTGAGTCCAAGGTTTATAGGGCCGTATGAGATCACTGCATGCAATTGGGCACATGTAGCGTGCGGTTGGCTTTACCGGTAGAGTTGGAAAAGATTCATAATGTGTTCCATGTGTCGATGTTGCGACGGTATCGCTCCAATCCTTCACATGTGATTCCTTCGACGGAAATTGAGATAAGACCGGATATGTCTTATGAAGAAGAGCCGATTAAGATTTTAGCTCGAGAAGTGAAACAGTTGAGAAATAAAAGCATAGCACTAGTGAAAGTGTTATGGCAGAAACATAGTGTGGAAGAGGCTACGTGGGAAACGGAAGAAGCTATGAGAGAGCAACATCCAAACCTCTTTACAGGTAAGATTTTCGGAGGCGAAAATCTCTAAAGGGGGAGAGTTGTAACATCCCGGTTTAGGTCCTAGTCAGAATAGTGGTGCAAGACCACAAATCCGAGGGTTATAAATGAGTTATTGAGGTTTATGCCTTATATGCATGCTAGTGTGGAAGTTTCATGAAGCAATTTTGTGAAATTGTGGTTGAATTGTCCAAAAAGACTAAATTGCAAAAGTTGCAAAATGTATGTTTCTAGAAGCTATATGTGTGAAATAGCTTTAGATTATTAATTAGAGGTCTTTAAATAGTAATTTATCCAAATTCTAACGTTTGGACAAAATTGGGCATGGATGAGTTAAAATTTGAAGTTTATCAAAAAGGGCATTTTGGTCATTTAGTTATTAAATGATTAAATAGGTGAAAAGATGACAAAAATTCACTCATCTTCTCCCCCAAGTCGCTGTAGAAAATTCCAATAGCCATTGTTAGGGCTCTTTCAATTTTCAAGCTTGCTAGTAAGTGCTCCTAAGCCTGGTTTTTGATATTCTTCGTATTTTTGAAGTCCTAGTAGCATGAGTAAGCTATTTTTAGCTATTTGGTGAGCTATTATGGATGTTCAAAAATGTACATATGTATGACATGCATGTATTTTGATGTTTTATGGAAGAATATGAAAGCTTGATGTAGTAGAAACATCTTTTGCTAAGTGATTTTCCATGAAAATGCATGTAAGGACTTAGTTGTGAAAATCTTAAGTTCGGTCATACATGGGTGATTTAGTGAGAATTGTTGAATGATTTAGTTCAGTAAGTGGTTCGGCTAAGCATGAAAGGCTAGAAAGTTGAATAAATATCACTTTACGAGCCTTTGGGACTAAAGTGTAAATATGAGAAAGTTTAGGGGCAAAATAGTAATTTTGCTAAAGTATGAGATGTGGGTCAATTTAGTCAATGTGTGTATTGAATAAGCTGATTTATTCATTATAGATCAAGAAAGACGAAGCCCGGATCGAAACCGAGGCAAAAGCAAGGTGGTGAACTAAATTGCACATTTCAATACTTTTGAGTATCGAGGTAAGTCTCTGCATAAACAATGCATTCATACTTACAATTTGTAAATGCTAGCTAGGGTGTAGCATGAATGAGAATGAATGAGAATGATTGGGAACCTATGTGGTTCAAGTAGAATGAATGTAATATAGATGTGAATGGATGAATAATTGGGTAAATAGACTTGTGCATGTGTTGTGATAATGCTAGATGGTGGGCTAAGTGCAATACCATCCAAATGCATATTGACGATGAGCTGGCTATGTGCGATGCTATCGTTAGGTACATCATTTAGTGGCTATGTGCGAGATCACGATGATTACCTTTGTGGTAGGCTAAGTGCGATACCACCTTATAAATTGATTGTGGTGTGCTAAGTGTGAAACCATCGAGATATTGGCTGTGTGGATTAATTGTGTATATTAGCTATGTGTAATAGCTGTGTTGATAAGATATGTGGATTAGCTGTGTGGATTAGCTATGTGAGTTAGCTATGTGAATGCATTATTGAGCAATAATGACGTGTTGTATATTGTGTAAATGTGATATTGAATGCAGGGGTGCATTTCAATAATTATGAGCACGTGACTCATGATGTGTTGGTAATATGGTAAGGGATAGAAAGAGTAAGCATAGTTGTATATTATATATTGGTATAATGCTAATTGTGGTTGGGCTTATACTATGATGCTTAATTGTTTATGTGTAAACTTACTAAGCTCAAAGCTTACTCTCTTTCTTTTCCCTTGTCTTATAGATTAAAAGCGTTGAATCGAGATATGAGGATCATCAGAAGATAGCCCACATATCAGCACACTTTGGTACATGAAACTTAATGTTTTGTATATGGCATGTATAGGGGCTAGATAAGTTAGTAAATTTTGTTGTAAATGGCTAAGATGTGTTGGCCTATAGATGGATAGCTTATTTTGTATAATGCCATGGTTGTTGGCTATTACATTATATGAAAGAAAGATGTAGTTTTCTATGTGAGAATGCACTTCAATTTAAGTTGATTATGATGGTGTTAGATGAGTATATGTTGTGTATGTTAGAAGGGTGAAAAGAACTTGACACTTAGTCTTGTTCTTGACCATGTGGAAGTAGACACACAGCGGGCGTGTGTCTAGACCATGTGTGACACAGTCGGTCAGCCCGGGCGTGTCTTTGTGGCCGTGCATCCCCTGTATGTTAATATTTGAAACCAGAATAGACCACGGACTAGTCACACGGGCATGTGCCTAGGGCGTGTGGGATTCATCAGTGTTGGCCACGGGCTAGCCACACGGCCGTGTGTCTAGACTCTAGGTCGTGCGAGGGAAGTCAGTGTTCACCATGGTTGGGGAGCACGGGCGTGCCATGGCCGTGGGGCATTTGGCAGAATGCTTGGGTTTTTAGGCACGGTCTGGGGACATGGGCGTGTGTGCTCATGCACGGGCGTGTGTAATCTTGCACGGGCGTGTGAGACCTATATAAAAGAGAAAAATTTTAAGGATCGTAAAAGTTCCAGATTAGTCTCGAGAGCCCTCGTGTGTATGAGTGAGACCTCGTAAGTCGAGAATGAGGTTATAGCGAGTAATGACGTTGAGCCTAAGTGGCGATTAAGTACATTTGAGTTCGGTGCGCCCGGGCCCGATTCGGCGTAGAACCTGGGTAAGAGGTGTTACATTTAGGGGTATCAGAGCTATGGTTTAGTTGGTTCTAGGACTACCGTAGCGGGTGTAAGAGTCTAGCTATACATGCCATAAGTGTACGATGATAGTGTGGTGGTTTCGATGATTTTAAATCTCGTTTTATATAGAATATGGATTACGATCCATTGACTCGATGAACTGACTAGTAATGCGTACGGCTCTGCGCAAGAAAGCCGTGCGGTGCAAAGTGGACCCGAGGCGAGGGGTCAAGCGGAAGACATACGAAGCCTTTCTCCATATGATGAGTAATTGGTACTCAAACATGTCCGAGTGAACCCTAATCTTGAACCTCCTCCACCTCCTCCTATACCTCGGCCAAATCGTGGCTCCTCAAGGTATGGATGTAGTGAGGATATCGAAACCCAGGTGGATAAGATTAGGAAACACGGGGCTAAGAAGTTTAGAGCTAAGGTAGATGACGACCCAGAGGGCGGAGTTCTCGTTGGAGAACTTCGATGAGGGTGTTCGATGAGCTCTCATGTACACCTGAGGAAAGTTTGAAGTGTGTCGTATCTTTGCTGAGAGACTCGGCATATCATTGGTGGAAGACACTAACATTAGTGGTCCCGATAGAGCGGGTAACGTGGGACTTCTTTCTGGAAGAGTTCCGGAAGAAGTACATAAGCCGAGGTTTCTTGACCAGAAAAGGAAAGAATTCCTTGGAGATGAAGGGGAAGGATGACGATGGTCGAATACGAGCGTGAGTTTGTTAGGCTTAGCAAATACGCTCAAAAATGTGTGTCGACAGAGACCATCTTGTGAAAGAGGTTCGAAGATGGGCTGAATGAGGATATCAAACTCCTAGTTGGCATTTTGGAGTTGAAAGAATTCGTGGTATTAGTTGAGAGGGCAAGTAAGGCCGAAAATTTGAGTTCAGATAAGAGGAGGGCTGTGAGTGAAGCCCGAGATACGAGAAAGAGATCGATGGGCAAGTCCTATCAAGCCCAGTCGAAAAGATCCAAGGAAGTGAATCCTCGGACGTCAGCCTCAGTGGGATATTCGCATCGAGACTTGGACAATACTCGTTAGGGTTCGAGAGTCCGAGCCCCCTCGATGGAAAGTGTGGGCAATACAAAAAGTAAACCGGAGTGTCCAAGTTGTGGTAGGTATCACACCGGAGAGTGTTGGGGAAACAGTCAAAAATGTTACAAATGTGGTTCCCCTGACCACTTTATCTGTAACTGTGCCGAGAGGGATGATAAGGAAGAGAGGCAAGAAGTGAGACCTAGTGATGTGTCTACGAGGGGTAGACCACCATGGAACCCAAGAGGTGGGGCTAGTGGTAGAGGTGCGTCCAAGGACTCTGCTGTGAGACCAGGGGGTCGGGCACCTGCGAGGACGTACGCCATTCGCACTCGCGAAGAGGCATCCTCCCCTGATGTGATAACGGGTACTTTTTCTCTCTTTGACACCTCTGTTATTGCTTTAATATATCCAGGGTCTACTCACCCTTATATTTGCATGAGATTAGCATCTAGTTTGAGTATGACCGTTGAGTCTACGGACATTGTGATTAAGGTGTCAAACCCGTTAGGAAATCATGTGTTAGTGGACAAAGTGTGTAAGAATTGTCCTTTGTTGATTGAGAATCATTGTTTTCCGGCAAACCTGATGTTGTTGCCATTTGATGAGTTCGATTTAATCCTAGGTATGGATTGGTTGACTACCCATAGTGTCTTAGTGAACTGTGGTAGTAAGTTTATTGAACTGAAATGTGAGAGTGAAGATGTAGTTCGGGTTGAATCAGGTGGATCGGATAGTCTACCCGTGATGATTTCTTCCTTAGTGGCTGAGAAATGTTTAAGAAAAGAATGTGAGTCCTATCTTGCGTTTGTGTTGAATACTCAAGAGGTTGGAGTAGGGTTTGAAACTGTGCCAGTGGTATGTGACTACCCAGATGTGTTTCCGGAAGAGTTACCCGGATTACCTCCAGTGAGAGAGGTCGAGTTTGGAATTGAGTTGGTTCCGGGAACGGCACCTATTTCGATTGCCCCGTACAGAATGGCACCTGTAGAGTTGAAAGAACTGAAGGTTAAGTTACAAGAGTTGACAGATAAGGGTTTTGCAAGACCGAGCTACTCGCCGTGGGGTGCTCCGGTATTGTTTGTGAAGAATAAAGATGGGTCTATGAGGTTGTGTATAGGCTATAGACAAAATCGAACAAGGTTACTGATTAAGAATAAGTATCCTTTACCAAGGATTGATGATCTTTTCGATCAACCGAATGGAGCTACTGATGTTCTCCAAGATAGACTTGAGGAATGCAAGTTATTATCATTTCAGTGAAAAATCAAGATGTGTTGAAAATCGCATTTCGGACAAGGTATGGCCATTATGAGTTTTTGGTTATGCCGTTTGGTTTGAAGAATGCACTGCGATTTTTATGGATCGATGAACCGTGTTTCGGACCATATGTGGATAAGTTTGTGGTTGTCTTTATTGCGACATATTGATCTCGTTCTCGGGATGAGAACGATCATGAAGAGCACTTGAGAATTGTCTTGCAAACTTTGAGAGATAAGCAGTTGTATGCTAAGTTTAGCAAGAGAGAGTTTTGGCTCCGAGAGGTCGGATTCCTAGGACACATGGTGTCAGGTGATGGTGTCAGAGTTGACCTGAGTAAGATATCGGCTGTTATGGATTGGAAACCGCCGAGGAACGTGTCAAAAATCAGAAGTTTCTTGGGATTAGCGGGATATTACAAACGTTTCGTAAAGGGGTTCTCTGTGATTGCTACCTCGATGACGAAGCTATTGCATAAGGATGTCAAGTTTGAATGGACTGAGACATGTCAACAGAGCTTCGAGAGACTGAGAACAATGTTGACAGAGGCACCGATTTTGGTTCAACCAGAATTGGGGAAGGAGTTCGTGGTTTATAGTGATGCGTCATTTAATGGTCTCGGTTGCATGTTGATGGAAGAATTATCCGACTCACGATTTGGAGTTGGCTGCAATTGTGTTTTCGTTAAATATTTGGCGACATTATTTGTATGGCGAAAAGTGCCGAATCTTTACGGATCACAAGAGTTTAAAGTATTTGATGGATCAAAAGGATCTAAATCTGAGACAGAGACGGTGGCTTGAATTGTTGAAAGACTATGAGTTAGTCATTGATTACCACCCGGGAAAAGCGAATGTGGTTGCGGATGCCTTAAGTAGGAAATCCTTGTATGCTCTAAGAGTTATGAGAGCGAGTTTAGCATTGTCTAATGATGGTGCTATTTTGGCAGAGTTGAGAGCTAGGCCACTATTTGTTCAACAAATATGTGAGGCTCAGAGAAATGACAGCAGGATGCAAGCTAAGATAGCGAAGTGCGGATCAGAAAGTGATTCTGATTTTTGAGTGGATTTGAATGGTTGTCTGATGTATCGTGACAGAATTTGTGTTCCTAAAAATGAGGAATTGATTCGAAAGGTTTTGTATGAGGCCCACAGTGGATGCTTGTCAGTACATCCGGGCAGTACGAAAATGTACAACGATTTGAGAAAGTTGTATTGGTGGCCGGGTATGAAAAGAGATATTTCAGAGTTTGTGACTAAGTGTCTGATTTGCCAACAAGTGAAAGCTGAGCATCAAGTGCCTTCGGGATTGCTTCAACCAGTGATGGTTCCCAAATGGAAGTGGGATCGGGTTACAATGGATTTTGTAACGGGGTTGCCGAAGCGACTCAGAAAGAGAGAGATCTTTGTGTGGGTTGTTGTGGATAGGTTGACGAAGTCGACTCACTTTATTCCAGTACGTGTTGATTATTCACTGGATAAGTTAGCTGAGTTGTAAGTGGCAAAGATAGTGAGATTGCATGGTGTACTTGTGTCTATTATATCGGATAGAGATCCGAGGTTTACTTCGAGATTTTGGAAGAAGTTACAAGAGGCCATGGGTACGAGATTGAATTTCAGTACTGCGTTCCATCCGCAATCCGATGGTCAGTCTGAAAGAGTAATTCAAGTTCTTGAAGATATGCTTCGATGCTGTGTGTTAGAATTCGAAGGTAGTTGGGAGAGATATCTACCTTTGGTCGAATTCGCCTATAACAATAGTTATCAGTCGAGTATACAGATGGAATCGTATGAGGCTTTGTATGGCCGTAAGTGTCGGACTCCTTTGTATTGGACCGAGCTTAGCGAGAAACGGATCCATGGGGTCGATCTAGTAAAAGAGACCGAAGAGAAAGTGAAAGTAATCCGTATTAGTCTGAAAGCTATTTCGGACCGACAGAAGTCGTATACGGATTTGAAAAGAAAAGAAATTGAGTTTGAGGTAGGGGACAAAGCATTTTTGAAAGTATCACCGTGGAAGAAGATTATGAGATTTGGTCAAAAAGGGAAGTTGAGTCCAAGGTTCATAGGGCCGTATGAGATTACAGACAGAATTGGGCCTGTAGCTTACCGGTTAGATTTGCCGGTAGAGTTAGAAAAGATTCATAACGTGTTCCATGTATCGATGTTGCGACGGTATCGCTCCGATCCTTCACATGTGATTCCTTCAACGGAAATTGAGATAAGGCCGGATATGTCTTATGAAGAGAAGCCGATTAAGATCTTGGCTCGAGAAGTGAAGCAGTTGAGAAATAAGAGCATAGCACTAGTGAAAGTGTTATGGCAGAAACATGGTGTGGAAGAGGCTACGTGGGAAACGGAAGAAGCTATGAGAGAGCAACATCCAAATCTCTTTACTGGTAAGATTTTCGGGGACGAAAATCTCTAAAGGGGGGAGAGTTGTAACATCCCGGTTTAGGGCCTAGTCAGAATAGTGGTTCGAGACCACAAATTCGAGGGTCATGAATGAGTTTTTGAGGCTTATATTATGTATGCATGCTAGTGTGAAAGTTTCATGAAGCAATTTTGTGAAATTGTGGTTAAATTGTCCAAAAGGACTAAATTGCAAAAGTTACAAAATGTGTGTTTCTAGAAGCTATATGTGTGAAATAGCTTTAGATTATTAATTAGAGGTCCTTAAATAGCAATTTTTCCAAATTGTAATTTTTGGACAAAAATGGGCATGGATGAGTTAAAATTGAAAGTTTATCAAAAAGGGCATTTTGGTCATTTATCAATTAAGTGATTAAAATAGGTGAAAAGATGATAGAAAATCATTCATCTTCTTCCCATAGCTGCCGAAAATTTGAGAAGCCATTGTTAGGGTTCTTTCAATTTTTCAAGCTTGCTAGTAAGTGCTCCTAAGCCCGATTTTTTATATTCTTCGTATTTTTGAAGTCCTAGTAGCATGAGTAAGCTATTTATAGCTATTTGGTGAGCTATTATGGATGTTCAAAAATGTACATATGTATGACATGCATGTACTTTGATGTTTTATGGAAGAATATGAAAGCTTGATGTAGTAGAAACATCTTTTGCTAAGTGATTTTCCATGAAAATGCATGTAGGGACTTAGTTGTGAAAATCTTAAGTTTGGTCATACATGGGTGATTTACTGAGAATTGTTGAATGATTTAGTTGAGTAAGTGGTTCGGCTAAGCATGAAAGGCTAGAAAGTTGAATAAAATCACTTTACGAGCCTTTGGGACTAAAGTGTAAATATGAGAAAGTTTAGGGGCAAAATAGTAATTTTGCTAAAGTATGAGATGTGGATCAGTTTAGTCAATGTGTGTATTGAATAAGCTGATTTATTCATTATAGATCAAGAAATACAAAGCCCGGATCGAAACCGAGGCAAAAGCAAGGTGGTGGACTAAATTGCACATTTCAATACTTTTGAGTATCGAGGTAAGTCTCTGCATAAACAATGCATTCATACTTACAATTTGTAAATTCTAGCTAGGGTGTAGCATGAATGAGAATGAATGAGAATGATTGAAAACCTATGTGGTTCAAGTAGAATGAATGTAATATAGATGTGAATGGATGAATAATTGGGTAAATAGACTTGTGCATGTGTTGAGATAATGCTAGATGGTGGGCTAAGTACGATACCATCCAAATTCATATTGACGATGAGCTGGCTATGTGCGATGCTATCGTTAGGTACATCATTTAGTGGCTATGTGCGAGATCACGATGATTACCTTTGTGGTAGGCTAAGTGCGATACCACCTTATAAATTGATTGTGGTGTGCTAAGTGCGAAACCACCGAGATATTGGCTGTATGGATTAATTGTGTATATTAGCTGTGTGTAATAGCTGTGTGGATTAGCTATGTGAGTTAGCTATGTGAATGCATTATTGAGCAATAATGACGTGTTGTATATTGTGTAAATGTGATATTGAATGCAGGGGTGCATTTTAATAATTATGAGCACGTGACTCATGATGTGTTGGTAATATGGTAAGGGATAGAAAGAGTAAGCATAGTTGTATATTATATATTGGTATAATGCTAATTGTGGTTGGGCTTATACTATGATGCTTAATTGTTTATGTGTAAACTTACTAAGCTCAAAGCTTACTCTCTTTCTTTTCCCTTGTCTTATAGATTAAAAGTGTTGAATTGAGATACGAGGATCATCAGAAGATAGCCCACATATCAGCACACTTTGGTACATGAAACTTAATGTTTTGTATATGGCATGTATAGGGGCTAGATAAGTTAGTAAATTTTGTTGTAAATGGCTAAGATGTGTTGGCCTATAGATCGATAGCTTATTTTGTATAATGCCATGGTTGTTGGCTATTACATTATATGAAAGAAAGATGTAGTTTTCTATGTGAGAATGCACTTCAATTTGAGTTGATTATGATGGTGTTAGATGAGTATATGTTGTGTATGTTAGAAGGGTGAAAAGAACTTGACACTTAGTCTTGTTCTTGACCATGTGAAGGCACACACACAGGCGTGAGTCTAGACCATGTGTGCCCACACTGATCGCCCACGCAGGCGTGTGTTGTGGCCATGCGTCCCCTGCATGTTAATATTTGAAACCAGAATAGACCACGGACTAGTCACACGGGCGTGTGCCTAGGGCGTGTGGGATTCATCGGTGTTGGTTACGGGCCAGCCACACGGGCGTGTGTCTAGACTCTAGGTCGTCATGAGGAAGTCGGTGTTCACCATGGTTGGGGAGCACGGGCGCTTATGGCCGTGTGGCATTTGGCAGAATGCTTGGGTTTTTAGGCACGGTCTGGGGACATGGGCGTGTGTGCTCATGCACGGGCGTGTGTAATCTTGCACGAGCGTGTGAGACCTGTATAAGAGAGAAAAATTTTAAGGATCGTAAAAGTTCTGGATTAGTCTCGAGAGCCCTCGTGTGTATGAGTGAGGCCTCGTAAGTCGAGAATAGGGTTATAGTGAGTAATGACGTTGAGCATAAGTGGCGATTAAGCGGTTTGAGTTCGGTAACGCCTCAAGCCTGGTTCCCGGTGTAGAACCCGGGTAAGGGGTGTTACAGTAAAGGTGTTTAATCGAGATACGAGGATCATTTGGAAGATCGCCCACACTATCAGCACACTCTGGTACATTAGACTTAATGTTTTGTATATGGCATGTATAGGGGCTAGACAAATTAGTGAATTTTGTTGTAAATGGCTAAGATGTGTTGGCCTTGAGATGGATAGTGTATTTTGTATAATGCCATGGTTGTTGGCTATTACATTATATGAAAGAAAGATGTAGTTTTCTATGTGAGATTGCACTTCAATTTGAGTTGATTATGGATGTGTTGTATAAGTGCATGTTGTGTAAGCTATAAGGGTGAGAAGAGCTTAGCAAATAGCTTTGTTCTTGGCCATGTGGATAGACACACGGGCGTGTGTCTAGGCCATGTGTGACACACGGTCAGCCCACGGGCGTGTGCTTTGGCCGTGCGTCCCCTGCATGTTAGTATTTTAAATCAGAATACACCACAGACTAGCCGCATGGGCGTGTGTCTAGGGCGTGTGGGATTAACCAGTGTTGGCCATGGGCTAGCCACACGGGCGTGTGTCTAGACTCTAGGCCGTGTTAAGGTAGTCAGTGTGCACCACGGGTGGTAAGCACGGGCGTGTGCCTTGGCCATGGGGCATTGGCAGAATGCTGGGGTTTTAGACACGGTCTGTGGACATTGGCGTGTGTGTCTATGCACGGGCGTGTCTAATCTTGCACGGGCGTGTGAGACTTGTATAAAAGAGAAAATTTTTAAGATTGGAAAAAGTTCTGGTTTAGTCTCGAGAGCCCTCGTGTGTATGAGTGAGGCCTCGTAAGTCGAGAATGAGGTTGTTGAGATGACTTCAGAGAGTAGTTACGATAAGCCTAAGTGGCGATCAAGTGGTTTGAGTTCGGTAACGCCTCGGGCCTGGTTCCGGCGTAGAACCCGGGTAAGGGGTGTTACATGTATAATGCCATAGTTGTTGGCTATTTTATTATATGAAAAGATGTAGTTATCCATGTAAGATTGTGTTTCAAATTGAGTTGATTATGGATGTGTTGAATGAGTACATGTTGTGTATGCTAGGGGGGTGAGAAGGGGCATGACAAATAGCTTTGTTCTTTTCCATGTGGGTAGACAAACGGGCGTGTGTCTAGACCATGTGTGACACACGGTCAGCCCATGGGCGTGTGACTTGGCCGTGTGTCCCCTGCATGTTAGTATTTTAAGTCAGATTAGACCACAAACTAGTCACACGGGCGTGTGCCTAGGACGTGTGAGTTATTCAGTGTTGGCCACGGGCTAGCCACACGGGCGTATGTCTAGACTTTAAGGCCGTGTGAAGTAGTCAGTGTGCACCACGGGTGGTGAACACGGGCGTGTGACCTACTCGTGGGACTTTGGCAGAATGGGTGAGTTTTGTGCACGGGTTGTGGACACGGGCGTGTATCATCTAGCACGGGCGTGTAGTCCCTGTCTAGATGGAGAAAATTTTTGAGATAGTAAGAGTTTCCGATATGGTCTCGAGAGCCCTCGTGTGTTTGAGTAAGGCCTCGTAACTCGAAAATGAGGTTGTCGTGGTGACTTAAGGAGAGTAGTCACGTTGAGCCTAAGTGGCAACCAAGTAGTTTTAATCCGGTAACGCCTCGGACCCGGTTCCGGCGGGGATTACGGTTAAGGGGTGTTACATGTGAGATGTTTGAAAATGTGGTCTATTCATGAAATGATAAAGTGGTGTACAATTAGGTATCTTGAAAGTCGTCAATTGTGACTTAGTAAATGTTGTGAGTATGATAGATGTGGATATTGTGTTGGTCATAATTGTGGATGATTTGGTTACCAAAGTATGTTATGTATGTGCCTTGAATTGGTGTAAGTGTATGTGTGTACAAGGGTGGCAAATGGCTTGGCAAATAGCCTTTAATTTGTCCACACGGGTAGACACACGGGCGTGTGTCTAGGCCGTGTGTGACACACGGTCCGTCCCACGGGCATGTCTTCTGGTCATGTGTCCCCTGCACCTTAATTTTGAAAAATAGAATGTCCAGAATTGAGCACACGGGCAGAGACACGGGCGTGTGTCTCAGCCGTGTGTGCTACACAGCCTAGCACACGGGCGTGTGGCATGGCCGTGTGGCACAAGTCAGAGAGCACCCTAATTTGAACACGGTCTGAAGCACGGGCGTGTCCCAAGGTCACACGGGTGTGTCTCTTGGACCACACAAGTGTGTGAGCCCTGTATCATGAAAAATTTGCTAAGTTTTATAAAAATTCCCTGAGTTCTCGGTTTAGTCCCGAACCACTTCCAATACATGTTTTGGGCCCCATAGGCTCGTAATAGGGACTTTATGATTGAATATGAATAATTTTAAGTTGGACGCAAATTTTATGACTTGGAATTGTGTGCTTGCTTGTGATGTGAGTCCGGTAATGCCTCGTACCCTGTTCCGGCGTCGAATACAGGTAAGGGGTGTTACATCCTTGGCCTCTTCTACCTAACTACCCGATACGGGTCTCGACTCAGATTGCGCTACTCCGTGAATAGAGGCTGGCGCATTACTCTCAACATCATCAGCTGCAGTTCGATTGGGATCCATTTACTATATGAAAACACGATTTAAACTTTCAGGAGATATCACATTATCACAGGTTATATATGGCATGTATAGTTAGACTCTCACATATGCTATGTTAGTCCTAGAATCGACTAAACCGTAGCTCTGGTACCAATAAATGTAACACCTCTCACCCGTATTTAACACCAGAATAGGGTTACGGAGCAGTACCAAACTTATTTCGCAAATAACCATACATTTCACATACATTTTCGAATTTCAAATAAACAACATTCAAAATCATTCACATTGTCCCTAATACGAGCCTACGATGCCCTAAACATGCATTTGGGGTGGTTTGGGACTGAACCGATAACTTATGAAATTTTTGGAAAACTTAGAAAAATTTATGAAATACAGGGGACACACGTCCGTGTCATAGGCCATGTGGACATTCGAACTAGGATCAAATGGTCGTGTCCCAGCCCGTATCTGACCTCGTATAACTCTCTGACTTGGGTCACACGGCCAACCACACGCCCGTGTGACCAGCCTGTGTGCCCTTCGAAATGGCCACAGACGCACGTGTGCCAGGCCGTGTGCTAGGTCGTGCCAAACCTGTAGGGTATACTGACTTATGCCACACGACCAAGTCACACACCCGTGTGCTGGGCCGTGTAGAGCATTCTGACTTGATTTCCAATTTAACACCAGGGGACACATGGCCATGTAACTTGACCGTGTGTCACACACGGTTGAGACACACGTCCGCGTCTCTTCCCGTGTGGACAAAAATAGCTTATTTACCAAGCCATCTTGCCACCCAAATTTGCATACACCAAACCAAACCAAATGGCACCAAACATGACATTAATAGGCATTCATCCAATCTCAAATAAGCTTAATTCATGCCATTTCAATACCAATATATACAAGGTACACAAATACCACAATATGCCATTCAATTTCATACTAAACCTCTCTTTCACAAATCATCAATGTGGACACTTTCAATTATGCATCATTTTGCCTAAACTCATAAACGTACCAATTCTCAAATATCAACCATTTACCACAATCATTTGCATAGCAATTATCAACACAAGACAAAGGCCATTTGCATATATATATACACAACCAAATCAACCAAAATAAGCCAACTCTCATGGATATATACAAAACCAAACATTAAACATTTACAAGTCAATCCAAATGGCTAAATTCATTACCAAACTATATACCAAAATGACCAAAGTTCCTATACATGCCATGTAACATCCCGATTCGGGGCCTAGTCGGAATAGTGGTGCGAGACCACAAATCTGAGTTAGTAAATTGAGTTCTTAAGGTTTATGACATGTTTGCATGATAGTATTAAAGTTCCATGTAGAAATTTTGTGAAATTGACATGGAATGATCAAATAGGACTAAATTGCAAAAGATGCAAAATATGAGTTTCTAGAAGCTTTCTGTATGAAATAGCTTTATAATAATAATTAGAAGTCCTTAAATAGCAATTTTCCCAAAATATAATTTTTGGACAAAATTGGTCATGAGTTGGTAAAATGGAAAATTTTTAAGAGAAGGGCATTTTGGTCATTTGTCTAATAAATGATTAAAATAGGAAAAAGATGATAAAAATCTATTCATCTTCTTCCTCCCATTGCCGAAAATTTGGAGACTCCATAGCGAGGGTTCTTCATTTTTTTTCAAGCTTGCTAGTAAGTTCATTTTAGCCCCGTTTTTAATATTCTTCGTATTTTTGAAGTTCTCGTATTATGAATTAGCTATTTTTAGCTATAAAATGAGCTAAGATGCATGTTCAAAAATCTACCCATGAATGACATGCATGTTAAATGATGTTTTATGGCAGTTTATGAGAGTTTGATGTTAGATAAACAGCTTTTTCTAAGAGAATTTCATGAAAAATGATAGTATGGACCATTTTGTAATAGTTATGAAAATTGGTCATACATACTAGAAATAGTGTGAATTGATGATTGTTATAGTAGAGAAAATGAATCAGCTAAGCATGAAGTTTAAGAAAGTTGAATGAAAATCATTTTACGAGCCTAGGGGTAAAAGTGTAAATATGAGAAAGTATAGGGGCAAAATAATAATTTTGCCAAAGTATGAGTAATGAGTCAATTTAGTCAATGTGAGTATTAAATGATCTATTTATGATAATAGATCAAGAAAAACGAAGCCCGGATCGAAACCGAGGCAAGAACAAAGTCGAGGACTAAATTGCATATCTACATACATTTTGTATATCGAAGTAAGTTGGTATGATTTCTAAGCTTTATGATTTCTATCATTGAATTTCTTAGTATAATGTACATTATTATCATGGAATGCTTAATGTTTTACTAAACAAAGAAATCAATGAGATTGAGTATGAGCAAGTCCCGATTGAAGATGAATTTCCCAGGATACTCGATCTACTACATGAGATAAGAAAGTCCGTATAAGACCAAGCCAAGGCATGGCATCGGCAATCAAGCAGAGATATCATGTAAGTCCAAGGCAAGCTTGGCATTGAACAAGTTATCATGTAAGTCCAAGGCAAGCTTGGCATTGAACAGATATCATGTAAGTCCAAGGCAAGCTTGGCATTGAAAAGCTATCAAGAGAAAGAGATCCCATGTAAGTCCAAGCCAAGGCATGGCATTGGTGAGAACAAAAAAGACTTCGTATAAGTCCATGTCAAGACATGGCCTCGAAACCAAGATGAGATATTCCATGTAAGATCGTATCAAGGATATGGCTTTGGCATCGAGTTCGTGGGAAGAGATTTAGTATCCTCGGTTATTCGCAGAAATTCATCGGGCAAATGAGTAAAGTTAAAATGAGATAGCAAGAAAGTTGAGTAAGCAAAGTTATTATCAAGTTGAAAATGAGTATTATTCATGTTATGAATGATGAATCAGAGATTATGATTATTATGTTAAAGTATGCTGATCAATGTGATCAAGTGATACAGGTACCTTGTTTACCTCTCAAGTATGAGACTAGTAAGTTTCATGAGATATGTAAGAATCAAGTATGAGTAAGTAAGCTTTATAGCTGAAATTTATGATACCATTGTTGATGTCAAATGGTTTATATTAAGCAAGTATGTTACTATGAGCATTATGCAAACTTACTAAGCTAAATGCTTACGTCTTTGATTCTTTCTTTCTATGTAGTCCCGCCAAGCTAACTTGTGGATCGTTGAAGTCGGAGCTCGAAGCACACTATCAATCCTTATTTTGGTATAGCCAAGTTGAAATTATATTAAGTATGGCATGTATAGGAAACATTTCATTTTGAGTATATGTCTTAGAAAGGGCAAAAGTATGGGCTATCAAGTTTATTATTCTTTTGTAAATGGCTAAGTGATTGGCCAAGATTGACTAAGTATGTATGTTATTGATATCAATGAAGCATGTTGTATTGTTCATGAAAGATGTAATACTTGAGTTGCTGAATTAAGCTTGAGTTTGGTCTTAATTTCAGGGTGGCAATTGGCTTGGTAAATAGCCTCTAAGTGCCCACACGGATGGACACACACGGCGCGTGTGTCAGGGCCGTGTGCACCGCACCATTGTATCTTAAGTCAGATTAGACCACGGACTAGTCACACGGCGTGTGCCTTGGCCGTGGGGCATTAGCGAGAATCTTTGGGGTTTTAGGCACGGTTTGGGGCCACGGGCGTGTCCAGGCCGTGTGTATTTTGCCAGTATCCACCACGGGTGAAAGACACAGGCATGTTTTAGGGGTGCACGGGCGTGTCCCATACAACATGGTTGTGTGACCCCTGCTCTAAAGAAAAGTTTCTGAATAAGTTCCGAAAGTTTTTAGATAAGTGTTTAAGGCCTCGTAGGCTCATGAAATGTATGAATAGACTGAGAAAGAGAAGTTTTTAATTCGGAAAAAAATTTTATAGTCCGTAAGTACATGTTTAAGTGAGTTCAAGCATGGTAATGTCTCGTATCCAGTCTTGGTCTCGGACTCGGGTATGGGGTGTTACATGCCATATATCCCAAAAACATATATTCAAAAGTACCAAAGTGATAGCTTGATAGTGTGATGAGGTCTCCGACGATTCCCGAATCCAAGCTAGCTTTGATTTCACTATAAAACACGAAAAAATAAACAATGTAAGCATAAAGCTTAATAAGCTCGTATGATATAATAAACAAAACTCACCATTCATTTACCATTCAAAATATGTATACAACATATTATAAAACATTTAACCACAATGTTAAAATATATTCAATCACATAATTAACCATAAACTCATAACTTCCATTGATTCGATGCTTATGTAGTTTCCGTACATACCTGTACTGATACTTGTCTACTTCTCACTATTTCATATCTTCGATATATCCGTTTAACCATTCGGAATACTATCGGATACTCAGGAATCTCGCACCCTAAGTGCCACATATATAGCCGAAGCTATCGCAATCTCGTATCACATATAATGCTCACTCTCGAGCTATCAACGGGTCTGCTCACACAAGTCGGTCGGCCATGACTTCTACACAAGATCTTTGCTCACACAAGCTGACGAGAATCCGCAACACATTCCGGATAACTCAGCCACCGGTAGGACATACGGACCAGCACCCAAATCACATAACCCCTAATGACATGTCATTCGTATCCTAATCTATTCCTAAGGTTCAATCGGGATTTCACATTTGCCGAATCGTCATCGAATATGTCCGTAAGGTCGTATTCATAATTTATGCAATATCAAAGCATTTAAAACACAAATATAATAATGCTTATTACATACGAACTTACCTCAGATGTAAAAACAACAAAGTAGATCGACTAATCCAACACCTTGTTTTTCCCCGATCTAAATCTGAATTTCGCTTTTCTTTATCAATTAAGCAATGTAATGGCCGAACCCTAGAAAGCTCCCATAGCTTCTCAAGCTTTGAATTTTTGGTGGAATATGTCATTTAGAAAGATGATACATTGTTTTTATTATTTTACTTAAGTTTATTATTAATTTACTTATTTCACCTTTAATTAAACCATTAAAAATCACTTAAACCATGTACATAAATGTCCACTTACAATAACAATGGGCTAATTACCACATTAGGACCTCCGCTTTAATATTCCATAGCCATTAGACACCTTTAACTAATAGAACACAAGCTTTACACTTTACACGATTTAGTCCTTTTTATCAAATTAAGCATTCAAACGATAAAATTTCTTAATGAAATTTTCACACATTCATACTATCATGCTGTGGACATTAAAATAATAATAAAATAATTATTTTGACTTCAGATTTATGGTCCCAAAACCATTGTTCTGATTTGACTAAAAACGGGCTGTTACATAAACTTTTATTAAAGTTTTAAATTCCAAGTCATTGTATATATATCAACATATACATGCTCAATAAGGTAAATTGATTGTAAGAACCTTAGAAATTGTAGAAAGTTTATTTGTAGTTATAGTTTGAAACCTGTTGATAATTAAAGAGATTAGAGAAAAATTTATGTGATAAATATGAATTAATCCTGGCGATATTTAAGTTGTAAATAATTCAAGTTAGAATTGTTGTTAAGTAACTTGGGTTAATTATGACACTTGGTACCTGGACCCAGCAATTGGGTCGGTATAGGGTGATACAGTGACATTGATAAAAGACAAATTGAAAGTAACCTTAGATAGACAAAATTCGTATGCTGACTTGAAACAAAAAGAAATTAAATATGTTGTGGAAGAAAAAGTATTCTTGAAAGTTTCTCTATGGAAGAAAATTTTGTGTTTTGTCCACAAAGGGAAGTTAAGTCCCAGGTATATCGAGCCATATGAAACTATTGAAAGAGTTAGACCGGTTTCCTATCGTTTAGCTTTTCCATCAAAGTTTCAAAAGATTCATAATATGTTCCATGTGCCATTGCTTCGCGGTATTGATCTAATCTTTTTCATGTGATACTCGTAGAAGTGGTTGAGGTGCAACTTGATTTGACGTACAAGGAAGAGCCGGTAGAAATCTTTGATCGAGAAGTGAAAGAGTTGAGAAACAAGCGCGTGTCATTAGTGAAAGTTTTTTGGTGCAAAATAAGTAAGAGATGATGAGATCTTAATATTCCCACATCTTTTCAAGTAAATTTCGAGGACACAAAATTTCTTTAAGAAGGGAAGAATTTTAACAACTCGATTTTAGGCGGTGTTGGAAAATGTGGTTTTGGAACCCCGTTTCCATAAATCGAGTTCGTAAGAATAAAATAGGAAGAGTTACAGAGTTTATATGAAAAAATATGAAAGATCTATTAAGTAATTTAACTGAGAAAACAATGAATTAAAGTTCAATCGCTATTGAATTTTAAATTAGAAAATGCTTGAGGACCAAATTAACAATTAACCAAAGGACCTAACTGGTTATTTAACCATTATTGTGAAATGAATTAGTGAACAATAGTGGAAATCCACATGCTTATAATTATTTAAGCTAATTAATTAAGTTTAATTAAAGGTTAAATTTTAGATTAATTGAGTTAATTAATGCACTAATCTTGGTACAAATACCAAATAGTGGAGAGAAAAGTACTTCATCTTTTTCAAGTGTGTGTTGTACAAATAGGAACAAAAGAAGAAAAAAAGAAAAATTTTCTCTTTTGTAGTTTAGTCTAAAATCTTAAGGTAATCATGATTTTTCTTTGAATTTTTTTTGTTTTCATGATAATCTAAGCTTGACTAAGCTTACCCATGTCTTAGATTCTTCAGTTGCTAAATATTTATCTAGTTACCATTAAAGGGTATTTGATGAAATTAGACTTGATTTGATGAGAATTAGTATTATGAATTTGGGCAAAATATTTACACATGTTATTTTAATTAACTTACTTTGATCATTTTATCTTCCTCCATTGCTAATCTTGTGCTTATACTTTTTAACTTACTATTATAATTTAAGTTCACACTTTTTTACAATTTAATCCTCTTCTTATCATCTTATGCCATATTTATTTATGACTTTCATCTTTTTCATCATTTCCTCAAGTTCAAACTCTATTTTTTCTCGCATGTCTATGCTTCACACCTATTGTCACGAATCATGCTAAAATTAGTATCTAGTCAGAAACAATTTAAGGCTTACTTTACTATCTTTTCAAATTTCAAATTCATATTTCATTATTTTATATTCAATTTTCTTATGTGACTTGTATTTCTAGACTCGATCTTTGTCCGAGGATTAGCTAAACCTAAGCTCTACCACTAAATGTAACACCTCTATACCCGATCCGCTCTCCAAGTCCGGGCATCAGAATGTTACATTTGTGTCCGAAGCAACTTCAGAGAAATTCAATTCAAATACTCTTCCTAATCAAATTGCAATTAATAATAAATTTTTAATTTCATTTCAAGCTTTAATCAAGCTTTTGTTAGCTCATTCAATAGTTTATAGGTCATTTAGGACTTATTTGCAAACTTTTTGAACTTACAACAATTTCTTAACAACAAACTCTTTTACTATTTTTCCTCCTCCTTTCCATTCCACACCCCTTATGTACATGTGTATATATGTATATATGTACCTTTTATTTGAGTATCATATGCTTATATATAACATTAATTAAGATTTCCCTCATTCCATACACATTCTTATTAAGGTTGTCCATTTGAGTGACAGATACTAAATTATTTATATCTCAGTCTACAGAATTCAAAATTAACATCCATATTTTGTTTTTGAAACTAGGCTCAATGAAATTTTTACTATAAAAATTTCAAAATTTCTACATAGTCTAATAAATACAGTTTTTTCCTCAAATCTTCCATTGTTCTACATCTAGTCAACTGTGACCCTTCTTTACTAAAAATTTATTATCTAACAGTACAAGTCTTGTACTAGGTTGCCATTTGTTTTTCTTGAAAATAGACTTACTAAACTTTTATTCATATAAATTTCATCTCTTAAACATTTTTGTACATTTTTGTCCATTTTTGTACAATATCCTAAACATTCATGAAACCCGAAATTATTCTGACCTTATTTCACAAAAATCCATATATCTCATAATTTACAATTCTATTGCTTACACTATTTCTTTTATGCAAAACTAGACTCATTAAGTTTTAATTCCATATTTAATTCAACCTCTAAATTGATCTCTACAATTTTTTGTGAATTTTCAAAGTTCGACCACTATTGTTGTCCAAATTGTTTGGATGAATATGTTTACTTAAAGTATCTGTACTTCGCTAAGTATCTGTACATTGCTTAAGTATCGATACTTTTCTCAAAGTACCAATATCTTTATTATAGTATCAATACCTTTATCTTGGTATTGATACCGTTTTATGATTCAATGTTTAAGAATTTAAGAAGGATTTGATTTGGGTTATTTAATCTTAAACCCATTTCATTTCAGTAAATTCTATAAAATTAACAAAAGTATTTAGGTTTTACAATTAGGTCCACTTATGTTCACAATTAAATATAACCTATGTACTCGTCATTGCTAGTATATATTTTCATTAATTACTATTCTTTCACTTAGCATATCTTTCACTTGAATATGCTATTTCAAAATTTTAGTATACTTAGTCACTTTTGTATATTTTTTAATTTGGTCCTTTTCAATATGAAATTCAAGAATGACTAGAAATTAACTTAAATATTACTTTGTAATTAATTCAATAACATTTAACTTTTCATTTAAGCTCTTTACTATAATATCCTATCCATACTTAAACTTTTGTACCTTTTCAATTTAGTCCCTAATGCTATGGAATTTATTTTTCACTACATAAGCACTTTAATCAAATAATCAATTATAATATCTTGTTTCACATAACAAATTCTTAGGCACTTCACTTCTCTTGTTTCAATTATAAATTTCACAAAGTTACAATTTAATCCCTAACATCGTGGAAATTCATTATTTACTATAATTTCACCTTAACATCCCTTTGAAATCAATTCACTAACACTTTAACACTTCACTTAAACTCTTTTTCATAATACTTTATTTAAATCATAAAATTTTGTACACTTTACAAATTAGTCCTTATTATCATAATTTCAATGTAATTTAGAATTTTATCTCATTCACTTTTTATCTCATCCCTATTTCATCTCACTTCATTTATATTCTCTTTTCAGCATTCAATTCCACAAGACTTAAATTTTTTTTACTTTACAATTTAGTCCTTTTTCTACTATTTCAATGCACAAATTTATTTTCATACAAAATATTTACACTTTCATATTAAAATCAACTAGTTAACATGCTCTATACTTAGATTAAAATTAAACAAAGTAAAATTCCACAACTATCTCCACTTCCATTTTCAATTTCTTTCTTCCAAGATGATATTCTAACTCTCTAGTGTGTCTCTACTTCACTTCTCCTTTTGGAGTGGCTATGGAAATTTCCAAGGAATTTGGAAGAAAAAGGTGGGATTTAATGGTAAGGGACCAAATTGTAAAGAAAAAAAAAATCCATTTTCATGTATATATAAGTGGCGTTGGAAGCATGAAGAATTTTCTTCATGTTTCCATACAAATATCTTATTTAATTTATTATTTAAATAATAAAATATCTTATAAAATAATAAAATAATCAACCAATCATAATTTAACACTTTCTTTCTTAATTATTACATCATATAATTATCTAATTTGAGTAGTGACTATTTTATCCTTCATGTTTATTCAAAATTTCATCCTTGAGTCACTATTCACTTTTGGTAAAATTGCAATTTGGTCCTTCATATTTCTTCACTTATTCAATTTGGTCCCTACACACCAATTTGATATCATAAGAATTTTGGGTTATTTTCTTTTTTGGTCCCTAAATAAGGAAATGAAAGTGATAAAAGAGAAGGTTGAGGATTATCAAAGAAAGTTAAATTGAAAGTATGTTGTAGTATACTAAATTAAAGTAAGGATTAAATCGTAAAGATGTAAAAAATTTTGAAGTTCAAGTATAATTATTTGAAATTTGGGAGAATGAAATATAAACTTGAGAAAAACTCCTCAACCTTCTCTTTTATCACTTTCATTTCCTTATTTTACTTTATCAAGAAATCAATTGCATACTATCTCGATTTATAATTGCTTTTAAAATATAAAACTTTTAGGAGTGCTACAAACTTTTTCAAAACAAATTTAAAATTAATTAAAATCAAAATAAAAACCAATTCCGGTTAAAATGGAACATTTTCAACTATTCTATCAGTCCTTTATTAAAAGTAAAAATTCAATTTAACTTCAAAAGTAAACCAAAATTCAATTTCCGTTTGTTTACATGTAAAAGGTTTTACGGAAAATATTTTCTGCATTTTCTTGTGTTTGTTTCACAGAAAATAGTTTGGTCAACGGAAAATGACTTACAGGTCAAGGTAAAAAAAGCTCTTTTTCCTGTAAAATAACTTACCATTTTGAAAAGCGTAAGTCATTTTCCGAAAAAGAGCTCATCTATAGATAATTTTATTTTTATATAAAAATTAACTTAAATCAAGCTTAATATTATTATATTAACAATAAATTTTATTTTTATTTTTAAAAATATTTAAAATATTATATTTTTCAATATTATTAAACATACATATTTAATTATTTATATTTAGTCATATAATAAATTATTAATATAATAAATATAATTTATTATTTTAATAAATTATTTAATATTTCAATTTTATTTTAATAATAAATTTTAAAAATAATAACTTTAAATAATATTATTCACATATTATTGAAAATATTCAATATTAATATTTTAAAAATAAATATTTATTAAAATTATAAATATATTAATAATAAATATTTTGTAGTATAAAGGTTAAAATATGCCATAAGTCTATGTACACTTCATGATTTGTAATTTAGTCTTTGTACTTTTATTTTTAAGAATTTAGTCCCTTTACTTTTCGAATTTGAAAATCAAGTCCGATTGTTGACATCGTTAATTTTTTTTGTCAATTTTGTTGATGTCACATTTTTAAATAAAAAATACTCACTTAGTAGTCATGTAATTAAAAAATGACATTGTAATGAATCTGAATTTAACATAATATTTTTAATATATGCAAAAATAATGTAAAATATAAATTTATAGATAAAAATAAATTCAATTAAACAATAAAAAAATAAGAAAATAAGAAAATCTCAAATGTATGTTTATTTAATTGAAAACAACTTTTATGAAATATTTTTAGGAAATCTACCAAACAATAGAAAATATTTTACACAGATTCCTCCAAACACCAGAAAATATTAGCTTTTCCAGAAAAGTAAATCATTTTCTAGAAATCATTTTCCGGAAGTCATTTTCAGTGAAACAAACGGAGCCTTAGTCCTATTAAATCAAAATTTTAATTATTTTTAGAGGTGATCCCTTGGGCTATCAAAAACAAAAAGAAAATACTCATACAATAATTCTTGTAATTGAGCAAGATATTGAGCAATGATGTCCTATTGAGCTTCAAAGGAAAGTAGTTGCACATGTACTCCTTCGTGACTAAAATAGTGCATGAACTCCAAAAGGGAACATCAACTTTAGTGGATTGCCTCTTAGCTGCAATCCCGATAGCTCTAGAAACCAAACCTCGAAGTATATAATGCTAACCCTCTATTGAAAATTCAATAGCGAGTTTTGGAAATCCCATAGAATTGGTCCTAATCCTTGTAACCAATCGACTTCCAATATCATATTTCATCCCATCACTCTCAATAGTTTGAGGCCTGTCCTATAACATCCCAATTTAGGGCCTAGTCAGAATAGTGGTTCGAGACCACAAATTCGAGGGTCATGAATGAGTTTTTGAGGTTTATATTATGTATGCATGCTAGTGTGAAAGTTTCATGAAACAATTTTGTGAAATTGTGGTTGAATTGTCCAAAAGGACTAAATTACAAAAGTTGCAAAATGTGTGTTTCTAGAAGCTATTTGTGTGAAATAGATTTAGATTATTAATTAGAGGTCCTTAAATAGCAATTTACCCAAATTCTAATTTTTGGACAAAAATGGGCATGGATGACTCAAAATTTGAAGTTTATCAAAAAGGGCATTTTGGTCATTTATCAAATAAGTGATTAAATAGGTGAAAAGATGATAAAAATTCACTCATCTTCTCCCCCAAGCTGCCAAAAATTAGAGAAGCCATTGTTAGGGCTCTTTCAATTTTTCAAGCTTGCTAGTAAGTGCTCTTAAGCCCGGTTTTTGATATTCTTCGTATTTTTGAAGTCCTAGTAGCATGAGTAAGCTATTTTTAGCTATTTGGTGAGCTATTATGGATGTTCAAAAATGTACATATGTATGACATGCATGTATTTTGATGTTTTATGGAAGAATATGAAAGCTTGATTTAGTAGAAACATCTTTTGCTAAGTGATTTTCCATGAAAAAGCATGTAGGGACTTAGTTGTGAAAATCTTAAGTTTGGTCATACATGGGTGATTTAGTGAGAATTGTTGAATGCTTTAGTTGAGTAAGTGGTTTGGCTAAGCATGAAAGGCTAGAAAGTTGAATAAAAATCACTTTACGAGCCTTTAGGGCTAAAGTGTAAATATGAGAAAGTTTAGGGGCAAAATAGTAATTTTGCTAAAGTATGAGATGTGGGTCAATTTAGTCAATGTGTGTATTGAATAAGCTGATTTATTCATTATAGATCAAGAAATACAAAGCCCGGATCGAAATCGAGGCAAAAGCAAGGTGGTGGACTAAATTGCACATTTCAATACTTTTGAGTATCAAGGTAAGTCTATGCATAAACAATGCATTCATACTTACAATTTGTTAATGCTAGCTAGGGTGTAGCATGAATGAGAATGAATGAGAATGATTGGGAACCTATGTGGTTCAAGTAGAATGAATGTAATATAGATGTGAATGGATGAATAATTGGGTAAATAGACTTGTGCTTGTGTTGTGATAATGCTAGATGGTGGGCTAAGTGCGATACCATCCAAATGCATATTGACGATGAGCTGGCTATGTGCGATGCTATCGTTAGGTATATCATTTAGTGGCTATGTGCGAGATCACTATGATTACCTTTGTGGTAGGCTAAGTGCGATACCACCTTATAAATTGATTGTGGTGTGCTAAGTGCGAAACCAACGAGACATTGGCTGTGTGGATTAATTGTGTATATTAGCTGTGTGTAATAGCTGTGTGGATAATATATGTGGATTAGCTGTGTGGATTAGCTATGTGAGTTAGCTATGTGGATGTATTATTGAGCAATAATGACGTGTTGTATATTGTGTAAATGTGATATTGAATGCAGGGGTGCATTTCAATAGTTATGACCATGTGACTCATGATGTGTTGGTAATATGGTAAAGGATAGAAAGAGTAAGCATAGTTGTATATTATATGTTGGTATAATGCTAATTGTGGTTGGGCTTATACTATGATGCTTAATTGTTTATGTGTAAACTTACTAAGCTCAAAGCTTACTCCCTTTCTTTTCCCTTGTCTTATAGATTAAAAGTGGTGAATTGAGATACGAGGATCATTGGAAGATAGCCCACATATCAGCACACTTTGGTACATGAAACTTAATATTTTGTATATGGCAGGTATAGGGGCTAGACAAGTTAGTCAATTTTGTTGTAAATGGATAAGATGTGTTAGCCTTTTTATGGGAAGTGTATTTTGTATAATGCCATAGTTGTTGGCTATTACATTATATGAAAAAGATATAGTTTTCTATGTGAGATTGTATTCAATTTGAGTTGATTATGATTGTGTTGGATGAGTATTTGTTGTGTATGCTAGAAGGGTGAAAAGAACTTGGCACTTAGCTTTGTCCTTGACCATGTGGTTAGACACACGGGCGTGTGTCTAGACCATGTGTGACACACTGGTCACCACGGGCGTGTCTTTGTGGCCGCGCGTCCCCGCATGTTAATATTTTAAAAGCAGAATAGACCACGGACTAGTCACGGGCGTGTGCCTAGGGCGTGTGGGATTAATCGGTGTTGGTACGGGCTAGCCACACGGGCGTGTGTCTAGACTCTAGGCCGCGCGAGGAAGTCGGTGTTCACCACGGTTGGGAGCACGCAGGCGTGCCATGGCCGTGGGGCAATTGGCGAGAATGCTCGAGTTTTTAGCACGGCTAGGAACATGGGCGTGTGTGTCCATACACGGGCGTGTTACATAGTGCGGGCATGTGAGCCCCTGTATAAAAGAAGAAAATTTTTAAGGATCGTAAAAGTTCTGGATTAGTCTCGAGAGCCCTCGTGTGTATGAGTGAGGCCTCGTAAGTCGAGAATGAGGTTATAGAGAGTAATGACGTTGAGCCTACGTGGCGATTAAGTGGGTTGAGTTCAGTAACGCCTCGGGCCCGGTTCCCGACGTAGAACCCGGGTAAGGGGTGTTACATGTCCATACCTCGAATGGCATGCAAATAAATAGATGCCTTTTGTAACTTTTCAGTTTCTTCCACACTGGGTTCCTCCCTCGACTCTAGACAGTCCAAGATCTCTTTATGTTCTTCAGTCTCATTACTATCATCCACTAAATTTTAGTACAGCTGAGATTTGATAATTTGTGGAGAATTTTGTACCACATCACATGCACAAACATTTCTTTCTATGCTCCTCCCTTTCCTCTATAGTAGGTAGTTTGTTGGACCTAAGGTTATTCTATTCTAGTTATGGGATGAGAGGAGTGATGAAATATGATTGTTTGTAAGTTACGTAAGGTTTTCCTTGGAATATTAAACTCTATGTATTCCCATTTGTTTAGTAAGATTGTAGGCATTTGTTAAAGTTTTTCAAGTGAAATATCTTAATTGGTTTGGCTATCTCTGGTATAAGGTTTCTAATAAAGATACACTAAGTGCATATTCATCCAACACCAAGGAGTCCTTCAACCTCTTCATAATATTCATCCATAGTGTTTACCACAAAGCATGCACGTCGAACTGCGTCATCACTATGCGCACCTTTTCTTACTCTCGAGGTTGGTTAGCTTTAAAAGGTTATTCCATTTTCAACAACTATCCTCTGAAATTTAAAGATACATGAAACTTACTGTGCATGTTTTGCACTAAAAGAATAGTCCATGAGCACCAGCAAAGTATAATAAGAATATCAAATACCATAAATAACTTTACAATATTTTTTTATAGAATATTATAGGAATATTAAAAGATGGAGAATAGAAATAAGCTTTTTTTTTTTTTAGAAAGTATATAGAAAAAAAGCTTTGTTTCCAAGTTTTGGGTATATATTGGTGTCTTACAAATGGAATTTGTCTCTTATTTATAAGAGCTTTCATGTCTCTTCATACAGAGATAAGCATCCGATATATAACTATTTAGATAGTCACATCTTTTAATAATGAACACAACTATTTAATATATATTACTTAAATAATCATAACTTTTATTAATAATCAGGTAACATAACTTTAAGTAACAAGACACATAACTCATTACTTTCGAATAATAACAATTCTTGATTAGTAATAAGTGTTGTAACTTTTAGTTACTTACAACTTTTCCTTTACAACTATTGAAATAATATATATATTATGAAAAATGTTCCAAATCACCACTACTGCTTCACCGCCTTTTATTGTCCTAATGAAGATTCAACCCAATATTACTTGGAGCGCCCATGAGCTTGGTTTGACTCTCCATCCTTTTCTTCATATGTGCAAACATGGTCCTTATTTTCATTCCAAAACTTTCCGCACCTTGTTGCTCCCATTGTTACTCATTACGGGTTTGCTTTTGCTTAGTAGTAAGCTTTGAACTTGATCCATTTCCTTCCGCAAACGGGTTATTGTTTCACCTCTAAGCAAATATGTTCTGCAAACGATGCATCTTAGAAGACTCTCCTTTTATGTTTAGTAACTGTGGCTACTTTAGTTTCTATCACATTTGGGATTTCATCTTCTTGGAAACAGATTCTTAGGGAGCATTTTTAAGCTTTAGGTCTCTTTACTTTATCCTGCTGACCAACTTAACAGTGGTGATTGCTCGACTTCCTTTTTCACGATCATGAATAACTATATGAATGAAGTGACTTTCAAATCATCTTCAATGCATGGAATCTTTTTTTGGGTTATTTCCTCAAATATGTTACAAACTATATGAATAAAGAAAGATTTTCAGCCTCTGCTCTTAAGCCATATGAATTATGAATTATGTAACATTACCCAGAGGATGACAAGTGACTGAAGCAACAAGCTTATTACAAACTATGTTTTTACTGTTTTATACCCCAATACCATCACTTTTGTCTCCAAGAAACCTCTCTTCAAAACACCGGCCATCGATTTTCTTCAATTCCGCTAAGCTCATGCAGTTTCGCAACATGGATCCAGCATGTTCTTTGAGCTTTTCTATGAATCAACATTAATATACGAACATGGAAACCTCAAATTTGGTAGCTGGCCTTTGCCATTCATCTGCCATTTCGAGCACTATTAATTTACTGTCTACTTGGATTCTGAGAAAAAGGGATGATTTAGAGCTTGACGTGCAGTGAGACGTTCGGATGGATCGTATTTTAATAAACCTTCCAATAGGTCTGCAAGAAAATATCTCGAACTCTCTACATGTTGTGATACCATATTCTGAAATAAGGAACC
The DNA here is from genome assembly GCA_025698515.1 of Gossypium sturtianum. Classification (NCBI taxonomy): domain Eukaryota; kingdom Viridiplantae; phylum Streptophyta; class Magnoliopsida; order Malvales; family Malvaceae; genus Gossypium; species Gossypium sturtianum. Next base: position 114,039,174 of record CM046948.1, on the reverse strand, counting down.
GATATTGAATCAGAGAAAGGAAATCTACATAACAAAACAAACACATGAAAGGAAATATGACCTTCAGGCGATCAAGCTTCTTAACAGCTCTAATACTCTCCCTAGAAACTGCTCCTTCAGGCCAATTTAGTCTAGAGCCGCTCTGGAAATATTTTTCTGAATCTCGGCTATATCAAACCAAAAATATGGTGAGATGCAATGCAATTAAAACCAGTTGATTATGTGATTAAAAGTAAGCTTATAACTTACCTAGCCCTTCAAATCATATGCTCAGGAAGAGGTCCTAATACCCTCTCCATCATTGCCAAATGCTCCAAGTTCTCATGGGTCTGAAATAATGCTCCACCCTACACATGATTTAACCAGCGTAAGGTCCCATGTTCCACATCTAAACAAAGCTAAATTCATCTGAAGGAACGCAAGACTGACTGTGCATAGTTCAATAAGTATACAACCAACACTCCAAAGATCACAAGGATAACTCCAACCTAGACCTGCATCAATGTATTAATAAATGTATCAAAACAACAAATGGCATAATTGAAGGGAGTCATAACAACAGATGGCACATTTGATCAGTGCCAAAACAACAATTAGCACACTTGAAAAGTGACGAAGTAATTTAAAGCATATACAGAAACAATCTAGGCAATTCAATCATACAAGATATTAAAATGGAAGAACTCAAAAGGGAAACCAAACAGTAAGTCATTCGACTATTTTCTATTAGATTTTCAGACGCTGTCCTAAAATACCCTTCCTTGAACTCAACTAGAAACTAGAATAATATCTGGGAAATAGAACAAAACACCAAACAAACAAAGAGAAACAGAATATTCATTACCTAGAATAATCTCAGGGGCTCTGCAATGCCTTGTGCAAACAATGGAGCTGTGATTCTGATTATCGAATGCAGTGCTACCAAAATCAATCAGCTTAATGGCACTTGACTTTGGCAAGCACCTGAAATGCGTTTCATCTGAAGAACTCCTCTGTACCATTTCAAGCATTTTTTATTCATAACCAAGTTTGTACCCCAAATCTAAAAAGGCATACATTATCAATTATAAAAACCCAAACTACCTTGCAGCCAGGAAGCTTTACATATTCAGAAGAAACAAGAAGAATATTTTCAGGCTTCAGGTCGGTATGGATTAAGTGTAAATCATGCATATCTGCCAGATAAGTAATAGCATAGGAAGACGTTAAACAAAAGAAACATATTAAGCAACTCAATGCCACCCTTGTACAAGCAAACAAGGCCAAGTAACAGAACAAGGTGATTTCTTAGAGAAGGAAAGATGACAATGTTGAGCCAAGAACAATCCACACACATGCTACAGATTCCAAAAGCTGATGTCCAAATTCGCGAACAAGATCCACAGGAAATGGGGAGTATTTATTTCTCTTTAGAAAATCAAATAAACTTGGTCCAAGCTTCTCAAACACCTGGTAACACCATTAAAATGCATTCACAGGAAGATTTTTGTTCAGTCCCAATTCTATAAATGAAGTCTAAAAGGACAAAACATCTATAATTAAGAACTCAACGTATCTTAATAGATTCAAGTTTCAATTATCAGTATTTCAACTAATTTGCCTAAAAAGAACCACAGAAAACTGAGAAGGAATGAAGGATCGTGCATTCTAAGAGAACAAGCAACCACTCCTTTCATAGCAAAATGCAAAGTAAACCTCTTATTTAGAATAAAGTTGCCTATACTAAGGAAAAAACATGCCTGAAATGCAAACTCGAGAAGATGGTTAAAAGAAGGTTCTTGAATACTTACTATACAAATGTGATTGCGGAAATCAAACCAATTCCGAATCTGCACACAGCTGCAAGTAATAACCAAAAGTGTGTTAGCACAAACTATACTAGATACAATATCCATAAACAAAATATAGGAAGACATACCCTGAGGTGCCCTTTTCATTCTTTGCCAGATGCTGAAGTATATCGATTTCAATCATAGCAGCATCATGGCATTTGCGAATGCTTCTAACTATCTTAATAGCAACATACTCTCGTGTTTGACGGTCCCAACATTCCAAAACTCGGCCAAACGTGCCTACAACACTAGCAATTTTTGCTGAGAAGTGCCACAACCAGAATCACAGAAATTAAAAGATCTCACAGCAGAGCACTTTGTCAGCTAACCTTCACCCATCTTACTAAGTATTTTATCTGTCAGAACATTAATTATACAAATCATTAATCAAAACTACATCACAGAGGATAAAAATAAATAAATAAATAATGCTTACATCTTGGAGTGAGATTTTCGCCGAGATTGAAAACATAATGGCCATCGTGGTCATCATCCCTCTTGGGCGGCGACGAACGCCGAGCCTTCGCCAGAGTTTGATGCGCCTACAAACCAATTCCCAACCCCAAAAAGGTCAGATTTGTATTCATACACCAAGTAAACAACTATAGCCCCTTTAGGATAATTCTCTCCTTTCTGCTCCAGCTGTGCCCTAAGACACCTTAACCCTTTCTTTTTATATATGAGGAACCAACCTCTAGCCCAGACGGTGCCACGTCCCACCCAAGACGAGGCCTTTTCCTGGTTCGCGTCTTCTCCACCTCTTCCGTTTCAATTCCCATTGTTAACTTGTTGACAGTCGATCCCTCTATGTATCTGCAATACAAAATCGATAAGCATTCCAATAGATTTCACAGTTTTCGCCGAGAGGAAAAGAACAATTGTAGATCTCTAAGAGAAAATTCTCTTTTTTAAGGGAAAGCCAGTTAGGGTTTTCTTAATATGGATCCTCAAATATTTTTGGGTAAACTAATTGGTTAATCATTCAATTATTAGTAAGTTTTTATTTTAGTAGTAAAAAACTACAAAATTATCATTAATAGATTGATGGCATGACTGTTAACTCATCAGCTTAATAACTATTTGATCCCTACCCTATAATTAAAATATCAATTTGGTATTTTTAGAATTTTTATAAAGAAAAATTAATTCTTTTTCTAAAATTATAATATAATTTTAAAAAATCTAAAAGAAAAAAATATAATTTATTTTGAAGTAAACTACTCAATTGGTCACCTAACTTTTAAAGCATTTTCATTCTCATCACCCAAGCATTAAATCCTTAACAGCGACTGACCGTACACGCTAAATTATGTGCACGCCATGTTTACACTTTCGTTTTGGTAACCCAATTTCTAAATTGCTTTCATTTTAGTCATAAGAAAAAATCTTTTTTAAGTATTAGATAAAAAAAAAAGATTAAAATGAAAAGACGATATAAATTAAAATAATGCATTAAAATTTTGTCAAATTGGACTTGCTTACTCCATTGTTGAAAATTCAAAAAAAAAATATCAATATTGAAACTTTAAATTTTAGAACATCAAAATCAATTAAATAAATTGTTGATTTTTTCTTTGATAATGCCAATCACTATAATAGTGAAATTAATGTCAAATTGGACTTACTTATTCCATTGTTGAAAATTCTAGAAAAAATCAATATTGAAATTTTAAATTTTAGAACATCAAAATCAATCAAATAAATTGTTGATTTTTTTCCTTGATAAAGTCAATCAATTTGTTACTATAATAGTGAAATTAATTAATTCAATCTCCTTTTAAATTTTAAAATTTTATTTTATGTTTCCAATATATCCTTAACTAAATCAACCCAAATATCTCATTTAATAATTTTCTATGGAATTTTTAGTCTACTCTCTGTAGCACGAGTTTTGTCTGCTCTCTCTAGCACAGGCCTGTTCTTCGGTTTTTGTCATTGAGTTTTCAAGTTTCTTTCTTTCTTTTTTTTTTTTTTTTTGATCTTTCAGTGTGAGAATTTTGGAGTGTTGTTTCTCTAGGGAAAAGGACGTTGAGGGTCTCAATCTTGAGGATAGGGAAGAGGAAGGTTTGCTTCTGCAGATAGATCTGGGATTACAAAGATCGGCGTACGAGTATTGTTTGGTAGGGGGTTTTCTAACAGCGAGTGTTGTTCATTTTCCGGCGATGAAAAATATTATTGCAAATTTGTGGCATCCTCTGAAGGGTGCTCAAATATCGGATCTTGGGGCAAGGAGATATTTGTTTAGATTTTTCCACGAGATGGACATAGATTGGGTTATGAAAGGGACCCATTGGACGTTTAACAATCACCTTTTAATCCTCCAACTATTGGAAAATGGGGAAGATCCATTACAGGTACCATTAGTTTCAATGGCTTTTTGGGTACAAGTGCATGAATTATCCCCAGGATTTTCCTTAGAGGTGGTGGCCAAGTAGTTGGGGAACTTTATAAGGAGATTTATGGATTATGATACGAAACTGATAAGTAAGGGGTTGAAAAATTATCTCTGTATTCGTGTTGAGGTTGATGTCAGAAAAACTTTGAAAAGGAGGAAGAAAATTGTACTTCTGTCATCGAAATTTACTTATGTGAATTTTCGATATGAAAGGCTTACTATTTTCTGTTTCTTATGTGGTTGTTTAGGCCATAATGATAAGTTCTGCCCTGTGAGATTGGATTGAAGAGAAGAGCATTTGGAGTTTGGGTGGAGTATTTCATTGAAAGCGCAAATGAGGAGGGCTAACACAGAATCTAGCGTTTGGCTGAGGGAGGAAGGAGATGATGTATTTCCGAAAACAAATCTAAAAATGCCTGAATCAGGGCGTAATTTAAGGGATGATTGAGGGAGTGATTTTTAGAATCATATTAACCTGATTTTTGGGTTTAATTTGGAATGATCTCAAATAACTCCTGATTTGAATATAATTGGATCCTCTAGTGGAATGGACTGTCTTAATATGGAGCATGATATTAAAGAGAATCCAATAGTAAATGTCGAAAGAAAGAAAAGACCCAAAATATACAAATTGATTCCTAATGTTTTTGACTTACTTGATTCATCGGGAATTATTGTTGAGCAAAATAATGCTCATGTCTATCAAGGATCAGTGGCTGCCAATGGGCAAGTTGACCGAGCACAATGAAAGTCCTAACTTGGAATTTCTACGGATTGGGGAGTACGCGGGCAATATGACAACTTCGTTTCATGTTAAAGTCTATTATTAATCCTCAAATTGTCTTCTTTATGGAGACAAAATTAAATGCTAGACGTATGGAGAAAGTACGTAGAAAATGTGGCTTTATGAATGGTATAGAGTTTTCGACAGAAGGTTCTCGAGAGGGGCTTAGTCTTGTGTGGAATGGCAATGATATGGTTAGTATTCAGAGTTTCTCTAAAAATCATATTGGCGTCATTATCAACAAAGGTGGTGATAGTCCGATGTGAAGATTTACGGGTTTTTATGGAGCTCCAGATATAATACATAAAGAAGGAAGCTGGGATTTGATTCGAAGCTTAAATAAAAATTGTGACCTACCATGGATCATTTCTGGTGATTTTAATGAGATTTTGTTTTCACATGAAAAAAAGAAGGTGTCCTAAAGGATGAAAGGCGCATAGAGAATTTTAAACAAGTATTGGATGAATGTAATTTGGTTGATGGAGGCTTTTCGAAACCTTGGTTCACTTGGGAAAAAAGGAAACTTACCGGAGACTAATATTCATCAACGGTTGGATAAGGGAGTGGTTAATCAGGGATGGATGAATTTTTCCCTAATTTTTCAATTGATCACTTTCCTCATTCCTTTAGTGATCATTATCCGTTATTAATTCACATGGAGAAGGGTGCAACTTGAGGAAGACAACGAAATTTCAAATTTAAAGCTTGGTGGGTGTTAGAAAAATATTTTAGAGAAGTAATTCGCCAAGTTTGAGAGACCACTTCAGGTGATGTTTTGCTAAACCTGGAGGTTTTAAAAAATGCCCTTATAGAATGAAAGATGTTATAAATATTGTTCTTATTCCAAAAATTGTTCAGCCTACAATCTTGTCCAATTTTAGACCAATAAGCCTTTGCATAGTTCTTTATAATGCCATCTTTAAAACTATGGCAAATTGCTTTCAAAAAGTTTTAGAATGTTGTATTGATGAGGCTCAAAGAGACTTTGTTCTGGACAGATTAATATCTGATAATGTCCTCATTGCATATGAAATTTTGCATGCATTTAAGCAAAAAAGAAGAGGTAGGAAAGGGAGTTTGGCATTGAAAATGAATATAAGTAAAGCCTACGATCGTGTTGAATGGTATTTTCCAAAGGACATGCTTTTAACAATGGGTTTCGCTAGTTCATGGGTGGAATTTATAATACATTGTTTAAAAACAGTCACTTATTCAATTGTGGTTAATGGAAAAGATCAGAAATTCCATACTACTAGAAGATTAAGGCAAGAGGATCCATTAAGCCCATACCTTTTTTTTTGATTTATAGTGAGGGGCTATCAACCTTAATGCGATTGGCTGAGAGGGAAGGTCTCATTGAAGGGGCTAAAGTCAGTATGAGTGGACTGAAAATCTCCCACCTTTTCGCTGATGATAGTATTCTCTTTGGGGAGGCTTCAAAATAGGGGCACATGTGCTTAAGGGTATTTTGAAAGAGTATGAAGAGGTGTCAGGTCAGTGTGTAAACTATGACCACTTTTTATAGTACAAATACTTCTGATCAGGTGAGAAATTCTGTTATGCATGTTCTGAATGTCAAGAACTCTACAAGTCTTGAAAAATATCTTGGATTTCCAAATATGATTGGTCGGGGTAAAAAGTTGGCTTTTCAAATTCTAAAAGATCAAATGAGACAAAAAAATAAAATCAATAGTTGGGAGTCCTAAATATTTATCATTAAGGGTAGAAAGAGGTTTTCATAAAATTTGTTCTCCAGGCAATGCCAACTTTCGATGGCTTGTTTTTGTTGCCAAAGTCGTTGTGTCAGGAAATGGAGAATATATGTGCAAATTTCTAGTGGAGGAAAGGACCAGGGGGAAAAGGCATTCAATGGTGTGAATATAAACACTTATGTGTCTCAAAGGAGAATGTGGGTTTGGGTTTTCGTAGTTTTGCTCATTTTAATTTGTCCATACTTTCCAAACAGGGATGGCAATTGTTAAATAACCCAAACTCGTTAGTTGTGCGTACTTTGAAAGCTAAATATTTCCCGGAGTGTGATTTCTTTAGTTCAAGATTAGGAAATATACCTTCTTTTACAGTATTTGGGCAGCAACTGGAGTTCTCCAAGATGGCTTGTGTTGGCGTGTGGGTACTGAAACCAAGATTTCCATCCTTGATTCAGCATGGGTGCCAAGAGCAGTAAATTGCAGAATACAAAATGGTGAGAGATGCCATGAATCTTTGAAAGTGAGTGATCTAATTGACAATGCTAGTAGGATTCTAAATATCCCTTTGGTGAAATTCTTATGACGACTATTAGGTGTGGATCGGGGAATCTTCTGGGGAGTTTACAGTCCATAGTGCGTACAAAATTCATTTACAACAAGCCACTACGAATACTCAAATACAAAACCAGACAGAATATGGGGTCTGGATTTACCATCCAAACTGAAAATTACATTTTGGCATATTACAAAATTTTTCTTCCTACTCTATGCAATCTACAATTTAAAAGGATCACTAATTCAAGCCTTTGAGATGTTCAAGTGAGAAGGAGACTAGCGTTCATACCTTACGAGATTGTACTGTGACAAAGGAAATTTGGAATCACTTAAACTATGTTTGGCCAAATATGGTGTCTCATATGGAGTTATTGGAGTAGTTTACTTGGTATTTTGAACATAACTCTATTCCCCTTTGTAAACTCTTTTTTTGTGCTTTATGGATAATCTGATCAGAACGCAATAAATGGGTGCACGAAGGATAAAGAAGACGAGGGTTAGCCATTGCATAATCTATTCATAGTTACATTCGAGAGCTTGAGGGGCAGAAAATTTCCTTACCTGTTTCTAGAAGGGAACCCAAGAGCTGGCGTCCACCAGAGAGTCCGATAGTGAAAATTATTTCGATGTAGCTTTCAAAAAACATGAGTTTAGATCCAGTTCAGGGATTGTGATTCGAGATACATATGTACAGATACTGGCACCGAAGGTGGTAACAAATGTAAATGTACCGTCATCTTTTGCTGCTGAAGCATTTGCATGTGTCTAAAGCCTTCAATGGGGGCTAGATCTGGGATTTCTGGAAGTTGAATTTGAAGGGGATGCGTTAACTGTTATCATAAAGATGCAAAGTGTAATAGAAGACAAATATGAAATTGGGGAATACATTAGGGATGGAAAATTTCTGAGTAGAAGTTTTAATACCTGTAAGTTCAGTTGTAGTCCTTGATCGTCGAATGAAGTTCCCTACCTTTTCGCTACTGAGGGCCTGAAGCAAGGGGAACAGTGGTGCATGCGAGATGGGATTCTGGAGTTTGCCAGAGAAGCGGTGGAAAGAGATGGCAGAGGAGGAGAGACCTAATCCTTTCTGGGTTACTGTATAGAGGATGGAAATGGAACAAGCTAAGAAGAAGAATCTGGAAAGGGAAAGTGAATAAGTCTCAACAGATTGAAATGAAAGAGGGTCTATTTTGCGGTTTTCAAATGCTTTCTTGCTTTTCAGGAGGTCTACTTCATTAATGATGATAGCTGTGGCTAAGAAGCCTCCAGAGCTTCCTCCGATCCGATGTGTTAGCTAGATTTGATTTTATTTTGTTTAGCCATTATGAACATTTGGGCTTTTTTTGTTTCTCATGTTTTTTTGTTTTTTCTGGCTTTTGTTTCCATTTATTGTTTGTACGCTTTTTGGGGTAAATTACCCAAATATACCAAAAAAATTAAAAATTTACGGAATTGGGCCGATTTCTAGAAAATTTACGAAAAATGGCCATTTCCCATCAAAACGCGTCCACGTCAGTTCGTTTTGAGGGGAAATGCCAGCAAAGCGCGCCTCTGGGGACGCGCTTTGTGCCACCTCAGCAAAAGCGCGTCCACGTAGGCGTGCTTTGCTGATTTGGCACAAAGCGCGTCCCCAGGGGCGCGCTTTAGACCTGCAACGGTCAATTTTTTTTGACCGTTGGTGCCACATCAGCAAAAGCGCGTTGACGTGGACGCGTTTTGCTGAGGTGGCACAAAGCGCGTCCCCAGGGGCGCGCTTTAGGCCGAACGGTCAAATTTTTTTTGACCGTTGGGCCTCCAACGGTAAAAAAAAAAACCTATTAAAACCCCCAACCCTTTTATTTTTTTCACACTTTAATCCTTACTCATTCTCCTCTCAAATTCCTCTCAAATTTCTCTCAAATTTCTCTTAAAGTCCTTCAAACTTCCTCTGAAATTTTGAAATAGTCCTTTACTATTTACAAAAAAGCCCTTTTTAATTTTTTTAATATATTTTTTTGGAAAATTTTAAAATTTTCAATCGTATTACAATGGCCGGGGAATTACTTCGTCTAGACGATAAGCACATCTCCGTCGATCAAAGGAAATTGTAAGTTTTAATTTTAATTTTTCAATATTATTTAATATTTTTTACAATTATGCAATTTTAATTAATTTTTATTTTATAATTTTTAAACGATCAGATCGGGTGTTGCAATGTTATATTCGCAATATGCATGGTCCCCATCGCCGTTGATCGAGAAATTACTGCGGAAGCGGGTTTTTGGCATGTGGCCACGATAGGCTGGGGGTTCAAGTTGGAGCCGCCTTTGATCAGTGCGTTGATAGAGAGGTGGAGACCCGAGACACACTCTTTCCATCTTCCATGCGGAGAGTGTACCATCACTCTGGAAGATGTGCAGTTGCAGTTGGGATTGCCGGTGGACGGGTCGGTAGTCACCGGGTCCGCAACTTCTGGTGATTGGATGGCCATATGCTACGAGCTTCTGGGTGCCATTCCGAATAAAATTCAGAGAGGTCAGATCGAGATGGCCTAGTTACGAGACACATTCCCAGAGCCGAATGAGGGTTCGACCGAAATAGAGCGAATACGGCATGCTCGGGCATACATTCTTCAGATAATTGGAGGCTATCTGATGCCAGACCTTTCTAGAAACCTCGTACACTTGAGATGGGCTCTTTGAAACTTGTTGATTTTAGAGCAGTGGTGAATTGAGTTGAAGTGCAATCGTGCTATTGAGGTTGTATCAGGAGATGTGCGGGGCGATGCGGCCGAGTAAAGCGAAAATCGGAGGTTGCCTATCACTACTGCAGTCATGGGCATGGTTTCGATTTCCATTTTTACGTCCTCGACTCGACCACCCATATTCATTCCCACTGATAACGAGGTAAATTTAATGTTATATTTTACAATTATTACGTAGATTTATAGTATAATTGTATGCTAAAAATTTATTTAATTAGGTGGAACCATTCGCGAGTCATGCCGAATACCTACCTCGCTTGAAGATATACGGCTTCTCTTTGGACCAACGGTCGGAATCACAAGTAAGTTTGAATTTCGTATTTATAATTTAGTATTTCGTATTTAGTGTCTAGTATTATGTATATAACTAATATTTTGGTAATGTTAATATAGTTTCAATGGACACCGCGATACGAGGATCCGTAAATTGGGCATAATTAGGAGGAGTTCTTGCAAAATCCGAACATTGGCACGTGAAGGTCCCATTGATCACCTATGCGACCGTGGAGATGCACCAATCGGATCGGGTTCTACGACAATTTGGATTACGCAACCGATTCCCGTGCCACCTGAGGTGCTCGATGATGAGCACACAGTGGACTTACGACAGTTGCACATGGATTGGCCAAGAATTTGGTCAGCACATATCGAGACGTGGGAGAACCGGTATGACTATTTAATCGATCATCGTTCCGGAGTTAGCGTGCGTGCCGGAATACATGGCATGGTTTAGGATCCATGGTAAGTTGTATTTGTTGTCGGAAGAAGAGAGGCGACGGCAACTTCGTCAACAAAGGGAACGTCGGGGCCCCTTAAATCCAAGGAGAATGGGTGATGAGACGGGGCCATCAACAGCGCCGACACAGTCACTGGGCCCATCAGCAGAGCCCACACAGTCACCGGGCCTATCAGTTCGGCCGACGACACCGACATCACAGCCTTTACCCTTTATGCCGGTGCGTACCTACCCCTTATATGTATCCTAACCCATATATGTTTCCTTTCCCATCCCACCCCAGTTGGAATGCATGGCGGGTTCGAGTCCGTTCGACTACTCGATCGCCACCGATCTTGAGGCGTCGTCGCGTGAGGATCACGGAGGAGGCGCCGGTCGGGAGCACTTCTTTTACCAGCCTCCGCCGCCATACGGGATTGCAGACACCCCGCCATGGTTTATGCAAACACCTGCAGGGTCGTTATTTTATCAAGGTGGGTCATCCTCGCAACACCCACAACTGGACTCCACTGCGCCGGAGGAACCGGAATCCCCGCCCGAGGTTCCACGACTTCGCGGAAGCTAGAAGAAGGAAGAATCCAGTAGCAGAACCGTCGACCGCCCCCGTGTGGCACTCGATTCGACCGGCATCAACATTGATTCGGATGGGTTTTTATTTTTAAATTGTAATAATTTTTTTAATTAAAAAAGTTGTTTTTATTTGTGTTTGTAATTTAATTTTAATATCTTCACTAAAATAGAAGTTGTTTATTTTTTTTGTATGTAATTTAATTTGAATTTTTTTAATAAAATAAAAAGTTGTTTTTTTATTTTTTATTTTTTGTAATTTAGTTTTAATATATTTAATAAAATAATTGTTGTTTAATTTTTTTATTGTAATTTAATTTTAATATCTTTAATAAATTAGAAATTGTTTAATTTTTTAATTGAAATTTAATTTTAATATATGTAATAAAATAAGAAGTTTTCTTTATTTTTTATTTTTTGTAATTTAGTTTTAATATATTTAAGAAATAAGAAGTTTTCTTTATTTTTTATTTTTTTGTAATTTAGTTTTAATATATTTAATAAATAAGAAGTTTTCTTTATTTTTTATTTTTTTGTAATTTAGTTTTAATATATTTAATAAATAAGAATTTTTTTTATTTTTTATTTTTTTATTTCATAAAATAATAGTTGCTTATATGTTTTTGTAATTTAATTTTAATATCTTTTATAAAATAGAATTTGTTTAATTTTTTTTTGAAATTTAATTTTAAAAAAAAATATCCAATATTTGAGGAAAGGGGAAAGCCCGCCCCTGTTAATACTTTACTAAAAAAAATTATGATGTTAACATAGAATATAATAAAACTTTGTATGTTATATATAGCTTTTGTAAAAGAAAATAAAAGTAAAAGGCAGGATTAGGTTGGAGTTGTTTTTTTCGAAGGTGGAAAATGTTATATGCTGACCAGAAGATTGTTTGAATCATCGTCTTTTTTAATAGAATAATAAAGTAAAAAGTAATATATATTTTATTATATATTAAAGCAAAGCAAATGGTAGAAAAAAAAAAGACGAGCTTTAGGCAAGGAGAATATTACGTACTTACTACTCGCTACTTACTTTATCCTTTGCTTGGCTTACTGTAACATCCTGAATTGGTGGGGCTTCGCATTTAGTGTACTGTGATGTTTATGTTACGCTTGATGTGCTAGTTAGGGTGTTTAAGGGGTTAAGAATGGGCTCAGGGATTGGGCCGAGGCCTTAATCGAATTTTCTGCTTGGGCACTCTGGTGGAAAGCCTGCTAGGATAGGGCTTAAAAGATATTATCTGTAAATTAAGACACACAAATGGGCTTGTAGCCCAGTGGTCAGTGGCGCTACTTAGGGGCTTTGAGGTGGCGTGATAAGCAATAGGGAGGTCCAAGGTTCGAGTCGCATTACCCACTTATTTTAAATGTTTTTGACATCAAAAGAGAGGAGAGTTGGGGGCGGCTAGGATGCCTGGAATTAGGAGATTTATGTGTTTGGATAATGTGGATAATGTGGCAGATAAAAGGAAGAAGAGATGGTGTTATCTGGGTCACTTGTGGATGGGAGATCAGGTAAGGATAAGGGAGAAAGTTTAGAAATTATCTATCGATCACAGAGAGTGGCGAATTTCCAACTCTGGGGAAAGAGGAAATCGGTTTTGATGAGGCTAAGGGGGTGCAGAAATTTCCCTTGCTAATTAATTAGTCTTAGTTTTCAAAAAGGGCAATTAGGCTTTTGGTTAGTGCGTGTCTTAGAAAATTTGATTAGGAAATAGGGTACTTCTTAATTTTGGCATTTATTCTCATTCTCTTCTCTTAGTTGTTTCTTTTCTCAAAAAGCCGAAAACTCCTAAAGTTCCATCTTCTTCTTCATTCTCTGCTAAAGCCGAAACCTCATAGCCTTTCTCTACACCTTTTCCGATTTCTTCTATGTCAAACCCTTAAGTATTCCTTCTCTTTACTCTCTTACTGTCATAGTCGAATGTCCTAGTGCCCATTCTTTTCTTCTGCCGATTTCTTCATTGAAAGCCGAATCTCCATAGATTTCTTTGAATCATCTTCTCTTTTTGATTTTCGCAAAAAGCTGAAATCTTCTAGGAGTTGCCGAATTCTCTGTAAAGGTAGGTGCCGATTTCTTCTGATCTATTCTTTGTTCTCTTTCGATTTTTAGAAGACAAAGCCGAAAGGCTAATGGATTGATGGTTTCTTGTGTTTACGTGTTGGGCGACATTCGGGAATTGAAGTAGATCGCTTAGATCTAAAAGCCGGAACCGCTAGTCTCTAAACCTCATATCTCTCTTTTTGGGATTTCAAGGTAAGGGGTTCTCTTTAGATTCTCTTTAGATTCGCTATCGTAATTGTGATCTTAACCATATGTTATGATGGTAGCAACTGATAAGGTCTTTTGATGGAATCAAATATCGATCAGGCAAAGGAGGGGATTGGATCTGTTAAACCAATCCCTAAGTTTAAGAAAGCAGCGTGTCGTCGATTCGGGATTAGCCACCGGGTTGTGGACCTGGCTCGAGAACAAAACTTTAGACGTTAGCGATCGTATCGGCTTACGATAGTGTCAACATAGAAAGTCTCGTCTTATGCGTAATCGGTGTGTAGATCTCTATCACACTAATTAATCTGTACTATATATGTTATGGGCTAAAAGCCGGATAAAGGTTTGTATGGACGATCGTATTACGAAAAAGGGTAGGCAAGGGATGCAGTGCGTAATCATAGAAACTTCTCTATGTGTATCGATGTATGTGATAGACTTTGATCTTTTAGGTAGTATATTATTTTGCTTCTGCATGGATGTATGCATGGGATGGGGTTGATATGATGAAGGGGAAGAGCATGTTAAAAGATCACCTAGTGATCGGAGGTTAAACCACGATATGTACACTTAGGTCACAATAGTGATCGGTGGCTCTGCCACACTTGATTATAAGGTCACACGCTGATGATCGGTGGCTCTGCCACAGTGGATTATAAGGTCACATGGTGATCGGCATTATAACTGACAGCATGACTGTCGATATGGTGTGTAGCGGTTGGTGGGTTGATTGTAGAAATCCCCGAGGTGTGATGGCTGGTATGGGCTGGTGTGTAGAGGATGGACTTTTAGGTTGGGTTAGGCCATGCAGCATGTGAATATTTTGTTGCCATTGTGTATGGGCCAAGGCCCATAATGTGTTTGTGGGCCTCAAGCCTTTTTATGTGTTTTCGGGATTTGCACACTGAGTCTTGGTGACTCACCCCTTTATTTTTCCCTGACTTTTCAGATGAGTAGTAGATCGTGGACATGGGAGCCGAGGCGGACTCGAGGGGCCATCAAGTCTTATTTTTTCATAAACTATTTTTAGTTTTCTTTTAAGTTTTCAATTTTGGGACTATTTATGTAATAAGGCTCCATAGCTTAGGTTCAGATTATAATTGTTAATGTCTTTATTCTATTTTTTTTTTAAATTTAATTTTATGTTCAAAGACTTATCTATAGGAAGTAAAAATATGGGAATTTCAAACACGTTCAAAGAAAAGCAAAGGTTTTCTTCAAATATCACTTATTTTAGCGAATACCTAAATAAACAAGCTGAATTTCCAAAAATCATCCAAGTGAAGTTTTTAACGTTAAACCCTATAGCATACCAGATCTGGTCGTAACGTTTGGGCCGGGTTTGGGGTGTTACATTTTGGTATCAGAGCCCAGTTGCAAAACACGGGTTGTGAAATAGGTCTAGTAGGGTGTTGTAAAATTGATGTGAATTTGAGAAAAATGCTTTGGGTTGAGATATGGCCTTCGAGTCTACGGGCACCCAATCCACGCAGGTAAGTATTCTAACTCTTGATGTGATATGCATGTTGGGTTTGATGAGCTTTATGGACGTATACTAGTATGATACGGTTAATGGATCTTAGGCCTAGTTTAAACAACTCTTCAATTTCATAAAACTTAATCTAATTAAACATGTCCAGTAAACAAGTCATTTGGGTTAGGGTGTAGTAACATGAGGCATACGCATGTCTAGGATTGGATTCAGGGGAGAGCTTGGTACTTAAGCGGCCCTAGTGGCTCACCTCCTCTTATTTGGAATCCTACAGTGTGCGTAGTATTTATTCACCTTAGTTGCGAGGACTTGTTGACGGGCCAAAGACCATAATTAAAACCCGAAAGGGACCAAATACCCTTAGTTTTGTAAATTACCAAAATACCCATGTTTTAAAAATTTACCCAAAGCCCCTAGATTTACAATAGCACCCGGTTTACAAAATTATCGGAAATTATGAAATTACCAAAATACCATCGATTTGAAAAAAAAATTAAATTTTCCAAAATACCCCTGCTTTACAAAAAAATAAAAATAAAATACCAAAATATTTCTATTTTGAAAAAAAAACACACCAAGATACTCTAATTTGGGAAATTACGAAAATACCCCTGTAGGATAAAATTACGAAAAAACCCTTGGGTAGTGAAATGACGAAAATACCCTTATGTGACGAATGTGAGTTCATAGATGCTACTTGTATGTTGATGTATGATGGTTGAATGTATGGGGTTCCTAGAACTAAGAGATAAAGGCTTGAGACTGAAACCCGTAGATATAATTTCGAATTCGAAAGAACTACTCTTGAAACTACTGTCCATAAGATTGCTCGTGGTTAACCAGTGAAAGAAATTAATAATTCATAAAATTTCTAATCAGATAAACGCGAATAGGTAGAATGAGTATAAGGGGTCGTGGATGTCCGCCGCGTGGCCGTGGGAGAGGTAGGATGGCTGTGTCAGAACCAGTAAGATCTGGCCATGGGTCTGGAAACGAGATGCCGGTACCACCCGCTGTGGAGATGGAATTTTAGGACCAGACAGCTGGAGATGATGCGGTATCTCAGGCGATGTTAAGGGTTTTAGAGAGGGTTCTTGGGGCGGGCATGGGCACAGGAGCTCGAAAATGCGTGTCGGGCGACTTAGAGCCAATGGGGGCGAAATGTTTAGGGAATTTCGGTATAGCCCGAAATCTGATTGAGTATTGGTTGGAGGCGGTTGAGCGTATAATGGATGATTTGGATTTCACGGAAGAGGAAAAAGCGAAAGGGGTTGTATCTCTCTCTGCGGACGAAGCTTATCAATGGTGGCTTACGGTTAAGTATGGTACGGTGGTGACCAGTATCACACGGGATCTCTTCAAAGCGGCATTCGAGTAAATACATTGGGTCGAGTTATGTGGATGCGCGGCAGAGGCGTTCGAATCTGGGTTCGGGGAAGTAGGTCGGTGGCTGCGTATGAAGCAGAATTCTTATGCCTTAGCCGTTATGCTCGAGGGATGGTGGCCACAGACCATGAACGTTGTGTTCGATGTGAAGATGGTTTGAGGGATGATCTGCGTGTATTGATAGCACCACAGCGGGAGAGGGAATTTACTGTGCTTGTGGAAAAAGCTAAGATAGCTGAGGAGGTTAAGCGGATCAGAAAAATTAAATCGGGATAGAGATAGGGGTGAAAGTAAGAGAAATTTTGGATCATCAGGGCCAGCTGGGCGTACTCAGAAAAGGCCTAGTTGGACTGGCCGAGGCGGGAGGAGAGACCTGCTGCTGTTAGTCAGACACAGAAGTGTGCTCGATGTGGTAGATTCCATGTAGGTGAGTGTTGGGCGGGCAGTGGGAAGTGCTTTAGGTGTGGATCTACGGACCACCAAGTTAGAAGCTGATCGCGACAGGCGATGAAGAAGGCCCACGGGTCAAGGGAATGCACAATAGGGAAGAGGTGGTCAGCAGCCACAGAGAGGTCATGGTTTAACCAGGGGTGGTAACGGTTCGGTCGGGGGCCGTAGAGCACCAGTGCCGAAGAGGCGAGAAACACCGAGGTGAGATATAGTGGGGTTAGTTTATCTTGCCGGACGTCGAGAGGAGGTCGACTTGACCGGATGTCATAACCGTGCGTTTCTAATATATGGTTTGCCTTATAACGCCTTGATTGATATTGGTTCGACGTACTCTTATGTTGCTAGTGCTATAGCGGGAACTTTGAACTTAGATTATGAGACTTCTTCTAGGGAGATTACTATAGTGAGCCCCCTCAGGACAAAGCTGTAGTGGTGAGCAAAGCGTATAAGGATGTACCCACGGAAGTTCAGGGGTAGCTTTTCAGTGATCCGATGGAAGCGCCATTTGGGGAGTTCGATTTGATCTTAGGAATGGATTGGTTAGTGAAGTATCAAGTAAATTTGGGTTTGTCATGCCGACAAGCGTATGGTGTTAAAAACTCCCAGGGTGGCGAAGTGTTGGTGATAGGTAAAAGGGGGAACTGTTTGTCAAATGTGGTGTCTACCTTAAGAGCGAGAAAGGATGGTGAGGAAAGGATGCGAGGTAATTTTAATGTTTGTTAAGACTCTGGAAGCCAAGGAACTAACTGTTGGGGGCGTTAGGACGGTGAGGAATTTCGATGTTTTCCCCAGAAGAGCTTAAGGATTACCCCGGATCGTAAAGTGGAGTTTGGTATTGATCTTCTTAGGGAACAGCGCCGGTATCTATCGCTCGCATGCGAGGATAGCAGCGAAGGAGTTGATGGAATTGAAGGCTCGAGATCCAAGAGTTGCTGGATAGAGGGTTTATCCGACCGAGTGTGTCGCCTTGGGGAGCGCCGGTATTATTTGTTAAGAAGAAGGATGGATCAATGCGTATGGGCATTGACTATCGTCAGTTGAATAAATTGACAATCAAGAATAAATACCGTTACTGAGGATCGATGACTTGTTCGATCGGTGAAGGGGTTTGATTTTCTCAAAGATAGATGCGAGATCGGGTACCATCACTTAAGGTCAAGGAGGCGGATATTCATAAGACGGCTTTCAGAACTCGCTATGGTCACTACGAATTCATGGTGATGCCATTTGGGTTGACCAACGCGCCAGCAGCATTTATAGACATGATGAACCGAGTGTTCTAACCCTACTTGGATCGATTTGTCGTGGTATTTATAGATGACATCTGGTCTATTCGAAATCGGAAGAGGAGCATGATTCACATCTTGGGATGTTCTGCAGTTACGAAGGAGAAGCGACTCTCATGCCAAATTCAGTAAGTGCAAATTTTGGCTAAGTGAAGTTACTTTTCTAGGCCACGTGGTGCCGGCAGAAGGGATAAGAGTCGATCCTCGGAAGATTGAAGCGGTGTTGGATTGGAAGCCGCCTAAGTCGGTACCAGAAATTTGAATTTTTCTTGGTTTAGCCGGGTATTACAGAAGGTTTGTTGAAGGATTTTCATTGATCGCGGCACCGTTGACTAAGTTGTTGCGGAAAGGGGTTCCGTTTGTTTGGTCTGGTAAGCAGCAAGAGAGTTTCGAGAGGTTAAAGAGGATCTTGATAGAGGCTCCGGTGTTGATTCAGCCAGAGGCTGGAAAAGAGTTTGTGATTTACTGTGATGCTTCATACATGGGACTAGGATGCGTGTTGATGCAAGATGGGAAGGTTGTTGCGTATGCATCTCGGCAGCTAAGACCGCATGAATCAAATTATCCCACACATGATTTGGAAATAGCGGCGGTGGTTTTTGCCTTGAAGATTTGGAGGCATTATCTGTACGGGGAGAAATCCGTCATTTATACCGATCATAAGAGCTTAAAATACCTTTTAACCCAGAAGGAGTTGAATCTAATGCAAAGGAGGTGGATTGAGTTGTTAAAGGATTATGACTACTCGATTGAGTACCATCCGGGAAAAGCCAATGTGGTGGCGGATGCTCTGAGTCGTAAAGTAATCTCTGATTTGAGAGCAATGTTTGCTCACCTCAGTTTATACGATGATGGGAGTTTATTAGCTGAACTTCAGGTGAAACCCTCTTGGGTCAGCCAGGTTAAAGCGAAGCAGCAGACCGATGAGTTGCTACAGGAGAAGTTTCCGGTAGGATCAAGTGAAGGATCAACAGAATTTAGTGTGAATGAGGAAGGGCTATTATGTTTTCAAGGGAGAGTGTGTATGTCGAAAGATCCTGAGTTGAGGCATAAGATTTTGCAAGAAGCGCATGGTAGTCCATACGCTATGCACCCTGGAGGAAGTAAGATGTATCGAGATTTGCGAGATCGATTACAGTGGCCGGGTTTGAAAGCGAGAGGTGACCGAATTTGTGGGAAGTATTTGACTGTTAGCGGTAAAGGCGGAACATCGATTACCATCGGGGTTGTTGCGGCCGGTGTGAAGATTCCACAATGGAAGTGGGAAAGGATCGCAATGGACTTTGTTAGTGGGCTACCCCTCACGCCTACTAAGAAAGATTCTGGATGCAGGTGATTGTTGACCGCTTGACAAAGTCCGCTCATTTCATACCGATGCGTGTCGATTACTCTCTGCAGAAATTGGCTAAGCTATACATAACGGAGGTAGTGAGGTTACATGGGGTACCGAGTATCAATCATATCGGACGGGGACCCTAGGTTCACCTCACGATTTTGGAAGGCATTGCATCAAGCGTTGGAGTACAGTTGGATTTCGAAGACGGCGTTTCATCCTCGAGACCGATGGGCGATCGGCGGGTAACCAGATCTTAGAGGACATGTTAAGAGGATGTGTCATTGACTTCGGGGGTAGTTGGGAAGAGTTCTTACCGTTGGCGGAGTTTGCATACAACAATAGCTACCAGTCAAGTATTCAGATGGCACCCTATGAAGCATTGTATGGGCGGAGGCGTCGTACACCTACCTGTTGGACAGAATTAGGAGAACGTCGGATTTTGGGTCCAGAATTGGTTACCGAGACAGAGGAGAAGGTAGAGTTAATTCGGGCTCGATTAAAGGAAGCATCAGACCGACAGAAGTCCTATGCTGACCTGAAGCGTAAGGACATAGAATTTGCAGTGGGTGACAAGGTGTTCTTGAAGGTGTCGCCATGGAAGAAAGTACTGAGGTTTGGACGGAAAGGTAAATTAAGTCCCAGATTTATCGGACCTTATCGGATGTTGAAACGAGTGGGACCAGTAGCTTATAAGCTAGAGCTACCTTCTGAGCTAAGCCAAATTCACAATGTATTCCACGTCTCTATGCTAAGACGTTACCGTTCGGATCCATCCCACGTGGTGTCTGTGGAAGAAATCGAAGTAAGACCCGATTTATCCTTTGAAGAGGAACCAGTGGAAATTCTGGATCATGATGTCAAAGTATTACGAAGGAAGACGGTTCCTTTGGTTAAGGTTCTATGGTGGAATCATAGTTCTGAGGAGGCTACTTGGGAACCAGAGGAAGCAATGCGGCAGCAGTACCCGCATCTATTCTGATCAGGTAATTTCGAGGCCGAAATTTCTTTAAGCGGGGTAGAAAGCGTAACATCCGAATTGGTGGGGCTTCGCATTTAGTGTGCTGTGATGTTTATGTTACGCTTGATGTGTTAGTTAGGGTGTTTAAGGGGTTAAGAATGGGCCCAGGGATTAGGCCGAGGCCTTAATCGAATTTTCTGCTTGGGCACTCTGGTGGAAAGCCAGCTAGGATAGGGCTTAAAAGATATTATCTGTAAATTAAGAGACACAAATGGGCTTGTGGCCCAGTGGTCAGTGGCGCTACTTAGGGGCTTTGAGGTGGCGTGATAAGCAATAGGGAGGTCCAAGGTTCGAGTCGCATTACCCACTTATTTTAAATGTTTTTGACGTCAAAAGAGAGGAGAGTTGGGGGCGGCTAGGATGCCTGGAATTAGGAGATTTATGTGTTTGGATAATGTGCATAATGTGGCAGATAAAAGGAAGAAGAGCTGGTGTTATCTGGGTCACTTGTGGATGAGACATCGGTAAGGATAAGGGAGAAAGTTTAGAAATTATCTCACGATCACAGTGGTGGCCGAATTTCCAACTACGGGGAAAGAGAAATCGGTTTTGATGAGGCTAAGGGGGTGCAGAAATTTCCCTTGTTAATTAATTAGTCTTAGTTTTCAAAAGAGGCAATTAGGCTTTTGGTTAGTGTGTGTGCGAAAATTTGATTAGGAAATAGGGTACTTCTTAATTTCGGCATTTATTCTCATTCTCTTCTCTTAGTTATTTCTTTTCTCAAAAAGCCGAAAACTCCTAAAGTTCCATCTTCTTCTTCATTCTCTGCAAAGCCGAAACCTCATAGCCTTTCTCTACACCTTTTCCGATTTCTTCTATAAGTCGAAACCCTTAAGTATTCCTTCTCTTTACTCTCTTACGCCATAGCCAAGAATGTCCTAGTGCCCATTCTTTTTCTTCTGCCGATTTCTTCATTGAAAGCCGAATCTCCATAGATTTCTTTGAATCATCTTCTCTTTTGATTTTCACAAAAATTTGAAATCTTCTAGGAGTTGCCGAATTCTCTGTAAAGGTAGGTGCCGATTTCTTCTGATCTATTCTTTGTTCTCTTTCGGTTTTTAGAAGACAAAGCCGAAAGGCTAATGGATTGATGGTTTCTTGTGTTTACGTGTTGGGCGACATTCGGGAATTGAAGTAGATCGCTTAGATCTAAAAGCCGAACCGCTAGTCTCTAAACCTCATATCTCTCTTTTCGAGATTTCAAGGTAAGGGGTTCTCTTTAGATTCTCGTTAGATTCGCTATCGTAATTGTGATCTTAACCATATGTTATGATGGTAGCAACTGATAAGGTCTTTTGATGGAATCAAATATCGATTAGGCGAATGAGGGATTGGATCCATTAAACCAATCCCTAAGTTTAAGAAACGCAGTGGTGTCAACGATTCGGGATTGGCCACGGGTTGTGGGTCGGCAGAACAAAACCTTAGGCAGATTAGCGATCGTATCGCCACGATAGTGTCAACATAGAAAGTCTCGTCTTATGCTGTAATCGGTGTGTAGATCTCTATCACACTAATTAATCTGTACTATATATGTTATGGGCTAAAAGCCGGATAAAGGTTTGTATGGACAGTCGATATTACCGAAAAGGGTAGGCAAGGGATGCAGTGCGTAATCATAGAAACTTCTATGTGTATCGATGTATGTGATAGATCGTGATCTTTTAGGTAGTATATTATTTTGCTTCGCATGGATGTATGCATGGGATGGGGTTGATATGATGAAGGGGAAGAGCATGTTAAAAGGTCACCTAGTGATCGGAGGTTAAACCACGATATGTACACTTAGGTCACAATAGTGATCGGTGGCTCGCCACACTTGATTATAAGGTCATACTGGTGATCGGTGGCTCGCCACGATGGATTATAAAGTCACATGGTGATCGGCATTATAAGCGAGCGACATGACTATCGATATGGTGTGTAGCGGTTGGTGGGTTGATTGTAGAAATCCCAGGTGTGATGGTGGTATGGGTGGTGTGTAGAGGATGGACTTTTAGGTTGGGTTGGGCCATGCAAAGCATGTGAATATTTTGTTGCCATTGTGTATGGGCCAAGGCCCATAATGTGTTTGTGGGCCTCAAGCCTTTTATGTATTTTCGGGATTTGCACACTGAGTCTTGGTGACTCACCCCTTTATTTTTCCCGACTTTTCGGATGAGCGGTAGATCGTGGACACGGGAGAAGAGGCGCACTCGAGGGCCATCAAGTCTTATATTTTCATAAACTATTTTCGATTTTCCTTTAAGTTTTCAATTTTGGGACTATTTATGTAATAAGGCTCCATAGCTTAGATTCAGATTATAATTGTTAATGTCTTTATTCTATTTTTTTTAAAATTTAATTTTATGTTCAAAGACTTATCTATAGGAAGTAAAAATATGGGAATTTCAAACACGTTCAAAGAAAAGCAAAGGTTTTCTTCAAATAGCACTTATTTTAGCGAATACCTAAATAAACAAGCTGAATTTTCAAAAATCATCCAAGTGAAGTTTTTAACGTTAAACCCCGTAGCATACCAGATCTGGTCGTAACGTTTGGGCCGGGTTTGGGGTGTTACACTTACGCTCCCACAGTTAGCCTAAATTCCATGTTTCGTAAATGGTACTTTAATTAATGGTTTAAATTCATTTTCTTTTCTTTTTTACGATACCAAAACGATGCAAGTTCGATCACTTTATTTGAACCCGTGACCACAACACCTTCAACTGGGAGCTCGAATTACAATACAATATCTTCTAAGTTGATGGTGCACTGCCCACGCAACAAATGAAATCTGTGGGTCCCAAGGTGCCACCTCTCAATTAAGGAGGATGTCAAGCCGACTGTAAGCTGACGTGGCACGTTAAATTATTATTTCAAACAAAAATTTTAAGTTAAATTATACAATTGATCCATATATTTTTTTTTGTTTTGAGCAATTTATATTTTTCTTTTATGTTAAACGCGTCCACGTCAGCGCGTTTTGAGGGGAAATGGCCCTTTTCCGTAAATTTTCTAGAAATCGGCCCAATTCCATAATTTTTTAATTTTTTGGTATATTTCGGATATTTACCCCGCTTTTTGGCCTTTGTTAATTGTATTGAATAAATAGTTACATTTATTCTAAAAAAAAAATTGTCTATGGAATTTAATTTTTTTATTATATAATGTTGAATCTTCCATGCTAAGATAAAAGGAAATAAAAAAATTCTTACAATTAATCAATAGCTTATTAAGAAACCATATTTATGTAAAAAAAATTGGATTTGAAAATCCAAATCTTTGTTCAAATAGAAAATAAAAAATTGGATTTGAATTTTCAAAATAGTTATATTTGGGTTTTAAATCCATTTTAAAACTTAGAATTTTCAAAAGGGTTAAATCACATTAGGGGACTTGAACTTGGCAATTCTTTCTACATTGGAGTCTGAACTTTTTTTGGTCCAAGTTAGGCTCTAAACTTGACAATTGTTCCTATATTGGGGCTTGAACTTTTTTATTATCTAAGTTAGGCCCTGAACTTGGCAAATGTTCCCACATAAGGATATGAACTTTTTTTTATCCAAGTTAGTCATTGAAAACTCTAAAGTTCAGGCCCCAATATGGGAAAAGTTACCAAGTTCAAGCCCGAATGTGTGAACAATTGTTAAGTTAAGACTTAACTTGGACCAAAATCAAATTTTAAACCCCAATGTAGGAAAAGTTGCCAAGTTCAGGCCCTAAATAGTGATCTAACCCTTTTCAAAATATAAGATTAATTAGGGGTGAGCGTTCGTTCAAATCGAGTGAAAAAAAATTCGAGTTTCGAGTTAACGAAATCTATTTTATCATCCTAACTTGATTTAAAAATTTTTCGAATTGAATCGACTGAAATGAAATTCAAGCCGAGTTGAATTGAGTGAAATTGTTCGAGTTAAATTAAAATCTTGTTATAGTATAACTAATTCCAAGTTAGAGCACATAATTTTGAAACCATTTTGAAAACTTTTTCAAAGCAAAATAGAAAAAAATTAAGATACTTAACTATGATAAACTTGAATAATTAATTAACTTATGTAGGTCCACAAAATTATTATTTTAGAAAAATTTTAAAAATTTAACTTTCTTTATATATTTTTAGATTTTTTTAAATTTATATAATTTTTTAAAAATATAAATTTTGGAATTTATATATATATATATATTTGAATTTTAAAAATTATTTTGAATTTTTGAAAATTATTTTGAATTTTTGTAATTTTTGTTAAGAGAGACCAATTTGCTCATTTTCAAAATTGATAGTGACAAAAAAAAATATTTACACCCATCTGTTATTCAAAATGTAAAATTCAACTCGACTCGAACTCGAAACTTGAATTACTTATTCAAGTTGGCTCGAATAACTCGATTCAGTTAACTCGAAATTCAATTTTTTATTTTTTTAATCAAATTGAGTTTTGTGCACCCCTAAGATTAATTTTAAAAAAATACATGAGAATTCTTTTGTTCTTTATTCTTTTACACAGGCTTCAAAATCAAACAATAAATAATTAATTTTACTTATAATATATTATCAATGAAGCTTAAGATTTTCAAAACTGGACCGGTGGACGAATCGATCAAACCATTAGTTATTGGTTCAACTGGTTTGATCGGTCCGATCGACTTGATTGAATAAATTATTAAAAAAATTGAATAAATAAAGAAAATTGGTTCAACTGTCGGTTCGATTGGTCCAACCAACTGGTTTGACTAGTCCTATTAGTTTAATCGATTCACGAGTCAACCAAGTTGTCCCCTTATTTCGGATTGATACCCCGATCAATTCTTAGTCTACTCAGTTTGGCTGGTTGATCCGATCCGATTCTGATAAAGTTTCATGCATTTAATTTAATACAATATAAATATTCAAAATATTCTTTTATACCATAATTTTCACAATTTAATACCTAAGTAAGTCCACTTATTTAAGTATAAATAAAATTATATTATTTTATTCAAGTGTAAACAAAATATAAATGACATGTATAAATAATACAATAAAGTTGAGAGTTCCTTTTAAGTATTTTGACCTAAAAATTTATAAAAATAAAAAATGAGAAACTACATTCTATTGGCTAAGACATAATTCAAAAAAAAAAAAATCTTTGAAAGAATATAGAGAAGCAATCAAATTTATCCTAAATTGTTCATAACAAAGTGGAAAATATATTTTTTTCATTCAAAATCAAGATTTTTGGAACCGAATTGGTGGACCACCGGTTTGATGGTTTGATCTGTAAGACTAGTACAACCAATTCCATTAAATAAATAATTAAAATTCATAAAAAAAAAATGGTTTAATCAGCTCAATTCCGCAATCCACCGATTTTTTATTTGGTTCAACTAGCCCGTAACAATTTTTGGGTCAACTTGTCTAATGACTTTCTATGAATTGGTACCCCAACCAATTTGGTCCGATTCAAACAATCATATTCAAAATCCTCCTAAATAATTAAATTTTAAAAAAAATATATTTTTAAGGCTTAAAATTAGTTGAAATCCAAAACTAAATTTGAATTATCCAAACAATGAATTTGGATTAATTCAAAATCTAGAATTTAAAATATTTTAATTCCCAAACAAAGAATTTGAAAATAATGAAATCATAAACCATAAATTTCAAGGCTAAAATTTTTAAATCCAAATTTAAGTTCTCAAACGCTACCTAAATTAATTTTTTGTTCTTCGTTTGAGTAAGGAACTGATGAAGATGATTCTGAGTTTTGTTTGGCATGGAAGATAAAATTATTTAATTTAGTTAATTGAAAGGACTTTTTTTTCTTTGCTTTTAGCTTAGAATGGAAGATTCAAGATCATATAATCAAAAGAAATTTGAGTTTCGTAGACAATTATTAAAAATGAGTTATTTGATTTGATTTTAATCTGAAACCATAAAATAAAATTTTAAATTTTAGAAAGACATTAAAAAAATTAGTATAATTAATTTCAATATTATAGTAACAACTCAATTGACACTATCAACAGATAAAAAATCTTCAACAAAATTTTTAATTTTTTGATGTTTTGAAATTTAAAATTTTAATATTAAAAAAAATTTTAGAACTTCCGGCTAGGGGGTAAACAAGTACACTATGACAAATTTTTTTAACGTATTATTTTAGTTTCTACAATATCGTCACTTTAAACCTTAATTTTTTTTTTATCCCTATCAATACTTAAAATTTTTTTTTGTGACCAAAATGAAAGTATAAACATGATGTGACATGTATAGTCAATCGTCGTTAGATATTTAACGCATGGGTAACTAAAATGAAAACGTCCTAAAAGTTGAGAGATAAAATAGCAAGGGTTTCTTTCTAGGTGACCAAAATGAAAGTACCTTAAAAGTTGGGTGACCAACTGGGTAGTTTACCCTTTTTTTTTGGACTTAATTTTTTTTAAATAATAATTATGAGAAAATTTATTAAAAATTTAATAAAGTCATAAAATTCTAAAATGTTCCTTTTTCTAAAAAATGCCTATGAAAAAACTTTCAATTTGTGATGTACCAATTTGATGTCCTAACTAATGTTGCAACAAAAGTTGGAACAAGGCAATTTAACAAACATATTATAAAAGGAGAGTAAGGCAATGAGAGAAATCAATATATGATTTGTTCACCCAGCTCGGATTCACCAATCCTACTTAATGAAGTTTCACTCAATCAATGATTTTGTTCAACAATGGATTCAAAACCCTATTAGTTAAAGCCTAATCTAACCTTGTACAATGAATAATTGCAGCCCTAACAAAGTACCCTAATGATACAATCACTCACCCTAAACAACCTCACTTGTAACAAGGTTTACTCTCCAAAGAATACTTAAACAGAATAGTGAAAAAAAAATACAAAGTAAAGATAAACAAATAATCAGGCAAAATCACTCCAATAAGCACACTAGAGAAATTAACTGACAACCTATTTATAGACTAATACTAGAGCTCTTCAACAAGATTTTGATAAGCTTAAAACTTTTACTTACAAGCTGTTTTTTTCTCTTACATTATCTCCAATATTATCTCATAAATTTCTTCATATGCATCTCTCCCATTAGCTTCAAATACACTTAAAAGTTCATGATAAGTTAAGGATAAGTTTTGCTTTGAATTAATCAATCTTTATCCATTCTTTTCTTCGAAATAAAATCCATCAGTAAGAAAACAAATAATTGCAGCTTCAATCCAAGAATCATTTGCTAATAGAAAAAACTAATTAAAATGAACCAAGCATATCTTAAATCGCAAAGGATTTACAAAGCATGATCAATCAACCAACAAAATGTCAAGTTTAAAACAAATTCAAACAAAATAGTATCAAGAGTAAAAGCAACAAGCTGAACCAATATCATAAGCAACAATATAGAGCAAAGACAAATAGAACATAAGCAATCTTTCAAAACTAAATCAACAATGTAAAGGCAACAACCAATAATCACCCTCTCTTCTCAAATTCAAACATTTGTGGTTACTTTCCCCCCATTTACAAGGTTGTTTTATTCATGACACAAATTAACACAACAAACAAGCCTTTAACTTCCACCATTGACTTATTAAATTTCAGCCATTAAAACAACCAAAAACTTGTGTGTAACATCCCTCACTCGGTTTGATCGCCGAAACTGTAACGCCCCGAATTTTGGGCCTAGAGGTATGGGGTGTTGGGCATAGGGGCAGTGAGGAGTTGCACATAGGTAGTGAGTTAAGCAATTTAGTGACAAGAATGGGCCTGCTGGTCCGGTGGATAAGTGGAGTGTTATTATGCTTGAGGTCCTGCGTGAGTTAGGGAGATATTTTGTGCACTTTTTTTTTTCATTTAGATATTATTTTATTATAATAATAATTTGATATTTTGTTATGTTAAAAATTATTATTATTATTATTTTTTATTTTAATTTTCTATTTTGACGTTTCTTCTCCCTTCTCCTCTCTGTTTTTCTTTCGCTTGTTTTTTTTTCTTATTGCTTAAACATTTTTAACTGCAATTTCGGGATTGTCGCTCCTTCGCCGTTCTCTTCATCGTCAAATCAGGTGTGGGATCCGAATCTGGTTACTACTTTCTGTTTTTAAATCGATTGCTATCTTATTTTAAGAATCCCTTTCCTTCGGCTTTTCGTAGTTATCCATTACCCCTTTGTTTTTGAGTTTTTAGACGATAGAAGTGAAGGGAAATCGTTGTTTTCTAATATATGTTGAAAGGGTAAAGGTTAGGGACTGTTGCGGTGGCCGAAACGGTGTTTTTGGGGCTGAATTGGGGTGGTTTTGTAGCCTCTCTGACGGCCACACGGGCGTGTGCCGAGGCACACAGCTGTGTGGATTTGTGAATTAGGGTTTTCGGTCGATTTTGGGTGCCACATGGCCTAGCCACACGGGCGTGTGGCCGATTTTGAGATTTTTGTCAGAATCCACATGGCCGTGTCCTCTGAGCACACGAGCGTGTGAGTTTGGGGAATTAGGGATTTGGAGTCACACGGCCTGGCCACACGGCCGTGTGATAGATTTGGGAAAATTAGGGTTCCCACACGGGCGTGTGCTTCAGGACACACGGCCGTGTGACTGATTTGGGGCCTAGGGATTCCACACAGGCTTGTGTTATGGAACACACAGCCGTGTCTGATGGCCACACGGGCGTATGACACCTTCACACGGCCGTGTCTGCCCTGCACCCAATATTAGGGAAATTGGACAGTGAGTTACACGGCCTGTTCACACGGCCGTGTCCCTGCACCACACGGGCGTGTGCCTCTATCACACGGCCGTGTGCCACCCCTCACACGGGCGTTTGGATCCCCACACGACTGGATTGCTCCCACGGCGGCGAGCACACGGGCGTGTGGCCCTAACTCGCCAAAGTCGATTCTAGGGCAAATCGAATGCCATTGTGAGTCTATGTGTTCCAACCCCTCGACTAAGCTTGCGAGGGTGAATACGATTACATTCGACTTGAATTATGTACTGCTTGTAAGTGAATGTGTGCTATGCTAGGTACTGAATCTGAGTGCATAAGTGTGCACGTTTACAGAATCGATTGATTGATTGTAAGTGATCGCTTACGAATGAGTACCTGAAATTGTATTCTGAATTGGTGCATATGCATTCATACATCTGCATATAAAGTATTTTGGGTTGGGATTTTGAAGAGAAGGAAGATTTACGATTTGGCAGTTTAATTGCATACTGAAGCCCCTAATACCCAGAGGGTCGAGGGAAGTCCCAATACCCTGAGGGTCGTGGACGATTTGGATTATCTTGTAGATTTTTACACTATTTCAGATACAGCACATACGTCGTCGACATCATTGCGTATCATTGACTGATCTGGCAGTTTTACTTCAACTCATTGGTATAGCGGATTACCGTATTACACTGTACCGCATGTACGTTAGCTACGCTACGTACCACTATCTGATCTGGCAGTTCATACTGCATGTCTATACTGCGGTTTATCGTATTGCCTGATCTGACTTATACGCTAGCTTTCTTTGCGTAATATATGAGCCCGGCAATTTATACGCACACTATTAGCCCTAATTACCGGAGGGTCGAGGCGATCCCAATTCCACGAGGTCGAGGACAATGCGATGATCATCGTTCTTTGGGCAACCCGGGATGCCATCCTATGGAGTATAAGGTTGGATGGGCTTTTCGAGGTCTTACTCGGAGTGCGGGGATGGGTGGGTTGATTAAATCCCCACGATAAGTGTAGGGTTGGACGAAGATGGTGTGTTGGTGGATGGGTGGGTTATTTTATAACTCATTTGCACTTATATGCATCACGAATGAATCTATGTATTTGAATGTGATTTGTACTATTCAAGCTGAAATGTCCGATTGATCGGTTTGGTGAATGTGATAATATGGTGAATGTGTTCTTGATCATTTGAAGGCACGTGTGCCTATGCGATTCTGTAGACTTCCTCTATAAATGTCATTGAAGCTGACATTATTGTGATAGTGTGAGTGAATTGTGAACTGTTGCTATTGTATTTGAATAGTACTTGAGGTTAGGTGTGTCTATTTGTTCCATATGACTGTAAGGTATATATGGTGTGTGTTTGATGTTGGGCGAACTCGCTTAACTGTTATCTGTCTGTAAGTGTGTTCTTCTTTTGAACTGCTTCTAGTTCTCTATTTTTGCTTCTGTAGTTTAGCTGGTTTGATCTCACACTGAGCTCGAGTAGCTCACCCCCTCTTCGCATTCCCCTCTTGAGTGCAGTTTTGGATTGAATCTTTGGACTCGATCTGCGGAGAACTCGGACAGTCTTGGTGGAAATGAGTTATAAGCTTTTATTTTCAGGTTTAATTATTATTCGTTTAAGTTGAACTGTAAAGTTTCATAATACTATGGTACAAATTTTGTTTTAAGTTTTCATTCGTAAGTGTTATACTGTTGAACTTACTGGGTAATTTAAATGATTAAACATTTTTGAATTGATTCGGGATAAACGTTTCGGAATTAAATTTTTAAACGACTTGATTTGTAAAATTTCCTCACGATCACTTCGGTGATCAATGTAGCATCCTGGATTCGGTCTAGACTTCTAGGCTGGGTTTGGGGTGTTACAGAAACCGAGGTACGAGATGCTACGAATAATTTCAGAATAATCACACACAATTTAAAACATTGAATGATCATATTATAACATATATTAATTATTACAAATGAAAACGAGACTAAATCAAGCTTTAAATACAATAGATTAGATTCAGGCATGAAAAATGACCATGTAACACCCCTAACCCGTGACCGTCGCCGGACTAGGGTTAAGAGGCATTACCAATCATTTCAGAACATTTAATATCATTTTACAACACAAAGTTAATAATCAATCAAACATGTTCAAATAATAACATATAGTCCCTTAATGAGGTCTACGAGACCTTAAACACACGTTAGAAAGGGGTCGGGATTAAATCGAACACATACGAAAATTTCTGAAATTCAAACATTTTTCTAAGTTACAGAGGTCACACGCCCGTGGGGGTGGGCCGTGTGAGGCACACGGCCTCAAACACGCCCATGTGTCCAAGCCGTGGCAAAACAGGGCATACCTACTGACTTGTCCACACGGCCTGAGACACGCCCGTGTGCCTCACCCGTGGTCGACACTGACTTGCACCACACGGCCAGTCACACGCCCGTGTGTCCAGCCCGTGGTCGAGCCTGACTTGATTCAAATTGCAAACTCGAAAGACACGGTCGAGTCACACGCCCGTGTGCTCAACCGTGTGGGCAATTATAGGCCATTTTCAAGGCCAAATTACCATCCACACTTGAAATCACCTATATACCACAAACCAAGGCCAATTCATGCCTCAAATGCAACCAAAACATACCATTTCAAGCACAAAGTAATCATCTATTACATCATTTATTTCCATACTCAATTCGTACTCAAATAAACCTATCCAAATCATTATATTCACAACTCAATTCATATAACTATGTATCATCTGATCATACACAAATTCACACTTAAAATACCATTCTCATCAAACAATTCAAGCATGAAATATACCAATTCCACACTCACTATTTCATACCACATTCATAATTTCTATAGCTTCACATATAAACCATCAACATTCAACATCCAAGCCATATCACATGGCAAGGTCCAAACATTATAAAACATACCATAACCACTAGCCTATACATTCAATATACCAAATATATACATCTTTCAAAAGTACCAAAATAGATAGCCGATAGTGTGACAGAGTCGCTGACAATCCCCGGATTTGAGCTAGCTTTTAAGACACTATAAAACAGAGAAACACTTCACACAATAAGCTTTAGAGCTTAGTAAGTTCGTAATACAATACATGTAACTCAACAATTCAAATCAATGCATAAAATGAACCATAACATAGATTGATTTTCATGGATACATAATCTCAACTATAACCACATGTTCACATCTTTATTCATTCATCAATCACAAGTTCATCAACCACATAGGTTCATACATACCTTTGCCAACACCTAGTTGATATCCAATTTTGATACTTAATACTTGATCTCACCTTTCAATTAATCTTCAATATTTCTTTGATACAATCGCACACTTAGTGCAAATTTTATAACCGAAACTTAATTATCATCGCACACTTAGTGCCTTTACATAGAACCGAATATATCTCGATAACGCACACACAGTGCTAATCAATAAAGCCGAAGCTTCCATAACATCGCACACACAGTGCCATTCATCTCTATCTCAATTTCCAATTGCGCACACTTACTGCCAGCTACTCAGTTCCACACATAGCATTTCTAATTCGATAATTATAAAACTATTCATTTCATAACATTTAAACATAATTTAAGAACACGTATTATATCCGAACTTACCTCAGACGTTGAAATACCAAAACAAGCCAATCAATCGAGTACTTTATCTTTGCCTTAATCTCGATCCGAATCTCTCCTTCCTTGGTCTATACATATTCAAAATTAACTCATTCAATCACTAATTCATTCAATTTAGTCCAAACACACATATTTAGGGCATTTTACAAAATAGCCCTCACATTTTCACATTTCGACACTTTAGTCCCTATTTCATAAAATCATCAAATACTCAAAATTTCACAACACCATGCTTAGGCCGAATTTTCCTTAGTCTCATACAAGCCCATATATTTCATTTATTTCACATTTTAGTCCTTCAAAATATTATTTTCACAATTTAGTCCAAATTACTCAATTTCACCAAAAATTCAAAGACAAAACATGTTAATCTTTCACATATCTTTCCTATTTCATCATCAACTATCACAAAACTCATATGTTCATCAATGGAATATTTCAAATAAATCATCATTTCACAAAATTTAAGCATGGGCTTTGAAGAGCACTAAGCAACGATTACAAAAACGTAGAAATTATCAAAAACCGAGTCAAAAACTTACCTCAATCAAGCTAAGCCCTAGCCGAATATAACAAAGCTTCAAACTCTCTTCTTTGGTTCTTATTTTCGGTGAAAGATGGAGAATAATAGCCACTTTCTTATTTTAATTTGATATATTAAAACCTATTGTAACACCCCAAACCCAGTCTATGCGTTAAGGCCAGATTTGACATGTCACATGAAATAAATATACATCTAGACTTTTAAAGATCTAAGTAAATCAGATTTTCAAAACTTTGACATGGAGTTTATTGAAAACTAAGGTTGATTGATAAATCAACCAATTTGAGACGTAAGAGTTTATAAATCGAAACTAAAAATTTAATTAATATTTCGAGAGGATTTAAAAGAGTTTGAAAGATGATAATAAAATTGATGATCATTTTAAAGAGAAAATTTTCTGAGTTTAAAAATATTTATGAAAGTTATTACGAAACCATTTTTTTTTCATATCCATTTGAGAAAAACGGCTATTTATGTTTTTAGAAAAACCTCACTTTGAAGTAATTAAAGTAAATTATAAAACTCCATCAACATAAAACAATATTAAAAATTTATCCAGAGGCCTTATTACAACTTAACTTAAATTAACCAAGAAATTAAAAGTACTTAAAAGAAATCCGAGTTTCAAATAAACCATTATTCGTAGTATGGCCCCACCTAGTCATCCATAGCCCAAGTAACCATCACGATCGTTACACGAAAGGGTAAAGGAAAGCAGGGTGAGTTACTAGAACTCGATGTGTAACCCACTTACCATTGTCCATTGGGCCAAAATCCAATTAAGCATTTATTTGGGCCAAAGCCCATTTACAAAAAAAGAAATCATATATAATATGCATGTGATATGCAATTCCCAAACCAAACCTAATTTTCCATCCGCTACACACCACCCGTACTAACCAAAGACACCGTGGGAGCTTTAGTCACCCACCCCGCCAACACACCAAGCGTAGGCATTAAGCCGATTATATCAAATTTGTGGACAAGCCACAGATTAACAGAATTTACATGGCATCGCCATTTTTCATATTTGTGGCGAGCCACGAATTATGTAGTGAGCTACGAACTTGTCTTCATCATTATCCCATCCCATGCAAATCATGTATATAATGCATAGCCATTCACAACAATTTATTCAGATATTTCTTACAAACATTATGGCCCATTATAACAATTTATCAAGTTGGCCAATTAAGCAAATTATCATCTTGGCCCATTTAGCAATTTATAACATATCGGCCCATATAGCAAATATCAAATGGCCCATATAACAATTATTTCAATTTGGCCCATATAGCAAATATCTCAATCTGGCCCATATAGAAAATATCAAATGGCCCATATAGCAATTATTTCAATTTGGCCCATATAGCAAATATCTCAATCTGGCCCATATAGCAAATATCAAATGGCCCATATAGCAATTATTTCAAATTGGCCCATATAGCAAATATCTCAATCTGGCCCATATAGCAAATATCAAATGGCCCTTTAAGGGTATTTTCAAAATTTTCACAGTCTTAATACCGATTTCATAGTCTTTACCAAAATAGTGATAACTATGCCATTTTACCCAATTTCACCAAAATGTGATTTAATAAAGCGACTTACCACTAACACGTTTTAAATATCTAACCCATGAAATACGGTGTGAGATTACACACCTGATTACGGTAAGCACTACGCTTTCCTGATCGTCGACACCTAAAATATTATAACGCTCGATTAGACATTGCTCACTATTTAATAAATCTACTCTAAAATAAACGATCTAAGATTTTACCCTCGGGATCACAAACAACTACGATTTGTCGGTTTTCCTCGGTTGATGGTCCACAACCCGGTGGAAAGTCCCGAATCGCTGATGCCTCACAATTACGAACAACCTCGAATAGTTGATTCTGACCGGATGAGGGTCCACAACCCGGTGGGAAGTCTCGAATCGTCGAAACATCCTTTCGTTTGAATTTAGAAGTAGAGATCGTAAATCCGCTCCTTTTTCGATCACCAATCACTACCCCTTTTGATTCGATGTTGTTTGCCTCCATTGAAAACAGATATTAGTCCAAACTAATATTACGTTATTATGAACGATTGATCTTAGGAGTAAGGTTGACTTACCACAAAATTCGAGTGATCCACGAATAAATCCCTATAATATAATCGGTTACTCCTTTCCATAATAATCATCTTAACTAATAAAGGATGATCATGAAATCCGTGAAGAACTCTTACCTTAGAGATTTTTGAACCGAATCCTAGCGATTGCGAGATAACCGGAAGAATGATGGTTTGGCCTTCCACTATATCGCTACGAAGAAGAAAGGGTTTTGTTTAAAAGAGAAATAGATGATGATTTCGGTCAAAAGACCCTCCCAAGCCATAATATAGATTCGTAAAAGAGAGAAGAAAATGAAAAGAATTGAAAGAGTTCTTACCGATTGTTCAAAAGGTGAATGACAACCGAATGAAAAAAAGATCAATGAAAGAATGGAAGATTCGGCTATAGAGAAATAGTGGACTCAATATTCGGCTATGGTGAAAAATATTAGAGGAAAGTGATGTTTGAAAGATTTTGCAAAAAGAAAAGAAGAAGAAGAACTAGAAAATATGATGGATTAGTTTCGGTTTTCAAGGATGATGAATGAACAAAGAAATGGTCTCCAAGTTTGTATGCATTCGGCAAGAAGAAAGAAAAGAAATGGAATATGCCTCTTCAAGGTTGCATGGATTCGGCAAGGAGAAGAAAAGAAGTTTGGGAAGAAAAGAAAAATGATGCCAAAGTTGTCAATAAAGAATTGGCCAAAACAACCAAAATTTTACCTATTGCAATTGACCAAATTCGACTAGGAGAGGGAGTTTTGAGAGAAACATACAATTGATGGTATTGGTATTTTGACCCAAAACTAACACTTTTGTTTTTACCAAAACATCAAGCACCAAATTTGCTATCATCCTATCTCCAAGCCGTCCACATTCATCCCCCCTAGGATAAGAGTTTGCCACCCAAACTTTCCAAAACACCATCCACAAAATAAGCCCCTTGTCCCCCTTACTTACCTATTTCTCTTGATTCCTTTCCCCAACTTCAACCTTGCCTTTTTCTTTTAGCCACCTTACCAAAAATAATGAAGTCCACCCTTGCCATAAATACTCCTTGACCGACACATTAAGGAAGGAAAGAAGAAAAAAAAATAAAAGTCAAAATGCACACAAAGTGATTCAAACTCCTTCCCTTAAGGTACTACAAGTGACGCCATAGCCTCTTTACCAAATGCTTATTTATGCTAGCTATTTATTCAATTATTTCCATATGCTTTAAGGTCACTTACTCTATCTCCTCAAAGTGCTAAATTCCAAAAAATTTTACTAGATCCAAATAAATCCCGAGCCTTCTCCAGACCTCCCCAACATATAAAATTAATAATCTAACTAGCTTAGCACCAAAATAATGCAACACATGAAATTAAAATTCTAGGATGTTACAATTCTACCCCCTTAAAGAAAATTTCGTCCCCAAAATTTACCTGGTTAAAAGAGGTGATGGTATTGTTGTCGAATCGTGTCCTCAGGCTCCCATATAGCTTCCTCCGTTCCGTGATTACGCTATAGAACTTTGACTAACGGTACTGACTTCCTTCTCAGCACCTTAACATCTCGATCTAAAATTTGCACTGGCTCCTCCTCAAACGAAAAGTCAGACCTTATCTCAACTTCCTCTACCGGTACTATATGAGACGGATCCGATCGGTAATGCCTTAACATTGATACATGGAAAACACTATGTATCTGACTCAATTCTGGAGGTAACTCAAGCTGATAAGCCACTGGTCCTACACGCTTCAACACACGGTATGGTCTGATAAACCTAGGGCTCAACTTGCCCTTCCTTCCAAACCTGAAGACCTTCTTCCAAGGTGATACCTTTAGAAAGACTTGATCTCCTACCGCAAACTCAATATCCTTACGCTTCAGATCCGTATACGATTTTTGTCTATCCGAGGCTTCCTTTAACCGTGTCGAATTACTTTTACCTTTTCCTCCGTCTCTCGATATCGACTTAGGACCCAATAACCGTCGTTCCCCAATTCGGTCCAACAAGTAGGAGTACGACACCTACGACCATACAACGCCTCGTAAGGTGCCATCACGGATCTTTGGATTGATAGCTATTGTTATCGCAAACTACGCCAATGATAGGAAATCTTCCCAACTACCCACGAAGTCAATCACACAACCCCTTAGCATGTCTTCGAAATGGATTACTCTCTCCGACGGACCATCCGATCGAGGATGAAATGCCGTCTTTGAAATTCAACTTGGTTCCCAAAGCTTCATGTAAAGCTTTCCAAAACCGTGATGTAAACCTAGGGTCCCTGTCCGATATAATAGACACTGGTACCCCATGTAACCTCACGATCTCCGCTACATACAACTTGGCCAACTTCTACAATGAGTAATCCGTACGAATAGGTAGAAAATGGGCAGTCTTCGTCAACCGATCCACTATTACCCAGACGGAGTCTTTCTTAGTAGGCGATAAGGGTAGCCCACTAACGAAGTCCATCGTTATCCGTTCCCATTTCCATAATGGAATCTTTACCGATTGCAACAATCCCAACGGCAATTGATGTTCCGTCTTCACTTGCTGACATGTCAAACACCTACTCACAAATTCAGTAACCTCCCGTTTCAACCCTAGCCACCAATATTGTTCACGGAGGTCTCGATACATTTTATTTTCCCCGGGGTGCATAGCATATGGGCTACTATGCGCCTCTCGCAGAATTATTTGCCTCAATTCCGAATCTTTGGGCATACAAATTCTTCCGCGGAAACACAGTACTCCATCATTATTCAATCCAAATTCCCCTATCACACCACCTTCCACTTGCTGAAGTAATGAACCCAAATTTTTCATCCGATGACTGCTTTTCCTTAATCTGACCTAACCACACAGGCTTCACCTGAAGTTCGGCTAGTAGACTACCATCTTCATACAGACTGAGATGAGTGAACATCGCTCTCAAATCCGATATCACCTTACGACTCAACGCATCTGCCACCACGTTAGCCTTTCCGGGATGATACTCGATTGAGAAGTCATAATCCTTCAACAGCTCTATCCATCTTCGCTGTCTTAAGTTCAACTCCTTTTGAGTAAGGAGATACTTTAGACTCTTATGATCTGTGTAAATGATCGACTTTTTCACCGCGGTAGTGCCTCCAAATCTTCAAAGCAAACACCACTGCGACCAACTCCAAATCATGAGTGGGATAATTCACCTCGTGCGGCCTTAAGCGACGAGATGCATAAGCCACCACTTTTCCACCTTGCATCAACACACATCCCAAGCCGTGTGTGACGCATCGTAAGTAAACAATAAACTCTTTTTCCAGCCTCGAGTTGAATCAATACTGGCGCTTAGTGAATCTTCTTCAATTTCTCAAAACTCTCTCTGCTTCTTGATCGACCACACAAATGGTACTCCCTTACGCATATGGTTTAGTTATAGGTGCAAAGCAATCAACGAAAACCCCCATAGCGAAACACCTGTAGTAAACAGCCAACCCTAGAAAACTCCGAATTTTTGCCACTGACTTCGGTGGTTTCCAATTCAACACAGCCTCTACTTTTCAGGGATCAACTCTAATTCCTTCGGCCGACACAACATGCCCCAAGAAGGTCACTTCCTTCAGCCAAAATTCACACTTACTGAACTTGGCATAAAGTTGCTTTTCCCTCAATATTTGCAATACTATACACAGATGTGAATCATGCTCTTCTTCATTCTTCGAGTATACCAAGATGTCATCTATGAACACCACTACAAACCGGTCTAAATAGGGTAGGAAGACCCGGTTCATCATGTCCATAAATGTAGCTGGTGCATTGGTCAACCCAAACGGCATCACCAAGAACTCATAATGTCCATAACGAGTTCAAAACGCCGTCTTATAAATATCTGTCTCCTTGACCTTAAGTTGGTGATAACCCGATCTCAAATCTATCTTGGAGAAAACTGAAGCTCCTCGCAACTGGTCAAACAGATCATCGATTCTCGGTAACGGATACCTATTATTGATTATCAACTACCTATAATCGATGCACATACGCATCGACCCATCCTTCTTCTTGACGAACAAGACCGGTGCTCCCCACGGTGACACACTCGGTCGAATAAATCCCCGATCCAACAACTCTTGAATTTGAGCTTTAAGCTCCACTAACTCCTTCAGCGCCATTCTATAAGGAGCAATGGACACCGGAGCCGTTCCTGGCAATACCTTAATGCCAAACTCTACCTTCCGGTCCAGAGGCAATCCAGGAAGTTCTTCGGGAAAGACATCCGAAAACTCCTTTACTATTCTAACGCCTTCCACTGACAATTCCTTGGCATCCAACGCACTGATGAAGACTAGGAATGCTCCACACCCTTTTCGCACCAACTTTTCTGCCTTTAAAGCAGATACCACATTTGATAGATAATTCCTCCTTTCACCTATCATCACTGTAACACCCCAAACCCAGTCAATACGCCACGACCGAATCTGGTATGTCACTAAGGAAAATATTTTTGAAAGAATCGAATTAACAATTAAATTTTGTGAAAAACTCTTTGAAATTCTTTATCATCGAAAATAAGTTAAAAAGCGAGATTTACTTTGAATTACATAAAACTTTAAAACTTAGTTGATGAATCATAGGATAGAAAACATTTATACCTTGTTAAGAAAATTTGAAATATCACTTTGAAAATCCGTTTGCAATTGAGTATAGAAACTTGAATTTTGGAAATCACTTAATTTGTTGAAAACACTTAACTTGTAATTTTTCTATCGAACTATTCATATTACCCGATGGTAAGATTTTTAAAACCATTGCGAGTTTTTAGTTTAGAAAACTTTGAGCTCAATTTTTAGATTAACCAAGTAATTTATAAGCCATATTTTAAATTTATTCAAAACATAAAAATAATCCAAAACATAATTAAACAGGCCTTATTACAAATCCATAAAATATGAAAATCAAATTAAAATAAAGTACCCAAATAGAAGTTCATGTAAAACCAAATTTTATTGCATGGCCTCCTCGAGTTCATCCGGCTCCACATCCGCGATCTCACGAATCACTGAAAATATAGGGAGAAGGTGAGTCACCAAGACTCAATGCATATTCCCTCTCAGGGTAAATACCACATACTTACACAAATTATAACAAGGCAACATATATGTATAATGCACCCAACCTAGCCATCCATAACTCCTTTTCTACCCCGTGTGGTACCAAACCTTTGGTGGTGCAAAACCACCTGGTGTCCAAAGACACAAATGTGATACCAAATCACTGGTGACCGTAGTCACGAATAATCCATCTGTGGGGCCAACCCACGTGTGATACCAAATCACTGGCAGACGATCCCATATCTCAAAAGTGGGGCCAACCCACGGTGGAGTTAATCCACAGGGACGAGTCGCTATGAGGTGCCAAACCTCTGGTGTCCGAAGACACGAATGTGATACCAAATCACTGGTGGTGCCAAACCACTGGTGTCCGAAGACACGAATGTG
This sequence comes from Gossypium sturtianum, assembly GCA_025698515.1. Taxonomy (NCBI): domain Eukaryota; kingdom Viridiplantae; phylum Streptophyta; class Magnoliopsida; order Malvales; family Malvaceae; genus Gossypium; species Gossypium sturtianum. Next base: position 113,998,116 of record CM046948.1, on the reverse strand, counting down.
ATACCAAATCACTGGTGGTGCCAAACCACTGGTGTCCGAAGACACGATATCAATCTTCCCCCTCCTCTCATATTGCCCATACCAATGCAATAGATAAACAAATCATGTCAATAAACTTTGATGTGTATCTCATAACAAATATATCATAAATCGTAGATCATGATTTCAATCCACATGTATTAACAACATATTGAAACGGACTTACGAGAATCCTCATTCATACCATCATGGTATCATATCCGGATCTCATCGATTTACCCACTTTCATAATATGATTAGTTATATAACACACAAATATACATATATAAACCAAGTTATAAAGTGTGTAAGATACACACGATAATAGTGAGAACTACACTTTCCGCTCGTCGATACCCTCGGAATCTCTAATAACAACTATAGGCGATTTCTCTCCGATTGATGGTTCATAACCCGATGAAGAACCACGAGCGAACAATGGCTCGAAGTACGAACGACTTCAAATAAACGATTATCGCCGGCAGAGGGTCCACATCCCGGTGGAAAGTCTCGAAGCTGCCCGTCTGAATTTCTTCGTTTGAAATTTGAGGTATAGCAGAACCACCCCTCTTCCAAACACTACGAATCGCTCTTTTCGAACCCATACTTGATTGCTCCAAAATCTAACGTCCAAGGAAAAAAGATAATAAAGCGAACGATAGAGTCCCCTAAAACTTAATCGATTAGAAGACCATCTAAAAGCGATATAACAAGCATAAAGATCCTTACCTTAACACTTCGATTAAATTAGAAAATCGTCACTTGCCTATGGAGTTTGTCAAAATCCTTCAATGATAATATCCTTTTCCACACGATCTTAGAATGGCTATAGTTGACTATCAATAAAGAAATAATCAACACTCCACTATACCACTACCAAAATAAAAAGGTTTGTTTGAAAGAGAAGAGATAATAAATTCGGTCAAAAAGATCCTCTCAAGACAAAACAATTACGGCAATGTGGTTGAGTGAGACACAAATAGGATTCGGCTAGATACAAGAAAAGAATGGAAAATAAAGTGAAAATAAAATAGGAGAATTTGGCATGAGCAAACAATGGAAGAAAAAGAAAAAAAAGAATTGAGAGGAGGAAGATTCAGCCAAAGAAAAGTAAAAGAAGAATGAACAATATGAAAAAGAGATGGGAACAAGAGAGGTTGTTTTCGGCTACAAGAAATGAGAGATGAGAGGGAGGTTCCAAAGAAGATTCGGCTAAAAGCCTAAGAGGGAAGAAAAACAACTCCAATGGACATTCGGCTATGGCTCACTTTGATGTACTAGAGAAAAGTTGGTAAAGTTTCTTTAAGAATAGGTTTTTGGTTAAGACACAAAACAAGAAAGAAGGCTAAAACTAAAACAAAAACTCACCTTATGCCCAAGACACATTCGGCTATAGGGAGTGTTTGTGGAGAGAAAAGAAAACAAAAGCCAAAACATGCACAAATGCCAAAAGTTGACTAACTATCCTCCCCAAATCTCCTAACAACATTCGGTCACCCCCCTAGCCACACTTGCCGTCTACATACATGCACTAAAGGCCTTGGAATACTTTCCAAACATTCTCCATATTCCATGCCTTTTGTCCCCTTATCATACCATAACCTTAAGATTCTTATCCCCAATTTCATGCTTTCCTTAAACCAATATTCAACTTACCAAAATTTGAGAGTCCAACCTATCATAAATAAGGTTGACCGTCCATCAATGCTAGAACACAAAATAAAGTCTTCAAAAATGCTTTCCATGATACTCGAACCTCTAACCTCAAGCCACCTTTCAAGCTCCTTAACCATCTTGCCACTTACTCCTCTTGTGCTTTAATTTAACACTTAAATTAACTTAAGTGCTAAGCTCACTTAATCCACTTCATTAAATAAACCTTACTAAAAAAATTATTCTAACTTCCTAAATAAAATCAAGCCTTCACAAGACTATGCTAACACACAAAATTCCTACCCGAGCCAACACAAAAATAATACTCAATTTTTTTTTTCTAAAGCTCAAGGCCCAATCCTACTAGGCCCAATTTCAGGATGTTACAATCACTACTTCTTTATCTTCCGAAGTTCTTATCGTCATCCGCTTTGCAGCACAATCTAAGTTCGCACGATGTTTCACCAACCAGTCCATGCCCAAAATAAGGTCAAACTCGCCGAAAGGTAGTTCCATCAAATCCGCCAAAAATGTTTCTTCTTGAACTTCTAAGGGTACATTTCTAAATAATTTATTTACTATCACAGATTGTCCTAAAGGACTAATTACTGTCATCTCCTTAGCAGTAATCTCAAATCTAATGTTCAGATTCCCAGCTACATCACTAGCAACATACGAATGGGTGGATCCGATATCTATCAAAGCAGTAACAGGTACATCAGATATAAAGAACGTACCGGTTATCACATCAGGTGCATCGCCATCCTCTCGGCGTCTGACCGCATAAACTAACTCTGGCTGTCTCGCCTCCGCGTTACCCCTGAAACCATTACCTCTACCCGGTGCACCTTGACCTCGACCTGCGCCATTACCACCTCGACCTGGTCCACGACCCCTCGGTGGCTGCTGAGCGCCTCTAGCTGGTTGTGCGTCATGGATACGAGCTTCCTGAGTCGGAGCAGTCCGTCGTGGACAATTCTTAAGCTGATGGTCCTTAGAACCACATTTGAAACAACCACCGGTTCTCTTCCAGCATTCACCGAGTGTCGTCTTCTTCCTGATTAGCACATGGTTGTATCTCGATTGGTAGCGATGAGGTGCTCTAGCTTGAGCTGGCTCATCATTCTGGCCTCTTACGAAGCCTTTTAGCAGGACCCGAGTACTTAAAGTCCCTCTTGCTCTTGCCTCTATCTCTTTCTCGGTTTTTTCTCTTCGAGTGCATAGCCTCTTCGGCTATCTTCGCTTTCTCCACCAGTGTGGAAAAATTCCTTTCTTATTGTGGGGCTATCAATATTCGCAACTCATCACTCAACCCGTCTTCAAAACGCACGCAGCTTTCGTAGTCAGTTGGCACAATACCTCGGGCATAACGACTCAGACGCAGAAATTCCACCGTAAGTCGCCCGCGGTCTTACTTCCTTGAACTAGATTAAGGAATTCCTTCCTTCGGGCATCCACGCTAGCTAGCCCGACATACTTTCCTTGGAATGCAGTTTTAAAGAAATCCCAAGTAACGCGATCGGCCTGAGTGCCCTCCCGAACAGTAAGCCACCATTGATATGCCTCGCCCCTTAACAAGGACACAGCTCCTCTCGGTTTACGCTTTCGGTGGTGCACTCCAAATTCCATAATCCGTTCCACACGCCTCGAGCCAATACTCCGCTTCCGTTTGGGGCCACACCCGAGACACCCCTAAAAACCTCGGCACCACTTGATCTAAGTCGTTCCGAAATTGATCCACGAGTCTTGGCGATTCTAGCCCAAGCAACCCTTTATAAGACTACGCAACATTGCTTGGGACAAAGCAATGTCCTCCCTCATACGGTCATGTGATCGATCTCGATCCGGGTGACGCAGGTGCGTCCATTTCCGGTATATGTCCCGACGCTTCAGACGCAACTCTAGCGCCTCGGCCTCTACCACGGCCTCATCTACCGCGTCCACGTCCTCTAGCGCTCATATTGAGTAATTCGATTTAATCTGATTAAAAGTTTTATGAATCACTATACTATTTCGATATTTATTAAACAATATCTTATGAGGTATAAAAAGTAAGGTCGTTTTCGTAAACGCATCCTATAGTCTTAATCTCTATAGTTTTAACATCTAAAACTAAAAGTTCTAGAGTGTTCCTATAGTCATATCACAATAATCATAATCTATTCATTAGTAACATGTACTTACTTGACTTGGTGCCGGATACCCGTGGTGCCATACTTCCTTTAAAACATATGTCGAGAATTTAAAGCAACTTAAAAAAAATATTTTTGAACCTAAACCACAGTCGAGTTTTGAACCGGGCTTTGATACCATAAAATGTAACACCCCAAACCCGATCTATGCATTAAGGCCAGATTTGACATGTCACATGAAATAAATATACATCTAGACTTTTAAAGATCTAAGTAAATCAGATTTTCAAAACTTTGACATGGAGTTTATTGAAAACTAAGGTTGATTGATAAATCAACCAATTTGAGACGTAAGAGTTTATAAATCGAAACTAAAAATTTAATTAATATTTCGAGAGGATTTAAAAGAGTTTGAAAGATGATAATAAAATTGATGATCATTTTAAAGAGAAAATTTTCTGAGTTTAAAAATATTTATGAAAGTTATTACGAAGCCCATTTTTTTTCATATCCATTTGAGAAAAACGTCTATTTATGTTTTTAGAAAAATCTTACTTTGAAGTAATTAAAGTAAATTATAAAACTCCATCAACATAAAACAATATTAAAAATTTATCCAGAGGCCTTATTACAACTTAACTTAAATTAACCAAGAAATTAAAAGTACTTAAAAAGAAATCCGAGTTTCAAATAAACCATTTTTCGTAGTATGGCCCCCACCTAGTCATCCATAGCCCAAGTCACCATCACTGATCGTTACCTGAAAAGGGTAAGGAAAACAGGGTGAGTTACTAGAACTCAGTGTGTAACCCACTTACCATTATCCACTGGGCCAAAATCCAATTAAGCATTTATTTGGGCCAAAGCCCATTTACAAAAAAATAAATCATATATAATATGCATGTGATATGTAATTCCCAAACCAAACCTAATTTTCCATCCGCTACACACCACCCGTACCAACCAGCACACCTGTGGGGAGCTTTAGTCACCCACCCCGCCAACACACCAAATGTAGGCATTAAGCCGATTATATCAAATTTGTGGACAAGCCACCAGATTAACAGAATTTACATGGCATCGCCATTTTTCATATTTGTGGTGAGCCACGACTATGTAGCAGAGCTACCAGAACTTGTCTTCATCATTATTCCATCCCATGCAAATCATGTATATAATGCATATCCATTCACAACAATTTATTCAGATATTTCTTACAAACATTATGGCCCATTATAACAATTTATCAAGTTGGCCAATTAAGCAAATTATCATCTTGGACCATTTAGCAATTTATAACATATCGGCCCATATAGCAAATATCAAATGGCCCATATAACAATTATTTCAATTTGGCCCATATAGCAAATATCTCAATTTGGCCCATATAGCAAATATCAAATGGCCCATATAACAATTATTTCAATTTGGCCCATATAGCAAATATCTCAATCTGGCCCATATAGCAAATATCTCAATCTGGCCCATATAGCAAATATCAAATGGCCCATATAGCAATTATTTCAATTTGGCCCATATAGCAAATATCTCAATCTGGCCCATATAGCAAATATCAAATGGCCCTTTAAGGGTATTTTTGAAATTTTCACAGTCTTAATACCGATTTCATAGTCTTTACCAAAATAGCGATAACTATGCCATTTTACCCAATTTCACCAAAATGTGATTTAATCAAGCGACTTACCACTAACACGTTTTAAATATCTAACCCATGAAATACGGTGTGAGATTACACACCTGATTACGGTAAGCACTACGCTTTCCTGATCGTCGACACCTAAAATATTATAACGCTCGATTAGACATTGCTCACTATTTAATAAATCTACTCTAAAACAAACGATCTAAGATTTTACCCTCGGGATCGCAAACAACTACGATTTGTCGGTTTTCCTCGGTTGACGGTCGACAACCCGGTGGAAAGTCCCGAATCGCTGATGCCTCACAATTGCGAACAACCTCGAATAGTTGATTCTCACCGGATGAGGGTCCACAACCCGGTGAGAAGTCTCGAATCGTCGAAATAGCCCTTCGTTTGAATTTAGAAGTAGAGATCGTAAATCCGCTCCTTTTTTGATCACCAATCACTACCCCTTTTGATTCGATGTTGTTTGCCTCCATTGAAAACATATATTAGTCCAAACTAATATTACGTTATTATGAACGATTGATCTTAGGAGTAAGGTTGACTTACCACAAAATCTGAGTGATGCACGAATAAATCCCTATAATATAATCGGTTACTCCTTTCCATAATAACATCTTAACTAATAAAGGATGATCATGAAATCCGTGAAGAACTCTTACCTTAGAGATTTTTGAACCGAATCCTAGCGATTGCGAGATAACTTCGGAAGAATAATGGTTTGGCCTTCCACAATATCGCTACGAAGAAGAAAGGGTTTTGTTTAAAAGAGAAATAGATGATGATTTCGGTCAAAAAGACCCTCCCAAGCCATAATATAGATTCGACAAAAGAGAGAAGAAAATGAAAAGAATTGAAAGAGTTCTTACCGATTGTTCAAAAGGTGAATGACAACCCGAATGAAAAAGAAAGATCAATGAAAGAATGGAAGATTCGGCTATAGAGAAATAGTGGACTCAATATTCGGCTATGGTGAAAAATATTAAAGGGAAAGTGATGTTTGAAAGATTTTGCAAAAAGAAAAGAAGAAGAAGAACTAGAAAATATGATGGATTAGTTTCGGTTTTCAAGGATGATGAATGAACAAAGAAATGGTCTCCAAGTTTGTATGCATTCGGCAAGAAGAAAGAAAAGAAATGGAATATGCCTCTTCAAGGTTGCATGGATTCGACAAGGAGAAGAAAAGAAGTTTGGGAAGAAAAGGAAAATGATGCCAAAGTTGTCAATAAAGAATTGGCCAAAACAACCAAAATTTTACCTATTGCAATTGACCAAATTCGGCTAGGAGAGGGAGTTTTGAGAGAAAAATACAATTGATGGTATTGGTATTTTGACCCAAAACTAACACTTTTGTTTTTACCAAAACATCAAGCACCAAATTTGATATCATCCTATCTCCAAGCCGTCCATATTCATCCCCCCTAGGATAAGAGTTTGGCCACCCAAACTTTCCAAAACACCATCCACAAAATAAGCCCCTTGTCCCCCTTACTTACCTATTTCTCTTGATTCCTTTCCCCAACTTCAACCTTGCCTTTTTCTTTTAGCCACCTTACCAAAAATAATGAAGTCCACCCTTGCCATAAATACTCCTTGACCGACACATTAAGAAAGGAAAGAAGAAAAAAAATAAAATTCAAAATACACACAAAGTGATTCGAACTCCTTCCCTTAAGGTACTACAAGTGACGCCATAGCCTCTTTACCAAATGCTCATTTATGCTAGCTATTTATTCAATTATTTCCATATGCTTTAAGGTCACTTACTCTATCTCCTCAAAGTGCTAAATTCCAAAAAAATTTACTAGATCCAAATAAATCCCGAGCCTTCTCCGGACCTCCTCAACATACAAAATTAATAATCTAACTAGCTTAGCACCAAAATAATGCAACACATGAAATTCAAATTCTAGGATGTTACACCTATATTAACATTATTATTGTTTTACCTATTTAACCTTTACTAAATAATACATAAAACATATATTATAAGGTTAATTTAGTCCATTTCCGTCCACTACCTTAATTAATGGCCTAATTGTAACATAAAGCCTCCATATTAAAAGACAACAACAATTAGGCACTCATAAATCAGCACACAACTTTTACATTTTATGCGATTAAGTCCTTTTCTCATATTAAGCACACAAACGTTAAAATTTTCACACAGAACTTTCACACATTCTCAATCACATATTATAAACACTAATAATAATATTAAAATATTTTTTTCGACCTCGAATTTGTGGTCTCGAAACCACTATTTCGACTAGGGTCTAAACCGGGCTGTTACAACTCTCCCCCCTTAGGGATTTTCGTCCCCGAAAATCTTACCAGCGAATAGATTTGGATATTGCTCTCTCATAACATCTTCAGGCTCCCACGTAGCCTCTTCAACTCCGTGTTTGTGCCATAACACTTTCACTAAGGAAATTCTTTTGTTTCTCAACTCTTTGATCTCACGAGCCAGAATTCGAATCGGTTCTTCACTATATGACAAATCTGAATGAATCTCAACTTCAGTAGGAGCAATTACATGCGATGGATCAGATCTATATCGTCGAAGCATCGATACGTGAAATACATTATGAATTTTCTCTAATTCTGGTGGCAACAATAACTTATAAGCAACTAGCCCAATTCGCTCGATGATCTCATACGGCCCGATGAACCTCGGACTCAGCTTGCCTTTTCGGCCAAATCGAAGTATTTTCTTCCACGGAGACACTTCCAAAAACACTTTGTCACCAATCTTGAATTCGATATCTTTTCGTTTCAAGCCTGCATAAGATTTTTGACGATCTGACGCTACTTTTAAACTGTCACGAATCACTTCCACTTTCTGCTCAGTCTCTTTTATTAAATCAACCCCGTGGATCTTATTTTCACTCAGCTCAGTCCAATACAATGGAGTTCGACATTTTCGACCGTAAAGAGCCTGATACGGTGCCATTTTGATGCTGGATTGAAAACTATTATTGTATGCAAATTCAATCAACGGTAAATGCTTTTCCCACGTGCTCTAAAACTCGAGAATGCAGCATCTCAACATATCTTCCAGAATCTGTATGATCCGCTCGGATTGACCATCAGTCTGCAGATGAAATGCAGTACTGAAATGCAACTTTGTGCCTAAAGCCTCTTGCAATTTCTTCTAAAATCGCAAGGTAAATCTCAGATCTCTGTCAGATACAATAGATAGTGGCACCCTGTATAATCTCACAATCTCAGCAATATACAGTTCAGCTAATTTATCAAGTGAATAATCTATTCTCACCGGAATAAAATGAACTGACTTCGTCAATCTATCAACTATCACCTAGACAGCATCTTTCTTTCTCGGAGATAAAGGCAATCCTGACACAAAGTCCATCATGATTCTCTCCCATTTCCACTCAGGAATCATAATCGGTTGCAATAAATCGGATGGAACCTGATGTTCAGCTTTAACTTGTTGACAAACCAAACATCTCGAAACAAATTCTAAGATATCCCGTTTCATACCATGCCACCAATAAAACTGTTTCAAATCGTTATACATTTTTGTACTCCCGGGGTGAACAGCCAAACGACTATTGTGAGCTTCATTTAAAATCATCTGAATCAACTCTGAATTCCTCGGAACACAAATCTGATTTCTGAATCTCAAACAATCATCGTTATCAACTCGAAACTCTGAATCAGAATTCAAACCACATTGAGTTCGTTTTGCTATCATCTCATCATCACTTTTCTGGGCATCACAAATTTGACGCATAAACATTGGCCTAACTTTCAACTCAGCCAAAATCGAACCATCATCACATAGATCTATCTGAGTACTCATTGCTCGTAAAGCACATATAGACTTTCGACTCAAAGCATCAGCAACAACATTAGCTTTACCCGGATGATAATCAATCACAAGCTCGTAGTCTTTCAACAATTCTAACCATCTTCTCTATCGCAAATTCAATTCTTTCTGAGTCATTAGATATTTCAAGCTCTTGTGATCTGTAAAAATATGAAATTTCTCACCAAATAGGTAATGACGCCAAATCTTCAACGCAAATAGTATCGCGGCTAATTCAAGATCATGCGTTGGATAGTTCTTTTCATACGAATTTAACTGTCTCGATGCGTAAGCGATAACTTTGCCTTCCTGTATCAACACACAGCCCAAACCATTCAACGATGCATCACTGTAAACTATAAATTCTTTACCCGATTCAGGTTGAACTAACACTGGTGCCTCTGTCAATAATGCTTTCAACTGTTCGAAACTCTGCTGACACTTTTCTGTCCACTCGAACTTAACATCTTTCTGTAGCAACTTCGTCAACGGAGTTGCAATCATCGAAAAGCCTTTCACAAACCTTCTATAATATCTCACTAGTCCCAGAAAACTACGAACTTCAGACACATTTCTCGGAGGTTTCCATTCTAAAATAGCTGTAATCTTACTCGAATCAACTCGTATTCCTGCAGCTGATACAATATGCCCCAGAAAACCAACCTCATTCAGCCAAAACTCACATTTGCTGAACTTTGCATACAATTGCTTCTCACGTAGAGTCCGTAACACAATTCTCAAATGCTCGGCATGTTGCGTCTCATCACATGAATAAATCAATATGTCATCAATAAACACCACGACAAATTGATCTAAATACGGTCTGAATATCCAGTTCATTAAATCCATAAACACTGCAGGAGCATTCGTTAGTCCGAAAGGCATAACTAAAAATTCATAATGTCCGTACGTCGTTCTAAAAGAAGTCTTCGGCACATCTGATTCTTTGACTCTCAACTGATAATATCCCGATCTCAAATCTATTTTCGAAAACACTGTAGCTCCTTTTAACTGATCAAACAAATCATCAATTCGTAGTAGAGGATACTTATTCTTTATCGTCACTTTATTCAACTGTCGATAATCAATACACATCCTCATATTACCATGTTTCTTTTTCACAAACAACATAGGAGCACCCCAGGGCGAGAAACTCAGTCGTGCAAATCCTCTATCTGTTAATTCTTGCAACTGAGACTTTAATTCTTTCAATTCAGTTGGTGCCATTCTATACGGAGCTATTGAGATAGGAGTCGTTCCCAGCAATAGATCAATACCAAATTCAACTTTCCGTATCAGAGGTAATCCCGGTAGTTCTTCAGGAAACACATCAGGGAATTCACAAACCACAAGCACAGATTCAACTTTCTTTTCTGTCACCTTTGTATCAATCACATATGCAAGATAAGCTTCACAACCCTTTTTCACATAGTTCAAAGCTTTCATCGAGGATATAACAGCCAGCAACCCATTCAAATCACTGGATTCAATTCGAACTATCTCACCATTCTGACTTCTCAAATCAATACTCTTCCGTTTACAATTTACAATAGCATTATGCAAAGTGAGCCAATCCATACCCAGAATGATATCAAATTCATCAAAAGGTAACAACATCAAATCAGCCGGAAAACAAATATCCTGAAACATCAATGGGCAGTTCTTGCACACTTTATCAACCAAGACACACTTGCCTAAGGGGTTCGATACTCTAATCACGAATTCAGTACACTCAACAGGTAGAGTCTTACTAGATACTAAATTCACACACACATAGGAATGAGTAGGACCTGGATCTATCAATGCAATCACATCAGTATCAAATAGGGTAAAAGTACCAGTAATGACGTCCGGACATGATGCTTCTTCTCGTACGAGAATAGCATAGGCTCGGGCAGGTGCTCTCGCCTCTGATCTCATAGTTGTATCGGCAGTCCCTCTTTGGCTTCCACTCACATTTTCGGTGTTTCTGGGTGGTCTACCCTTAGTCGTCGTATTACTAGGTCTCGCACTCTGGACATTGTCTTTTTCAGCTGTCTCTGGGCAATCTCGAATAAAATGATCTCGTGATCCACATTTATAACATGTTCTATTGTTGTACTTCCCCCAACATTCTTCAACATGTCATCTCCCACACTGCCTACACTCAGGTTTATTGCTTTTAACACTACCAACAATTGATTCAGTCGGAATTTGAACTCTTGGACCAATACTCTGTCTCACACGATCTCTACCCGAATGTCCAAAAGAAGCATTTTAACGATTACTTGCATCTCTAAATCTCTTTGTCGAAGGTTGAGACATCTTACTCATTGATCTTTTTCTTTCATCTCTAGCCTCAGAATCTGCTTTCTTCTTCTTTTTATTAAGCTCCTCAGCTTTGCAGGCTCGTTCAACTAACACAACAAACTCATTTATGTCAAGTATTCCAACCAACAATTTGATGTCTTCATTCAACCCTTCAATGAAACGTTTACACATAGTAGTTTCGGTCAAAATACATTCCCGCGCATATTGGCTCAACCTCGAATCGACATATACGGCCTGTTTCATCTCTAGAAACTCTTTACGTTTCTGATTTATAAATCGTTGACTGATATACTTCTTTCAAAATTTGACTTGAAAGAAATCCCAGGTGATTCTCTCTCTCAGAACCACAGATATCAATGTCTTCCACCAGTTATATGTCGTATCTCTCAGCAAGGAAACTGCACATTTAATGCATTCATCAGGAGTCAGCGACATCTCATCAAACACTTGAATGGTATTCTCAAGCCAGAACTCAGCTCACTCGACATCATCATCAGCTGTAGCCCTAAACTCTTCGGCCCCATACTTTCAGATTTTATCTATAGGAGGTTTATTCAATCGGATCAGATAGGTCACTTGTGGCACAATAGGTACTTGTGGGGGTGGAGGTTGTGGAGCAGCCAGATTGATGTGTCTCTAACTAACTATGATCACAATAAAGGCAAGCGCACCTATTGTTATATAGTATAGTTATGGTAAGACCGATAATATCATATCCACAAGGACCAAGAGTACTAGTAATTATTATCTTTCTATTATCTAGCCTAAGAATTGGAGTGATTTCTTTTTAAACTAAAACCAATTAATTAAAACACGACAAAGAATGAATTAGGAGAATACTTTTAGACAACTTATGTGATGGAGGCAATACCTAAGGAAGAATCCATCTAGACTTCACTTATCACTTTTGATTCATATGATTTATTCACTTGACTTAATCCGTAGAAATCCCTGATTTATGTTAATATCTCTTTCGAGACTAAAAACAACTGACTCTTGGTTGATTAATTGAAATCTCTTTCTAATTAAAACCCCTATTATCGCATTAACTCGATCTATGGATTCCCTTATTAGATTTGACTCTAATTCGGCAGATTTTCGTCGCCTTATTTCTAGGGTTGCAATCAACTCCGCTTAATTGTGTTGATCTACTCTTAAACAGGGACTTTTGCTCCTCTGAATAAGCACATTCGACTTGAATCAATAACCTGAATTATCAAAACAAGAATAAGAACTCACAATTAAGAATAAGAACAAGTATTTATCTCATAAATCAAATAATAATAAGATCTGTCATAGGTTTCATCCCCTTAGGTATTTAAGGGGTTTAGTTCATAATGATAGAGGGAAACATCATAGAATAGGAAAAATAACAAAACATAAGAAAACCCAAAAACTTCTAAAGAACTTGATGGGAGATCTTCAGTCTTGATGGAGATCCTTCTTTCGATCTGCTACTGATGGCTGTCTTCGAGTATTTTCTGCCTTCTGCTCTGCGTGCCCTCTTAGGTTACCCCCTAGGGAGTTTATATAGGCTTTGGAACACCTTTCTTGGCCCACAAGTAACCTTTTTCGGATAGAATTAAACTTAGGTACGGTAGGGACACGCCCGTGTTCGATTCCTTAGACCGTGCTCGCTTCTGCTCACCACACACGGTCGTGTGGTCTGTTCGTGTACGTTGATTCAGGATGTGTTTGATTCTGCTCGCAACACACGGCCGTGTTTGATAGCCCAGGCCGTGTTGATTTCTAAGGTAGGCCCATTTTGTCCCTTTTTGGCCCGTTTCTCGTTCTTTTTGACTCCCTAAGCTCTCATGAGTGTAAAACATGAAATAAAGGGATTAGGAGCATCAAATTCATCAAATCTAATGAAAATTCATCCAAAAATAAGCCAAGCATGGGGTTAAAATATGTGTAAAATATGGTTTATCAAATATCTCCACACTTAAGCCTTTGCTTGTCCTCAAGCAAAATCCTCAACTCATAATTAAAATTAACTTCCTTAATTCATAATTCTCATCAATAATGTCTCAACATAATTCATAGTTAATTCATACATTGATAACTTGACTAAAAGAGTTCTAAAGATTCAAACAATCCAAGTCAAAATTTTTATAGCACGAAAACATAGGTGTTTCCCCTTACCTAAATAATCACCTTTAATTCAAAATCGACAAGAATTGACATCATCACTAAAGATTCACTCAAATCACTCAAAGTGTTTAAGGTTCAAATTAAGCACTCAAAAAGTCAAACATGAAGAGTTATTACCATAGGCTTGCATGAAAATCAAATCTCCACCACTATAAATGAGATGATACACAAATTAAAAGGTCTTTAAAAGGGTTGTAACGGGGCTTGGGTTAAAGGTGTGGATAAAGGCTGAAAAGGAGGGTTAAAATCGAGATTGAATTGATAATTTACCTAACTAGAACAATAAACTAATACTGAATAATTACAATAATTGAAAACTTATCAATAATAACATGAGCTTCTTCTCAAATGTAAAATTAACTGCTTAAGCTCAAATAACAAAGAACTAATAATGAATAAATTTCTAACTTTTTTTTTTGTTAAGAATAAGAATAAGTACATTATATAAGATAAATTTAACCACTAAAATAAAGAATGTAGTTAGGCAACTGATCAAATCAAATCTCGATAAAAGGGGAGTCAAGAAAAATGGGGATAACAAATCAAATAACTGGGTTTCGGGTTAATATTAGTGGTATATTAAATGGTTGATTAAGCTTCAAAGGGGTTCACTGGGGGTTAATTATGAAGGTAGGCTTTTTATGGAGTAAATGGGTTAAATCCTAGGTGCCTTTATGGTCTCGACATGTATAATCGAAGCAAGTTCTAGAATAACAATTCAATGTTGACACACTCATAATCAATAAAGTGAGCACGAAAAGAATATGCTCTAAAAGGCTCAAAATCTCACAAAAATTATGGTTTTTGATGTTAACCTTGCAAATTTCAAACTTCAAAGTAATATTTAAATTTAGGGAAACAACCTAAAAAATTTTTTATTTTGAAAATAGACTTATCATGCTTGATTCTCTAATGTCTTAAAGTTTAAACCATCAATGCACAATTACCTATGACTTAATAAAAAACATATCAATAAAAATCATAAGTCAATAGAAGTTTCATTCTAATTAGTAATGTTAGAAAATTACTTAGGAACAAGACATAATTCAGGGATTTTCTGGTAATGAAATCAATAACCTCCCCACACTTAAGATGTACATTGTCCTCAATGTACAAAGATAAGTAATGGCAAATAGTAAGAAAATCACAAGATAGGGAGAGAAGTGAAACTTCCTAAATTTTGGATGGAGTCAAAGAAAAGAAACGGTGTAAAGTTGGGCAGGGGTGGTGGATACTCCGGTGGTGGTGGGGTCGTTCCTTAAAAAAATAGCTAGAGATAAAAAGAAATCAAAATATACTAATATAAATTAAAGATAAGAAAGATAAAGGGAAATAATTTAAAAATGAAGATAAAAGAAAAAGAGAAAATGAATGGACTTAAAGGTCCATGTCTTGTCGAGTAAATGAAGCGGCCGGCATGAACTTATATAGAGTGGTCGCGCACGGGGACACCGCGCCAGGATCCTTTCACTTTTTCGACACGGGGATGGTGGCCTTGGTCTTGCCTCTAGTATTAGTCATTGTGTATGGTGACAAGGATGGTGGTGGTGCGGTGGTGGTGTAAAGGAGGAATAAGGGAATAAGGGAAAGATAATGGGAAAAGAAAAGGGAAAAGGGGGTTTTTGGGCTGAAGAAGAGGTGGGAAAGTGGAGTAAGTGGAGTGAGGAAGCAGTGGCCGGTGGTGAAAAGGGAAAGAATCTGTGGTGGCTAGGGTTGGGAAAGAAGGGATATGGGGAAGAAAGTGAACAGAAAAAGAGGTTTAAATAGAAATTGGGACACATAGTCGTGGCCCACGCCCGTGTTCCCTGGGTGTGTTAGGTCACACGGCCGAATCGCACGGCCGTGTGACGCTTCGTTCGTTTCTCCCATGACCGTGTAAAGGTTTCGCACCCCCGTGTTACTTAATCAGTGTCGACCACGACCTATAAGCACGGGCGTGTCGCACGCCCGTGTCACTTGCTCAGTTTCACCCACGGCTTCTGGGCACGGGCGTGTCGCACGCTCGTGTCTTTTACTTAGTATTGCCCACGGTTTTAATGCACGACCGTGTAATATTATCAGAGTCTCGTGTTCTTTAGGGAAAATTTTCGTTCTTGGCCCGCACGGTCTCTGCCACTCCGATATGCCTCCTCGTTGTGTCCACACGGCCATGGCCACGCCCGTGTGCAAGGCCGTGTGGTAGGGAAAACCTGCGCCTATTAATTTGGTTAGTTTTGAGTTAGAGGCTGAAAATCGAAAATATGGACGTTAGTGATGTTAGTGCTCGGGTTGCCTCTCGAGAAGCACTTGTTTAGAGTCCTAAGCTAGACTTTCCTCATATTCGCATAGTCATGGTGGTTCGAGGAGTTGAAACTCCTCATTCCTGCTATCAATTTTATTAAGATAAGGTTTTAAATGAGTACTATTTACCTTGAAGGTGCCAAATTGAGAATGAGTTACCTCGACTGTACCGTATGGAAAGACCTTGAGTACCGTAAAATGGTTCGCTCCATTTGCTTTAAGCTCTGAGGTGGTAATTCGAGGATCGGTTGCATCTAACAGTACCTGATCTCCAACCTTGAAGTGATTTGCTTTTCCTTTAAGCTCGTCATGGAATTGCCTCGGTTTTGCTTCGTGTGTTCTTGGTTTCTTCTTGGCATGTGTCCTCCACTCATCTAGTTCATCGATTTGAAGCCTTCGCTTCTTGTAAGTTCTTTCATTGTTGGCACGAGGACTATGATGTGGCCCGGTTGTGTATTTTCGAGGTGCTTCCTGAAAAGAGGGTTGAACCGAATGGTTATTGATAGAATTTATGTACTCACCTTTATTACTCGACGACCTAACTGAGTCACGAGCCTGAAGAGTGATCGTTTCGTCACCTACACGAAGTGTGAGCTCACCTGCACCAACATCAATTCTAGTTTTAGCAGTTGCTAAAAAGGGTTGCCCTAAAATTAAAGGTGCGTTACTGTCCTCATCCATGTCTAGAACAACGAAGTCAACTGAGAATATAAATTTATCAATTTTTACAAGCACATCCTCAACAATTCCCCTAGGAAATCTAATAGTTTTATCTGCTAGTTGAATACTCATCATAGTTTGTTTAGGTTTCCCAAGACCTAGTTGCTTAAACATTTTATAGGGCATAACGTTAATACTCGCCCCTAAATTAGCTAAAGCATGTTTAACATTTAAACTACCAATTAAACAAGGAATAGTAAAACTCCCTGGATATTTTAATTTATCGGGTAATTTATTCTGTAAAATGGCTGAGCAAACTGTGTTTAACTCCACGTGTGACGCATCATCTAACTTCCACTTGTTTTCTAGAAGCTCCTTCAAAAATTTGACTGAGTTGGGCATCTGCGAAAGGGCTTCAATAAATGGTAAGTTAATATGTAGTTTCTTTAAAAGTTTAAGAAATTTACCGAATTGTTCATCTGTGCGGTCTTTCTTAGTCGCGTTAGGGTACGGTACACGAGGTACATACTCTTTACTTACCGATGTTTGTGTATTGTGGCTTTCCCCACCCTTACATTTACTTACCACAGGTTCTTGCCTCGGTTCAGATTCAGATTCTACTAACCCTTCTTCATCGTGCACCGTGATGGCATGGAGTTGCTCCATTGGGTTAGTTTCAGTGTTACTTGGCAGGCTGCCTTGTGGTCGTTCAGAGATCAGCTTGGCAAGTTGACCTATTTGGTTTTCGAGTCCTTGAATCGATGCCTGTTGGTTTTTGAGTGCGGTTTCGGTGTTCTGGAAACGCATTTCTGACACCGAGATGAATTTAGTAAGCATCTCCTTAAGGTTCGGCTTTTTCTCTTGTGGATAGGGTTGTTGTTTAAAGCCTGGAGGGGGTTGTCGTCTCTGATTTCCTTTACCACCCCACGAGAAATTTGGGTGGTTCCTCCAACTTGGATTATAAGTGTTACTATAAGGGTTATTTTGAGGTCTAGAATTATTAGCCATATAGTTCATCTGTTCGCTTTCTATGCCAGGGCTGTAGGATGGATATTCTGTATTGTTCGTTTCTCCTCCATTTGTATTGCACTGCATCACTGGATGTACCTGCGAGGAACCATATAAACCATAATTTTTTTTACTTAAAAGCTCTACCTGGTTTGATAGCATTGTCACTGCGTCGAGGTTAAAAACTCTGGCGGCTTTTGTTGGCTCCGTCCTCATAACTTACCACTGATAGTTATTCAGTGACAGCTCTTCAATGAATTCATAAGCCGCTTCAGGAGTTTTGTTATTCAGGGTTCCACCGGCGGCTGCATCTATTAGTTGCCTAGTTGAGGGGTTCAAACCGTTGTAAAAGGTTTAAACTTGTAACCATAGAGGTAACCCATGGTGTGGGAACCTTCCCAACAAATCCTTGTATCTCTCCCATGCGTCGTAAAGCGTTTCTAAATCCATCTACACAAAAGAAGAGATATCATTCCTTAATTTAGCCATTTTAGCCGGCGGAAAGTATTTTAATAAAATTTTTTCGGTCATCTGTTCCCATGTAGTGATTGATCCTCGTGGTAACGAGTTCAACCACTGTTTAGCTTTGTTCCTCAATGAGAAGGGAAACAACCGAAGGCGAATGACATCATCAGAAACGTCATTAATCTTGAAAGTGTCGCAGAATTCCAGAAAATTTGCCAAGTGATTGTTTGGATCTTCATCCTGCAAACCATCAAACTGAACAAACTGCTGAACCATCTGAATAGTGTTAGGTTTCAGTTCAAAATTATTTGCAGCAACAGCAAATCTAACTATACTTGATTCAGTTCCTGTTAAATTAGGTTTAGCATAATCATACATAGTACGAGGAGCAGGATTTTGATTCACCGAATTTGCGGCAACCACAGGAGGTAGCATATTATTATCGGCCATCTCTTCGGTAGTATTGGGTTCATTTTATTGCTCTTCTTCTATGTATTGTAGACTTAGCCTTATTTCTCTTCGGTTTCTGCGAGCTGTGCTTTCAATCTCACTGTCAAAAAGCAATGGTCCTGACGGGTTTCTTCTAGTCATAAACTAGAGATTCCTGCCAGAATCAAAGAAAGTTTAAAATTAGAAAAGTGAAAATAAAAATAAAAATAAATTGTAAAAAATAAAAAAAAATGGATAAAGTAATAAGAATTTAGCGTTCCTGATATCTTAGTCCCCGGTAACGGTGCCAAAAACTTGATGTGTCTCTAACTAACTATGATCACAATAAAGGCAAGCGCACCTATCGTTATATAGTATAGTTATGGTAAGACCGGTAATATCGTATCCACAAGGACCAAGAGTACTAGTAATTACTATCTTTCTATTATCTAGCCTAAGAATTGGAGTGATTTCTTTTTAAACTAAAACCAATTAATTAAAACACGACAAAGAATGAATTAGGAGAATACTTTTAGACAACTTATGTGATGGAGGCAATACCTAAGGAAGAATCCACCTAGACTTCACTTATCACTTTTGATTCATATGATTTGTTCACTTGACTTAATCCGTAGAAATCCCTGATTTATGTTAATATCTCTCACGAAACTAAAAACAATTGACTCTAGGTTGATTAATTGAAATTTCTTTCTAATTAAAACCCCTATTATCGCATTAACTCAATCTATAGATTCCCTTATTAGATTTGACTCTAATCCGATAGATTTTCGTCGCCCTATTTCTAGGGTTGCAATCAACTCCGCTTAATTGTGTTGATCTACTCTTAAACAGGGACTTTTGCTCCTCTGAACAAGCACATTCAACTTAAATCAATAACCTGAATTATCAAAACAAGAATAAGAACTCAAAATTAAGAATAAGAACAAGTATTTATCTCATAAATCAAATAATAATAAGATCTGTCATAGGTTTCATCCCCTTAGGTATTTAAGGGGTTTAGTTCATAATGATAGAGGGAAACATCATAGAATAGGAAAAACAACAAAACATAAGAAAACCCAAAAACTTCTAAAGAACTTGATGGGAGATCTTCAGTCTTGATGGAGATCCTTCTTCCGATCTACTCCCGATGGTTGTCTTCGAGTATTTTCTGCCTTCTGCTCTACGTGCCCTCTTAGGTTACCCCCTAGGGAGTTTATATAGGCTTTGGAACACCTTTCTTTGCCCACAAGTAACCTTTTCCGGATAGAATTAAACTTAGGTACGGCAGGGACATGCCCGTGTGACATGCCCGTGTTCGATTCCTTAGACCGTGCTTGCTTCTGCTCGCCACACACGGTCGTGTGGTCTGTCCATGTACATTGATCCAGGCCGTGTTCGATTCTGCTCGCAACACACGGTCGTGTTTGATAGCCCAGGCCGTGTTGATTTCTAAGGTAGGCCCATTTTGTCCCTTTTTGGCCCGTTTCTCGTTCTTTTCAAATCCCTAAGCTCTCCTGAGTGTAAAACATGAAATTAAGGGATTAGGAGCATCAAATTCATCAAATCTAATGAAAATTCATCCAAAAATAAGCCAAGCATGGGGTTAAAATATGTGTAAATTATGGTTTATCACGGATTCGTTCGAACGAACTCCGAAAACCACTCACTCATCATTCGGTAAAAGGCTTGCTTAGCCTCTCCCTCTTGGCTACTATCGTTCGGCCTAGATGTGGCCGGCGCTGTCCCTTGAGTGGGAGCAGGTGCATTACTCTCTACATCATCAACAACTGCTCGATCGAGATCCATTTGCTATTGTGTTTTTAGCTGTCAGGATTCATCACACTATCACAATTATATATATATATGGCATGTATAGCTAGACTCACACACGCTACGTTAGTCCGAGAATCGACTAAACCGTAGCTCTGATACCAATAAAATGTAACACCCCTAACCCTTGACCGTCGCCGGACTAGGGTTAAGAGGCATTACCAATCATTTCCGAACATTTAATATCATTTTACAACACAAAGTCAATCATCAATCAAACATGTTCAAATAATAACATATAGTCCCTTAATAAGGTCTACGAGACCTTAAACACACGTTAGAAAGGGAACGGGATTAAACCAAACACATACGAAAATTTTTGAAATTCAAACATTTTTCTAAGTTACAGAGGTCACACGCCCGTGTGGGTGGGCCGTGTGCCTCACACGGCCTCAGGCACGCCCATGTGTCCAAGCCGTGGCAAAACAGGGCATACCTACTAACTTGTCCACACGGCCTGAGACACGCCTGTGTGCCTCACCCGTGGTCGACACTGACTTGCACCACACGGCCAGTCACACGCCCGTGTGTCCAGCCCGTGGTCGAGCCTGACTTGATTCAATTTGCAAACTTGAAAGACATGGTCGAGTCACACGCTCGTGTGCTCAACCGTGTGGGCAATTATAGGACATTTTCAAGGCCAAATTACCATCCACACTTGAAATCACCTATATACCACAAACCAAAGCCAATTCATGCCTCAAATACAACCAACACATACCATTTCAAGCACCAAGTAATCATCTATTACATCATTTATTTCCATACTCAATTCCTACTCAAATAAACCTATCCAAATCATTATATTCACAACTTAATTCATATAACTATGTATCATCTGATCATACACAAATTCACACTTAAAATACCATTCTCATCAAACAATTCAAGCATGAAATATACCAATTCCACACTCACTATTTCATACCACATTCATCATTTCTATAGCTTCACATATAAACCATCAACATTCAACATCCAAGCCATATCACATGGCAAGGTCCAAACATTATAAAACATACCATAACCACTAGCCTATACATGCCATATACCAAATATATACATCTTTCAAAAGTACCAAAATAGATAGCCGATAGTGTGATAGAGTCGCTGACGATCCCCGGATCTGAGCTAGCTTTTAAGACACTGTAAAACAGAGAAACACTTCACACAATAAGCTTTAGAGCTTAGTAAGTTCGTAATACAATACATGTAACTCAACAATTCAAATCAATGCATAAAATGAACCATCACATAGATTGATTTTCATGGATACACAATCTCAACTATAACCACATGTTCACATCTTTATTCATTAATCAATCACAAGTTCATCAACCACATAGGTTCATACATACCTTTGCCAACACCTAGTTGATATCCAATTTTGATACTTAATACTCGATCTCACCTTTCAATTAATCTTCAATATTTCTTTGATACAATCGCACACTTAGTGCAAATTTCATAGCCGAAACTTAATTATCATCGCACACTTAGTGCCTTTACATAGAACTGAATATATCTCGATATATTCGATAATTACAAAACTATTCATTTCATAAGATTTGAACATAATTTAAGAACACATATTATATCCGAACTTACGTTGGACGTCAAAATACCGAAACTAGCCGATCAATCGAGTACTTTTTCTTTGCCTCAATCTCGATCCGAATCTCTCCTTCCTTAGTCTATACATATTCAAATTTAACTCATTCAATCACAAATTCATTCAATTTAGTCCAAACACACATATTTAGGGCATTTTACAAAATAGCCCTCACATTTTCACATTTTGACACTTTAGTCCCTATTTCATAAAAAATCATCAAATACTCAAAATTTCACTGCACCATGCTTAGGCCGAATTATCCTTAGTCTCATACAAGCCCATATATTTCATTTATTTCACATTTTAGTCCTTCAAAATATTATTTTCACAATTTAGTCCAAATTACTCAATTTCACCAAAAATTCAAAGACAAAACATGTTAATCTTCCACATATCTTTCCTATTTCATCATCAACTATCACAAAACTCATATGTTCATCAATGGAATATTTCAAATACATCATCATTTCACAAAATTTAAGCAGGGGCTTTGAAGAGCACTAAGCAACGATTACAAAAACGTAGAAATTATCAAAAACAGAGTCAAAAACTTACCTCAATCAAGCTAAGCCCTAGCTGAATATAACAAAGCTTCAAACTCTCTTCTTTGGTTCTTATTTTCGGTGAAAGATGGAGAATAATAGCCACTTTCTTGTTTTAATCTGATATATTAAAACCTATATTAACATTATTATTGTTTTACCTATGTAACCTTTACTAAATAATACATAAAACATATATTATAAGGTTAATTTAGTCCATTGCCGTCCACTACCTTAATTAATGGCCTAATTGCAACATAAAGCCTCCATATGAAAAGACAACAACAATTAGGCACTCATAAATTAGCACACAGCTTTTATATTTTATGCGATTAAGTCCTTTTCCCATATTAAGCACAGAAACGTTAAAATTTTCACACAAAACTTTCACACATGCTCAATCACATATTATAAACACCAATAATAATATTAAAATATTTTTCTGACCTCGGATTTGTGGTCTCGAAACCACTATTCTGACTAGGGTCTAAACTGGGCTGTTACAGACCAAACTATAAATTTTTAAAACTTTGGAACTAGGTATCAATACCAAAGGAATAAATACCGATACTTTTATTATAGGTATCGATATTATAATCAATATCGATACCATTTTTGCATTCTGAAAATTTAAAAATACTGTTCATTTGGTCAAGTATCGATACCTTGGCCCTTGGTATCGATACTTTTATCTAGATGGTCAAAAATCACAAGTTTGAAAGTTCATTTCATACCCAAACCTATATCTTAATTCATAGATACAAATAGGTACATATATGTCCTGCATAAAACTCCCTCAATTCAATACAAACATGCCATGATTCAACCATGATCTACTAACCATCTTACCTATTATAATTAACAACTAAGTATGCAATTAGGTACCATTATCTTAATACGAACGAATATGCCATTTGGCACCATCACAACCAAATTCAAAACATAAACTCAATTATACATACAAGCATGTATCATCATAGTACAATTTACCTTTGTACATAATCAAAACTTACCATGTCATTGAAACAACTTAAGTTAAAGAATGCATATACCACACATTTCACCCAAGATTTACCATTTCCAGCTATTTCATGATCCAAGAAGAAGCATACCATCACTACACATACTATCATCATTTACCCTATATATATACCATAGTAATCACTAAATTCAACCTTATACCTGGCAACCATTATAACAAATTACAACTTTAACTTATAGCTTTAAACCATCAACCCAAAATAGCCTATGTACATAACATATAACGATTTAAAACACAAACCACAACCAACATTCAAGATTGACCAAAAACGAGTCGCCTATATACATGTCACAAAACCGAGTTTTAAATGATAAAAAGACTACTGAAACAATACAGAGATAGTGTGAGTTTCTCGAAGATCTGCTTGACACGCTTTGCAAGTTGACACTACAGGGAAAAAGGAAAAAAGGGAGTAAGCATTACAATTACTAGTAAGTTCATAGGTATAAAATCTAAATAACTTACCTTCAGTTATAATTATACACTATATGCTACTTAGCTTGGTAAAGTTTGCCTATCTTGGCAAATCACATATAAAAAAGGTAAGTTCAACATTTATCAAACCATATAGTAACTCAATCATATAATATTTCAATTCACTTATTCCATATTTCATTACCATTCACAAAACAAATAATCATTTAATTCAGTTCACTATCTTAACTTATCATAAAATCTATTTATCTATAATACATCCCATTTCAAATTAATGCCAAACATTGATCTTCATTTCATAATTTGAATTTTCAATCCAAATCATAGTAATTCATCTTTATACTAAACATATATTTCATTTCACATTTTCTTCCATTTCTTATCCATTTGCCATCTAAATATCGAATACCATTGCCCGTATTCAAGCCGGAACAGGGTTTGAGGCATTACCTAACTAATCTTATTTTAACATCTTGAATAGGGTTATAAAATTTCATTTAAACCCATAACTTGCACCTAATCGGCCTAGGAGGCCCTAAACATACTTCCGTGAGGTATCGGAGCTATTCCGGGAACTTTTACGTTTTCAAGAAACTTTTCAACAAAACAGGGACCACACGCCCGTGTGGGTCTAGGGACACGCCCGTGTGCCCCTAAGGCATGCCCGTGCCTTCCACCCGTGGTCGAAACTGACTAATTTTACACGTCCTTGGCACGCCCGTGGCCCTGGCCCGTGTACCAAACCTTGGCATTCTGACATCCACACGGCCTATACACACGTCCGTGTGCTTCAGCTGTGTGGTGATTTAAATTCCAAGTGCAAGGTGCAGACTTCACACGGCCTGGGCATACGCCCATGTGCTAACCGTGCCTCCCACACGGTCTAGACACACGCCCGTGTGTCTACCCATGTGGACATTTAGAAGGCTATCTACCAAGCCCTTTGCCACCCTACATTGCATGCATACATACACCAACTCCATTCGACACAATTCATGACCCAAAGACTCATCTAAATACTCCATTCAACATCCATACTCATGGGCATACACTTCAAGAAAATCACTTTCATTAAGCAAAAGAATTTGCCAAGTATTTGCCTAACTTAAGGCCATTTACAAAATGACTTTAGTAACATACATAGCCAACACTTTGGCTAACAATCACAACTTAACAAAATACTCGAGTCCTATACATGCCATACTCAAAATAAGTCTAAATTGTTATACCAAAGTGATGTCGATAGTGTGACTTCCGAACTCCTACGTCCATGATCCTCGAGTTATCTTGACTATACTACAAGGAAGAAGGGCAATGAAAGGAGTAAGCATAAAGCTTAGTAAGTTTGCATGGAAATAAATAGCAATAATAAGCTCATAATATAATCCATCCATGGCATTAACTAATCATACACAGGTCAAAGGCTTCTTGACATACATACTTACAATTGCCCTTTTTTAGCTTATACCGTGCCACATATCGTAATCGTTTCTTCGTGACTCATTCACGAGTACCTGTATTCACTCATTCCCATGAATTTAGTACGATTTCATTTCTACTTCTAAACTCATCTACTTATCCCATTAATCACTAGGGATAATCAAAGACGCATATTCATCGTCATTAATGTATGTACGAAGCCAATGCCACATCCCCGAGGTGGTCTTACATGGAGCCACTTCTAGATGCCAATGCCATATCCCGGATATGGTCTTATATGGGGATTTCATATCATGTATCGATGCCATATCCCGAGATATGGTCTTAAATGATTCTCATATTCATTACCGAAGCCATATCCCGGATATGGTCTTATACGGGATCTCAACTCGGTTTCGAGGCCATATCCTGAACATGGTCTTATACGGGACCTTATCTATTTCATATCTCGATGATAGCATTTTCGTAATCAATATGGTCCACTAGAACTTCATCCTCTCATTCAAAATTACCTACTCAATTTAGCAGAGCTTCATGCATCAATATAATGCCAAGCATTCTTAATATGCTAACATAAATGTTGCAATAATCACATACAAACTTACCTCGTTTTCAAAATGAGTTAGCTCGTCGGTTTCGTCCACAACTTTGTTCTTTCCCCGATCGAGGCAGATTCTCGATTCTTCTTGCTCTATAATAGCAAATTAGCTCATTTTAATCACTACATTAATAAAAGCATCTCAGTAATTATACTTAGGCAAAATTACTATTTTGCCCTTAGACTTTGGCAAAATGACCATTTTGCCCCTAGGCTCGGAAATTAATTCTAATCACATTTCTACCTTCAACAAGCCTAGGTGAACATTTAATACTCTTATAGCTATCATCAAAACTCCACATTTCACATATTTACTACAAATTTGTAACCTTTTCATTAAGGTCCAATTAGGTGTTTTCAAGACAACACCTTTCACAAAAGTTGTTCATCTAAAAACCATGACTCATTTTCTCCCATAAAAATGCAGCAAACAACTTAAAAGCTCACATGGCAAGTCCCTAGACTTTTCACCATAATGCAAGATAGTCCTCTCTTTAGAAAGCTTAAGCTTTAGGGGTCTCAAAAGTATAACTATTTTCAAGAAAAGGTCACTAGAACACTTGCTTGAATGGATGAGAGCTTGCTGAAATTTTGAGCATTCAAAAACCCCTATTTGCTTGCTATTTTCGGTGGAGAAGAATGAACAAAAAGATGGATATCATCTTTTCTTTATTATAATATTAAACTAACAATTTAGTCCACCAAACATCACCAACTTTGACCAACTTGGTCAATTTTTGTCCCCTATGATGTCTATGGCCGGCCAAGCCTTTAAAAAGGGCTAAATTGCCTTTTAAAAACCTCAAATTTACAATCTATGGCTATTTGGTACTTTTAGCTTATAGAATGGAACTTTCGTACTTTATGCGATTTAGTACCTCTTTGCGATTAAACATGAAATCGCTAAAATTAAAGCACCAAAATTCTCATGCACATATACTATCATGCTCTGACTCGTAATATAACGTGAAAATAAATTTCTCAAATCTCGGATTAGTGATCCCGAGATCACTATTCTGATTAGCCCCTAAATTAGGCTGTTACAATTCTCCCCCTTAAGGATTTTCGTCCTCGAAAATCTTATCGGTGAAAAGGTTGGGATATTGGTTTCTCATCATTTCCTCGGGCTCCCATGTAGCCTCTTCTATTTCGTGCCTTTTCCATAGAACTTTCACTAGGGCTATGCTTTTGTTTCTTAACTGCTTGACCTCTCGCGCCAAAATTCTAACTGGTTCTTCACCATAAGTCAAATCCGGTTGTATCTCTACCTCTTTCGGCACTATGACATGTGAAGGGTCTGAACGGTATCGGCGTAACATGGATACGTGAAAGACGTCATGAATCTTTTCCAGTTCAGGTGGCAAGGCCAACTGATAAGCTACCGGTCCTATCCTCTCGGTAACTTCATAAGGTCCGATAAAACGCGGACTCAATTTGCCCTTCCGGCCAAATCTGAGGACTTTTCTCCAAGGTGATACTTTCAAGAACACTTTATCACCGACTTTGAATTCAATCTCTTTCCTTTTCAAATCCGAATAGGACTTTTGTCTATCTGAGGTGACTTTCAGACAGTCACATATCACTTTTACCTTCTCTTCAGTTTCCTTAACCAAGTCGACCCTGTGTATCTATTTCTCTTTGAGTTCTGACCAATACAAGGGCGTTCGACACTTACGCCCATACAGTGCCTCATAAAGCACCATTTTCAAACTTGACTGAAAACTATTGTTGTAGGCGAATTCCACCAATGGTAAGTATTTCTCCCAATTACCGTGGAATTCCAAAACACAACATCGAAGCATGTCTTCAATTATCTGAATTACCCTCTCTGACTGCCCGTCGGTTTGTGGATGAAAGGCTGTACTTTCATGCCCAAGGCCTCTTGCAACTTTTTCCAAAACCGTGACATGAATCTCGGATCTCTATCCGAAATGATCGACAACGGTACACCATGTAGTCTTACTATTTCTGACATGTATAAGTCCGCTAATTTATCAAGTGAATAGTCGACGCGCACTGGTATAAAATGGGCCGACTTTGTGAGTCTATCAACCACTACCCATACTGCATCTTTCTTCTTTGGAGTCAACGGTAAGCCCGTCACGAAGTCCATAGTAATACGGTCCCATTTCCACTCAGGAACCATAATAGGCTGAAGTAAACTCGAAGGCACTTGATGTTCAGCCTTCACTTGCTGACAAATCAGGCATCTCGGTACAAACTCAGAAATTTCTTTCTTCATACCAAGCCACCAATACCATTCCTTCAATTCATTGTACATCTTCATGCTGCCCGGGTGTACATTCAAACATCCGCTATGCGCTTCATGCAAGATTTTATGAATAAGCTCGCCATTTCTGGGTACACAGACCCTATCTCGAAATGTCAGACATCCATCAGGATTTACTCGAAAGTCTGACTCAACGTTCGACTCACATAAAACTCTCTTGGATTGCAAACTGTTATCATCTTTCCGAGCTTCACATATCTCTTGGAGAAACAATGGTTTAGCCCTCAATTCGGCTAAAAGGGAACCATCATCCAACAAAGTCATCTGAGTACTCATGGCTCTAAGTGCAAACAAAGATTTTCTGCTCAAAGCATCGGCGACTACGTTCGCCTTTCCCGGATGGTAGTCAATTACTAACTCATAATCCTTAATCAGCTCTAACCACCTTCGTTGCCTCAAATTCAATTCCTTTTGAGTCATCAAATATTTTAGGCTTTTATGGTCAGTGAAAATCCTACACCTTTCACCATATAAATGATGCCTCCAAATTTTTAACGCAAACACAATTGCGGCCAACTCTAAATCATGAGTCGGGTAATTCTTCTCGTGCGGCTTCAATTGCCTAGAGGCGTACGAAATCACTTTACCCTCTTGCATAAGTACACAACCCAACCCGTTCAAGGACACGTCACTAAAAACCACAAATTCTCTTCCCGACTCAGGTTGCACCAAAACAGGAGCCTGAGTCAACAGTGTCTTCAGTTTCTCAAAACTCTGTTGACACTTTTCTGTCCAATCGAACTTCACATCTTTTTGCAAAAGTCTCGTCATCAGGGTAGCTATCATGGAAAACCCCTTGATAAAACGCCTATAATAGCCGGCTAGGCCTAGAAAACTCTTTACTTCAGTCGCACTCCTCGGCGGTTTCCATTCAACAATTGTTGAAATCTTACTCGGGTCGACTCTAATCCCGTCTCCTGAGATAATGTGCCCCAAAAACCCCACTTCATTGAGCCAAAATTCACTCTTACTGAATTTGGCATACAATTGTTTTTCTCTCAAAACTTGTAGAACCATACTCAAATGCTCAGCATGATCGTTCTCATCCCGAGAGTAGATCAGTATGTCGTCGATGAAAACCACAACAAATTTATCCAAGTATGGCCGAAAAATGCGATTCATCAAATCCATGAAGATCGCCGGGGCATTCGTTAGACCAAAAGGCATGACCAAAAATTCATAGTGGCCATACCTAGTCCTAAACGTGGTTTTCGGCACATTCGAGTCCTTGACTCTCAACTGATAGTACCCGGACCTCAAATCTATCTTGGAAAATACCATGGCTCCCTTCAATTGATCGAATAGATCGTCGATCCTCGACAACGGGTACTTGTTCTTCACAGTTACCTTGTTGAGTTGTCGATAATCTATACATAGTCTCATGGAACCATCTTTCTTCTTCACGAATAAAACGGGAGCACCCCACGGAGAGAAACTCGGCCTTCCGAAGCCTTTATCTGTTAGTTCTTGCAACTATGCTTTTAGCTCTTTTATCTCAGTTGGAGCCATTCTATATGGAGCAATAGAAATAGGGGCAGTACCCGGAGCTAACTCAATCCCAAATTCAATTTCTCTAACCGGAGGTAGCCCTGGCAACTCTTCCGGGAAAACATCCGGGTAATCGCATACTGTGGGTACCGACTCAATTCTCGAATCAGTCTCTTTAGTGTTCAATACAAAGGCAAGATAGGCCTCACATCCCTTCCTTAAATACTTCTGAGTCGACAAGGTTGACATCACTACCGGTGACTTATCTGGCTTATCTGATTCAACACGAATAAGATTACCATTTTCATCTCTCAACTCTATATGCTTCTTCCCACAATTCACAATTACCCCATGAGTAACTAACCAATCCATCCCAAGGATGACATCAAACTCATCAAAAGGCAATAGCATAAGATCAACCGGGAAACAATGACCCTTAATCATCAAAGGGCAACCTTTGCAGACTCTATCAACCAACACACACTTGCCTAGGGGATTAGACACTCTTATGATGAATTCGGTAGACTCTATAGGCATGCTAATGCTAGAGACTAATTTCATGCATATGTATGAGTGGGTAGATCCCGGATCAATTAAAGCTATAACACGAGTATTATGGAGAGAAAAGGTACCCGTGATTACGTCGAGGAAAGATGACTCTTCACGAGCACGAATGGCATATGTCCTCACCGGTGCTCTACCTTCGACTCTAGAAGCTTGCTCTCTAGATGGATTCTTGCTACCCATCTCAATTCCCGGGTTTCTCAGTGGTCTTCCCCTAGTAGTACTTCCCGATCTTGCATTCTGAGGCTTTTCTTTCTCGCCCACCTTGGGGTAGTCTCTGATAAAGTGGTCTAAGGACCCACATCTGAAACAAGCTTTGTCATTAGCTCGACACACACCAGAATGGCGCCTGCCACACTGAGGGCATTCCAGTCTACTTGGTCGGACGTTGCCAACACTAGGAACTGATGTGGTCTGTCCTTTCGACCCCGAAATTTCTTACCTTTATTTCGGGTTGAAAACTCCGCTGAAGTGACTGATCGAGTAGCGAAATCCTTTGATTTCTTAGATGAGGATTGGTAGGACTTATTTAACTGCCTTTTTCTCGAGTCACAGGACTCATTCTCAGCTCTTCTCTTCTCTTTAGCAAACTCTTCGGCTTTGCAAGCCCTATCCACCAATACTACAAATTTTTTTAACTCGAGGACTCCGACATATAAACGGATGTCTTTATTCAGCCCGTCCTCGAATCTCTTACACATGACTGCCTCGGTAGACACGCACTCCCAGGCATATTTGCTAAGTCTTACGAACTCCCATTCGTAGTCGATCCACCGACATACGGCCTTGCTTGATTCCAAGAACTCCTTCCTCTTATGGTCGATGAACCTCTCGATCGATGTACTTCTTTTCGGTATTCCTCTTGGAAGAATTCCCACTAACTCTCTCCCTTGGCACCATCGACACGGTGGTGTTCCACCATCGATAGGCTGAATCTCTCAGGAGAGATACCGCACACTTTAAGCACCCCTCAGGCGTGCAGGATAACTCATCAAATACCATGATGGTATTCTCGAGCCAGAATTTCGCTCTCTCCGGGTCATCTTCATTATTTGCCAGAAATTCCTCGGCTCCTTGCTTCCGGATCTTATCCACCGGAGGCCTTTCTCTTCTCACCACCTCAACCACTTGAGGAGCTACCGGAGCGGGTTGAGGGATTGGTAGAGGTGGAGGGAGTTGAGCGTTATGATTTTCTCGGGTATACTCAGTATACCAGTTGCTCATCATGTGGAGAAAGGCTTCTCGAGCCTCTTCCCCCTGACCCAAGGTCTCGGGTCTACTATTGGTTGGTGCGGTCCCTTGAGCGGAAGCCGGCGCGTTACTCGCAGCATCATCGGCTGCAGTTCGGTCTGGATTAGAATCCATATACTACATAAAACAGGATTTTATACGTTAGGAGCCATCACACTATCATTACTCAGACATTCTTACATATGGCATGTATAGCTAGACTCGTACGTACGCTACGTTAGTCCTAGAACCGACTAAACCATAGCTCTGATACCAATAAATGTAACACCCCTTACCCGTATTCAAGCCGGAACAGGGTTTGAGGCATTACCTAACTAATCTTGTTTTAACATCTTGAATAGGGTTATAAAATTTCGTTTAAACCCATAACTTACACCTAATCAGCTTAGGAGGCCCTAAACATACTTCCGTGAGGTATCGGTGGGAACTTTTACGATTTTGAGAAACTTTTCAACAAAACAAGGGCCACACGCCCGTGTGGGTCTAGGGACACGCCCGTGTGCCCCTAAGGCATGCCCGTGCCTTCCACCCGTGGTCAAAACTGACTAATTTTACACGGCCTTGGCACGCCCGTGGCCTTGGCCCATGTACCAAACCTTGGCATTCTGACATCCACACGGCCTATACACACATCCGTGTGCTTTAGCCGTGTGGCGATTTAAATTCCAAGTGCAAGGTGCAGACTTCACATGGCCTGGGCATACGCCCATGTGCTAACCGTGCCTCCCACACGGTCTAGGCACACGCCCGTGTGTCTACCCATGTAGACAATAAGAAGGCTATCTACCAAGCCCTTTGCCACCCTACATTGCATGCATACATACACCAATTCCATTCGACACAATTCATGTAACACCCCTTACCCGTATTCAACGCCGGAACCGGGCACGAGGCGTTACTGAATTAAAGACCTCAAGATCGCCATTTAGGCACAACATGACCACTCTCTTTGGCCATCACAACAACCTCAATCCCGACCTATGAGGCCTCTCTCAAACACACGAGGGCTCTCGAGACCATATCAAAAACTCTTACGATCTTAAATTTTTTCCATCTATACAGGACTTACACGCTCGTGTAAGATTTGGCACGCTCGTGGATGTCACACACGCCCATGGTCACTACCCGTGCATGAAAACTCAAGCATTTTGCCAATGCCCCACGGTTAGGGCACACGCCCGTGCCCTCCACCTGTGGTGCACACTGACTACCTTAACACGGCCTAGAGTCTAGACACACGCCCGTGTAGCTAGCCCGTGGCCAACACTGATTAACACACACGTTCTAGGCACACGCCCGTGTGACTAGTCCGTGGTCTATTCTTATTTAAAATACTAACATGCAGGGGACACACGGCCAAGTCACACGCCCATGGCCTGACCGTGTGTCACACACGGCCTAGACACACGCCCGTGTGTCTACCCACATGGACAAGAACAAAGCTATTTGCCAAGTTCTTTTCACCCTTCTAGCATACACAATCATGCACTCATTCAACACATCCATAATCGACTCAATGTCTTACAATCTCACATAGATAACTTCATCTTTTCATATAATAAAGTACCAACAACTATGGCATTATACAAAATAGATTATCCATCTAAAGGCCAACACATCATAGCCATAAACAACAAAATTCACTAACTTGTCTAGCCCCTGTACATGCCATATACAAAACATTGAGTCTAATGTACCAGAGTGTGCTGATAGTTTGGGCGATCTTCCAATTGATCCTCGTATCTCGATTCAACACTTTTGCTCTATAAGACAAGGGAAAAGAAAGAGAGTAAGCTTTGAGTTTAGTAAGTTTACACATAAACAATTAAGCAACATAGTATAAGCTAAACAACAATTAGCATTATACTAACATATAATGTACAACTATGCTTACTCTTTCTATCCCTTACCACATTTCCGACACATCATGAGTCACTTACTCATAACCATTGACATGTACCCCTGCATTCAATATCACATTTTCACAATATACAACACATCATTATTTCTCAATAATACATCCACACAGCTATGCTACTCACTATCACATCCACACAACAAATCTCTCGGTGGTTCCGCACTAAGCCCACCACAATCAATTAATAAGGTGGTATCGCACTTAGCCTACCTATAAGGTATTCATAGTGGTTTCGCACATAGCCCACCAGATAATATACCTAACGATAGCATCGCACATAGCCAGCTCATCGTCAATATGCATTAGGATGGTGTCGCACTTAGCCCATCATTTAGCATTATTACAACACATTCACAAATCTACTTACTTAATCATTCATTTCACTTGAACCATATAGGTTCTCAATCATTCTCAACCATGCTATACACTAGTTAGCATTAACAAATTGTAAGTATGAATGCATTGTTTGTGCATAGACTTACCTCGATACTCAAAAGTATAGAAACGTGCAATTTAGTCCACCACTTTGCTCTTGCCTCGGTTTCCATCTGGGCTTTGTCTTTCTTGATCTATAATGAATAAATTAGCTTATTCAATACACACATTGACCAAATTGACCCACATCTCATACTTTGGCAAAATTACTCTTTTGCCCCAAATCTTTCTCATAATTACACTATTGCCCCCAAGGCTCGTAAAGTGATTTTTATTCAACTTTCTAGCCTTTCATGCTTAGCGAATCACTTACTCAACTAAAGCAATCATCAATTCTCATCACAACACACATGTATGACCAAACTCAAGATTTTTAGAAACTAGTCCCTACATGCATTTTCTATGGAAACTCATTTAGAAAAAGATGTTTCTACTACATCAAGCTTTCATAATCTTCCATAAAACATCAAAATACATGCATGTCATACATGGCCACATTTTTGAACATCCATCATAGCTCATCAAATAGCTAAAAATAGCTTACTCATGCAACAAGGACTTCAAAAATACAAAGAATATAAAAAACGAGGCTAGATGCACTTACTAGCAAGCTTGAAATTTTGAAGAACCCTAACAATGGCTCTCTCAAATTTTTCAGCAACCTTGGAGAAGAAGATGAATGAATTTTGTCATCTTTTCTCCTATTTTAATCACTTAATTGTTAAATGACCAAAATGCCCTTTTTGATAAACTTTCTATTTTAACTCATCCATGCCCAAATTTGTTCAAAAATTAAAAATTGGAAAAATTGCTTTTTAAGGACCTCTAATTAATATTCTAAAGCTATTTCACACAAATAGCTTCTAGAATCTCACATTTTGCAACTTTTGCAATTTAGTCATTTTGGACAATTCAACCGCAATTTCACAAAATTGCTTCATAAAACTTTCACACTAGCATGCATACATAGCATAAACCTCAAAAACTCATTCATATACCTCGGATTTGTGGTCTCGCACCACTATTCCGACTAGGCCCTAAATCGGGATGATACAACTCTCCCCCCTTTAGAGATTTTTGCCCCCAAAAATCTTACCAGTAAAGTGGTTTGGATGTTGCTCTGTCATAGCTTCTTCTGTTTCCCACGTAGCCTCTTCTACACCGTGTTTCTGCCATAACACTTTCACTAGTGCTATGCTCTTATTTCTCAACTGTTTCACCTCTCGAGCCAAGATCTTAATCGGCTCTTCATCATAAGACATATCCGGTCTTATCTCAATTTTCGTCGAGGGAATCACATGTGAAGGATCGGAGCGATACCGTCGCAACATCGACACATGGAACACATTATGAATATTTTCCAACTCTACCGGCAAAGCCAACCGGTATGCTACTGGCCCAACTCTATCTGTAATCTCATACGGCCCTATGAATCTTGGACTCAATTTTCCTTTTTTTCCAAATCTCATAATCTTCTTCCATGGGGACACTTTCAAAAACACTTTGTCGCCCACTTCAAACTCAATTTCTTTTCTTTTCAGATCCGCGTACGACTTCTATCGGTCCGAAGCAACTTTCAGACTATTACGAATTATTTTCACTTTCTCCTCGGTCTCTTTTACTAGATCGACCCCATGGATCTGCTTCTCACTAAGCTCGGTCCAATACAAAAGAGTCCGACACTTACGACCATACAGGGCCTCATACGGAGCCATCCGTATACTTGACTGATAACTGTTATTGTAAGCAAATTCGACTAAATGTAGATATCTCTCCCAACTACCCTCGAATTCTAACACACAACATCGAAGCATATCTTCGAGAACTTGAATCACTGTCGATCGACCATCGGTTTGCGAATGGAACGCGAAGATCGAAATTCAACTTTGTTCCCAAAGCCTCTTGCAACCTCTTCCAAAACCTCGAAGTGAACATCGGATCCCTATCCGATATTATAGACACATGTACACCATGTAACCTCACTATCTCTGCAACATACAACTTAGCTAACTTATCCGGTGAATAATCAACGTCGCATCGAATAAAGTGAGTCGACTTCGTTAGTCTATCCACAACCCACACAAAGATCTCTCTTTTCTGAGTCATCGGCAACCCCGTCACAAAATCCATGGTAACCCGATCCCACTTCCATTCGGGTACCATCACTGGCTGAAGTAATCCCGAAGGCACTTGATGCTCAGCTTTCACTTGTTGACAAATCAGACACTTTGTCACGAACTCAAATATCTCTTTTCATACCCGCCACCAATAAGACTTCTTCAAGTCATTATACATTTTCGCATCGCCGGATGTAATGACAAACATCCACTGTGGGCCTCATGCAAAACCTTTTGGATTAACTCCTCATCTCTAGGTACACAAATTCTGTCACGGTACAGCAAACAACCATTCGAGCCCACTCGAAAATCGGAATCACTTTCTGACTCACGCTTATCTCTCTTAGCTGACATCTCACAGTCATTTCTCTGAGCTTCACATATCTGTTGAACAAATAGTGGCTTAGCTCTCAACTCTGCCAGAATAGCACCATCATCAGACAATGCCAAACTCGTCCTCATAACTCTTAGAGCATACAATGACTTCTTACTCAGGGTATCCGTAACCACATTCGCTTTTCCCGGGTGGTAATCAATGACTAACTCATAGTCTTTCAACAACTCAAGCCACCGTCTCTATCGCAAATTCAGATCCTTCTGATCCATCAAATATCTCAAACTCTTGTGATCCGTAGAGATTCGGCACTTCTCACCATATAAGTAATGTTGCCAAATCTTTAACGCGAAAACAATCGCAGCCAACTCCAAATCATGAGTCGGATAATTCTTCTCGTGCGGTTTCAACTGTCTCGAGGCGTAAGCGACTACTTTACCCTCTTGCATCAACATGCAACCGAGACCATTAAACAACGCGTCACTGTAAACCACGAACTCTTTCCCCGATTCTGGTTGAACCAAAACCAACGCCTCAGTCAATAATGTCTTCAGTCTCTCTAAACTCTGTTGACATGTCTCAGTCCATTCAAACTTGACATCTTTATGCAATAGTTTCGTCATCGGGGTAGCAATCACAGAGAACCCTTTTACGAAACGTCTGTAATATCCTACTAATCCCAAGAAACTTCTGATTTCTGACACGTTCCTTGGCGGTTTCCAATCCACAACAGCCGATATCTTACTCAGGTCAACTCTAACACCATCACCCGACACAATGTGTCCTAGGAATCCAACCTCACGGAGCCAAAACTCACACTTGCTAAACTTAGCGTACAACTGCTTATCTTTTAAAGTTTGCAAGACAATTCTTAAATGTTCTTCATGATCGTTCTCATCCCGAGAATAGATCAATATGTCGTTAATGAAGATAACTACAAACTTGTCCACATATGGTCTGAAAACACGGTTCATCAGATCCATAAAAATCGCCGGTGCATTCGTCAAACCAAACGGCATAACCAAAAACTCATAATGGCCATACCTTGTTCGAAATGCAGTTTTCAACACATCCTGCTCTTTCACTCTCAACTGATAATAACCAGACCTCAGGTCTATATTTGAGAACATTGTAGCTCCCTTCAGTTGATCAAAAATATCATCAATCCTTGGTAAAGGATACTTATTCTTAACCGTCACTTTGTTAAGCTGTCTTTAATCTATACACAACCTCATAGACCCATCTTTCTTCTTCACAAACAATACCGAAACACCCCACGGTGAGTAGCTCGGTCTTGCAAAACCCTTATCTGTCAACTCTTGCAACTGAACCTTCAGTTATTTCAACTCTAAAGGTGCCATCCTATACGGAGCAATCGAAATAGGTGCCATTCCCGGAACTAACTCAATCCCAAACTCAACCTCTCTCACTGGAGGTAATCCGGGTAACCCTTCCGGGAATACATCCGGAAACCCACAAACCACTGGCACTGTTTCAAACTCTACTCCAACCTCTCGAGTATTCAACACAAAAGCAAGATAGGACTCACACCCTTTTCTCAAGCATTTATCAGCCACTAAGGAAGAAATCATCACTGGTAGACTATCCGATCCACCTGATTCAACCCGAACCACATCTCCACTCTCACATTTCAAATCAATAAACTTATTACCACAGTTCACTAAGACACTATTGGTAGTCAACAAATCCATGCCTAGGATTAAATCAAACTCATCAAATGGAAATAACATTAGGTTTGCCAGAAAACAATGACTCTCAATCATCAAAGGACAATTCTTACACACCTTGTCCACTAACACATGCTTACCTAACGGGTTTGACACCTTAACCACAAAGTCCGTAGACTCAACAGTCATACTCAAACTAGATGCCAATCTCATGCAAATATAAGAATGAGTAGACCCTGGATCTATTAAAGCAATAACAAGGGTGTTAAAGAGAGAAAAAGTACCCGTTATTACATCAGGGGAGGATGCCTCTTCGCGAGCGCGAATAGCATACGTCCTCGCAGGTGCCCGACCCTCCAGTCTCACAGTAGAGTCTCTAGATGCACCTCTACCACTATTCCTGCCTCTCGGGTTCCTTGGTGGTCTACCCCTTGCAGACACATCATTAGATCTCATCTCTTGCTTCTCTTCCTTATCATCCCATTCGGGGCAATTTCAGATAAAATGGTCGGGGAAACCACACTTATAACAGTTTCGACTGTTACCCCAACACTCTCCGGTGTGATATCTACCATAACTTGGACACTCCGGTTTACTCTTCGGATTGCCCACACTTTCCATCGAGGTAGCTTGGACTCTCGAACCCGAACGAGTATTGCCCAAGTCTCGATGCGAATAACCCACTGGTGCTGACGTCCTAGGACTCACTTCCTTGGACCTTTTCGACTGGGCTTGATACGACTTACCCATCGGCCTCTTTCTAGCATCTCGGGCTTCACTCACAACCCTTTTCTTTTCTGTACTCAACTCTTCGGCCTCACTTGCCCTTTCGACCAACACTACAAATTCTTTCAACTCCAAAATACCCACTAGGAGTTTGATGTCCTCATTCAGTCCGTCTTCGAACCTCTTACACAATATGGTCTCTGTCGACACACATTCTTGAGCGTATTTGCTAAGCCTAACAAACTCACGCTCATATTCCGCTACTGACATTCTTCCTTGCTTCAACTCAAGGAATTCCTTCCTTTTCCGATCAGTAAACCTCTGGCTTATATACTTCTTCCGGAACTCTTTCCAGAAAGAAGTCCCACGTCACCCGCTCTCTCGGGACCACTAACGTCAATGTCTTTCACCAATGGTATGCCGAGTCCCTCAGCAAGGATATGACACACTTCAAGCTCTCTTCAGGTGTACAAGAGAGTTCATCGAATACTCTCATCGAGTTCTCTAACTGTAACTCGCTCTTTCGTGGTCATCATCAACCTTAGCTCTAAACTCCTCAGCCCTGTGTTTTCTAATCTTATCTACCCGGGGTTTCGATATCCTCATTACATCTATACCTTGAGGAGCCACAGGAATTGGCTGAGGTATAGAAGGAAGAGGTGGAGGAGGTTGAGCATTAGGGTTCGCTCGAACATAATCTAAGTACCAATTGCTCATCATCTAGAGAAAGGCTTTACGAGCCCCTTCCCCTTGACCCCTAGCCTCGGGTCCATTTTGAACAGGCACGGTTCCTTGCGCAGGAGCCGGCGCATTACTAGCTGCTTCATCAGCAGTCAATGGATCGGAATCCATATTCTATATAAAACAAGATTTAAAATCATCAGAAGCCACCACACTATCATTGTACACTTATGGCATGTATAGCTAGACTCTTACACCCGCTACGGTAGTCCTAGAACAAACTAAACCATAGCTCTGACACCATTAAATGTAACACCCCTTACCCGTATTCAACGCTGGAACTAGGCACGAGGCGTTACCAAATTAAAGACCTCAAGATCGCCACTTAGGCACAACATGACCACTCTCTTTGGCCATCACAACAACCTCAATCCCGACCTACGAGGCCTCTCTCAAACACAAGAGGGCTCTCGAGACCATATCGAAAACTCTTACGATCTTAAAATTTTTCCATCTATACAGGGCTCATACGCCCGTGTAAGATTTGGCACGCCCGTGGATGTCACACACGCCCATGGTCACTACCCATGCATGAAAACTCAAGCATTCTGCCAATGCCCCACAGTTAGGGCACACGTCAGTGCCCTCCACCCGTGGTGCACACTGACTACCTTAACATGGCCTAGAGTCTGGACACACACCCGTGTAGCTAGCCCGTGGCCAACACTGATTAACACACACGTTCTAGGCACACGCCCGTGTGACTAGTCCGTGGTCTATTCTGATTTAAAATACTAACATGCAGGGCACACACGACCAAGTCACACGCCCATGGGCTGACCGTGTGTTACACATGGCCTAGACACACGCTCGTGTGTCTACCCACATGGACAAGAACAAAGCTATTTGCCAAGTTCTTTTCACCCTTCTAGCATACACAATCATGCACTCATTCAACACATCCATAATCAACTCAAAGTCTTACAATCTCACATAGATAACTTCATCTTTTCATATAATAAAGTGCCAACAACTATGGCATTATACAAAATAGATTATCCATCTAAAGGCCAACACATCATAGCCATAAACAACAAAATTCACTAACTTGTCTAGCCCCTATACATGCCATATACAAAACATTGAGTCTAATGTACCAGAGTGTGTCTTTGATAGTTTGGGCGATCTTCCAATTGATCCTCGTATCTCGATTCAACACTTTTGCTCTATAAGACAAGGGAAAAGAAATAGAGTAAGCTTTGAGCTTAGTAAGTTTACACATAAACAATTAAGCAACATAGTATAAGCTAAACAACAATTAGCATTATACTAACATATAATGTACAACTATGCTTACTCTTTCTATCCCTTACCACATTTCCGACACATCATGAGTCACTTACTCATAACCATTGACATGCACCCTGCATTCAATATCACATTTTCACAATATACAACACATCATTATTTCTCAATAATACATCCACACAGCCTATGCTACTCACTATCACATCCACACAAAGAAATCTCCGGTGGTTCCGCACTAAGCCCACCACAATCAATTAATAAGGTAGTATCGCACTTAGCCTACCAACAAGGTATTCATAGTGGTTTCGCACATAGCCCACCAGATAATATACCTAATGATAGCATCGTACATAGCCAGCTCATCGTCAATATGCATTAGGATGGTATCGCACTTAGCCCACCATTTAGCATTATTACAACACATTCACAAATCTACTTACTTAATCATTCATTTCACTTGAACCATATAGGTTCTCAATCATTCTCAACCATGCTATACACTAGTTAGCATTAACAAATTGTAAGTATGAATGCATTGTTTGTGCATAGACTTACCTCGATACTCAAAAGTATAGAAACGTGCAATTTAGTCCACCACTTTGCTCTTGCCTCAGTTTTGATCTGGGCTTTGTCTTTCTTGATCTATAATGAATAAATCAGCTTATTCAATACACACATTGACCAAGTTGACCCACATCTCATACTTTGGCAAAATTACTCTTTTGCCCCAAATCTTTCTCATAATTACACTATTGCCCCCAAGGCTCGTAAAGTGATTTTTATTCAACTTTCTAGCCTTTCATGCTTAGCCGAATCACTTACTCGACTAAAGCAATCATCAATTCTCATCACAACGCACATGTATGACCAAACTCAAGATTTTTACAAACTAGTCCCTACATGCATTTTCTATGGAAACTCATTTAGAAAAAGATGTTTCTACTACATCAAGCTTTCATAATCTTCCATAAAACATAAAAATACATGCATGTCATACATGGCCACACTTTTGAACATCCATCATAGCTCATCAAATAGCTAAAAATAGCTTACTCATGCAACAAGGACTTCAAAAATACAAAGAATATAAAAAACGAGGCTAGATGCACTTACTAGCAAGCTTGAAATTTTTGAAGAACCCTAACAATGGCTCTCTCAAATTTTTGGCAGCCTTGGAGAAGAAGATGAATAAATTTTGTCATCTTTTCTCCTATTTTAATCACTTAATTATTAAATGACCAAAATGCCCGTTTTGATAAACTTTCTATTTTAACTCATCCATGCCGAAATTTGTCCAAAAATTAGAAATTGGGAAAATTGCTATTTAAGGACCTCTAATTAATATTGTAAAGCTATTTCACACAAATAGCTTCTAGAATCTCACATTTCGCAACTTTTGTAATTTAGTCCTTTTGGACAATTCAACCGCAATTTTAAAAAATTGCTTCATGAAACTTTCACACTAGCATGCATACATAGCATAAACCTCAAAAACTCATTCATATACCTTGGATTTGTGGTCTCGCACCACTATTTCGACTAGGCCCTAAATCAGGATGTTACAATTCATGTCCCAAAGACTCATCTAAATACTCCATTCAATATCCATACTCAAAGGCATACACTTCAAGAAAATCACTTTCATTAAGCAAAAGAATTTGCCAAGTATTTGCCTAACTTAAGGCCATTTACAAAATGACTTTAGTAACATACATAGCCAACACTTTGTCTAACAATTACAACTTAACAAAATACTCGAGTCCTATACATCCCATACTCAAAATAAGTCTAAATTGTTATACCAAAGTGATGTCGATAGTGTGACTTCCGAACTCCTACGTCCACGATCCTCTAGTTATCTTGGCTATACTACAAGGAAGAAGGGCAATGAAAGGAGTAAGCATAAAGGTTAGTAAGTTTGCATGGAAATAAATAGCAATAATAAGCTCATAATATAATCCATCCATGGAATTAACTAATCATACACAAGTCAAAGGCTTCTTGACATACATACTTACAATTGCCCTTATTTAGCTTATTCCGTGCCACATATCGTAATCATTTCTTCGTGACTCATTCACGAGTACCTGTATTCACTCATTACCATGACTTTAGTACGATTTCATTTCTACTTCTAAACTCATCTACTTATCCCATTAATCACTAGGGATAATCAAAGACGCATATTCATCGTCATTAATGTATGTACGAAGCCAATGCCACATCACCGAGGTGGTCTTACATGGAGCCACTTCTAGATGCCAATGCCATATCCCGAGATATGGTCTTAAACAATTCTAATATTCATTACCGAATCCATATCCCGGATATGGTCTTATATGGGATCTCAACTCGGTGCCGAGGCCATATCCCGGACATGGTCTTATACGAGACCTTATCTATTTCATATCTCGATGATAGCATTTTCATAATCAATATGGTCCACTAGGACTTCATCCTCTCATTCAACATTAACTACTCAATTTAGCAGAGCTTCATGCATCAATATAATGCCAAGCATTCTCAATATGCTAACATAAATGTTGCAATAATCACATACAAACTTACCTCGTTTTCAAAATGAGTTAGCTCGTCGGTTTAGTCCACAACTTTGTTCTTTCCCCGATCGAGGCGGATTCTCGATTCTTCTTGCTCTATAATAGCAAATTAGCTCATTTTAATCACTACATTAATAAAAGCATCTCAATAATTATACTTAGGCAAAATTACTATTTTGCCCCTAGACTTTGGCAAAATGACCATTTTGCCCTAGGCTTAGAAATTAATTCTAATCACATTTCTACCTTCAATAAGCCTAGGTGAACATTTAATACTCTTATAGCTATCATCAAAACTCCACATTTCACATATTTACTACAAA
Organism: Gossypium sturtianum; assembly: GCA_025698515.1. Lineage (NCBI taxonomy): Eukaryota > Viridiplantae > Streptophyta > Magnoliopsida > Malvales > Malvaceae > Gossypium > Gossypium sturtianum. The sequence goes on along the minus strand of CM046948.1, from coordinate 113,954,323 downwards.
TTTGTAACCTTTTCATTAATGTCCAATTAGGTGTTTTCAAGACAACACCTTTCACAAAAGTTGTTCATTTAAAACCAAGACTCATTTTCTCCCATAAAAATGCAGTAAACAACTTAAAATCTCACATGGAAAGTCCCTAGACTTTTCACCATAATGCAAGATAGTCCCCTCTTTAGAAAGCTTAAGCTTTAGGGGTCTCAAAAGTACAACTATTTTCAAGAAAAGGTCACTAGAACACTTACTTGAATGGATGAGAGCTTGCTGAAATTTTGAGCATTCAAAAACCTTTATTTGCTTGCTATTTTCAGTGGAGAAGAATGAACAAAAATATGGATATCATCTTTTCTTTATTATAATATTAAACTAATAATTTAGTCCACCAAACATCACCAACTTTGACCAACTTGGTCAATTTTTGTCCCCTATGATGTCTATGGCCGGCCAAGCCTTTAAAAAGGGCTAAATTGCCTTTTAAAAACCTGAAATTTACAATCTATGGCTATTTGGTACTTTTAGCTTATAGAATGGAACTTTCGTACTTTATGCGATTTAGTCCCTCTTCGCGATTAAACATGAAATCGCTAAAATTAAAGCACCAAAATTCTCATGCACATATACTATCATACTCTGACTCGTAATATAACGTGAAAATAAATTTCTCAAATCTCGGATTAGTGATCCCGAGATCACTATTCTGACTAGCCTCTAAATCGGGCTGTTACAACCATATCTCACATTCAATTTTTCCAATTTCATGGATTTCAAATTCTTATTCATTATCATCATTTTTTATCTTTTATCTCCCTATTAACATGACTCAGACTCGGATGAATATACAGATCCAACCAACACACCAGTTTGGCACTAAGTGCCTTATCGGATAAATCCAAAGCAAATAGTTGCGCCCAACAGTTATCAAATAAGTTGACACCCAGTGTCTCATCGGTATAACTGAAGCAATTTGGCACCCAGCGCCTCATCAACTCGTAGTCAAAGTAACCCTGAACTCTTCCTATGCTATGGCATGCCAACTCTATTCGAATCTACCCGAATAGTTAATAGGGTATTCATTACTCAATTTATTATTAATCAACATCTCAATTCACATATATTTTCATCATTAAATCATTCATCCATACTCATGAAAAAATCAATTATCTCTATATGCATTCAATTACACCTTTATAAATATACACATTTTTCACATATAATCAATTCGATCCTTATCACTATCAGTCTATCAAAATTGAATCAATTCAACTCATTACATCAAATAATCACTTTGTCATATAACAAGTCCTATTTTAGTCCAATTTAGGGTCAATTATTTAAATTATTTAAATTTTCAATTCATCGTATTCAATTTAATCCTCTATCTCACATTTTTATACAAAATTGTAAACAATCAAAATTTCAATTAAACACTATTACAATTATAATTCCAAGTGCATAACAATTTAACTCAAATATACCATATGAACTTACCTAGTCAAGACAACAAACAAATAACTCTCTAAGGACTAATCCATAATTTTTGCTATTTCCCCAATTATCTTCAATTTGATCCAATTTCCAATCATGCATAAGAAATGAAGCTTGTTCGATTGTTCTAAGGTTTCAACCATGGAGTTTCGATTGAAAACAAGAAGAAATGAAGAAGATGATAATTTTATCACATTTTACATTTGTTTATTCCTTTATTTAATTACCAAAATACCATTAACTATACATATTTTTAATCTAAAATACATATGCTTACCGTCCACTATCTTGAATATGATTAAATTTCTGTAAAGATCTATTTAATTATAATTTTACACTTAATTAACCTTTTTAAACTAATAGCAATTAACTTTTGCAGCCTTTACAATTTATTCCTTTTTATTTAATTAACTATTCAAACATCAAAATTTACGAACAAACTTCAATCCACTTATACTACAACTCCGTAAATATTTAATAAAAATATTTACGAGCTTGGTTTATGAAAACGAGGTTCTATACCTCATTTCCAAAAATCACTGACTTTCGGTACGTACCACTTGTACCTTGACTAACTAAGTAATTTGATAAAATTAATTAAATCACGTGTTACTATAACGCTGTTTTTAAGTCATAACACTGTTTTTAAGTCATAAATATTAAATAGATAATATTTACTGACTTACTCATCGGAATTGTGGTCTTGAAACCACTGTTTCTGACACCACTAAAAAATGGGTTGTTACAATTTTCCCCTTTAAGAAATTTCGTCCTCGAAATTTTTACCTGTGAAAAGGTTAGGATACTATGAATCTCATGTTTATTTTTCTAGCTTCCTCATATCCTCTTCCGTATTGTGACGATACCATATTACTTTATCTCTGGTCTGGAATTCAATATCTTTTCTCTACAATTCAACATACAATTCTGTCGATCTGAGGTGGCTTTCACACTGTCTCGTATAATATGGATTTTATCGTCTGTCTCGTGAATCAGATTAGTCTCTATAATATTTCTTTTGCTAAACTCTAACCAGTACATCAGAGTTCTGCATTTACATCCGTATAAAACCTTGTATGGTACCTTTTAATACTCAACGATAACTATCATCACATACAAACTCTGCTAATGGTAGAGATTTTCTTTAACTGCTTTCGAATTCAATTATACAACACTGCAATTTATGTTATAATACCTGAATTATTTATTCTGATTGTCTGATAGTCTGAGGATGAAATAATGACTAAAATTTCATTTTGTGATCGAGACTTAGTATAATCTACCCAAGAATCCAAAGAAACATCTCAATCTCGATTTGAAATGATAGATGGTGCTTTTCGGTGACAAAGTAAACCTGATATAAATTCCATATTAACTCATTCTCACTTCCATTCATGAATCATCACAATTCTGATGCTCGATTTTAACTTGATGGTATAACTGAAATTTAACCACGCATTTTGGAAATTTTCTCTTTTTATTCCCGACCATCAGTGTAAATTTTCTCGGTACTCACAACGGTTTCAAAAGCACAGATTCCCATTATTATCAATATTGAGCTCTAAAATCTGATCATTTTTAACAAATCTTCTTTTAGCTAACAACTCCAGATCATCTTTCTATAGTTCTTGAATTCTCTAAAGAACATTGATTTAGCTCTCAACTCAAGTAAAAATAAAGCCGTCGAGTTTCAAAGTCAATTGGATGACCGTCGCTTGTAACTATTCAAAATTTTGTTAGCATTTTTCCAACCAAACAAAGCTGACGTTTTTCTGTAACAACTTCGATAATAGCACAACTATTATTGAGAAGCCTGTAGGAACTCATTTGTAACATCCAATAAGTCCTAGAAAACTATATACTTCTGTGCTAACTTTCAAAGATTTCCAATTCACAATTGCCAAAACATTGTTTAGATCAATACAGATACTTCAACCAATATCATGAGTCTCAGAAACCTTACTTCTCAGAGTCAAAATTCACATTAACAGAACTTTGCATACCACTGTTTCTCTCGCAAAATCTGCAACATAGTTTTCAAATACTAATCATGTCCAATTAATTAGGTCTAAAAAGCGGTTGTGTGTTCGTTAATCCGAATAATATTACTTGAAACTCACATTGTTTATATCAAGTTCAGAAAGCAGTCTTCAATACAACTCATTCATAACTCTAAGCTGCCAACAATCTAATTGAAAGTTAATCTTTAAAAATACAGTAACTCCCTTTTACTAATCAGGTTAGTATACAACATCATATACAATCTCATTTAAAGTGGTTCTGTTCCACTGCCCGTAGTCAGTATACAATCTCATATTTTTAGCTTTCTTTTTCACAAATAATATTGACACACTTCAGGTTGTCACGCTCAGTTGAGCAAATTCTCTATCTAATAATTATTGCAAACATGCTTTCAATCCTTTCCTTTCTTTCTGTTCCATTCGATACGGTATAATTGATATTGGAGCAATTCTAAATGTTACTTCAATAACAATTTCAACTTTTCTTACCCTAGTGATAAACCTTGAAATCTTTCATGAAATACATCAGTAAATTCGTTATTTGTCGAAACTTGTTCTTTCTTTGATTTCGGTACTTTGGTATCTAAAATGTAGTAAAAAACACTTTACAATCCCTCCTTATCAATACTTAGGCATATATTGTTGTTATGATATTGAGAAAACAATCAAGTTTGTATGTCTCAACATTGACCAACTCACCATTCTAGTGTCTCAACACAATTCGTTTCTGTCAGCTATGATGTTAAGAGTTGCAGCCTCTTCTCTAGCTCGAATAACATAAGCTCTAACTGATGCACAAACTTCAAATCTCAATGTCGTATCTTTAGTTCCTCATTGACTGGTTCCAACTTTATTACTAGTTCCCGATTTCCTATCTCTCTACAGAGTTGGCCATCGATTTAAAAATCTGATCACTAATGAAATTCAATTTCTCGGGTAATCATTCATCAAGTGCTCGGTAATCTCACTCTGTATTTTCTTGAAATGATTTTTGCTACAATTTTCATAAACCAGTTTATTCATGTTCCAGACATTACCAGTATTAACCTTTGACAAATCTTAAGACTTCAAATAATTCTATTTAGACATATCTTTCCTCGGATTTCCTGTAGGGTGAACGATTAACTTCTGAAATCTCTCATCTATTTATATAAGGAGTCAAAAAAGATCTGGTCACGCTACGATTTTTGGTGTCTAGACTTTTTGACTTAGTTCAAACTTTTCCATTTCACAACTTTACCATCTCTAAGCTCACTCAGATAGTACAACAAATTCTTTTAGTTCTAATGCCTCCACATGTATTCGTATGTCCTCATTCCAGTCTCATTCAACATGGGTGTACATCTTAGTTTCTCAATGTCACTAATGTCAGGGTTACCCACCACTGATATGCTTTTTTCCTTCCATAACAATACTGTGCATTTTAGACTGTCTCCCGAAGAAGACATTCATTCCTGAGACACTCTCATAATATTTTTTAGTTAATATTCAGCTCTCGACGAATCATTATCCTTTAAATCTCAAAATTCTTGCGTCCCACATTCTCAAAATTTATTGATTGAGGTTAGTGGACATTAATCATATTAGGGTTTTGAGGACAAAATGGGTGCCACAGGAGGCACAATCGGGGATGGAGGTTGTTTTAGCGATTGTGGAGCTAAAAGGGTAGCTTCCAAGTATTGGGTGTACCACTAATTTATCAATTGGAAGAAATCTTTTCTTGCCTCATTACCTAGCACCTGTGAAACGATCACTCTATATCAATTCCCTTATCCGAATCAGGAACATTACTATTTACTTACCAAATATGGCACAATTTAATTCAGTCATAATAATATATAAAAAAAGAGTCAATATAGATATGAAGATATCACACTATCATAGGTTATTGTGGCAAGTATTTCTAGACTCAATAGGTGCTACGTTTAGTCCTAGAATCGACAGAAACTGTAGCTCTCACACCACTAAATGTAATACCCTTCACTCGGTCCGATCGTCAGACCTGAGGTACGAGATGCTACAAATAATTTTGGGACAATCACATGTAATTTAAAACATTGAATGATCATATTAATACACATATTAATTATTACAAATGAAAATGAGACTAAATCGAGCTTTAAAATACAATAGATTAGATTCAGGCATGAAAAAGGACCAAACTATAAATTTTAAAACTTTAGAACTAGGTCTCAATACCAAAGGAATAAATATCAATACTTTTATTGTAGGTATCAATATTATAATCAATATCGGTACCGTTTTGACATTCTGCAAATTTGAAAACACAGTTCATTTGGTCAAGTATCGATACCTTGGTCCTTGGTATCGATACTTTTATCCAGATGGTCAAAAATCACAAGTTTGAAAGTTAATTTCATGCCAAAACCTATATCTTAATTCATAGATACAAATAGGTACACATATGTCCTGCATAAAACTCACTCAATCCAATACAAACATGCCATGATTCAACCATGATCTACTAACCATCTTACCTATTATAATTAACAACTAAGTATGCAATTAGGTACCATTATTCTAATACGAACCAATATGCCATTTGGCACCATCACAACCCAAAATCAAAACATAAACTCAATTATACATACAAGCATGTATCATCATAGTACAATTTACCTTTGTACACAATCAAAACTTGCCATGTCATTGAAACAACTTAATTTAAAGAATGCATATACCACACATTTCACCTAAGATTTACCATTTCAAACTATTTCATGATCTAAGAACAAGCATACCATCACCACACATACTATCATCATTTACCCTATATATATATCATAGTAATAATTAAATTCAACCTTATGCATGGCAACCATTAAACCAAAATAGCCTATGTACATAACGTATAACCATTTAAAACACAAACCATAACCAACATTCAAGATTGACCAAAAATGAATTGCCTATATACATGTCACAAAACTAGGTTTTAAACAATAAAAAGACTACTGAATCAATACCGAGATAGTGTGAGTTTCTCGATAATCTGCCTAACACATTTTGCAAGTTGAAAATACAAGGAAAAAGGAAACAAGGGAGTAAGCATTACAATTACTAGTAAGTTCATAGGTATAAAATCTAAATAACTTACCTTTGGTTATAATTATACACTACATGCTACTTAGCTTGGTAAAGTTTGCCTAGTGTGGAAAAACATATATAAAAAAAGGCAAGTTCAACATTTATCAAACCAAATAGTAACTCAATCATATAATATTTCAATTCACTTATTCAACATTTCATTACCATTCACAAAACAAATAATCATTTAAGTCAATTCACTATCTTAACTTCCCGGACTCGGATGGATATACGGATCCAACTAACACACCAGTTTGGCACCTAGTGCCTCATTTGATAAATCCGAAGCAAATAGTTGCACCCAGCCCTTATTAAATAATTTGGAACTCAGTGTCTCATCGGTATAACCGAAGCAATTTGGCACCCAGTGCCTCATCGACTCATAGTCGAAGTATCCCTGAACTCTTCCTATCCTATGACATGCCAACTATATCCAACTTTACTTGAACAAATAATATGGTATTCATTACTCAATTTATTATCAAACAAAATCTCAATTCACATATATTTTCATCATTAAATCATTCATCCATATTCATGACAGCATCAATCATCTCTAGATGCATTCAATTACACATTTATATATATACACATTTTCACATATAATCAATTCAGTCCTTATCACTATTAATCTGTCTGAATTGAATCAATTCAGTTCATTACATCAAATCATCACTTTAACATATAAAAAGTCCTATTTCAGTCGAATTTAGGGTCAATTATTTAATCATTTCAATTTATAATTCATCTTATTCAATTTCATCCTCTACCTCACCTTTTTATACAGAATTGTAAACAATCAAAATTTCAATTAAACATAATTACAATTATAATTCTAAGTACATAACAATTTAACTCAAACATACCTTATGAACTTACCTTGTCAAGACAGCAAACAAACGACTCTCTAAGGACTAATCTATAATTTTTTTCTATTTCCCTGATTATCTTTAATTTGGTCCAATTTTCGATCATGCATAAGAAATGAAGCTAGGTCAATTGTTCTAAGGTTTCAACCATGGAGTTTCGGTTGAAATCAAGAAGAAATAAAGAAGATAATAATTTTATCACCTTTTACATTTGTTTAATCCTTTATTTAATTACCAAAATGCCATTAACTATACATATATTTAATCTAAAATACATATGCTTACTGTCCACTGTCTTGACTATGGTTAAATTTCCATAAAGATCCATTCAATTATGATTTTGCACTCAATTAACCCTTTTAAACTAATAGCGATTAACTTTTGTAGATATTATGATTTAGTCTTTTTTCTTCAATTAACTATTCAAACATCAACATTAACGAACCATGTAATATCTGGGATTTAGGGTTTATGCATTTTAACTTGAATGTATGTAGTAGCATGCTTGTGTGTGGTTTGTATGTGTTTTGGGGGCTTCGGGAACCCTGGGGAGTAGGTAGATGCCTTAGAAATATATTGGATTTTTAAGTCTTAAAGGAGAGAGTAGGGAGCTAGGGCCTAAGGAGTTTAGTATGTGGATTAAGACACAAGAACTTAACTGGTAAAGTGGCAAGGGAGGCGCCACTTAGAGCACATGAGAGTGACGCCTCAGGGAGTGTGAAGGGACTTAGGTTCGAGCAGCACAGGTAGTGTTTTGGGCTTTTATTTTTCGGCAAGGAAGTGAAGTGTTGGACGGCACAGGGACACTGAATGGATGAGCATTTGATTTGGTCAAATTCATTTGAAAATTTGGCTAAGAGAGAAAGATAAGTGTTGACTCATTCAAATACTTTTGAATGAGGGGAGAAGAGGAAAAGTAGGAGAAAAAGAAGGGATTTGAGAAGAGGGGAAGAGTTGGTCGGTAAAGGGACTTTGGAGGGGGCTTATTCGATCATACAAGGGGGAGTTAAGTGCCGAATTGGCTTAAGGGGTTTTAGGTACATTTTAGCTTTCTTTTCCTCCCTTAGATTTGTGCCGAAAGTGGTAGTCAGAAACCTTTCAAAGTCTCCTCTATTTTCTTTGCTTTAGCCGAATTTGGGAAGACCATTAAGGACACTCTCTTCTCCATTCTCTTCTTCACTTTACTCATCTTTAGACCGAAACCCTCACCCCTTCTCTTCTCCTTTATTTTGCTAAGGCCGAAACCTCTCTTTCATTCATTCCCACCATTGCCGCAACCCTTAAGGTCCCAAACATCTCTTCTCCATTCTTTTGATAAAAGCCGAATTCACCTAGTAGCCAAAATCCCCTAAGCCGAATCCTAACTTGAGCCACACCATCATTATTCTCTTCTTCTTCTCGCGATTCTTTCAAAAGCCGAAGGTATCTTTGGACTATAGCCGATTATTCTGAAACACTAAAAGCCGATCATCTTTCTCCTCTTGTCGATTTTTTAGAGCCAGTTATCATTGCGTTAGGTCACTCTTGTTCGGTAAGGGATCTCTTCTGGTTCAAATCTCTTTCTCTTATTTTAGCCTATCGAAATCAAGGACACTAATCCCTATATCTCATTTGGCCGAAACCATGAAGGTGGATTTCGGGATTCTTTGTAGCCGACGATTAGAACGAGATCTTTTGGGATTTTGGAGATTCAAGGTAAGGAAGGTATACCATTCGGCCAAGGGCCACTTCTATTGGTTTTAATGCACTAAGTCGATTCTAACGTAAGCCATGTAGGGATTTCGACAACTACAAGAGCAGACAATAGTTATCGAGATTTAAGCAAGCAAGGTAAGGGAGTTGTAATATTCGACCAAAGGACATATTACTTATTGAGGGTTACCGATTCTAACTATGGTACTTTAGGGGGTTTTCGACAGAGATAAAGTAAGAGTCTCGGGATTTAGATCTATTTCGGTAAGGGTGTTTAAGTTATAGATTATGTTTCGTTTAGGTCTTACATATTAATTAATCGGGTTTTGATTAAGTGTTCCTCAATGGATGCGAGTACCAGTGGAGGAAAGAAAGGGGTAGTTCCTACCCCTAGATTCAAGAAACGCTCGGTTTCTGTCGTACGTGATTGGCCACCGGGTTGTAGGCCAGCATCGGAAAGGGATAAGCAGATCGCTGTTATCCCTGATAGTGAGAGTGTCGGTATCGAGAGTGTCATTCTCACTGTTATCAGGTGTGTAACCCTACACTAATTCCCGATAGATTAATAGTATTACGTTAAATATGTGTTAATAAAATACGAATAACATGGCTAAGGGTACCATTCAATGGTATAGTGCGTTCAGGTACGTTACCCCTTAACACTCCGTTAATAATGTTTATAAACATTGATATGAAAATATGTGTAATTTCGTTATGGCTTTGGGGTAAGGTATATTGCATGATATCTCAGATATTTTGTATGATGCATGGGCATATGGGTGATAATGATAAAAGGGAAGTGTTAGGTGGTTTTACCATATTATCCGGTGACTTATGTCACATATTATGAATCTGGTGACTCTGTCACATTATCTGGTGGCTATGCCACATTATAAGGGCGATGTGTAGTTGTCTGCAGCGACTGCCTTCGAGGGTGTGTAGTGGATGGAGGGTCGATTTAGTAATCCCCACGGTGTGATTGGCAGGTACGGGTGGTGTGTAGAGGATGGATATCTAGGTGGGCTCGGGATTGCATTTTCATCTTATTTAAGTGTGATTTGATATGCTATGATCCGATATGCTATGTGTGGGCTTATGGCCGAATGTGACTAAAATGGGCTTTGCCGAAATCTTATGGTTAAGGCTATGATCGGTTGGGTTTTTGGTGTAGCCGTTACACATTGAGTCTGTTGACTCACCCTTCGTGGGCTAACTTTTTGCAGGTGATGCCTAGTATTATGGATCGGGTCAGCGAGGACTACGGGGTGGCCATCCCCAGCATTTTTGGGTTTTCGAATGGTTGAATTTTGCGTTATATTAGCATACTTTTCTTTCGGGATTTATTTGGTATTTTAAAGTTTGTAATAAGGCCACTATTTAATTGTTTAAGTTTTATGTTCTAAGTTTTATTTTTCACACGATAATCGGCAAATAAATAACTAAACATTTTTCTTAAACAACTTCAAATGTTTTAACACTTAGTCCACTACGGTTTTCAACTTAATAAGCTCTGAAATCAGGCATTGTTTTCAATTTGTTAGAAATGAAGGAAACGTTTTTTTTAAAAGAAATACAAACTGAACTACAACTCGGTTTCCAACTCGCTAAATTTTCAAACTTGTTTTAATAATTCGACATATTTTATCAAATCATGAAACGAGATTTAGTTAAGTTTTTCGAAGGAACATATCAGATCCCGTCGAGGCTTGTGGGCCAGGTTTGGGGTGTTTCAACTTGGTATCAGAGCCCAGTTTTAAACACTCGGCCTTGGGTTTTGAAGCCCACAATGTTTTCAAAAAAAAAATTTGAGCCAAAATAGGGTTTTTGAAAATTTCTATTAAAATGGTCCTATGGAAGCATGGCACCTGAGTTCTCGGCCCAGGTCCGCCAGGTAAGTACTGTAGTTAGTAAATTTGTTTGAATATGCTAATGTATGATGCTTTAGATAATAGGCATAGGGAAACTATATTATAGAGACATGGACTTTAGGTATATGTGTACTTCTACGGAAAAAAACCACTGATTAAAACTCTATTGCATAAAACTTCTCTTTAAACAAGACGTGAAAAGATTCTAATGCATAAAAAATTTGTAAAAAATAGATAAACCGAGATGGTAGACATGAGTTCTAGGGGACGTGGTCATAATACTCGTGGGCGCGGCAGAGGCAGAATGACTGTGTCGGAACCAGTCGGGTCTGGTCAGGGTTCTGAAAATGAGGCGCCGCCACCTTTGTGTAGGGGCGCATTTCGAGGAGCGCACAGAGAGGAGATGACGCCATCGCAGCTATGCTACGAGTTTTAGAGCGAGTGGCAGGAGCTAGTATGGGAAATGGGGCTCGAAAGTCAGTATCTGAGAGACTTAGAGCAAATGGAGCCGAGGTTTTTAGATGAGTATCTGGGGTAGCTCCGAACGTAGCGGAGTATTGGTTAGAGGCAGTCGAGAGGATCATGGATGATTTGGATCGCATCGTTGAGGAGAAGCTGAAAGGTCTTTGTTGGCCGCCGGGATGAGGCCTACCAGTGGTAGTTCACTGTCAGAGAGGGTACCCCTGTAGATCGAGTGGATTGGGGGTATTTTAAGACTAAGTTTGAGGGGAAATACGTCGGAGCTAGCTACATAGACTCGCAGAGAAAGGCGTTTCTAAATTTAGTGCAAGGAAGCAAGTCGGTAGCGGAGTATGAAGCGGAGTTTCTGCGGTTAAGCCGGTACGCTAGGGGGATTGTGGCTACTGATTACGAGTGATGTGTCAGATTCGAAGATGGATTGCGAGATGAGCTGCGAGTGTTGATTGCCCCGCAATGGAAAGAGACTTTACAACCTTAGTGGATAAGGCTCTGATAAATTGAAGTTGCTGCATCGAGAGACGTAATCGCGACAGAGGCAGTGGTAGGAATAAGAGGGGCTATGGGTCTTTGTGGTCATCCGAAAATTTTCAAAAGAGACCTAGAGTTGATAGGTCGCGAGGTCAAGAAAGTTGTCATGGGGAGGCGAAGATCGCATTTTTTGCTCGGTGTGGAAAGATGCACCGGGAGAATGTTGGAAAAAGACAGGAGATGTTTTAAGTGTGGGTCCAAAGATCATATGATTAGAGGCTGTCCGGTGGATACAGATAGGGGCCACCAAAGCAGTCGTGGTTTTAATCAGCCGGCAGAGGTGGACAGCAGCCTGCCGAGGGGTCGTGGTCCGGTTGGCGAGGTAATGGTTCGGTAGAGGTCGCGGAACAGGCGAGAGGTGGTGGTAACACGGAGGCGAGACAGCCTGTGTCCGTATATGCGGTTCGTCGGAGGGAGGATGGTGATGCACTGATGTCATAACGTGCACGTTCCTTATTTTGGATTACCCTTTATTGCTCTCGATAGATATAGGCTCAACTCATTCTTACATTGCTAGTGAGGTGTCCGAACTCTGCATGTGAACTTTGAGACTGCATCTAGGAAGATGACTGCATTTAGTCCTTTAAGGCAATCGTAGTAGTAGACAAACTCTTTAGGAAGTGCCTTTAGAAGTTCAGTGGGGGCGCATTCCGGTGACTTAATGGAGTTGCCATTCGGGAATTTGACCTAATCTTAGGCATGGATGGCTAGTGAAGTACCGTGCGAATGTGGACTGTGGCCGCTAAGCGCATGTCATTGAGAACTTCGGACGACAATGAAGTCGGGGTGATGGGCGAGAGACGGAATTACTTGTCGAATGTAGTATCCGCCTAAGCGCGCAGAAGATGGTAAGAAAGGGATGTCGGCTTTTTCCGATGTTGGTTAGTGCATTGGAGGCTAAGGAAGCGGTATGTGGAAGGGGTCGGACGATAAGGAGTTTGCAGATGTCTTTCCGTAAGAACTTCCGTGGTTGCCTCCGGATCGTGAGGTGGAATTTGGGATTGACTTGTTGTTCCGCATGCGCCAAAGATATCTATCGCTCCGCATGAATGGCACCAAAGGAGTTAGTTGAGCTCAAGGCTCAGATCCAAGAGTTGCTTGATCGTGGGTTTATCCGACCCAGTGTGTCTCCATGGGGAGCACCGGTCCTATTCGTGAAGAAGAAGGACAGGACTATGCGTATGTGCATAGATTACCAGCAGTTGAATAAGTTGACCATCAAGAACAAGTACCCTTTGCCAAGGATAGACGACTTGTTTGATCAGCTTAAGGGAGCCGTAGTATTTTCAAAGATAGATCTAAGGTCGGGATACCATCAGCTTAAGGTGAAGGAAGTAGATATCCATAAGACAGCTTTCCGGACAAGATACAGGCATTATGAGTTCTTAGTAATGCCGTTCGGATTGACGAACGCCCCAGCTGCGTTCATGGATATGATGAATCGGGTTTTCCAACCCTACTTGGATCAGTTCGTCGTTGTGTTTATAGACGACATCCTAGTGTATTCCAAGTCTGAGGAAGAACATGATGAGCATCTTCGGGTAGTATTGCAGGTGTTAAGGGAGAAAAAGTTATATGCCAAGTTTAGCAAGTGCGAATTTTGGTTGAAGGAAGTTGCATTTTTGGGTCATGTGGTGTCTGCAGAAGGGATAAGAGTAGAACCTTGGAAGATTGAGGCAGTGCTAGATTGGAAACCACCTAAGTCTGTGGCTGAGGTTCACAGTTTCTTGGGGTTAGGAGGCTACTACAGAAGGTTCGTAGAAGGGTTCTCATCAATAGCAGCACCTCTGACAAAATTGAGAAAGGAGGTACCTTCAGATGGGCAAGATAACAAAGAAGCAGAGCTTCAAAGGCTTCAGAGGGTTTTTGTGAAGCTCGGTTTTGATTCAACTGAGGCGGGGAAGGATTTTGTGGTGTCTTGTGATGCTTCTCACACAGGATTGGGATGTGTTTCGATGCAAGACGGGAAGGTGGTCGCTTATGCGCCTCGGTAATTAAGGCCACATGAGGTTAACTATCCGACGCATGACTTGGAATTGGCAAAGTGGTAGTCTTTGCTCTTAAGGTATGGAGGCACTATTTATATGGAGAAAGTCGGTGATCTACACGGCACCACAAGAGTCCAAGTATTTGTTGACTCTGGAAGGAGCTAAATTTGAGACAACAAGGTGGGTGGGGTTATTGAAAGACTACGATTGTTCTATAGAGTATCACCCGGTAAGGCGAATGTAGTGGCGGATGCCCTAAGTCGTAAAGTAGTGTCGGATTCGAGAGGCGATGTTTGCACATCTTAGCCTTTATGACGACGGAAGTTTGCTAGCAGAGTTGCGGCGGTGAAGCCGACATGGTTAAGTCGTGAAAGAAAAACAACCTGGTAGATGATGATCTCGAGTGCTAAGCTCTGCAGTGCAAGTGGGAATTGGAAGACTATGGGGTAAATAGCGACGGAGTGTTGTGTTTCCAAGGTAGGGTATGTATGCCAAAGGATGAGGAACTAAGACAGAGAATTCTTCGGGAATCGCATAGTAGTCCTTATGCTATGCATCCTGGAGGAAGTAAGTTATACTGAGGATCTACTGGATCGCCGGTGGTGGCTGGTCTTAAGCGGGAAGTTACGAGAATTTGTAGGAAGTGTTTAACGTGTCGGCAAGTCAAGGGTGAACACCAAGTACCTTCGGGTTGCTTCAACCAATAAAGATTCCGCAGATGGAAGTGGGAGAGAATTACCATGGACTTCGTTAGTGGGCTTCCCCTTACGCCTACTAAGAAGGACTCGGTATGGGTGATAGTGGATCGGTTGACAAAGTCTGCACATTTTATACCAGTGTGGGTTGACTATTCTCTGCAGAGGTTGGCAAAATTGTATGTGGCAGAAATTGTGAGGCTGCACGGAGTGCCAGTGTCGATTATTTCGGATAGGGATCCGAGGTTTACGTCTCGATTTTGGAAAGCATTGCATCAGGCATTGGGCACCAGATTAGATTTCAAAGACGGCATTTCATCCGCAATGGACGACCAACTGAGCGGGTAATTCAAGTGTTAGAGGATATGTTGAGGGGTTGCGTGATAGACTTGAGAGGAAGTGGGAGGAATTCTTGCCTTTAGCGAGTTTTGCGTACAACAACGGCTATCAAGCAAGTATTCGGATGGCACCGCATTTAAGCATTTGTATGGACGGAAGTGTCGCACTCCTACGTGTTGGATAGAACTGGGGGAACGTCATGTTTTTGGTCCGAAGATTGTGGCAGAATCTGAAGAAAAGGTTAAGGTAATTCGGGCACGGTTGAAGGAAGCGTTTGACAGACAAAAGTCGTACGCAGATCTCAAACGGAAGGAGATAGAGTTTGCAGTAGGGGATCAGGTGTTTCTGAAAGTTTCACCGTGGAAAAAGGTGATGAGATTTGGTCGCAAGGGTAAGTTTTGTCCCAGGTTTATAGGACCTTATCGGGTTTTGAAGTGGGTTGGACCAGTGGCATATCAGTTAGAGTTGCCTTCGGAATTGAAGTAGATGCACGATGTGTTCCACATTTTGATGCTACGTCGTTACCGATCAGATCCATCTCATGTAGTGCCAGTTGAGGAGGTGGAGCTGAGGTCAGACTTGTCCTACGAGGAAGAGCCGATTCAGATTCTAGAACGAGATGTGAAGATGTTACGGAGGAAATCAGTTCCTCTAGTCAAAGTGTTATGGCATAACCATGGATCGGAAGAAGCTTCTTGGGAGCCAGAGGAAGTAATGCGGCAGCAATACCCTCACCTATTCTAGTCAGGTAATTTCGAGGCCGAAATTATTTTTAAGGGGGGAGAACTGTAATATCTGGGATTTAGGGGTTATGCGTTTTAACTTGAATGTATGTAGTAGCATGCTTGTGTGTGGTTTGTATGTGTTTTGGAGGCTTCGGGAACCCTGGGGAGTAGGTAGATGCCTTAGAAAAATATTGGATTTTTAAGTCTTAAAGGAGAGCTAAGTGAGCTAGGCCTTAAGGAGTTTAGTATGTGGATTAAGACACAAGAACTTAACTGGTAAAGTGGCAAGGGAGGCGCCACTTAGAGCACAGGAGAGTGACGCCTCAGGGAGTGTGAAGGGACTTAGGTTCGAGCAAAGACATGTAGCATTTTGGGCTTTTATTTTTGGCAAGGAAGTGCAGTGTTGGACGGAACAGGGACACTGAATGGATGAGCATTTGATTTGGTCAAATTCATTTGAAAATTCGGCTAAGAGAGAAAGATAAGTGTTGACTCATTCAAATACTTTTGAATGAGGGGAGAAGAGGAAAAGTAGGAGAAAAAGAAGGGATTTGAGAAGAGGGGAAGAGTTGGTCGATAAAGGGACTTTGGAGGGGGCATATTTGGTCATACAAGGGGGAGTTAAGTGCCGAATTGGCTTAAGGGGTTTTAGGTACATTTTAGCTTTCTTTTCCTCCCTTAGATTTGTGCCGAAAGTGGTAGTCAGAAACCTTTCAAAGTCTCCTCTATTTTCTTTGCTTTAGCCGAATTTGGGAAGACCATTAAGGACACTCTCTTCTCCATTCTCTTCTTCACTTTACTCATCTTTAGACCGAAACCCTCACCCCTTCTCTTCTCTTTTATTTTGCTAAGGCCGAAACCTCTCTTTCATTCATTCCCACCATTGCCGCAACCCTTAAGGTCCCAAACATCTCTTCTCCATTCTTTTGATAAAAGCCGAATTCACCTAGTAGCCAAAATCCCCTAAGCCGAATCCTAACTTGAGCCACACCATCATTATTCTCTTCTTCTTCTCGCGATTCTTTCAAAAGCCGAAGGTATCTTTGGACTATAGCCGATTGTTCTGAAACACTAAAAGCCGATCATCTTTCTCCTCTTGTCGATTTCTTAGAGCCAGTGATCATTGCGTTAGGTCACTCTTGTTCGGTAAGGGATCTCTTCTGGTTCAAATCTATTTCTCTTATTTTAGCCTATCGAAATCAAGGACACTAATCCCTATATCTCATTTGGCCGAAACCATGAAGGTGGATTTCGGGATTCTTTGTAGCCGACGATTAGAAGGAGATCTTTTGGGATTTTGGAGATTCAAGGTAAGAAAGGTATACCATTCGGCCAAGGGCCACTTCTATTGGTTTTAATGCACTAAGCCGATTCTAACTTAAGCCATGTAGGGATTTCGACAACTACAAGAGCAGACAATAGTTATCGGGATTTAAGCAAGCAAGGTAAGGGAGTTGTAATATTCGGCCAAAGGCCATATTACTTATTGAGGGTTGCCGATTCTAACTATGGTACTTTAGGGGGTTTTTGACAGAGATAAAAGAGGAGTCTCGGGATTTAGATCTATTTCGGTAAGGGTGTTTAAGTTATAGATTATGTTTCGTTTAGATCTTACATATTAATTAGCAGGGTTTTGATTAAGTGTTCGGCCAATGGATGCGAGTACCGGTGGAGGAGAGAAAGGGGTAGTTCCTACCCCTAGATTCAAGAAACGCTCGGCTTCTACCGTACGTGATTGGCCACCGGGTTGTGGGCCAGCATCGGAAAGGGATAAGCAGATCGCTGTTATCCCTGATAGCGAGAGTGTCGGTATCGAGAGTGTCATTCTCACTGTTATCGTGTGTAACCCTACACTAATTCCCGATAGATTAATAGTATTACATTAAATATGTGTTAATAAAATACGAATAACATGGCTAAGGGTACCATTCAATGGTATAGTGCGTTGTGCACGTTACCCCTTAACACTCGTTAATAATGTTTATAAACATTGATATGAAAATATGTGTAATTTCGTTATGGCTTTGGGGTAAGGTATATTGCATGATATCTCAGATATTTTGTATGATGCATGGGCATATGGGTGATAATGATAAAGGGAAGTGTTCCGGTGGTTTTACCACATTATCCAGGTGACTTATGTCACATATTATGAATCCGGTGACTCTGTCACATTATCCGTGGCTATGCCACATTATAAGGGCGATGTGTAGTTGTCTGCGGCGATCGCCGAGGGTGTGTAGCGGATGGAGGGTCGATTTAGTAATCCCCACGGTGTGATTGGCAGTGCACTGGTGGTGTGTAGAGGATGGATATCTAGGTGGGCTCGGGATTGTATTTTCATCTTATTTAAATGTGATTTGATATGCTATGATCCGATATGCTATGTGTGGGCTTATGGTGAATGTGACTAAAATGGGCTTTGCGAGAAATGTTATGGTTAAGGCTATGATCGGTTGGGTTTTTGGTGTAGCCATTACACGTTGAGTCTGTTGACTCACCCTTCGTGGGCTAACTTTTTGGTGTGATGCCTAGTATTATGGATCGGGTCACGAGGACTACGGGTGGCCATGCCCAGCGTTTTTGGTTTTCGAATGGTTGAATTTTTGCGTTATATTAGCATACTTTTCTTTCGGGATTTATTTGGTATTTTAAAGTTTGTAATAAGGCCACTATTTAATTGTTTATGTTTTATGTTCTAAGTTTTATTTTTCAAACGATAATCGGCAAATAAATAACTAAAAATTTTTCTTAAACAACTTCAAATGTTTTAAAACTTAGTCCATGTAACACCCCAAACCCGGCCCAAACATTACGACCGAATTTTGTATGTCACAGAGAAAACATTTCTTTGAAAACTCCTTTAAACCGGTTTAACTTTTTGTTAAAAGATAGTGTCTTGTTTAAAACAGTTGAGGTGTATAAAACCCATACTTAGGTTTAATTAAAAGCATTTATTAAGTCAAGTTATTATATATTTTAAATGTACCCGATGGCACAATAAAACATTTTGCGTTAAGTTTAAGAAAACGTGTGTACCCATTTTTAAGTCATTAACCACTTAAAACAAATTATCCAAAATATGTAAAGTAAGCAAAATAAAAATCTTAGGAGGCCTTATTACAACTTGAACAAGTAAATCCAAAATAAATGAAAATAATTCAAAGTCCGTTTAATCACATTCCCACTGCATGGCCACCTCGAGTCCATCCGGCTCCTCATCCGCGATCTACGAGTCACCTGAAAAAGTTAAAGGAGAAGGTGAGTCACCAAGACTCAATGTGTAACCCTTCCCCCAGTTTAGTGCAACATCATACACAATTTATAATCAAGCAAACATATCATGCACTAAATCTAACATGCACCCAACCTAGCCATCCAATGCTCCTTTCTCTACCCCTTGTGGTACCAAACCACTGGTGGTGCCAAACCACTGGTGTCCAAAGACACGATATCCATCAATATTGTGGTGCCAAACCACTGGTGACTCAAAGTCACGAATAGTAGTGATGGGGCCAACCCATCATGTGATACCAAATCACTGGCGTCAATCCCGTTATATTATCTGTGGGGCCAACCCACTGTGGTACCAAACCACTGGGACGAGACGCTATGAGGTGCCAAACCTCTGGTGACCGTAGTCACGAAATCCGTCATATTGTGGTGCCAAACCACTGGTGACCCGAAGTCACAAATCAAATGATGGGGCCAACCCATCGTGTGATACCAAATCACTGGCGTCAATCCCATAATATAAACCGTGGGGCCAACCCATCGTGTGGTGCTAAGCCACTGGGACGAGACGCTATGAGGTGCCAAACCTCGGAGGTGCCAAACCTCTCGGTGACCGTAGTCACAATGTGGTACCAAACCACCGTGTCCGTCGACACGAATATCACTTCCCCTCTACTCGTTTAACCCACATAAGTCAAGATATGCATAATGTAATTCATGCCAACATGTATTTAAATCGCATATACCAAATATGCCATGCTTTCCAAAAGCATCAAATAGTAAACTCATACGATTGTGGTCTTACTCGAATCATCGCTTATACCGTTATGGTATTAAATCCAAAGCTACATAAACCAGATTTAGTATACACAAACATTTAGCACAGTTAATTAATCATAAAGTGTGTATGTACACACCTGTTACCAACGATAGCCCTAAATCCCCAAAGAGTCAATCGGCCACACAAGATATCCTTGCTCCTATATTTGGCAAAACATAAGATCATGTATGCAACGCCTCTCAAACACGATCAATCATACAATTAACACATACAACGCTAGTACTACAACGATCATTTTGTCGTTTAGGGGTAAAACAGTAAATTCACCCATTTGGGGTATTTTCGTAATTTTGTAAACCAAAGGTATTTCAGTAATTTTGCACCTGCAATGGCCTTTCCAAAGGCCTAATGTCGCCTCTAGCGACTCAACTACCATTTCCGGTCGTACCGGACTATTGGGCCTAAAACCCAATTTCGGCCCATTTGGGCCCACACGCTCGTGTGGCCCACCTAATACAAATCTAGCCACGTATATGAGATTCACCTAGTCTAGTTCACTATATACTACACCATCATACATTTTATTCAATTGGGCCCACGGGCCCATTGGGCCCACTTCGGCCCATCGTGGCCCAAGCAGCCCCAACCCACAAGAATACTACTGATGGCCTCAACGATCGCGTCGAAGCCCCACACGTGCGCTCGCACGCTCGTGTGACTACTATTGCCGTGACCGGCACTTCTGCATTTGCCGCTCTACAACTAGAGTAGAGAGTTACACACACGATAGGAGTGCGGTGTGAAAGCCACTCGCTGCGACCACTCCCGTGTGCCCAAACGCCCACCAAGGTATGTTAACTCTCCTCCTGGAATGCTCTTTATATAGCTAGCTCTCCACCTTCCTTCTTTGTATCTTTCCGATGTGGGATCCCTTCGTCAGTAGATTTTAAATTCAATGAAACTCTTGCCGCCCAATCTGCAAAATAAATACCCCCTTGCTTCTCATGAGATTCAAACCGTGCTCCCTTGCAACATAATCCACACCGCTAACCACTTGGCCACAAGCTCCTCTTGTGTCTAAAGCCATGCGCAACTAAATTTGAATCTATAGCCAAATATTAAAGTCCATGCAAAAGAAAACCAAAATGCAAGAGCCAAGACTTGAACCTTGGACCTCCTTCCTTCCTTGTGGCGTCATCCCTTGCCTCTTAAGTGGCGTCACTTTGCCACTACACCACACACTCCACTTGTGTCATTTTTCTCCACATTTTATTCTTAAGGCCTACACCGCCAACTTCCGTGGTTTTTTCACCTAAAACCAAAATTTCCCTAGAGCCAAAGTTCGATCCGGGACTTTATAGAAGCCTTCTAACCTTCCAAAATAACTTATCCAATAGGTCCAACTTGCATTTAAGTCGATCTCTTGTTCTCTAAAAATTTTAAATCAAGGCCAATTGGGCCCAATCCTACTAGGCCCAATTTCGGGATGTTACAAATCTACCCTCCTTAAAGAAATTTCAGTCCTCGAAATTTCCAACTACAGAACATAGTGCACAACCTAACCTACAACACTTTGTGCTCACGTTATGCACTCTGATTCCAATAACCCTAATATACTTTTAACTAGAATTTAGAAATCCTACACATACTTAAAAACACCTAACCATTAAAGGCACAAATATTTCATGACATAATCAACTCTATATTCGAACATCACATCCAACCCAAACACACAGAATAGATATTCAAAATACAAAGATATAACAAAGCAAAGTATCAGAAACTTACAAGATGATTGGTGTAGGAGACTCGGGTGCCATATTTCAAAAAAAGCAGATATATTTTCTAAACCATTTTCCAAACCAACTTTTGAAAACATTTTTGAACCCAAACCCACAGTGAAGTTTTTGAACTCGGCTCGATACCAATTTTGTAACACCCCAAACCCGCCCAAACATTACGACCGAATTTGGTATGTCACGAGAAAACATTTCTTTGAAAACTCCTTTAAACCGGTTTAACTTTTTGATAAAAGATAGTGTCTTGTTTAAAACAGTTGAGGTGTATAAAACCCATACTTAGGTTTAATTAAAAGCATTTATTAAGTCAAGTTATTATATATTTTAAATGTACCGATGGCACAATAAAACATTTTGCGTTAAGTTTAAGAAAACGTGTGTACCCATTTTTAAGTCATTAACCACTTAAAACAAATTATCCAAAATATGTAAAGTAAGCAAAATAAAAATCTTAGGAGGCCTTATTACAACTTGAACAAGTAAATCCAAAATAAATGAAAATAATTCAAAGTCCGTTTAATCACATTCCCCTTTGCATGGCCACCTCGAGTCCATCAGGCCTCATCCGCGATCTACGAGTCACTGAAAAAGTTAAAGGAGAAGGTGAGTCACCAAGACTCAATGTGTAACCCTTCCCCGCTTTAGTGCAACATCATACACAATTTATAATCAAGCAAACATATCATGCACTAAATCTAACATGCACCCAACCTAGCCATCCAATGCTCCTTTCTCTACCCCTTGTGGTACCAAACCACTTGGTGGTGCCAAACCACCGGTGTCCAAAGACACGATATCCATCAATATTGTGGTGCTAAACCACCGGTGACTCAAAGTCACGAATAGTAGTGATGGGGCCAACCCATCGTGTGATACCAAATCACCGGCGTCAATCCCGTTATATTATCTCGTGGGGCCAACCCATCGCGTGGTACCAAACCACTGGACGAGGCGCTATGAGGTGCCAAACCTCTCCGTGACCGTAGTCACGAAATCCGTCATATTGTGGTGCCAAACCTTTGGTGACCAAGTCACAAATCAAATGATGGGGCCAACCCATCGCGTGTGATACCAAATCACCGGGCGTCAATCCCATAATATAAACCGTGGGGCCAACCCACCGTGGTGCTAAGCCACTGGGACGAGACGCTATGAGGTGCCAAACCTCCGAGGTGCCAAACCTCTCGTGGCCAGTAGTCACAATGTGGTACCAAACCACCGGTGTCCGTCGACACGAATATCACTTCCTCTACTACTCGTTTAACCCACATAAGTCAAGATATGCATAATGTAATTCATGCCAACATGTATTTAAATCGCATATACCAAATATGCCATGCTTTCCAAAAGCATCAAATAGTAAACTCATACGATTGTGGTCTTACTCGAATCATCGCTTATACCGTTATGGTATTAAATCCAAAGCTACATAAACCAGATTTAGTATACACAAACATTTAGCACAGTTAATTAATCATAAAGTGTGTATGTACACACCTGTTACCAACGATAGCCCTAAATCCCCAAAGAGTCAATCGGCCACACAAGATATCCTTGCTCCTATATTTGGCCAAACATAAGATCATGTATGCAACGCCTCTCAAACACAATCAATCATACAATTAACACATACAACGCTAGTACTACAACGGTCATTTTGTCGTTTAGGGGTAAAACAGTAAATTCACCCATTGGGGGTATTTTGGTAATTTTGTATACCAAAGGTATTTCAGTAATTTCGACTGCAATGGCCTTTCCAAGGCCTAATGTCGCCTCTAGCGACTCAACTACCATTTCTCGGTCGTGCTTGGGACTATTGGGCCTAAAACCCAATTTCGGCCCATTTGGGCCCACACGCCGTGTGGCCCACCTAATACAAATCTAGCCACGTATATGAGATTCACCTAGTCTAGTTCACTATATACTACACCATCATACATTTTATTCAATTGGGCCCACGGGCCCATTGGGCCCACTTCGCCCATCGTGGGCCCAAGCAAACCCAACCCACAAGAATACTCATCGATGGCCTCAACGATCGCGTCGAAGCCCCACACGCAGCGCCGCACGCTCGTGTGACTACTATTGCCGTGACCGGCACCCGGCATTTGCCGCTCTACAACTAGAGTAGAGAGAGTTACACACCGATAGAAGAGTCGGTGTGAAACCGTATTCGCGACCACTCCCGTGCCCAAACGCCCACCAAGGTATGTTAACTCTCCTCCTGGAATGCTCTTTATATAGCTAGCTCTCCACCTTCCTTCTTTGTATCTTTCCGATGCGGGATCCTTCGTCAAGAGAGTTTAAATTCAATGAAACTCTTGCAGTCAATCCATAAAATAAATACCCCTTGCTTCTCATGAGATTCAAACCTGTGCTCCCTTGCAACATAATCCACACCGCTAACCACTTGGCCACAAGCTCCTCTTGTGTCTAAAGCCATGCGCAACTAAATTTGAATCTATAGCCAAATATTAAAGTCCATGCAAAAAGAAAACCAAAATGCAAGAGCCAAGACTTGAACCTTGGACCTCCTTCCTTCCTTGTGGCGTCATCCCCTTGCCTCTTAAGTGGCGTCACTTTGCCACTACACCACACACTCCACTTGTGTCATTTTTCTCCACATTTTATTCTTAAGGCCTACCTGCCAACTTCCAGGGTTTTTTTCACCTAAAACCAAAATTTCCCTAGAGCCAAAGTTCGATCCCGGGACTTTATAGAAGCCTTCTAACCTTCCAAAATCACTTATCCAATAGGTCCAACTTGCATTTAAGTCGATCTCTTGTTCTCTAAAAATTTTAAATCAAGGCCAATTGGGCCCAATCCTACTAGGCCCAATTTCGGGATGTTACAGTCCACTACGGTTTTCAACTTAATAAGCTCTGAAATCAGGCATTGTTTTCAATTTGTTAGAAATGAAGGAAACATTTTTTTTAAAAGAAATACAAACTGAACTACAACTCGGTTTCCAACTCGCTAAATTTTCAAACTTGTTTTAAAAATTCGACATATTTTATCAAATCATGAAACGAGATTTAGTTAAGTTTTTCGAAGGAACATATCAGATCCGGTCGAGGCTTGTGGGCCGGGTTTGGGGTGTTTCAAACCAAACTTCAATCCACTTATATTACAACTTCGTAAATATTTAATAAAAATATTTATGAGCTCGGTCCATGAAAACAAGGTCTTGATACCTCATTTCGAAAAACCACTGATTTTCGGTATGTACCACTTTTACATTGACTAATTGATGAATTTAATAAAATCAATTAAATCATGTTTTACTATAACACTATTTTTAACTCGTAAATATTAAATAGATAATATTTTCTTACTCATCGAAATTGTGGTCCCAAAACCACTGTTTCTAACACCACTGAAAAATGGGATATTACACTGTGCCTTTTGGGATGCTACAAAAAGTTGAGTCAATACTTCCCTATCTTCTATTATAACAAGGTTTCAGCCACCTCTGTTTTCCTCAGTTTAATACTCTATTTCCACTAAATTGATCAACCTCTTCTTTAAAAAATACCTTTAATGAACCTTAAACCAACCTTCAAATGAAAAGAAATTCATCTATTCTACATGTACTACTAATCACAAAATTCGAATGCTTCCTAAAAAAAATCAACCAATATATCAAATTTTATCATATCAAATGCAAAAATAAATCATAATTATCATAAAAATAAATCATACCATAAGTAACACCAAAATTAGCAAACTTAGTCCCTCTTATTATATGCTCATGTTGTTCGTTTGCCTCAAATTTATTCAAGGGAGCATGGTGCTACATCTTCAACAATGGGGGTGGTAGCTCATGGAATAACAAGTACCTTTTCAACAAAATCTAGATGAAGTATTCTGATCTTCAATATGTATTCAACATGATCAACATGAGTAGCAAGCTCATGTTTTGGATCTAGTGCTCTAATAGATATTTATGTTGGATCTAGTGCTCTAATTGTAGTATATTCTTTTTGCATGTTTGTATTTTTCGAACAAATTGGTTAATAAAATAATCTATCGTTTACATTAATATTATTTGTATAGTGTCCTCAATGGTTTTTGCGCATAAAGCAAAATGGAAGAAAGTATTAACTTATTGATTATCCAATGTTTAGCTAATGTTAAGGGAAATTATGTGGTTGAATCGTAATACGGAAAGACAATTTATATTAGTAGATAACCTAAATATGTCTTTAGTGTAACACTTCTTACCCGTATTTGACGCCGAAATAGGGTATGAGGCATTACTAAACTTAAACACAAACAAACATACATTTTCGAGTCGTAAATTTCCATTCAAATTTAAAACTTTTCATACACATTCATATCGTCCCTAAAACGGGCCTACGAGGCCCAAAACATACATTGGAAATAGTTTGGAACTAAACCGAGAACTTTAGAAAATCATACAACACTTAGAAAATTTTTCATGGTACAGGGCTCACACGCCCGTGTGACCCTTGGACACGCCTGTGCTACAGGCCGTGTTCAAAATAGGGAGCTCCCTGACTTGTGCCACACGGCCGTGCCACACGCCCGTGTGCTAGGCCGTGTGGTCGATTTAATTTTCATGAGTTTTCATAAAATAGGTGCAGACTTTACACGGCCAGGGCACACGCCCGTGTTCGAGGCTGTGCCGTCCACACGGCTGAGACACACGCTCGTGTCTCTGCCCATGTGCTCGATACTGAGCATTCTGTTTTGCAACAATTAAGGTGAAGGGGACACATAGTTGGAACACACGCCCATGGGGCAAGCCGTGTGTCACACACGGCCTAGGCACACGCCCGTGTGTCTACCCGTATGGACAAAAATAAGGCTATTTATCAAGCCATTTTGTCACCCTTCCATGCACAAACCTACACAACAAACATAGAACCATTCCAAGCATATACCGTCAACCAAATCAGCCACAACTAAGGCATCAACACCCTATTCACATGCTATCAATTATCATACACAAACATCACCTATAACTCAACTCAAATCATGCGATTTCCCACAACCATGAAAAGCATCATCATATGCATATATATATATACTTAAACCAATATTTGTAACAGCCCGATTTAGGGGCTAGTCGGAACAGTGATCTCGGGATCACTAATCCGAGGCTAGAGAAAAATATTTTCATGTTATTTTATGTGTTATAACATGTTTATAAGGGTGCATGAAAATTTTGGTGCTTTAATTTTAGCGATTTCTTGCTTAATCGCGAAAAAGGACTAAATCGCATTAAGTGCAAAAGTCCTATTTTATTTTCTAGAGGTGACAAATAGATATAGAGTGTAAATTGGAGGCCTTTAAAGTGCAATTATACCTTCCTAAGAGTGATGGACGGTCAAGGGGACAAGGAATTAAAAAGTTGACAAGAGTTGGTGACTTTTGTTGACTAAATGAATAAAATAAGAGAAAAATAAAGAAAAGAAAGGTATCATCTTTTCTTTTCTTCATCACCACCAAAAATTGGCAGCAAACAAGGGTTGGAGAGCTCAAAAATTTCAGCAAACATTTCTCCTCACAAGTAAGTGATTTTGGTGATCTTTCTTGATAAAAATTGTACTTTTGGAGTCCCCAAAGCTTAAGCTAGCTAATGAGGGGACTAATTTGCAATATGGTTGAAAGTCTAGGGACTTGCCATGAGAGATTTTATGTTGGTTGCTGAGTTTTTATGGAAGAAAATAAATGTTAGGAAGATGAGAAACAACTTTTGTGAAAGGTGTTGTCATGAAAACACCTAATTAGGACTAAGATGAAAATGGTGTAATTTGTTCATTAATGCATGAATTAGGATTAAATGTTCATCTAGGCTTGTAACATCCCAAAATTGGGCCTAGTAGGATTGGGCCCAATGGGCCTTGAGTGTAGGAGTGTTTAAAATTTTGAGAATAAGAGAATGACATTATTGTAAATTGGACTTATTAGTTAAGTGAATTTGGAAGGTTACGAGGTTTCTATGAAGTCTCGAGTTTAATTGGGCCTTAGGAAAAAAATTTGTATTTTAGCACTTTAAGGAGAGATGGTAAGTAGCTTCAAGACTTATAGAAATAAAAGAGTAAATTGCTAGCATAAATGAGCAACTGGTAAAAGGGTTATGGCGCCACATGTAGTACCTTGAGGGAAGAGGTTCGAATCACTTTGTGTGCAAATTTTGACTTATATTTTTGCACCCTTTCCTTAAGTGTCGGCCAAGAGGCATTCATGGAAAGGTTGACTTCATTATTTTGGTAAGGTGGCTAAAAGAAAAAGGCAAGGTTGAAGTTGGGGAAAGGAATCAAGAGAAATAGGTAAGTAAGGGGAACAAGTGGCTTATTTCATGGAGAATGTTATGGAAAGTATGGTTGGCAAAATTTTGACTCTTATGGCTTGAATGTGGACGGTTTTTGGGGCTAAAGGGGTGAGAGCCGAATTTTGTTAGTGTTGGCAAGGCTTTAGTGCTAGTTTTGGGTCAAATTTCATTATGCAACTTTTGTGACATTTTCTCTTCTCTCTACATATCCCTCTTGCCGAATTTTCAACTTGGAGTGTGCATATTCTTTTCTTCTTTTCTTCTTGTTGCCGATTGTACACCAACAATTGAGACCAAAAGTTGTTCTTTCATCTTTCTTGGAAGTCAAGCTAGTAAACCATTCTCCTTCTTCTTCCTTCTTTTCTTTTTCGCAAAAATCCTTCAAGCATCTCTTCTATCCTAATCCTTTCCTCCATATCTGAATATTGTTCCCATTACTTCTCCATAGCCGAAACCTCCATTTCTTCATTAATCTTTTTTTTTCATTCGAATTGTCACTCCCCCCTTGACCAATCGGTAAGTACTCTATTCAACTTTTTATTTTCTTTCTCCTAATGCCAAATCTATGTTTTGGTTTGGGATGGTCATATTGACCGAGCCCATCATTTTATTCTACTCTCTCAAACGAGATTATTTTCTCTTTTTCGTAGTGTTTTAAGTGGGAGACCGTGTATTGTTTTAGCCGAAGTCAAACGGTGGAAATTGGATCCAATATCGATAAGGTAAGGGGGTTCATTTTGAATTTTTCGTTATATCTCTATTTGGCTATGTTGCAAATCGGATTGAAGTTTCGACTAATCAATTATGTTTTAGGGACGAAACCACTCGATATATCCTATTTGCAAATCCTTCGGATATAGTGGGTCAACGAAGAGTGGTTCTTTAGGGAATCCTAATCAAGGTGTGTAATCCTGTACCTTTCGAATACATGTTTGATATGGTGTGTAATCTCACATCTCTCTGAAAGTTTGTATGATATGTTCTGTGATTTGGTCAAAATACCGAAGAAAACCGAAAACCGGCATCCGTGATCACTCGGGTGTGCGTATGATCGTAGTGGTAATCGTATTTTGTAATAAAATAGTTTCAGTTAGAAGCAGTGACGTGTTTTTGAAAAATCACGAAAAATAGGAGAAAAAAAATTACAAAGTGAATAAGATATCAGATTAAAGCTTACTGTGTCTATTTTAATATGGAAGAAACGGAGAAGGAAAAGGATTTTTATATTCTGAGATATGTTAATTTTAGTGAGACTGGTTCTGAATGACTTTGTGGTTCCCTAATCTGTCTTGGAAAAATCGTATAAAATTGTACAAAGTGAATTATAAGTTATAGTTTATATTTACAGATTACTTAGTAAGTCTATTTTCAATAGATACAAGTGGGAGCAACATATGAAAACTGTACAGTGAGATATTGGAATTTTGGGTAAGAGAGGTCAGAATCGTTGGTCAGTGAAACAAGGGAATATTTAAGGAATAAACTGTACTAAATGGCTAAGTCAAAAATTCTGGAAAAATTATAGTAAGAATATATATGAGTCTAGTCTCAAGAAAAATTTACGGAGTTAGATTTTGAGATTCCTAACTCAAGTTATAGTCAATTTAGTTAGTACGACGCAGATGGACAGTTTCGATTTTTATGCTCAACATTAGTAGTTAAGTCTAGGTTGCGAAATTTCCAAAATACCCTTAGGTTGCGAAATTACCGAATTACCCTTAGTGGGTAAATTATCGAAATTATGAAAATGCCCCTATGGGTCGAAATTACGAAAATGGCCTAAAGGGCCGAATTACAAAATTGTTATATGGGCCAATCTGATATTTTGATAAATGGGCCAATTTGATAATTTGATAAATGGGCCAATTTGATATTTTGATAAATGGGCCAATCTGATATTTTGATAAATGGGCCAATCTGATATTTTGATATATGGGCCGATCTGATATTTTGCTATATGGGCCAATCTGATATTTTGATAAATGGGCCAACCTGATATGTTGATAAATGGGCCAATCTAATATTTTGATAAATGGGCCGATCTGATATTTTGCTATATGGGCCAATCTGATATTTTGCTAAATGGGCCAAATCTGATATTTTGCTTAATGGGCCTTTTGATTAATTACTGTAATGGGCCATAATTTTGTAATAAATATCTGAATAAATTGTTGTGAATGGCTATGCATTATATACATGATTTGCATGGGATGGGATAATGATGAAGAGAAGTTCGTAGCTCGCTACATAATTCGTGGCTCGCCACAAATATGAAAAATGGCGATGCCATGTAAATTCTGTTAATCCGTGGCTTGTCCACAAATTTGATATAATCGGCTTAATGCCTATGTTTGGTGTGTTGGCGGGGTGGGTGACTAAAGCTCCCACGGTGTGTGTTGGTTGGTACGGGTGGTGTGTAGCAGATGGAAAACTAGGTTTGGTTTGGGAATTACATATCATATGCATATTATATTTGATACATTATTGTTGTTGTAAATGGGCTTAGGCCCAAAATATTGCTAATTGGGTTCAGGCCCAATGAATAACGGTAAGGGGATTTCACACTCGAGTTCTTGTAACTCACCCCTTTCTCTTAACCCTTGTAGGTAATGCTTGATGATATGGACTTGGGCTATGGATGACTCGAGGAGGCCATACTTGAAAATGGTTTATTTGGACTTTAGACTTCTTTCTCGTTTATTTTATTACTTTACTATTTTGGGTTAAATGTTGTAATAAGGCCTCGGACTATTTTTATTTTTGCTTTTTGGTTGGGATGTTTTTATTATTTTTCTTAAATTGTTTAAAAGGGAATTTTCTAAAAACTTAAACAATGGTTTCCAAAATCGATTAACAACTGGATTTCAAAATAAACTTTTACAAATATTTTTAACACGGATATTTTCTCTCGAACTATTAACGATATTTTCAAAAGACTTGGATTCTCTTTCGAATTTTCAATGTCGTTTTCAAAAGTCACAGTTTTGTAAGATCATTAGTTCAAATTTATCGATCTATCAATCAAATCTTTGAGGTTAGTAGTATTTTATCAAATCAAACTTGTTTTCTTGATTTTTAACAAAGCAATATTTTAGTACGAACAAAAAGGGTTTAACATGTTTTGCTCGTGTGACATACCAAATCCGCTCATAACGCATGGGCCGGGTTTGGGGTGTTACAAGGCTTGTTTAATAGGAAAATATGATGAAAAGTGATTTACGAGCCTAGGGGAAAAATTGTAATTTTGCCAATGTATAAGGGCAAAATAGTCATTTTTGCCTAAGTATAGATTTTGTTGTATTATGAATTATAAGTGATTAAATGAGTAAATTCTATTGTTCTAGATCAAAGAAAACGAGATTTGGACCTAGAACGGGAGAAAAGAGAAATGTGGGCAAAAGGGTCCCTTTCTACCCTTTTCGGCATTGAGGTAAGTTCATGTTTCAAATTGTACAACTCTAAGTGAAGTAATTTTAATATTTCAATGTTGTATAGATTGTTTATTGCCTCCATGTATACGTTAAATATGTTTTTATTTAATGTCAAGAAAGGAAAGTCTTGAATTAAACCATGAATAGTGGAAATACAAATAGTATGATACGATGGTAATTAAGGTTCCGTGTAAGACCATATTTAGAATATGGCCTCGGTATGGGATTTCGTATAAGACCATGTTGGGGACATGGCATCGACATGTTAATTCATGTAAGACCCTATCGGGGGTATGATGTCAGTGTGACTTTATGTGTATGAGACTCAAAGGTGTTATTTAACAATTTGAGTGATTCAATAAGTATGTTGAAAATGAGAATGAATGTGATTGTACCACGAGAGGTACAGGTATGTGTTAGAACTGAATTGAGATGAATTCGGTATATGATGAACCCATAGTGGGTTATGTGTAAATGATGCACCTTGGTTGCATAAGTTATAATTATTAATGCATTGTATGGATGCGAACGATTATCGTAGAAAGCTAAGTAAGGATGGTAGTGTGTGTGAGGATGTTCCCGGAAGGAACATTTGAAATAGAGAAATGCATGTGGATAACTATCCATGAATGTATAATAACAGTGGGCTGTGTGCGTTACCACCTTATTAATTATTAAATGATGGGCTATGTGCGATACCATCGCTTATATTATTCTTATTGGTGGGCTAAGTGCGATACCACCTTATTAGAGATTGAGGGTGGGCTGAGTGCGAAACCACCGAGTAATTGATAGTATGAATGGCTTATTGAAAATATTTGATATGTTGTTTTATGTGATTATGTGGTGACAAGTGCAGGAATGTATGCTAATTAACATGAGCATTTGGATTGTGGCTTGGTTAGAATGTGGTAAGAGACAGAATGAGTAAGCTTCAAGGATGATTATGTAGGTAACCATGAGTTTAAGATGTAAAACTCATTATAGTACCTTGCGATTGATTATAATCAATGATTATCAGTAGTTGATTATTATATGCATATGAACTTACTAAGAATTATTGCTTACTTCTCTTTCTTTCTCACCTCTTATAGGTTAATTTAGCTAACTCGAGTCGGAGATCGCCGGAGATGTTTCACACTATCGAGCAGACACTTGGTATGAGGTTTCAAGTCCTTATGAGTTATGGCATGTATAGGGATCTCTTTTAAAGTTGATTAAGTCATAGTTGATATAGCCAAAGGTGTTGGCCTAAGAGAGTTTACGGTTAGGTTGTGCATAGCCTTAGATGATGGCTTAAGTCGATTGTAATTATACTAGAAATAGTTCTCCCTTGTGTAGGGGATGAAGAATTTATTTTCATAAATCAAATGTGTTATAATCGATGATTTGAGAGTGTTGTGTGATGATGTATGAATGTATGCAATGTAGGGTGGCAAAGGGCTTGGTAGATAGCCTGCTAATTTTCCACATGGGTAGACACACGGGCGTGTGTCTAGACCGTGTGGGAGGCATGGCTAGAACATGGGCGTGTGCCCAGGTCATGTGAAGTCTGCACCTTGCACTTGGAATTTGAATAGCCACACGGCTGAAGCACACGGGCGTGTGTATAGCCCGTGTGGATAAGTCAGAAAGCCAAGGTTTGGCACACGGGCCAGGACCACGGGCGTGTCAAGGCCGTGTGAAATTAGTTAGTGTCGACCACGGGTGAAAGACACGGGCATGTCTTAGGGGCACACGGGCGTGTGGCCCCTATTTTGTTGAAAAGATTCTCGAACTCGTAAAAGTTCCCGGAATAGTTTCGATACCTCTCGAAAGTATGTTAGGGCCTCCTAGGCCGAGTATGTGCAAGTGATGGGTTTAAACAAAATTTTATAACCCTATTCGAGATGTTTAAGCAAGACTAGTTAGGTAATGCCTCAAACCCTGTTCCGGCTTGAATACGTGTAAGGGGTGTTAAAATATTAGCCAATTTCAATGGCCATTTACAAAAAGAATTATCAGCTAACATAAGCCGACACATTTGGCTAAATCAATTATGACACATAACAAAATGACCAAGTCCCTATAAATGCCACAACTCAAAATATTAAAATCAATGGTACCCAAAATATTGAGTTGATAGTGTGAATGGATCTCTGATAGTTTCTGATCCCCAAGCTGGCTTGGAGACACTATAAGACAAGAGAAAAGAAAGGGGAGTAAGCTATATAGCTTAGTAAGTTCCTATGCAAATAATAAGCATTATAATCACACATGTATCATACAAATAAACATGATGAACTTGACATAAATAATATCAAGATCTTCTAATCATAACTTATTCATTCATAACCTTACCTAGGGATTCATCACATATCGAGCTCATTAGTAAATGAGTTTTATGTACGTACCTGTACCAACTCGCAACATAATCATAACCTTTCACAACTTTGATATACTCGTTGAATTTACCGTTGAACCACTTGGAATACTAAAGGATACTCGGGAATTTTGCACACGCAATACCATACCAATGCCATATCCCATATATGGTCTTACATGGGATCTCTTATCGATGCCAATAGCCCAGCTATGGTCTTACACGAAGTCTCATATCGATGCCATATCCCAGATATGGTCTTACACGTAACCTCAAATAACCCTAATGTCATGACATTCGTATCCTACCTATTCCTAAGGTTCAACCGAGATTTCTCACTTGTCAAACTTTATCGATTAAATACAAGGAGTCAATCATAATTAATACAATATTAAAGCATTTAAAACATAAATAAAACAATGCATTATTTACATACGAACTTACCTCGATACAAAAATTGTAGGAATGGACCTATTCGTCAAACACCTTGTTTTTCCCATGATCTAGGTCCAAACCTCGTTTCTCTTGATCTATAATAGAAAATTTAACTTATTTATTATCCACATTTCTCAATTCAGTCCAAAAATCACATTATGAAAAAATTACATTTTTGCCCCTAAATTTTGACATTTTTACATTTTGACCCATAGGCTCGTAAAATGAAATCTATTCGATTTCTTCAAGACCAAGCCTAGACGAACCTCTTTCATGCTTATAACAGCCCACATTTTTCATTTAATCACAGTTTTACACACATTTTGAAATCTTTTTACAAATAGGTCCCTTTGACATTTTCATCAAAAATCACCTAGCAAAAGTTGTTTATCTAACATTAAACTTGCATAGTCTACCATTAAACATCAAAATACACACATGTCTAACATGGATCAAACCCTATACCTCAATCATCTCTCAAATTAATGGTAAAAATAGATAGATCGAGTGATAACGACTTTAAAAAGGTAAAGAGCATTAAAAACGGGACAAGAACGGACTTACAATCGAGCTTGAAAGTGGCCAAACCCTAGCTATGGCTTCCCTTCTAATTTTCGGCACAAGCATGAAGAAGATGGACTAAATTTTGGCTTGATTTTTGGTTTTTAATTCATTTAATTACTAAATGACTAAAATGCCCTTCACTTAAAACTTTGAAATTTTATCTCACCATGTCCATTTTTTTCCACTAACTTAACAAATGGTCTAATTACCATCTAAGGACCTTCAATTTAAAATTTCATAGCAATTAGACACCTCTAGCATGTAGAACTTAACTTTTGCACTTTTTACAATTTAGTCCTTTTGCTAAATTAAGTGCTCAAACGTCAAAATTTTCGAACGAAATTTTTACGAAATCATTTCGTAAAATTGTAGACCATAAAAATATAATAAAAATAAACTTTACTACGTCAGATTTGTGGTCCCGAAAATACTGTTCCGACTAGGCCCAAAATCGGGCTGTTACAACTCTCCCCCTTTAGGGATTTTTGTCCCCGAAAATCTCACCAGAAAATAGGTTTGGGTACTATTTTCTCATAGTTTCCTCAGGTTCCCACGTAGCCTCTTCAACACCGTGTCTTTGCCATAAAACTTTTACTAGTGCTATACTTTTATTTCTCAACTGTTTAACTTCTCGAGCTAAGATCTTGATCGGTTCTACACCATACGTCATATCCGGTCGAATCTCAATATCTGATGGAGAAATCACATGTGAAGGATGGGAATGATATCGCCGCAACATCGACACATGAAACACATTATGAATTCTTTCCAACTCTGTCGGTAAAGCTAACCGATATGCCACTGCCCCTATTCTTTCAATAACTTCATATGGCCCGATGAAACGTGGACTCAACTTGCCTTTACGGCAAAATCTCATAATCTTCTTATATGGAGATACTTTCAGAAACACTTTATCACCAATCTGAAAGTCGATCTCTTTTCTTTTCAAATCTGCGTACGACTTTTGTCGATCTGAAGTTGCTTTCAAGCAATCGCAGATTACCTTTACCTTTTCTTCGGTTTCCCTAACAAAGTCGACCCCGTGAATCTGTTTCTCACTAAGCTCGGTCCAATACAAAGGTGTTCGACACTTGCGGCCATACAATGCCTCATAAGGCGCCATATTTATACTCGATTGAAAACTGTAATTATAGGAAAAGTCGACCAATCGTAGATATTTTTCCCAACTACCCTCGAATTCTAGGACACAACACCGGAGCATATCTTCAAGAATCTGAATTACTCTCTCAGACTGACCATCGGTTTGCGGATGAAAAGCGGTACTAAAGTTCAGCTTCGTACCCAAAGCTTCTTGCAACTTCTTCTAAAACTTCGAAGTAAACCTCGGATCTCTATCCGAAATAATAGAAATAGGCACCCTGTGCAATCTCACGATCTTAGCAATGTACAATTCAGCTAGCTTATCAAGTGTATAATCAGTACGTACCAGTATAAAATGAGCCAATTTCGTCAATCTATCAACAACAACCCAGACGACATTTTTCTTTTTCGGAGTCAAAGGTAAACCCGTTACGAAATCCATCGTAATCCTATCCCGTTTCCACTCGGGCACCATCACTGGCTGAAGTAAACCCAAAGGCACTTGGTGTTCTACTTTCACTCGTTGACAAATCAAACATCTTGAAACAAACTCTGAAATATCTCGTTTCATACCTAACCACCAATACAATTTCTTCAAATCATTATAC
Source organism: Gossypium sturtianum (assembly GCA_025698515.1). NCBI lineage: Eukaryota > Viridiplantae > Streptophyta > Magnoliopsida > Malvales > Malvaceae > Gossypium > Gossypium sturtianum. The sequence continues at coordinate 113,917,912 of CM046948.1, read as the reverse complement.
ATTTTTGTACTACTCGGATGCACAGATAAACAACCATTATGCGACTCATGAAGAATTTTTCGAATAAGTTCATCATTTTTCGGTACACATATTCTATATCGAAACATCAAACAATCACCCGAACCGATCCGAAAGTCTGAATAATTACCAGATTCACACTGAGCTCTTTTAGCTCGTAATTCACTATCACTTTTTTGAGCTTCACAAATCTACTGAAGAAATACCGGTCTAGCTCTTAACTCAGCTAGAACCGAACCGTCATCGGATAAGGTCAACCTCGTATTCATAGCTATCAAGGTAAATAAGGACTTTCTGCTTAAAGCATCCACGACTACGTTCGCCTTTCCAGGATGGTAGTCGATTACCAACTCATAATCTTTTAGTAACTCGAGCCATCTCCGTTGCCGCAAGTTTAAATATTTCTGAGTCATCAAGTACTTTAAACTTTTATGATTCGAAAATACATGACATTTCTCACCATACAAGTAATGCCTCCAAATTTTCAATGCAAACACTATGGCCGCCAATTCTAGATCGTGCGCCGGATAATTCTTCTCGTGTGGTTTCAACTGTCTCGAGGCATAGGCTATCACTTTGCCCTCTTGCATCAACACACATCCTAATCCATTCAGTGATGCGTCACTATAAATTACGAACACTTTTCCCGGTTCAGGTTGCACTAAAACCGGCGCCTTAGTCAATAATGTGTTCAACTTCTCAAAGCTTTACTGAAATTTTTCTAACCATTCGTGTAATAGCCCGATTTTGGGGCTATTTGGAACAGTGGTTTTAAGACCACTAAACCGAGGTTAAGGAAAACTATTTTGATGTTATTTTATTTGTTATAGCATTAAAATATGGCTATGTGGAAATTTTGGTGCTTTAATTTTAGCAATAGCATGCTTAATTATGAAAAAAGGACTAAATTGTATAAAGTGCGAAAGTTCTATTTTTCAAGGTAGAGGTACCTAATAGCTATAGAATTTTAAAATGGAGGTATTTAAAGTAAATTTAGGCCAATAAAGGAGTGTTGGTCGGCCATATGGTATAGGGAGACAAGAGCATTTAATTTTTTTGGTCAAAAGTGGGTGAATTAGGTGAGAAAATATGAATAAAATATGGTAAAAAGAAAAACTATCATCTTTCACTAATCACTCTCCATCTCCACCGAAAATTTCATGCTTAGAGGGGTTTTGAAAGCTTGAAAATTTCAGCAACTTATCTTCTCTACAAGTAAGTGATTTTGGTGGTGTTATTTGATGATTTTTGTATTTTTGGGGTCCCCAAAGCTTAAGCTAGCTAATGAGGGGACCAATTTGCAATATGGTTGAAAGTATAGGGACTTGCCATGAGAGTATTTATGTTGTTAGCTGAGTTTTTATGGAAGAAAATGAATGTTAGGGAGATGAGAAACAACTTTTGTGAAAGGTGTTTGCATGAAAACACCTAAGTAGGACTTAAATGAAAAGATTGAGATTGTGTCATAAATGCATGAAATAGTTGGAATTGTGAGTAGTTGTAAGAGAAATAAATGGTCAGCTAGGCTTGTTTAATGAGGAAATGTGTTGAAAAATGATTTACGAGCCTAGGGGAAAAATCGTAATTTTGCCCTAGTACAAGGGCAAAATGGTCATTTTTGCCTAAGTGTAGATTTTGATGCATTATGATCATAGAATGATCTAAATGAATGAATTTTATTGTTATAGATCAAGAAGAGTGCGGAATTAACCTTGACTGGAGAAAAGGCAAGGTTACGGATTAAACCGTTAGTTGACGCATTTTGCACCGAGGTAAGTTTATGTGTAAACGACACATTTTATATATATGTATATTGTTGTTGCTAATTAGTGCATGGCACAATTGAGAACATGTATGATTCAAGTGGGTTGAATGTGGAAGTTATTGGGTAACTCTAGTATGAATGATGGAATGGATATGTAAGTGTGCTATATCAATACTTGACGGTGGGCTAAGTGCGATACCACCTTAATACTTAATTACGATGGGCTATGTGCGATACCATCGTCTATTTTTCATTTGGTGGGCTATGTGCGATACCACCTTAATACTTAATTACGATGGGCTATGTGCGATACCATCGTCTATTTTTCATTTGGTGGGCTATGTGCGATACCACCCTAATAAAGACTGATGGTGGGTTAAGTGCAAAATCACCGAGTAATTTGATTATGGGTAGTTGATTAAGAGATTGTGATGTGTTGTATTATGTGACATTGTGGTGCTAAGTGCAGGGAGTTATGCTATTGAATGTATACGTTAAGCTTGTGATATGGTTGGAGTGTGGAAATGGAAGGAATGAGTAAGCATGATTATGATTGTGAATTGTTTCTTGTTTAGTATGTAATGCTATATAATTGTTTAGCACATACTATAATGTTATATTGTTTACATGTAAACTTACTAAGCTTAAAGCTTACTCCCCTTTCTTTTCCCCTGTTTTATAGACTTTAAGAGCCGAGCCGGGATACGCAATTAACCAGAAGATCGCCCACACTACCAGCTCACTTCGGTATATGTAGATTTAGTGATTTTGTGTATGGCATGTATAGGGGCTAGACTAGTTAGATTATTTTGTTATTTTAGCCAAAAATGTGTTGGCCCCTTTTTAAGACAACTATCTTGTATATTGCCACGGTTGATGGCTCACCTTGTCATTTATGAAAAGATATAGTCATTCATGGAAGTTTAGATTGCAAAATATGAGTTGTTTGATGATATGTTGAATGGATCCATGTTGTGTGAGCTAGAGGGATGAAAGGAGCTTGGCAAATAGCCTTGTTCTTGTCCACACGGATAGGCACACGGGCGTGTGTCTAGGCCGTGTGTGACACACGGTCAGCCCATGGGCATGTGACTTGGTCGTGTGTCCCCTGCATGTTGGTGTTGTAAGTTAGTGTCGACCACGGGCTAGCCACACGGGCGTGTGACTTGGCCGTGTGACCCAAATAGAATACCCAAGTTTTTACACACGGACAGAACACGGGCGTGTCTAGGGTGTGTGGAGCACACGGGCTCAGCACACGGGCGTGTCTAGGCCGTGTGAAAACCCCTATAGGTTCGAAATGAAAATAAATCCCCTACGGGGTAGGGACATGGGCGTGTGTGACCACACGGCCTGCCCACACGGGCGTGTCCTATTTCACACAGGCGTGTGGCCCCTGTTTAGGTGAAAATTTTAATATCGCAAAGGTTTCTGGTAAGGTTCCGAAACCCCTTGTATGAATGTTCAAGGCCTCGTAGGCTCTCAATGAGGTTGTTATGGTGGCCATAGAGATATGTCTAGATGGAACTGAAAGTTATTGGTTGAAGTTGTGTGGTTAAGTGGATTAAGTCCGGTAATGCCTCGTACTCGGTTCTGGCGTAGAATACGTGTAAGGAGTGTTACATTTAGTGGTATCAGTGCTATGGTTTAGTCGGTTCTCGGACTACCGTATTATGTGTAAGAATCTAGCTATACATGCCATAAGCGTATAATGATAGTGTGGTGGCTTCTAATGACTTTAAACTTTTTTTTATATAGTGTATGGATCCCGATCAATCGGCTGCTGATGACGCAGCTAGTAATGCACTGGCTCCCGCTCAAGGGACCGCGCCTGTGCAGAGTGGACCCGAGACTAGGGGTCAAGGAGAAGAGGCTCGGGAAGCCTTTCTCCAAATGATGAGTAACTGGTACACGGAATATGTACGAGCAAACCCCAATGCTCAACCTCCTCCACCCGCTCCTATACCTCAGCTAGTTCCTGTGGCTCTCCAAGATATAGAATTAGTAAGGACAACTAAGCCCTCGGTAGACAAGATTCGAAAGTAAGGGGCTGAGGAGTTTAGAGCTAAAATAGATGATGACCCCGAGCGGGCGGAGTTCTGGCTTGAGAACTCAATAAGGGTGTTTGATGAACTCTCATGTACACATGAGGAGAGCTTAAAATGTGTCGTGTCTTTGCTAAGGGACTCGGCATACCATTGGTGGAAAACGTTGACATCAGTGGTTCCTAAGGAGAGAGTAACGTTGGACTTCTTTCTGGAGGAGTTCCAAAAGAAGTATACAAGTTAGCGATTTGTTGACCAGAAACGGAAGGAATTCCTTGAGTTAAAGCAAGGAAAAATGACTGTGGCGGAATATGAGCGCGAATTTGTTAGGCTCAGTAAGTACGCGCAAGAATGTGTGTCAATGAAGCTATCTTATGCAAATGAGTTTGAAGATGGGCTGAATGAGGATGTCAGACTTTTAGTCAGGATTTTAGAACTAAAAGAATTTGTGGTATTGGTGGATAGGGCCAGTAAGGCCGAAGAATTGAGTAAGGAAAAGAGGAAAGCCGTGAGTGAGGCACGGGATGCAAGAAAAAGGCCGATGAGTAAATCCTATCAAGCTCAATAGAAGAGGTCCAAGGAAACGAACCCTCGAACGACTGCATCAGTTGGGTATTCGCCAAGAGAGCGAGGTAAAACGCATTCAGGTTCGAGAGTTCAAGCCACTTCGATGGCAAGTGTGGGCAATCCGAGGTCTAAACCAGAGTGTCCAAATTATGGAAGACAACACACGGGGGAGTGTTGGGGGAATAACAAAAACTGTTACAAGTGTGGTTCACCCGATCATTTCCTCTGAAATTGTCCTGAGAGGGATGACAAGGAAAGGAAGCAAGAGATAAGATCAAGCAATGTATCTTCAAGGGGTAGGCCACAAAAGAACTCGGGGAGTGGGACTAGTGGTAGAGGTGTGTCACGAGACTCTGCTGTGAGACTGAAGAGTCGGACACCTACAAGGACCTATGCCATTCGCGCTCGCGAAGAGGCATCATCTCCAGATGTAATAACGGGTACTTTTTCTCTTCATGACACCTTTGTTATTGCTTTAATTGATTCGAGGTCTACCCATTCTTATATTTGTATGAGATTGGCATCTAGTTTGAGCATGACTGTTGAGTCTACGAAATTTGTAGTAAAGGTGTCAAACCCGTTAGGTAAACATGTGTTAGTCGACAAGGTGTGTAGGAGTTGTCCTTTGACAATTAGGGGTCATTGTTTCCCGGCAAATCTTATGTTGTTGCCGTTTGATGAATTTGATTTAATTCTTGGTATGGATTGGTTGACTACCCATAGTGTTTTAGTGAACTGTGGTAGTAAATTTATTGATTTGAGATGTGAAAATAGAGATGTTATTCGGGTTGAATCAGGTGGGTCAGATAGTTTACCGGTGATGATCTCTTCCTTGGAGGCTGAGAAATATCTGAGAAAAGGATGTGAGTCATATCTCGCTTTTGTACTGAATACTCAAGAGTCTGAAGTAAAGATTGAAACAGTGCCAGTTGTATGTGAGTATCCGGATGTATTCCCGGAAGAGTTACCCGGATTGCCTCCAGTTAGAGAGGTAGAGTTTGGGATTGAGTTAGTTCCGGGAATGACACCTATTTCGGTTGCTCCGTATAGGATGGCACCATTAGAGTTGAAAGAACTGAAGGTTCAGTTGCAAGAGTTGACGGATAAGGGCTTTGCAAGACCGAGCTATTCACCATGGGGTGCTCCGGTACTATTTGTAAATAAGAAAGATGGGTCGATGAGATTGTGCATAGACTACAGACAACTCAACAAGGTGATGGTGAAAAATAAGTATCCTTTACCAAGGATAGATGATCTATTTGATCAACTGAAAGGAGCTACGGTGTTTTCCAAGATAGACTTGAGGTCTGGCTATTACCAGTTGAGGGTTAAGGAGCAAGATGTGCCAAAAACTGCATTTCAGACGAGGTATGGCCATTATGAGTTTCTGGTCATGCCGTTCGGTTTAACGAATGCTCCTGCGATTTTTATGGATTTAATGAACCGTGTTTTTCGACTATATTTGGACAAGTTTATGGTCGTCTTTATTGGTGACATATTGATTTATTCTCGGGATGAGAGTGATCACGCGGAGCATCTGAGAATTTTCTTACAGACTTTAAGAGACAAGCAGTTGTATTCTAAATTTAGTAATGTGAGTTTTGGCTCCGAGAGGTCGGATTCCTAGGACACATTGTATCGGGTGATGGTATTAGAGTTGATTCGGGAAAGATCTCGGCTATTGTGGAGTGGAAATCACCGAGAAACGTGTCAAAAGTCAGAAGCATTTTGGGTTTAGCGGGGTACTATAGACGGTTTGTGAAAGGATTTTCCATGATTGCTACCCCGATGACGAAACTGTTGCACAAAGATGTTAAGTTTGAATGGACTGAGAAATGTCAAAAGAGTTTTGAGAGATTGAAAACATTGTTGACTGAGGCGCCGGTTTTGGTTCAACCAAAATCGGGGAAAGAGTTTGTGGTTTACAGTGACACGTCGTTAAATGGTCTCAGTTGTGTATTGATGCAAGAGGTTAAGGTAGTCGCTTATGCCTCGAGACAACTAAAATCGCATGAGAAGAATTATCCGACTCATGACTTGGAGTTGGCCGCGATCGTTTTCGCGTTAAATATTTGGCGACATTACTTATATGATGAGAAGTGCCGAATCTTCATGGACCATAAGAGTTTGAATTATTTGATGGATCAAAAGGATTTAAATTTGCGGTAATGACGGTGGCTCGAATTATTGAAGGATTATGAGCTAGTAATCGATTACCATCCGGGAAAAGCGAATGTGGTTGCAGATGCCCTGAGTAGGAAATCCCTGTATGATTTGAGAGCTATGAGCACAAGCTTAGCATTTTCTAATGATGGTGCTATATTAGCCGAGTTGAGGGCTAGGCCACTATTTATTCAACAGATATGTGAAGCTCAAAAGAATGATGATGAGATGCAAGCTAAGTGTGAATCAGGAAATGATTCTAATTTTCGGATGAGTTCGAATGGTTGTTTGATGTTTCATGATAGGATTTGTATACCTAAGAATGATGAATTGATTCGGAAGATATTAAATGAATCACATAGTGGTTATTTGTCAGTACATCCGGGCAGTACGAAAATGTACAATGATCTGAAGAAATTTTATTGGTGGCCGGGTATGAAAAGAGACATCTCTTAGTTTGTAACAAGATGTCTGATCTGTCAACAAGTGAAAGCTGAGCATCAAGTGCCTTCGGGATTGCTTCAGCCAGTGATGGTTCCCGAGTGGAAGTGGGATCGGATCACCATGGATTTTGTGACGGGGTTACCTATGACTCCCAAAAAGAAAGATGCTGTGTGGGTTGTTGTTGATAGATTAACGAAGTCGGCTCACTTTATACCGGTGTGTGTTGATTATTCGCTGGATAAGTTAGCTGAGTTATATATTGCGGAGGTAGTAAGGTTACATGGAGTGCCTGTATCTATTATCTCGGATAGAGATCTGTGATTTACTTCGAGGTTTTGGAAGAAGTTACAAGAGGCCTTGGGTACAAGGTTGAATCTTAGTACTGCATTCCATCCTCAAATGGACGGCCAATCTGAAAGAGTAATTCAAGTTCTCGAAGATATGCTCCGATGCTGTGTGTTAGAATTTGAAGGTAGTTGGGAGAGATACCTACCTTTAATCGAATTTGCATACAACACCAGTTATTAGTCGAGTATACAGATGGCACCGTATGAAGCCTTGTATGGTCGTAAGTGTCGGACTCCCTTATATTGGACCGAGCTGAGTGAGAAGCAAATTCATGGGGTTGATTTAGTTAAAGAGACTGCGGAGAAAGTGAAAGTGATCCGGGATAGTCTGAAGGCTGCTTTGGACCGACAAAAGTCGTACGCGGATTTGAAAAGAAAAGAAATTGAGTTTCAAGTGGGTGACAAGGTATTTCTGAAAGTGTCCCCGTGGAAGAAAATATTGAGATTTGGTCGAAAGGGTAAATTGAGTCCGAGATTCATAGGGCCGTATGAGATTACCGAAAGGATTGGGCCAGTGGCATACCGGTTGGCTTTGCCGGTAGAGTTAGAGAAAATACACAATGTGTTCCATGTATCGATGTTAAGGCGTTATCGCTCCGATCCTTCGCATGTGATTCCTCCAACAGAAATTGAGATACGACCGGATATGACATATGAGGAGGAGCCGATTAAAATCTTGGCTCGAGAGGTGAAACAGTTGAGGAACAAGGACATAGCCTTAGTAAAAGTGTTATGGCAAAAACACGGTGTAGAAGAAGCTATGTGGGAACCGGAAGAAGCCATGAGGAAGCAATATCAAAACCTTTTTGCCGGTAAGATTTTCGAGGGCGAAAATCTCTAAAGGAGGGGAGAGTTGTAACAGCCCGATTTTGGGTTTATTCGGAACAGTGGTTTTGAGACCACTAAACTGAGGTTAGGGAAAATTATTTTGATGTTATTTTATGTGTTATAGCATTAAAATATGGCTATGTGGAATTTTTGGTGCTTTAATTTTAGCAATAGCATGCTTAATTATGAAAAAAAAGGACTAAATCGCATAAAGTGTGAAAGTTCTATTTTTCAAGTTAGAGGTACCTAATAGCTATAGAATTTTAAAATGGAGGTCTTTAAAGTGAAATTAGGCCAATAAAGGAGTGTTGGCCGGCCATTTGGTATAGGGAGACAAGAGCATTTAATTTTTTTGGTCAAAAGTGGGTGAATTAGGTGAGAAAAGATGAATAAAATATGGTAAAAAGAAAAACTATCATCTTTCACTATTCACTCTCCATCTCCATCGAAAATTTCATGCTTAGAGGGGTTTTGAAAGCTTGAAAATTTCAGCAACTCATCTTCTATACAAGTAAGTGATTTTGGTGGTGTTATTTGATGATTTTTGTATTTTTGGGGTCCCCAAAGCTTAAGCTAGCTAATGAGGGGACCAATTTGCAATATGGTTGAAAGTCTAGGGACTTGCCATGAGAGTATTTATGTTGTTAGCTGAGTTTTTTATGGAAGAAAATGAATGTTAGGGAGATGAGAAACAACTTTTGTGAAAGGTGTTTGCATGAAAACACCTAAGTAGGACTTAAATGCAAAGATTGAGATTGTGTCATAAATGCATGAAATAGTTAGAATTGTGAGTAGTTGTAAGAGAAATAAGTGGTCAGCTAGGCTTGTTTAATGAGGAAATGTGTTGAAAAATGATTTATGAGTCTAGGGGCAAAATCGTAATTTTGCCCTAGTACAAGGGCAAAATGGTCATTTTTGCCTAAGTGTAGATTTTGATGCATTATGATCATAGAATGATCTAAATTAATGAATTTTATTGTTATAGATCAAGAAGAGAGCGGAATTAACCTTAACCGGGGAAAAGGCAAGGTTACGGATTAAACTGTTAGTTGACGCGTTTTGCACCGAGGTAAGTTTATGTGTAAACGACGCATTTTATATATATGTATATTGTTGGTGCTAATTAGTGCATGGAACAATTGAGAACATGTATGATTCAAGTGGGTTGAATGTCAAAGTTATTGGGTAACTCTAGTTTGAATGATGGAATGGATATGTAAGTGTGCTATATCAATACTTGACGGTGGGCTAAGTGTGATACCACCTTAATACTTAATTACGATGGGCTATGTGCGATACCATCGTCTATTTTTCATTTGGTGGGCTATGTACGATACCACCTTAATACTTAATTACGATGGGCTATGTGCGATGTAATATCCTAGATTTAGGGGTTATGCGTTTATGCATAATTCAAGTGATAGTGGGCTTAGTGTGTGTGTTTGGATATGTTTTAAGGGTTTTTAGAATTTTAGAATGTAAGGGAATGCCTTAGAAAAATATTAGATTTTTAGTCTTAGAAGGGGAGCTAAGCAAAATTGGCCTTAAGAAAATTAGTTTGAGGTTTTAATCACAATGAGTTAATTGGTAAAGTGGCAAGTGGCTGTGGAAGTGTACTAATGGTCTTAGGTTCGAATCCCATGGATGACATTAAGGTGACCTTTAATTTTTGTATGGCATGTGTTGGTCAAATTTTACTTATGGTAAGGATGGACTTTGTTATTTATGGATAGTAGACTAAGGAATAAGGCAAGTGCTTATTTATGGTATGGTATCAAGGAATTTTGGTAGGATAAGGGGACATAAGGCTTGAAGTATGGAGGGTATTGTTTTGGAAATTTTTCTATGGCCATTTGACCATGAATGTAGACAGTTTAGTGGACTAGGGGGGTTGACTTAATTTTGAATGTGATTAGGAGGAAATAAGGAGAAATTTAGGAGTGAGTTTAATTCAAAATTAGTTTGAATTGATGGCAAAAAGAATTTTGAGTGTGGAGGCCGAATGTGGGTCACTTTTGGGTGATAATTTCGGTCATGAGTGGGAGGGGGGAATAGCCAAATTTCCTATTTGAGGTCTAGAAGTTCTTTTGGGTTCTTTCTTTTCTTTCTTTAGTATCTCTTTTGAAACTTTCTTTTCACCCTTGCCGTTGCGAAATTTGCACCCTATTTCTTGACCAAAAGCAGAAAGTTGGAAGTCATTTTGTGCATCTTTTTCTTTTTTGCAACTTATTTTCCTTCCATTCACTTCCTAAAAATCGAAACCCATCCTCTCATTTGCAAAAAAGCCGAAACCTCTCCACCTTTGTTCTTCATTGCCGAATTCTCCTAACTTTTATCTACACTTCTTTTCTTCTTTTCTATACCTATTTTGTGTTAGCCGATTATCCCATCTCCATTTGGGAGTTCTTGCCGAATCTTTTAGAGCCTTTAGAGGGGGAGGTGTCGACATTCCTTTTCATCAATCTTCCAATCGGTTTGAGTATAGTAAGTATTTTCTTAGCAATCGAATTCTCTTCTTCTTCATTTAGTATCTGAAACCAATGGTTGGCCTTGGTTTCTAAGGGATGGCCAAATGTATGTAGAGTCATAATATTGTGTTTCTTTTGTGTAGCCAACGGTAAGGAGCCTTAAGGTGGATTGTAAGAATTTAATTCATCAAGGTAAGTGTTATGTGGTGATTCGGGATTTAGTTAAGCAAAGTAGGTGATTTGTAGTATTCGCCATAGGCCATTGTATGAGTTTAAGTGATGACCGATTTCGACTTTGGTTCTTAGGAACAAATCGATTGGAATAAGAGAGTTTCGGGATTGAGTAAACTGTGCCAAAAAGGTGCGTAGTTATCGTGTCTCTTGATTGTGTGTATGTGTTATATTTATATATATGTGATATGATGTTAATGGTAGCCGAATTAAGGGCTAAGTTTGTGAATACCCGTGGTGGGTGATCGAATACTCAGGTCAGTGAATTACGATATTAAATGATCATTGATGAATATATGAAATGTGATGGCATGTGATGCATTATTGTTCAAGTGATATGTTGCCATGATACACACATATATATATGCATGGGACTTGGGATGTGACTATCGAAGGAAAGGGTGTACTTTATGTACGTGGTCTGATGTTAGCCTTGTGCTACATTGGCGCTTGATGTTAGCTAAGTGCTTCATCAAGGGAGGTGTTGGCTAGGTGCCCATCTCGGCGGTTGATAGCTGTGTGCATCACCGTGGATTAATTGATATGTGGGATCACTTATGTGATCGGTGGCTTAGCCACGGCCTTGAGCAGCAAGTCTGCCGAGGTAAGTTATGTGGGATCACTTAGGTGATCGGTGGATTAGCCACGGCCTTGGGCAGCAGGTGTGCCGAGGTAGGTGTAATAGATGGAATTAGGTTGGGTTGGGCTTCATTTTGCATAATTTTGTATGTGGACTGTGTGGATATGGGCCAAGCCCATATGTGGAGACATGTGAAATAATTACACACTGAGTCTGTGTGACTCACCCAATTTTTCTCAAACCTTACAGGTGATGCATAAAGCTTGGACCGAGTTGGAGTGGATACGAGGTGGCCCATGCAGAAGTTATTTTCCTTATTTTATATTATATATATATTTTCAGAATTTGCGAATATTTGGTTATTGTAATAAGGGCCATTTAAAGGTTTTGAAGTTTATTATTATGTTTTAAAGTGGATTGACTATTTTTATTATTTGGATATGTTTTATTTTTAGCAACTCATATCTTAAAGATATATGTTAAAATTACAAATCGAAGGATTTGTAACAACTTGATTTTACTTGATTATTTTAAATATACAATGTTTTATTAAAGACAATAATTTTTTTTTTTATGTTTTCACTCTAAGTCAAAATATTTTTCAAACGTTTTCCGCAGTGGCATTCTAAATTCGGCCGTGGCGTATGGGCCGGGTTTGGGGTGTTACATGCGATACCATCGTCTATTTTTCATTTGGTGGGCTATGTGTGATACCACCCTAATAAAGACTGATGGTGGGCTAAGTGCGAAATCACCGAGTAATTTGATTATGGGTAGTTGATTAAGAGATTGTGATGTGTTGTATTATGTGACATTGTGGTGCTAAGTGCAGGGAGTTATGCTATTGAATGTATACATTAAGCTTGTGATATGGTTGGATTGTGGAAATGGAAGGAATGAGTAAGCATGATTATGATTGTGGATTGTTTCTTGTTTAGTATGTAATGCTATATAATTGTTTAGCACATACTATAATGTTATATTGTTTATATGTAAACTTACTAAGCTTAAAGCTTACTCCCCTTTCTTTTCCCCTGTTTTATAGAGTTTAAGAGCCGAGCCGGGATACGCAGTTAACTAGAAGATCGCCTACACTATCAGCTCACCTCGGTATATCTAGATTTAGCTATTTTGTGTATGGAATGTATAGGGGCTAGAGTAGTTAGATTATTTTGTTATTTTAGCCAAAAGTATGTTGGCCCCTTTTTGAGACAAATATCTTGTATATTGCCACGGTTGATGGCTCACCTTGTCATTTATGAAAATATATAGTCATTCATGGAAGTGTAGATTGCAAAATATGATTTGTTTGATGATATGTTGAATGGATCCATGTTGTGTGAGCTAGAGGGATGAAAGGAGCTTGGAAAATAGCCTTGTTCTTGTCCACACGGATAGGCACACAGGCGTGTGTCTAGGCCGTGTGTGACACACGGTCAGCCCATGGGCATGTGACTTGGCCGTGTGTCCCCTGCATGTTGGTGTTGTAAGTCAGTGTCGACCACGGGCTAGCCACACGGGCGTGTGACTTGGCCGTGTGACCCAAACAGAATACCCAAGTTTTTACACATGGGCAGGACACGCGCGTGTCTAGGCCGTGTGGAGCACACAGGCTAAGCACACGGGTGTGTCTAGGTCGTGTGAAAACCCCTGTAGATTCGAAATGAAAATAAATCCTGTAGTAGCCCATTTATGCCCGAGCTTAAATAAACCAGAATAAAAAAAAATAAAAAAAAAGTCCAGATTTGTTAATAGTCCAACAGACTACCTAAACCCGTGGCCCACTTACACCCCAGACATTCAGACCCAAAACAGAACCCATTGACCCAATACCCAAAGACATAGACCCAACAGACCCAAATCTATGCGGCCCAAAAGGGCCCAAAACTTCAACAGTTTCATCCTAGGGTTTCTGAAACCCTAGGCGTCGCAATCGACTCTTCGCACCCAGGCCACCAGTCGCGCCGCAACCCATGCGAGCCACGCCGCCATCAACGCACGGAATACCCATCGTCGCCAGATCCGCGCCTTTGACCTGCACCTAAAAAAAGGAAAGACAGTAGCAGAACACCGCAAACATGGCAACATTTTTTTTATTTCTTTTTTTATTTTTCATCTCGAAGACTATAAAAGCCTGACCTAATCTGTAAATCGGGACAGGATATACATAGATAGAAAAAGCAGAGATACGCAAATGATTACAAAAATATACAGAGAAATAAAAATTCGTTTACAAAGGTGATTTACATTCATTTTCTTGTTATTTTTATTTTTATTTTTTCATTTCGTGCATGTTTTATTTACAAAACAATATTTAAAAAAATAACGAAGATTCTCACCTTTGCGCTGCGCCAGTAAGCTACGCGCGTGAGGTAGCGTGAGGCGTGTCTTGCGATGATGGCCGGAGGTCGATGACTGTGAGGGAGGCAGAGCAATTTCTTAAGGCCTCTGTTCATTTTTTTAAATTCGGCGTTAAAATGAATTTTTTTGGGGCCAAAATTGAGTTATATAGCTAATGGAAACGACGCCTGCTTTTTGTTTAATTTAATAAGCATAAAACGACGCGTGCGTTTCAAGAGGGATCGTAGCGTTGACCCGAAAACCCGGGAGGATCCGCGTGTTTTTTTAAAATGGGGAATTTACCATTTCAGTCCCTTTACAATTTTTATTTATTTTAATTTCATCCATTTTAACATTTTCTTTATTTTTAAATTAGCCCTAAAAATCTATTTTTGTTCCAATTTAGTCCCTTGGACTGCCTTAAGGGCCAAATTCATTACAACGCCGTTTTGGAAAGAAGGCATAATTGCCCCATAAGTCCCTGTGGTTTAACGCGCGTTTTGATTTAGTCCTTATTATTTATTTTTATTGCTATTTAGCCCCTTTTTCTTTGTTTTTTTTAAAAAAAATCCTTTTCTATATTATTTTATTTTAAATTATTATTAAATTACTTATCATATTAAATATTCTACATTTTCTTTAGTATCTATATATTAATTTATTAATATTATAAAATTCGTATATAATTATTATTTATTATTTGGTTTAATTATTTTTATTACATATTATTTTAGTATTTATATATATTAGTTATTATATTATATATTTTAAAATTTTGTACATTATATAATATAATATTATATAATATGCTAATTTTAACTAAATTTATTTATATTGTATAACATGTTTCACTTATATTATTTATATTATATTTTGTAAATATCTTTATTTAAAATTATTATATATTATTTATTATGTATTATCTTTTATATGTATTAAATTATATATTTATTATGATATTTTTTATATACTTTAATTTTTTTATATTGTTATACATATTAATTGTTTTACAAAATTATCATTTTTTCTTTATTTTTTTATTTTGTTTCTGTTATAATAATTATTTAGTGTTTAAATATATCTTCCCTTTTCGTTTAATTTTGTTATTTCATGAGAAATCTTCATTATTGTTATTTATTTTATCCCACGTTTATTTATTTATATCCTTTTAATTGTTATTATTGCTTAACATAGCTCTTTATATATTTATGTTATATTATTCTTTTATTATTTATTGTTAGTATAATTTGTAAGTTATGTAGAATTGCTATTAAAAAATGTATGTTGTAATATCTTACTCAAACCATTGTTTTATAAAAACAGCTTTTTTGACGCATTTTATTCAAATAGCTTTAAAAATACGGTGATATATGATGTAACATCCTGAATTTTTGGGCCTATGCATTTAATTGGTGAATATGTGTAATGAGTTAATTTGAGCATTAGGGGTCCAAATTGGGCTCGAGATTGGGTGAAGCCTCGTTAAATTTTTGTTTGGGCACTATAGGGTTTAAAAGGTGGTATCCGAGTTTAAAATATCAAAATGGGCTTGTGGCCCGGTGGTCGATGGGGCCACTTAGGAGCAAGGAGGTGACGCCACACAAAGGAGTAAGGGGCCCAAATTTAAGTTACATGGAGCCCAACTCTTTTAATTTAAGTTAGCTAAATTTCGGCATTAGGGTTAGGTAGAGTGGACTGGCAACAAGGCTCAAAAATAGGAGGATTTATGTGAACGGGATAATGTAGATAATATAGTTGATAATATGGAAGGAAAAAAAAAAGGAGAAAAGATAGGAGCTATCTACAAGACTAGGAGTTGGCGAAATTCCATCACCTAGAGAAGTGAAGAAATCGGTTTCTTTATGGAAAAGGGGTGCGAATTTTCCCTTTTTATTTGATTAATTTTTAGTTATCAGGAAGGGCACTTTCGGTTTTTCATAGGTGAGTGCCGAAATTTCTATAAATAGGGAGGGTTCTCTTCTTTATTTTTTGGCATTTAGGGTTTCCACCTTTTCTTTCTCTTCTTTCTTCTAAAAGCCGAAAACCCCATTATTCTTTTCTCTTCTTTCTCCTAAAAGCCGAAAACTCCATTATTCTCTTCTTTCTTCTAAAAGCCGAAAGCTGAAAACTCCATTATTCCTTTCTCTTCTTTCTTCTAAAAGCCGAAAACTCCATTATTCTCTTCTCTTCTTTCTTCTAAAAAGCCGAAAGCTGAAAACTCCATTATTCTTTTCTCTTCTTTCTTCTAAAAGCTGAATCTCTATAGATTTCTTCGAATCATCTTCTCTTCCTGATTTTTCGCAAAAAGCCGGAATCCTCTGGGAGTAGCCGAATCTTCTCTAGTAAGATCTCTTAGATCTAAAAGCCGAAAACACTAGTCCCTGAATGTCATAACACTTTTTGGGATTTCAAGGTAGATAGCGGTGGTGTTGGCTACGGATAGCGTCGACTTAGAGGGTCTCGTTCTAATGATGAATCAGTGTGTAGATCTCTAACACACTAGTAATCTGTACTAAATATATGTTATGGGCTAAAAAGCCGGAAAAAAGGTCAGTATAGTGTCTGTACTAAATATATGTTATGGGCTAAAAGCGGAAAAAGGTCTGTATAGACAGTCGGATTACCCAAAAAAAGGTAGGCAAGGGATGCCAAGTACGTAATCATAGAAACTTCTCTATGTGTATCGATGTATGTGATAGACTATGAACTTTTAGGTAGTATATTGTTTTGATTCTGCATGTATGTATGCATGGGATGGGATTGATGTGATGAAGGGAAGAAGGTCACATAGCGATCGGTGGCTTTGCCACATAGGTCACATAGTGATCGGTCTTTATGATGAGCGATTCAATTTGTCGAAATACTACGATGTATTATTAAGGTCGCATGGCGATTGGTGGCTTTCCCACATAGGTCACCTGATGATCGGTCTTTAAGACAGCGAAGAGAGTCATCGATATGGTGTGTAGCGGTTGGAGGGTTGATTGTAGAAATCCCCAAGGTGTGATGGTTGGTACGAGTTGGTGTGTAGAGGATGGATTTCTAGGCTGGGATGGGCCATGATGCATATATAGTTACCCTTGTATACGGGCCAAGGCCATAATGTGTTTGTGGGCCAAGCCTTTGACGTGTTTTCGGGATTTACACACTGAGTCTTGGTGACTCACCCTATTATTTTTCCCTAACTTTGCAGATGAGCAGTAGGTCATGGAGATGGGAGCAAAGGCGGACTAGAGGGGCCATCAAGTTTTTATTCCTATAGATTATTTCGATTTTTCCTTAAGTTTTTACTTTTGGAAACATTTATGTAATAAGGCCCCATAGTTTATACTCACTACTTAGTTTTTAGTATTTGCAACTTATGGAACTTTGTCAAAGGTTTTATTATTCAAAATAATAATAATATAAGGTTTTTTTTCAAAAGTCACTTGTTTATTCGAATTTTGCCTAATAACTTATGATTTACTAAAACCAACTTAGCAAAAGTTTTCAACGTACAACCCGTAGCATACCAGATCTGGTCGAAACTTATGGGCCGGGTTTGGGGTGTTACATTTTGGTATCAGAGCCCAGTTCAAAACTCGGGCTGTTAAATGGGTCTAGTATTGTTTTAAAGTTGATAAGAATTTGGAAAAGTTTGGGTTGAGAAATGGCCTTGAGTCTCTGGCACCGATCCACGCAGTAAGTATTCGAACTTTTGGATGTGATATGAATGTGGGGCTTGATGGGTTTTATGGACGTAGACTAAGTATGATAGTATTGATGGACTTTAGGGCTAGTTTACACAACTCTTCGTTTCATAAGATTTAATCCAACCAAACAAACACCGTGAACAAGTCGCGAGATAGGGTGTGGCAATAGGCATACGCATGTCTAGGATTGGATTCGAGGAGAGCTTGGTATTTAAGCGATCCTAGTGACTCACCTCCTCTTCATTTGGAATCCTACAGTGCGTAGTATTTGTACACCCTAGCCATGAGGATTTATTGTGAGGCCAAAATTAATAATTTAAAACCCGAAAGGGACCAGCCACCCTATTTCGCAACCAAAATACCCCCAAGTTTTGTAAAATTTCCAAAATACACTTGATTTGTGAAAATTTCCAAACAACCGTGATTTTATAAAATACCCATGTTTTGCAAATTTACCCAAAAACCCCTAGATTTACAAATGTGACCCGGTTTGAAAAATTAAATTTTCCAAAATACCCCTGCTAAAAAAAAAGAAAACAACAACAACACCAAGATACCATATTTTGAGAAAATCACCAAGACACTTTATTTTGGAAAATACCCTGTAGGGCAAAACTATGGAAATACCCCTGGGTAGAGGAATGACGGAAAAAAAAAACCTTATGCGATGAATGTGTGTGCATGGATGCTACTTGTGTGATTGATGTATGTGGTTTTTAGAATTAGGAGATAAACTTGAGACTGAAACTGTAGATAGGTTCGAATTCGAAAGAACCACTCTTAAAACTACTTTCCATAAGATTGTTCCTGGTTAATCAGTGAAAGAAATTAATAGTTCATAAAATTTCTAATTCAGATACTACGAGAATCGACGATGAACGCTAGGAGAGGAAGAAGAGGCCGCGCCGAGGCCGTGGAAGTATTAGGGCCCGATGTCTTGACTCGGCTAGTTAGGGAGAGTCTCGAAGGAGGTTAAAGAAATCGGTGTAACATTTCAGGTTGGGTGCGTGGACTGTAAGAAAAAAAGAGATCGTAGTTTTTTAGGGTTGAAGTCTCATTCTGTGAAGCATGTTAAGGTACGTCCAAACTTTCGGGTTTACGAATATTGCAGAAGGCGTCATCCGGGTGAATGTTGGAGGAAGTCAGGAACGTGTTTAAGATGCAGGTCTAAGGAGCATAAGGCTCAGGATTGTTCAATCACCATTAAGTCGGGTATGTTTTGTGTGGATGCTATATTTTTGGGTATAGAAACTATATGCGTGCAATGGTTATATATTATTAAATTAGAGTGTGCAGCGAAAGCATAGTGGTGAGACTTGGGTTGTACGATTAGTAGTTAGTTGGAAATTTTGAGGACGAAATTTCTCTAAGGGGGGTAGAACTGTAACATCCTGAATTTTTGGGCCTATGCATTTAATGGGTGAATATGTGTAATGAGTTAATTTGAGCATTAGGGGTCCAAATTGGGCTCAGAATTGGGCTGAAGCCTCAGTTAAATTTTTGTTTGGGCACTATAGGGTTTAAAATGTGGTATCTGAGTTTAAAATATCAAAATGGGCTTGTGGCCCAGTGGCCAGTGGGGCCACTTAGGGAGCAAGGAGGTGACGCCACACAAGGGAGTAAGGGGCCCAAATTTAAGTTACATGGAGCCCAACTCTTTTAATTTAAGTTAGCTAAATTTCGACATTAGGGTTAGGTAGAGTGGACGGCAACAAGGCTCAAAAATAGGAGGATTTATGTGAATAGGATAATGTAGATAATATAGTTGATAATATGGAAGGAAAAAAAAAGGAGAAAAGATAGAAGCTATCTACAAGGCTAGGAGTTGGCCGAAATTCCATCACCTAGAGAAGTGAAGAAATCGGTTTCTTTATGGCAAAGAGGGTGCCGAATTTTCCCTTTTTATTTGATTAATTTTTAGTTATCAGGAAGGGCACTTTCAGTTTTTCATAGGTGAGTGCCGAAATTTCTATAAATAGGGAGGGTTCTCTTCTTTATTTTTTGGCATTTAGGGTTTCCACCTTTTCTTTCTCTTCTTTCTTCTAAAAGCCGAAAACCCCATTATTCTTTTCTCTTCTTTCTCCTAAAAGTCGAAAACTCCATTATTCTCTTCTTTCTTCTAAAAGTCGAAAACTCCATTATTCTCTTCTCTTCTTTCTTCTAAAAAGCCAAAAGCCAAAAACTCCATTATTCTTTTCTCTTCTTTCTTCTAAAAGCCGAATCTCTATAGATTTTTTCGAATCATCTTCTCTTCCTGATTTTTCGCAAAAAGCCGGAATCCTCTGGGAGTAGCTGAATCTTCTCTAGTAAGATCTCTTAGATCTAAAAGCCGGAAACACTAGTCCCTGAATCTCATATCACTTTTTGGGATTTCAAGGCAGATAGCGGTGGTGTTGGCTACGGATAGCGTCAACTTAGAGGGTCTCGTTCTAACTTGAGAATCAGTGTGTAGATCTCTAACGGACTAGTATCTGTACTAAATATATGTTATAGGCTAAAAGCCGAAAAGGTCAGTATAGTAATGTCTGTACTAAATATATGTTATGGGCTAAAAGCCGGAAAAAGGTGTATAGTAATCTGTACTAAATATATGTTATGGGCTAAAAGCCGGAAAAAAAGGTGTATAGACAGTCGGATTACCCAAAAAAAAGGGTAGGCAAGGGATGCAGTGCACGTAATCATAGAAACTTCTCTATGTGTATCGATGTATGTGATAGACTATGAACTTTTAGGTAGTATATTGTTTTGATTCGCATGTATGTATGCATGGGATGGGATTGATATGATGAAGGGGAAGAAGGTCGCATAACGATCGGTGGCTTTGCCACATAGGTCACATTGTGATCGGTCTTTATGACAGGCAACTCAGCTATCGAAATACTACGATGTATTATTAAGGTCGCATGGCGATCGGTGGCTTTGCCACATAGGTCACACTGATGATCGGTCTTTAAGACGAGCAAGACACGGTATCGATAGTGTGTAGCGGTTGGAGGGTTGATTGTAGAAATCCCCAAGGTGTGATGGTTGGTGCGGGTTGGTGTGTAGAGGATGGATTTCTAGGTGGGATGGGCCATGATGCATATATAGTTACCATTGTATACGGGTCAAGGCCATAATGTGTTTGTGGGCCAAGCCTTTGATGTGTTTTCGGATTTACACACCGAGTCTTGGTGACTCACCCTATTATTTTTCCCTAACTTTACAGATGAGCGAAGAGGTCGTGGACATGGAGCAAGCAAAGGCGGACTCGAGGGGCCATCAAGTTTTTATTCCTATAGATTATTTCTGTTTTTCCTTAAGTTTTTAATTTTGGAAACATTTATGTAATAAGGCCCCATAGTTTATACTCACTACTTAGTTTTTAATATTTGCAACTTATGGAACTTTGTCAAAGGTTTTATTATTCAAAATAATAATAATATAAGGTTTTTTTTTCAAAAGTCACTTGTTTATTCGAATTTTGCCTAATAACTTATGATTTACTAAAACCAACTTAGCAAAAGTTTTCAACGTACAACCCGTAGCATACCAGATCTGGTCGGAACTTATGGGCCGGGTTTGGGGTGTTACATATGATGTTTAGGGACTTCGAGAAGAATTGTGCCCTAACTTACTGGGTTTCGATTTTTCTCGTGGAACTTAAGGTATTAAATATCCCTTCTCTTTTAAAATTGAAACTTATAAATTTCAAATAAAAAAAAACTTATTCTTGGGAATTCAAAACGTTGTATCCTAACGTACTGGATATAATGTTTTGTGTCTCGAGGTAAAAATTTTCTAAAATAAAGGCGTGCCTAATTTTGAAGTCATGAGATGTTATATCCTAACTTACTGGGTATAGTATTTTATTTCTTTGAGATAGGTAAGTCTTGGCTTTCTTTCTAATAAAAGGATCATGTTTTAAAATTTTTCAAATTTTCAACACTAGGACATGATTTTATGGATTAGGTACCAATTTTTGGGCGTTATGAGGGTGTTAACCCTACCTCATGAATCGACTCGAACCCGTTTTCTTATTTTTCGAGACCAAAACCAAATGTTTTAAAATAAAACGCGTTTTACAAGGTGATCCAATCACACCTAAGTAAAAAGGGATTGGTGGCGACTCCATTTTCGTTTTTAAAAGTCGATCCCCGTTTTTACAAAAAAAACTTTAAAAATGGTTTCGACAGCTTGGCGACTCCACTGGGAAAAATAAGAGAGTCAAGCAGTAAAATCGATAATTTCATGTCCTTTTGTCTGAATTTAAATTTTTGATTTAAAAAACCGTGATCTTTTTATTTCATGTGGTTCTAATTGTTAACATATATCTCTTTATTGCACTACATGACCGTTGAGGTTGCACCCTTAAGTGGGAGTGAGAAGCTATGCCTTCGTGAGGTTTTCACCTCCGCATGGGCTAGTGGATCGCTTCCGGGATACATCTGTACCTATGTCTTCGTGAAGTTTTCACTTCCGCATGGCCATAGGGAAATGTATTCCCCTGAACTGAACTCGGTCCATATGAGCCTATAATGGGTGAGGATCGAGGAATCTGCTGGTTCAGGTACCTCAACTTTAGAACTAAAACCACATATAGACAACTTAAGGGCTCACCCTAAGTAGAACTATACCAAGCCTTAGTGGTTACCCAGATAGGTGTTCGTTTATTTTATTTGCTTCATATTCTATCTCATGATACTGATTTATTGTGTTTCAATTTTTGTGCATATCATATTAAAGAAGTATCGATTCAAGGTCAGTTTCTAAGTAAGAAAGTTGGTTATGGAGAATGAATTCCTTGATAAAGTGGAGGACAATCTCGCTCATCGCACATGGTCGAGCAAAGCGCAATTGGAGAAGGGAAGAGCGGCTTAGTTGACGGTGCGCGATCTCGAACTATGGGATTTTACTCGTATTAGTATGTAACATCCTTAAATAGGGGCTATTATGTTTGAACTGTTTGCATGTGTATGGCTTGGTTGTGATATTAGGTGAGGTGTTTTAGGGTCTAAGGAGAAGCCAAGGGTAGGCCCGAACTATAGGAAATTATTTTTTATTTTTTTAAGCTTTGGTTAAAGGGAGCTGAAGGAGCTAGGGGTTAAGTGTTTTCTGTGGTAAACTTTAGCACAAGAATTACCTTGGTAAAGTGGCAAGGAAGCGCCACTTAGGGCCTTGAGCAGTGACGCCACAAGCAGAGGAAGGGAGCTGAGGTTCGAGCTGCAGGAATCCCTCTGTGGGAATTTCTTTGACGCCTTGAGAGGGAAGAGTTGTGCTCGGCTCAAACTCGATGGATAAGCTGTTGAAGCAGTCAATGATTCAAAGCGGATGGAGAAGAGAGAATTTAGGAGTTTGAGCAATTCAAACTCGTTTGAATGAGTGGCTAGGAGAAGTTTGAGTAGTTGGCGAATTTTGAATTGTGTGAGGTTGAGTGTTAATTTGAAAGACTTGGGGAGTGTCGAAATTCCTTAGGCAAGCTAAGTGGACATTTTCGGCTAAGTCATGCCTTGGTGTTTTCGGTTGGAAACCAAAAGCCGAAATCCCTTAGCCCTTGTTGATTTCTCCCTTAGTGCACCTTGCTGAAGCAAAAGCTGAAAGCTTTTAGGCTCTTGTCGACTTCTCTCTTAGGCATTGAGTCGAATCCCCATTTGAACCCCTCACTTATTTTCTTTGAAGCCGAAACACTACCCTCCCTAAACCTCATCTCTTCTTGCTCTCCATTCTTATTGGTTGGCCGAACCTTCTTCTTCTTCAAGCCATTCTTTCAATTGTTTCTTTCATCTTCTTTTCACCATCACTCAAACCGAATACCCCTTTCATTCTCTCCTTCCATTTTGGCCGAATCTCATCTGCTTTTTCTTTTCTTAAGCCATAGCCGAATCTCCCTTGATCACTCAACCCCATTGCTGAAATCGCTCTCAACTCTCCCCTTCTTGTTTTTACTTTTGGCCGAATATCAACTAAGCATAGATCTCTCTTGTGTGATTTTCTCTAATTGAGTTTAAAGAGGGTTCTTCGGGTTTTGAAGCAGTGGATCATGATCATCTACTCTCTACCAATCGGTTTCGTTAAAGACCGTGGAAGGGGGAACTTGTGCGTTAGATCGTGATCTACGGGGTTCCGTAGTCTCATTAGTAACTAGGTGTGTAACCTTACACACTTCATTAGTATTACATGTTATTGTGTTAACTGTTATAAACCGATTAGTCGTTGAAATCGGTGATTTTGCCTTGTGGGCATGAGCATGGACTCCGGGTAAGTCCCCTGCTATGTGATTTTTGATATACATCGTCATGTTGCCGTTAAATGCTATGCTATGCGTTAATTGCATGATTTCATGATATTATAATACTTATGATTTGGACATGATGATGGGTTTGATGAGAGGAGGGGGAGGATCTATTTGGACTATCACCAGTGGTTTTGACCACACGACGGGTTGGCCCCGTCTTTGATATTATTATTTGTGACTAAGTCCCAGTGGTTTTGACCACTAGTGGTTTTGACCACATTGATGATATTTGTGACTATGGTCACCAGTGGTTTTGACCACATATGGATATTGTGACTCGTCCCAGTGGTCTGGTACCACAGTGGGTTGGCCCCACATGATTGGTACGGGATTGTCATCAGTGGTTTTGACCACACGATGGGTTGGCCCATCACTTGATTTGTGACTACGATCACCAGTGGTTTTGACCACACGGGGTAGATAAAGGAGATCGGATGGTTAGGTTATGGGGTTGCATGATTTGCATGTTTTACTGATTATTTGTGTAAGTGTTTGCACTATCGGGTTGGGGATTTATACACCGAGTCTCGGTGACTCACCCCTTCCTTATATTTTTTGGGATGAGGCATAGATCGCGGATAGGAGCCGGGGAGGACTCGAGGTGGCCATGCAAACTTATTTTCGGGTTTTTGACTTTAAATTACTACTCTAGTTTTATCTATTTACTTTAAATTTGGTTTGGTTTTGTAATAAGGCCGCTAAGTATTATTTTGGGTTTTAAATTACATGCTTTACTTTTTGATGATATTATGCATGTGGTTAACAATTCGATATTGCTTAAATATAGGATAAATAGCAACGTTTTCAAAAACTATACTCTATTTGGGATTTTCAAGCGTTACCATCGGGTAGCATTATTCATAGGGTAACAACAAAGGTAATATAGATGATTTTCAACCTAAATTTTCTAACAACTTCAAATGCAAATGGTTTTAATCTTGACTATGTTCAACTCACTCGGTTGTTAATAAGTATCGAAAGGTTTTCCAAAATTAGAAACAGCAATTGGATGTTCCAAAACTTATTTTCCGGATTTTAAAATAACAATAAAACGATTTCAACATCACTTTATACGGGTTTTCTAAACCTTAAAAAAGCGATAATGGCGTTTTCAATAGAAATAAATCGGCAAACTTGTTTTACTTAAAACGTTTTCACTCCGTAATATGCCAGATTTGGTCGTAGTGTGTTGACCGGGTTTGAGGTGTTACAATTTTGGTATTAGAGCCGGAGTTCAACGGCTGTTTGTGGGCCGAGGCCCATAAATGTTTTAAAATGGTTTATGAAAGCCTTTTATGGGATAAAAATGCAGATGGTGAAAGCATGGCACCGAGTCTCTGGCACCAATCCGCCCAGGTAAGTACCCCAAACTGTTGCTTTTGATGATGTGATTATGGTGATATTAGCATGACTATATAGTAGTGACTAATAGTAGTAGGAACTACCCTAGAGATTTGAACTATAGGATGGATGTACTTACGAAACAATCTACGATTAAACTTCTCATAAGGCGTGCTTTAATAAACAGTGGAATAAAGTCTAATGCATAAAACTTGTAGTCAGATCAATTCGTATCGGTAATCATGAATGCACGTAGACGTGGGCGTAATACACGTGGACGAGGTAGAGGTAGGATGACTGTGTCCGAACCGGTCGGGTCTGGACACGGGTCGAAAAATGAGGTACCACCGCCGCCAGCTATGGGCGCGGAATTTCAGGATCAGACGGGTGGTGATGACGCAGTGTCACAGGCAATGCTGCGGGTTCTGGAGAGAGTCACGGGTGTAGGCATTAGAACGGGAGCTAGGAAATCTGTACCCGAACGACTCCGGGCTAATGGTGCCGAGGTGTTCAGAGGTATCTCCGGTGTGGCTCCTAACACAGCGAAATATTGGTTGGAGGTGACAGAACGTATTATGGATGATCTAGACTTCTCGGTGAGGAGAAGCTTAAGGGGGTAGTATCTCTCTGCTGCGAGATGAGTCATATCGGTGGTGGCTCACGATTAGGAGCGGAGTAATGGCGGATGATCTTACTTGGGAATTCTTTAGAGCGACTTATCGGAGGAAATACATAGGGGCTAGCTATATTGATGCGCGTGGCGCAAGGCGTTCTCGAACTTGGTCTAAGGTAATAAGGCGTGTGTCGAATATGAGGCGAGAATTCCTTGGTGAGTCGATATGCACGTGGTATTGTGGGCACGGAGCATGAGCGCGTATGTCGATTTGAGGATGGACCGAGAGAGGCAGTGCGGATGTTAATTGCCCCACAGAGAAAGAGAGTTTGCGGTCTTAGTGGAAAAGGCCAAAGTTCTTTGAGGAAGTGAAACGATCGGTAAGACGGAATCAGGATAAGGGTTGGAATAAAAGGAATTCGGATCATCCGGGTGCGGGAATCGTGCAGAAAAGGGGTAGATATGGTGGGCGAATCAAGCTACGAGGCCTCGCTCATCGCTAACACTCGATGGCGCCACGATGTGCTCGGTGTGGGAAATCTCACACGGAGAATGTTGGGTGGAAAGCAGAGGATGTTTCGAGTGTGGATCGATGGGGCACCGAGTGAGGACTATCCACAAAGATCGGCTAGGTTGCGATCGGGGATCGAATCGCATACGATCGGGATGGATGGTCGGCAGCCTCGGAGGGGTCGTGGTGCGGCCGGGGAGGTAATGGCTCTGGTAGAGGCCGTGGAGCACCAGGCGAGAGGTGCAGGTGGTGTGAGGCGAGACGGCTGGATTGGTCTCACGCAGTGAGGCGTCGAGAGGAGAGGCGACGCACCGGACGTCATAAGCGAGTACGTTCTTAATCTTTGGTCTACCTTATAATGCTTTGATTGATGTGGGTTCGACGCGACTCGTATGTTGCCCGATAGCATAGCGGAAACAATGAACTTAGACTTTGAGATTACTTCTAGGAGATGACGATAATAAGCCCGCTAGGTCACTCTGTAGAAGTAAATAAACTATATAGGGATGTACCCTAGAACTTCAAGGGGTCGTGTTTTTGGTGACTTGATGGAACCGCCGTTTGGGGAGTTCGATCGATTCTTGGGATGGATTGGCTAGTAAAGTATCAAGCCGGTTTTGATTCTTGTGACTAAGCGCATGGTGTTGAAGTCGGTGGAAGGTGAGGAGGTAGTGATGATAGGTAATAGGAGAGATTACCTATCCGGTGGTCTCATATTTGAAGGCGGAAAATGGTTAGGAAAGGTTGTGAAGCATTTATGGTGCATGTCCGTGCTTTGGAAGCCAAAGATGCATTGTGGAGAATGTCCGAACTATGGGGAGTTTCTTTGATGTATTCCGGAGGAACACAGGTTTGCCCACGACCGCGAGGTTGAGTTCGAGTATAGACTTGTTACCGGAACGCGCGCCGGTGTCTATTGCCCCGTATAGGATGGGGCCGAAAGAATTGGTAGAGTTGAAGGCTCAGATCGAAGTGGTTTTGGGACAGAGGTTTCATCGTACGAGTGTATCACCTTGGGAGCACTGCGTGCTTTTGTTAAGAAGAAAGAGCGGTACTATGCGGATGTGTATAGACTACCGTCATTTGAATAAGTTAACGATCAAAAACAAGTATCCGTTGCCCAGGATAGACGACTTGTTTGATCAGCTCAAGGGTCCATCGGTATTCTCTAAGATAGATATTAGGTCGGGTATCATCAACTCAAGGTGAAGGAGGTCGATACCCATAAAATGGCGTTTCGTACTCGGTATGGGCATTACGAGTTTACGGTGATGCCATTCGGGTTGACCAATGCACCGGTAGCATTCATGGACATGATGAATCGGGTGTTTCAGTCGTATTTGGATCGATTCGTCGTGGTGTTTATAGGCGACATTTTGGTGTACTCGAAATCGAGGAGGAACATGACGCGCATCTTGGGTGGTCTTTGCAGGTTTTGAGGAGAAGCGACTATTCGCCAAGTTTAGTAAGTGCGAGTTCGCTTAAGGAGGTGACTTTCTTGGGTCATATAGTATCGGTGAGGGATTAGGGCGGATCCTCGTGAGATCGAGGCGGTGTTGGATTGGAAACCACCTAAGTCGGTTGCTGAGAGATTCAAGTTTTAGGTTTGGCAGGATACTATAGGAGGTTCGTGGAAGGCTTTTCTTTGATCGCAGCGCCGCTGACTAAGTTATTGAGAAAAGGGGTTCCGTTTGTGTGGTCTGAGAAACAACAAGAAAGCTTTGACATGTTGAAGAAGATTTTGAGTGAGGCTCCGATTTTGATTCAATAGGAGGCGGGAAAGCAATTCACGGTCTATTGTGATGCATCGACATCGGCTTAGGGTGTGTCTTTGATGCAAGATGGAAAAGTTGTAGCTTATGCGTCTCGACAATTAAGGCCTCATGAGGGTAACTACCCGACTCATGACTTAGAGTTGGCTGCAGTGGTGTTTGCCTTGAAGATTTGGAGGCATTACTTGTATGGGGAAAAGTCGATAGTCTACACGGATCACAAGAGTCTGAAGTACCTCTTGACTCCAGAAAGATTTAAATTTGAGGCGCCGAAGGTGGATCGAGTTGTTGAAGGACTACGACTGCTCGATCGAGTACCATTCGGGTAAGGCTAACGTAGTAACTGATGCGTTGAGCCGTAAGGTGGTAGCAGATCTGAGGTCGATGTTTGCTCACCTTAGTTTTTATTACGACGGGAGTCTTTTGGTAGAATTGCAAGTAAAGCCGAATTGGGTTGATCAGGTTAAGGATAAACAGCTGATAGATGAGGTTTTGAGTGCTCGAAGGTTGCAAGTGCAGAATGGTGAATCGGAGGGTTATAGTTTGGGCAGTGATGGAGTACTGTGTTTTCAAGGGAAAGTATGTATGCCCAAGGACGTTGAGTTGAGACAGCGGATCCTTCAGGAAGCTCATAGCAGCCTATACGCTATGCATCCTGGAGGCAGTAAGATGTATCGTGATTTGAGGGAGCAGTTCTGGTGGCCAGGACTTAAGCGGGAAGTAACAGAGTTTGTGGGCAAGTGTTTGACATGCCAACAAGTTAAAGCTGAGCATCAGTTGCCGTCAGGGTTGTTGCAGCCAGTAAAGATTCCGCAGTGGAAGTGGGAAAGGATTACGATAGACTTCGTTAGTGGGCTTCCCCTTACGCCTAGCAAGAAAGACTCAGTTTGGGTAATTGTGGATCGTCTGACTAAATCGGCTCATTCCATACTAGTCCGAGTTGACTTTTCGCTCCAGAAGTTAGCCAATTTGTATGTGGCAGAGATAGTAAGGTTGCATGGAGTGCCAATGTCAATTATTTCGGATAGGGATCCCAGGTTCATGTCGAGGTTCTGGAAAGCTTTGCATCAGGCATTGGAGTACGAGGCTGGATTTTAGCACGGCTTTTCATCCGTCAATGATGGATGACCGAGAGGGTAATCCGCATTCTAGAGGACATGTTAAGAGGTTGCGTTCGGATTTCGAGAGCGGTGGGAAGAATTTCTACCGTTAGCTGAATTTGCGTACAATAATAGTTACCAGGCAAGCATTAAGATGGCACCGTATGAGGCGTTGTATGGTAGGAAGTGTCGTACACTACCTTTGCCGGGATGAGTTAGGTGCGTGTCGGATGTTGGGTCCGAGTTGGTTACTGAAACCGAGGATAAGGTCAAGTTGATTCGGGCTCGTTTGAAGGAAGCTTGGACAAAGCGTAAGTCCTACGCCGATCTTAAGCGGAGAGATATAGAGTTTGCCGTGGGAGACAAGGTCTTTTGAAGGTCTCGCCGTGGAAGAAAGTCTTTGAGATTTGGAAGAAAAGGCAAGCTAAGTCCAAGGTTCATTGGCCCGTATAAGGTGTTGAGATGAATAGGACCAGTGAGCTTATCACTCGAGTTTGCCAGCAGAGTCGAAGTCGGATACATGACGTGTTCCACGTCTCCATGCTTAGACGCTTACCGTTCCGATCCATCGCATGTTGTATCGGTGGAGGAAATTGAGGTGAGCCCAGATTTGACTATGGAAGAAGAACCAGTACAGATTCTAGACCGAGATGTGAAAGTTTTGCGCAAGAAGTCGGTTCCATTAGTGAAGGTGTTATGGCGAAACCATGGCGTGGAAGAAGCTACGTGGGAACCAGAGGATGTGATGAGACAGCAATACCCTCAACTCTTTTGACCAGGTAATTTCGAGGCCGAAATTATTTTTAAGGGGGGTAGAACTGTAACATCCTTAGATAGGGGCTATTATGTTTGAACTGTTTGCATGTGTATGGCTTGGTTGTGATATTAGGTGAGGTGTTTTAGGGTCTAGGGAGAAGCCAAGGGTAGGCCCGAACTATAGGATTTTTTTTTTATTTTTTTAAGCTTTGGTTAAAGGGAGCTGAAGGAGCTAGGGGTTAAGTGTTTTCTGTGGTAAAATTTAGCACAAGAATTACCTTGGTAAAGTGGCAAGGAAGCGCCACTTAGGGCCTTGAGCAGTGACGCCACAAGCAGAGGAAGGGAGCTAAGGTTCGAGTGCAGGAATCCCTCGTGGGAATTTCTTTTGACGCCTTGAGAGGGAAGAGTTGTGCTCACTCAAACTCGATGGATAAGCTGTTGAAGCAGTCAAATGATTCAAACGGATGGAGAAGAGAGAATTTAGGAGTTTGAGCAATTCAAACTCGTTTGAATGAGTGGCAGAGAAGTTTGAGTAGTTGGCGAATTTTGAATTGTGTGAGGTTGAGTGTTCGGCTGAAAGACTTAGGGGGAGTGCCGAAATTCCTTAGGCAAGCTAAGTGGACATTTTCAGCTAAGTCATGCCTTGGTGTTTTCGGTTGGAAACCAAAAGCCGAAATCCCTTAGCCCTTGTCGATTCCTCCCTTAGTGCACCTTGCTGAAGCAAAAGCTGAAAGCTTTTAGGCTCTTGTCGACTTCTCTCTTAGGCATTGAGCCAAATCCCCATTTGAACCGCTCACTTATTTTCTTTGAAGCCAAAACACTACCCTCCCTAAACCTCATCTCTTCTTGCTCTCCATTCTTATTGGTTGGCCGAACCTTCTTCTTCCTCAAGCCATTCTTTCAATTGTTTCTTTCATCTTCTTTTCACCATCACTCAAACCGAATACCCCTTTCATTCTCTCCTTCCATTTTGGCCGAATCTCATCTTCTTTTTCTTTTCTTAAGCCATAGCCGAATCTCCCTTGATCACTCAACCCCATTACTGAAATCGCTCTCAACTCTCCCCTTCTTGTTTTTACTTTTGGCCGAATATCAACTAAGCATATATCTCTCTTGTGTGATTTTCTCTAATCGGGTTTGAAGAGGGTTCTTCGGGTTTTGAAGCAGTGGATCGTGATCATCTACTCTCTACCAATCGGTTTCGTTAAAGACCATGGAAGGGGGAACTTGTGCGTTAGATCGTGATCTACGGGGTTCCGTAGTCTCATTAGTAACCAGGTGTGTAACCTTACACACTTCATTAGTATTACATGTTATTGTGTTAACTGTTATAAACCGATTAGTCGTTGAAATAAGTGATTTTGCCTTGTGGGCATGAGCGTGGACTCCGGGTAAGTCCCCTGCTATGTGATTTTTGATGTACATCGTCATGTTACCGTTAAATGCTATGCTATGCGTTAATTGCATGATTTCATGATATTATAATACTTATGATTTGGACATGATGATGGGTTTGATGAGAGGAGGGGGAGGATCTATTTGGACTGTCACCAGTGGTTTTGACCACACGACGGGTTGGCCCCGTCTTTGATATTATTATTTGTGACTAAGTCCCAGTGGTTTTGACCACCAGTGGTTTTGACCACATTGATGATATTTGTGACTACGGTCACCAGTGGTTTTGACCACATATGGATATTGTGACTCGTCCCAGTGGTTTGGTACCACAGTGGGTTGGCCCCACATGATTGATACGGGATTGTCATCAGTGGTTTTGACCACATGATGGGTTGGCCCATCACTTGATTTGTGACTACGATCACCAGTGGTTTTGACCACCTGTGATTTTGACCACACGGGATAGATAAAGGAGATCGGATGGTTAGGTTATGGGGTTGCATGATTTTCATGTTTTACTGATGATTTGTGTAAGTGTTTGCACTATCGGGTTGGGGATTTATACATCGAGTCTCGGTGACTCACCCTTCCCTTATATTTTGCGAGATGAGGCATAGATCGCAGATAGGGAGCCGGGGAGGACTCGAGGTGGCCATGCAAACTTATTTTCGGGTTTTTGACTTTAAATTACTACTCTAGTTTTACCTATTTACTTTAAATTTGGTTTGGTTTTGTAATAAGGCCGCTAAGTATTATTTTGGGTTTTAAATTACCTGCTTTACTTTTTGATGATATTATGCATGTGGTTAACAATTCGATATTGCTTAAGTAACCGGATAAATAGCAACGTTTTCAAAAACTATACTCTATTTCGAGATTTTCAAACGTTACCATCGGGTAGCATTATTCATATGGTAACAACAAAGGTAATATAGATGATTTTCAACCTAAATTTTCTAACAACTTCAAATGCAAATGGTTTTAATCTTGACTATGTTCAACTCACTCGGTTGTTAATAAGTATCGAAAGGTTTTCCAAAATTAGAAACAGCAATTGGATGTTCCAAAACTTATTTTTCGAATTTTAAAACAACACTAAAACGATTTCAACATCACTTTATACGGGGTTTTCTAAACCTTAAAACGATAACAGCATTTTCAATAGAAATAAATCGGCAAACTTGTTTTACTTAAAACGTTTTCACTCCATAATATGCCAGATTCGGTCGTGGTGTGTTGACCGGGTTTGGGGTGTTACATAGTATTACACAAAATGAGTTCCAAGAGTTGAAAGAGATATGGGCCCAATGGGATGATGAGGCTAAGTAGCTATTTTATCATAATTATGGAGATCTACCCTATTTACTCGACATCAAGGTAGATAAGCATCATTAGGGCCATGAATCAATTTGAACTCCGCCTATAATTTGTTTCACTTCGGGAAAGTAGATTTGGTGCCCACGGTGGAGGAATATACAACCTTGCTTCGATGTCCAAGGGTCCAAGTCGACAAAGCTTATTCTAAGGCTGCTAACGTCCCAACTTTCGTGAAGAGGTTAATGAATATCACGTGGATGAGCGAACAGTGGGTCGCAGCCAGAATTCAGAAGAAAGGTGAGGGTAAATGCATTCCTTGGGTTAGCTTGAGGGACTTGATCTTAGCCCATCCAGAGGCAAAGAAAAAGGTTGACGTCTTTGCCTTGTGTATCTATGGGTTGGTAGTCTTTCCAAAGGCTCTAAGACATGTAGATGAAGCAGTCACAGAGTTATTCGATCGACTTGACAAAGGGGTCATGCCAGTACCTGCGATCTTAGCCGAAACGTTCAGATCTTTAAACGCATGTCGGAGAGCAGGTGAAGGTAGATTCATTGGATGTGTGTAGTTGCTGTTAGCTTGGTTTCATAGTCATTTCTGGAAGATGGAGAAAGTATCCTATCGGGTTTTTTCTGAGAACTATTCTCTGTTAAAAGAGATAGTGGCTACACCGAGGAGAGAGGACATGTCTGAGTAGAACTAGATGGCGCTCCTTCAAAACCTTCAAGAGGAAGACATCAAGTGGAGAGCCTCTTGGATGATTTCAGATGAAATTATTTATCGATGTGGGAGTTTTGACTGGGTTCCTTTACTTGGAATTTGGGGAGCCGTAGGGTATGCTCCTTTTCTCTCACTAAGGCAATATGGATCAAGGTAGTTCGTACCGGCAACATATGGGCTGGCTCAATGTGAGTTCTCATATAGAGGGGAAAACTATAAGAAGAGAGTTAAGGAGATTTCTGGTGCTTGGAATCATATTCGTAGGATGAAGAGATTATCCGCAGGCCCAATGACGACCCCAGAATACAGTGGATGGAGGATTATAAGGATTAATGATAACATCCCCGAGCTGAATCCGGAACGTGCCCGATCAAGAGAGGAATACTTGCAAGTGGTCCCATCAGAGTTAGAGATTGTGAAACAAGACTTCGAAAGGATCAGTTCAGAGCTTGGAAAAAGGATGGAGAAGCTGGAAGAAGAAAAGATGTACTTGAGGCTAGATGTGGATGTTCAGAAATCGGAGGCCGAAAAGTATAGAAAAGGGAAGAAAAGGGTCGAAGAAGATCTGAGCGACCTAAAGACAGAATATAAAAAGCTGCGTCTATCACTGAAAAATGCTGGATTGGGGAAAACTTCGCAACAGTGGCAACAAGAGGTTCAAGAGGAAAAAGCCAAGGCTGACCATTGGGAGAAGAAGTTCCTAGAGATGCAGATGCGGAATGAGGCTCTAGAAAGGAGTTTGGCCGAAAGCCAAAAAGAGAAAAGTGGATTGAAGGCTAAAGTCGCCGAACTGGGACAATCTTTTCACCTCCATCGAAGCCGTAATACTTCAATCGAGTTGAAGTCAAGTCTGAACAAGATTGAGGAAATGAAGGGCAAGATCGAGAGATTAGAATCGATGCTACAGAATTGTGAACTCCGGATCGAGCAGCTTGAAGAAGCAAGAGAGGGGCATTGGAAGGAAGAGCTACACCATTCGCATGATCAAGTTAGAAATCGTGATCATCTCATGGGTGAAGCAATAATTCAGATTCGAGAGGTAGCTGATCATCTACAGACTTTGGCATCACAGGCTGATACGTTGAGCATGAAGTATGAGCTACAGTCCGATCGTAGTCAAGAGCTGACTTCATTGCTTGGGAAAATCAAAACTTTAGGACTTAGGGCGAAAGCATATTTGTAGTCCATTTTATGTAAAGGATTTTGTTTTCTAATAAAGTTTCCTAAAATGAAGCTGAATCAGAATCGATGCCCCTTTGCATTCATGCATTTGCATTACATAACATCATATGCATTCAAATCCATAGAGAGAGTCTAATTAGTTGAAATTATTTAGAGAGAGAGAGAAGGGAAATCTGGAAGCTGAACACCACTACGGTACACGTGCAAAGACAAGGAAAATGGATCAAAGACTTGAAAAATTCCATAGGGATATGCAAGACCAGATGCAGGAGCAAATGGCAAAGCTCCAACAAGAAATGAGAGATCAAATGTTGGAAGCTCAGAGGAGCATGATGGCTCAAATGGCCCAGATGCTGAGTGGGGCAACGGACAAAGGGAAGGGTCCCATAGTTAACACTGAAGACAATGAGGACTTTCCTCGGGGTTTCACCCCACCGCATGTACTACTTGAGGAGTATCCCCAAAGGCTACCTGTCACGATTAGGCCTCAACTGGGGCAAGATGATAATAGACCACCCATGAACTTCTAAGTGGGCTCAGGATCTAACCCAGGAGACAACCCTACTAATCCCGTCATCCCTGATTTGGACATAGCAGAGAGGGAAGGGACAAGAATTGAATCCTTGAGGCAGTTAGAGGATCACTGTAGATGGTTAGAGGAAAAATTCAAGGCTTTGGAAAATGCCGATCATCACCATGGTATTGATGCAAAAGACTTGAGTTTGGTTCCGGATTTGGTGCTTCCTCATAAATTCAAGGTGCCAGAATTTGAGAAATACAACGGGACTAGCTGCCCTGAAGCCCACATCACCATGTTCTGTAGATGTATGACTGGCTACGTGAACAATGATCAACTTTTGATTCATTATTTCTAAGACAGTTTAGTGGGGGCAGCATCCAGGTGGTACAATCAACTCAACTGCGCTAATATTAGCTCCTGGAGAGACTTAGCCCAAGCCTTCATGAAGTAGTACAATCATGTTACAGACATGACACCTGATAGAATCATGTTGCAAAACATGGAAAAGAAATCGAATGAAAGCTTCAGGCAATACGCGCAAAGATGGAGGGAAGTTGCCATGCAAGTTCAACCAGCTCTTCTAGAGAAAGAAACCACCATGTTGTTTATCAACACTTTAAAGGCACCATTTATCACCCATATGATAGGAAGCACTACTAAGAGCTTCTTGGGTATAGTGATGGCAGGGGAAATGATAGAAAATGCCATAAGGGGTGGTAAGATTGAAGCGGGAGAAACCACTAGAAGGTCTGCTCCTAGGAAAAATGATAGTGAGGTGAATAACACGAGTACATAAAATAAAGGGTACTCAAAGGCAGTCACTGTCAGCCAGCCGAAAGTAGTTACTACGGGCAACAAGGGTCAACAAGACAAGAATTAGGCACTAGAAAAAATTCTGAAAAGCTTCAATTTACGCCAATCCTAATGACGTATAAAGAGCTATACCAAAGCTTATTCGACGCGCACGTCGTGTCCCCATTTTATTTGAAGTGTTACAGCCCCCATACCCCAAATGGTATGACTCAAATGCTCAATGCGACTACCATGTGAGAATAACAGGGCACTCAATAGAACACTGCACTGCCTTCAAAAAGTTAGTCAAAAGATTCATCAAGATGGGGATTGTGAAGTTCGACGATACACCTAGTGCGGAGAATCCATTACCAAACCATGGTGATAAGGGGATAAACGCGGTTGGGGAAATGTCACGAGAAAGATCAAGGAGGATATCTCGGAAGTGAAAACCTCATTGAGAATGGTTTGGAGGGAAATGATAAGATGGGGACTGATAGAATCAAGTTCTGTGGAAGGAGGTGAAGAACTAAGGAACTACTGTGAGTTCCACGAAGTAGAGGGACATGGGATCTAGAAATGTACTGAGTTTAGGGTTCTAGTACAAAGCCTTATGGATAATAAGGAAATGGATTTTCATAAAGGAAGCTCAGAGGAAGGAAGCGTATGTGTAACAGAAGGAGAATTGACAAACCAAAAAGTCAATTATTCGAGGATCATTATTTCCCGACTGAGAAACGCAGAAGGCGGAGCACAAATCATGCCTAAAGTTGTAATCCAAAGGCCTGTTTCCTTTCCTTACAAGGATAACAAAATGGTACTGTAACATCCCAAAAACGGGGCTATTTGGAAATAAATTATTTTTCTTATGTATGAACTGCTGTGTCATTATTTATGGAATAATAATGATCAATTTAAGGCTTTGTGTTAGCTCGATTTGGTAGGAAATTTTAGTTTTTAACTTTTAAAAGAAGGGAGCCTTAGCAAGTGGGTGTTATAAGAATAAATGTGGGTAATTTAACACTAATTAGGCCTTGGTAAAATGGCAAAGCAAGCCCACTTAGGAGCTAGCATGTGACGCCACCAAGAAACAAGGGAGAGCCTTGGTTCGAGTCACAAAATCCTCCTTTTTGGTTTTTTTATTTGGACGGCACAAGGGGGGAGAGTTTTTCTCCCTTCAAACTCTTTTATTAGGTGTTATTATCAAAGGATAATAGGAGAGTTTTATTTGCTCAATTATAGTATTAATAAAAGGGATAATGGATGGATTATTAGGAGATTATTATTTGATTAATTCAAGCTATTTTGAATTAAATCAAATAGGTGGCCAAGAGGATTTTTAGGTGTTGTGCCGAAATTGAACTCCTTGAGCAAGGAGAGTGGACGGCAAGGGGTACTAGGGAGTGCCCAAGTTTCTTTGGTTTCTTTTCCTATTAGCCGAATTATCCCAAAGGTCTCCCATTTACTATTTTCTCTTCTCCATCCTCTCCAAACCGAAAGCACATCCCCTAAAACCTTTCTTTTCTTTTCCCAACCTCTTTGGCGAAACTCCACATTCAAATTCCCTTTTCTTTATTTCTTTGTTAACCGAACCTCTACTCCTTGTTGCCGAAACTCCAACACCCTTGTCTCTCCATTATTTACCTCTTGCCCGAATATTCAAGCAAGGGTAATCTTCTCTAAACTCGTCTCCAATCGATTCATAAGGTAGGTAGGTATGGCCGAATGCCATCTTTCTTCTCCTCTGTGTTTTGTCGATTTCTATTAGGGGATGAGTGCCGATTTCGGCAATGATTAAGTCTTCTAAACAAGTGGTAACCGATTCTGTTAGGTACTCGTGGAAGTGAAGCGATCGATTGAGGCCCCGATCTCTAGTATTCGGTTTGTGTATGCGTAACGGTAAGATCTACTTTAGTTGGTCGGTTGATATTCGTTTTAGCGAAGGCTACTAACTTGTTGAGTCTTTGATTCATGGAATCGAGTAAGATTCGGTAGTTGGGTATTGCGGTTGGTGTCCAAAAGTGTGAAGGTGAGATTTCGGGTTCACAAGGAACCCTCCCAATAATTTGATTTGGCCGAATAGGCCCTAAGACTAATCCCATAGTTGGCCGAATATAGGTACAGGGAGATCTAGGGTGGCCAACGTTTCTTTTCGGGATTTAGACTTCTCATCAACATCAGGTGTGTACATACACACTTATAATAGTTAATAAAGTGTATTAAGTGTATGTTATGTGTAAATCTGCTCTATGTAGATATGGCATTAGTACCTTAATGGTACAAGCGAGGATCCCGGTAAGTCTCTATTTGTATGAGATTGATAATAATGCTTTTGGGAAGCATGGATTATTTGATACATGTGATATATGTATGTTCTGTTATTAACTGCTTGACATGGGTTGATGAGAGGAGGGGGCAGTGATGTTTCGTGCTGACGAGCACCAGTGTTTTGGTAACACACTGTGACAATATGTCACCAGAGGTTTGGTACCTCCAGAGGTTTGGTACCTCATAGCGACTTGTCCCTGTGGTTAACACCACCGTGGGTTGGCCCCACTTGAGATATGGGATCGTCGCGGTGATTTGGTATCACACGATGGGTTGGCCCCATCACCCGATTTGTGTCTACGGACACCGGTGCTTTGGTAGCACATTGTGACTATATGTCACCAAAGTGGTTTGGCACCACCGGTGTTTTGGTAACACATCGTGACTACGGTCACAGTGGTTTGGTACCACATGGGGTAGACAAAGGTGTTTGGTTGGCTAGGTTGGGTACACGATACCGCTTAATTAACTCATTATATGTTGTGTATGAAATGTTGTATTAACCGGGGAAGGGTTACATATCGAGTCTTGGTGACTCACCTTCTCCTTTAACATTTTTCAGGTGACTCGTAGATGGCGGTGGAGGAGCCGGTTGGACTCGAGGTGGCCATGCAGTGGAATTAAATTTATAGAACTTTACATTTGCTTATTTTTACTTTGGTTGTAATAAGGCCTCCATAAACTATATTTGTGTTATTTTCTTTTATGTTGGATATTTGCTTAAACTATACTATTAAATTGAACCGAAATCACATGTTTTTTTAAGTTAACACGAAAAAGTTTATTCGTGCCATCGGGCACACATGAAACTGGTATAACAAACGGACTTAATTAAAATTCCAAATTTATTCTAAGGGTAGCTTTGACAAGACAACCGAAAACGAGGAGTTTTCAATGGAAATTAATTGTTTTAAGAAATGGTGTTCACAAGGTTTTACTCCGTAACAAATCAAATTCGGTCGTAGTGTTTGGGCCGGGTTTGGGTTGTTACAGAATTGGTATCAGAGCCCAGTTCAAAGCTCGGCTGTGGGGGCCCAAGGCCCAAAAATGTTTTAATAGGCCTTTCGAATTGTTTTTGGGTTTTAAGCAGCATGGCCCGAGTCTCCGGCACCGATCCGCCCAGGTAAGTACATCTAAACCTCTTTGTGAATTATATTCTGTAGAAGGGTAGGAAGCATGGAACGTAGATAGACTTATAGGACTTGGACCCTAAGGCTAGATTGCTCAAACACAAACGAAGCATAAGATTTAAAGAACTAAACCAACCTATGACTTAGTCAATGAGCTAGGGTGTGGTAACCCACATGACGCATGTCTAGGATTGGATCAGGAAGAGCTTGGTATTTAAGCGGTCCTCGTGACTCACCTCCTCTTCGCAGTATCCTACACAGTGCGTAGCCGGTTCACCCTAACTCGTAAGGC
The DNA here is from genome assembly GCA_025698515.1 of Gossypium sturtianum. Lineage (NCBI taxonomy): Eukaryota > Viridiplantae > Streptophyta > Magnoliopsida > Malvales > Malvaceae > Gossypium > Gossypium sturtianum. The sequence continues at coordinate 113,878,380 of CM046948.1, read as the reverse complement.
TCGATGGTGTGGTAACCTGCGTGCGCATGTCTAGAAAGGTTCGTGAGAGCTTGGTATTTAAGCGGTCCGCGTGACCCACCTCCTCTTTACTCGAAGTGCACTGGTGCGTAGCTTTGGTTCCCCCGACCTGGAGGGCGCGGTCATGGGCTAAACACAATGATTAAAACCCGAGAAGGAATTAGCCTTGTTTTTTCGAAATAGAATGAAGCAAGCCCTAATGTTTTCAAAACTTGTCCAATAACTCTCTTAAACCCTAGAACATTACTTTTACAACGTTTTTCTCGGAAAACTTGACTTGTGAAAAATTACAGAAATACCCTTAGGAGTAAAATTACCAAAATGCCCACGACCCATAAAAATTAACTCAATGGTTTTGCCCCAAAAATTCCAATGATTTTATAAAACATTCAATAACTTAGCTTTGGAAATCATCAGCAAAATATTTTGGGTTCTGGAGAATTACGAAAATACCCCTGTAGGAAAAAGACGAAAATACCCCTGGGTTAGAAATGGGCAGAAATGTCCGATGAGTGAATAGGTATGGAAAGTATTAAGGAATGGATGCATGGACTTCTTTGTGTGAACTAGGATAGGAAACTGAAACATTGTTTGCTCGAAAGAATCTCTGATTAAACCTCATCCATAAAACTTCTTCGCGAGTAATAAAGTGAAACCAATGCTAACGCATAAAATTTTTCTTAATCAGATTAAAAGCGCGGTAGATAGAATGAGTTCTAGAGGGCGTGGACGCCGTGGGACGTGGTAGGGGTAGGATGACGGTGTCCGAACCCGTCAGTCGAGGACAAGGTTCGGAAAATGAGGTACCATCGCCACCACCACCTCCTACTTTTAGAGTGAGAGCCGGAGCGGGCCGGTGGCGAGTCGGTATCGCAAGTCGTGTTGCGAGTCTTGGAGATGGTGGTCGGGCTGGTGGAAATGTTGGAGCCCGGAAATCGTCCCTCGAGCGACTCGATCTAACGGAGCGGAGGTATTCCGAGGTGTGTCGGGAGTGGCACCCAGGCTGTGGAATCATTGGCTAGAGTCAATGAAAGAATCATGGATGATCTTGACTTTGACCGAGGAAGAGAAAGTTGAAAAAGGCGGTGTCGCTTCTAAAGGATGAAGCGATCGGTGGTGGCTTACGGTTCGAGATGGGGCTACGGCCGATGATTTGACTTGGGAGTATTTCGAACCACCTATCGAGAAAAAGTATGTGGGCATCACGGCACCGACGTGCAGAGAAAGGCTTTTCAGGATTAGTTCAAGGAACTAAGTCCGTGTCGGAATATGAGGCGGAATTTCTAAAATTTGAGTAGATATGCGAGAGGCATCGTGGCTCACGAACATGAGCGCTGTGTCCGCTTTGAGGACGGACTCAGAGATGATTTAAGGTTACCGATTGCCCCACAGCAGAGTTCGCGAGTTCTCATCTCTAGTGGAGAAGGCTAAGGTAGCCGGAAGGAATCAAGGAGGGTGTGAGGCGAGAACTATAGTAAGAACAATCGTAAGAGAAGTTTTGGGTCATTTGGATCAAGCGGAAGTGCTCGAGAAAAAGGCTAGGCCAAGTGGGCCCAATCAGCAAACAAGGCCCACGATCGCTAATCGAGAGGCCGACTCGGTGCAATCGCCGTGGAAAGACCCATTGGGGAGGTTGTTGGACCGGTGACAAAGGATGTTTTGAGTGTGGGTCTTTGGAGCATCGCGTCGAGATTGTCCCCAAAACTAGCTAAGAAGCGCCGGAAGGGCGTAGCCGTGCTCGAGGATAGAAATGTAGGACCACGGAGGGTCGTGGTAATGGTAGAGGAAACAACGGTCCTAACCGAGGTCGTGGAACTCAAGGCGCAGGTGCAGCAACACGCGAGGCTAGGCACTGGCTTAGTTTACTGTGGCGAGGTGTCGCGAAGAAGGTGACGCACCGGATGTCATAACCGATGCGTTCTAATTTTCGGTTTTCCTTATGTTGCATTGATTGATGTGGGCTCGACGCACTCGTACATTGCTTGTAGTGTGGTAGGAACTATGGACCTAAACTCAAAGCGCTTCTAGGAGATGACCGTAGTTAGCCCCTTAGGTCACTCCGTAGTCGTAAATAAACTTTATAGAGGCGTACCCTTAGAACTTCAAGGGGTAGTATTTGTAGCGGATCTAATGGAACTACCGTTTGGGAGTTCGATTTGATCCTTGGTATGGATTGGTTGGTTAAGTACCAAGCAAGGTTGGCTCGCGTGGTCAAAGCGCATGGTTCTTAAGACGGCGGAAGGTGATGAAGTGGTTATGATAGGAGATAGGAGGAATTACCTATCCAACGTAGTGACCGCCTTGAAGGCTGAAAAGATGGTCAAGAAGGGTTGTGAGGCGTATTTGGTTCAAATCTATGCTTTGGAAGCCAAGGGGTTAGTAATTGAAAAGGTCCGAACGGTTGGGGAATTTGCTGATGTGTTCCCAGAAGAACTTCCGGGTTTGCCTCCGGATCGAGAAGTCGAATTCGGTATAGACTTGCTACCGAGCGGCACTGTGTGTCCATAGCACCATACCGAATGGCACCAAAGGAATTGGTGGAGCTAAAGGCTCAAATTCAGGAGCTCTTGGATAGAGGGTTTATACGACCAAGTATATCCCGTGGGGAGCGCCTGTGTTGTTTGTCAAGAAGAAGGACGGTTCTATGCGGATGTGCATCGACTACCGTCAGTTGAACAAGTTGACGATCAAGAACAAGTATCCGTTGCCTCGGATTGACGACTTGTTTGATCAAGCTGAAGGGTGCCTCGGTGTTTTGAAGATAGACCTTAGGTCGAGTTATCACCAATTAAGGGTGAAGGAGGTGATGTTCACAAAGCGGCATTCGAACTCGGTATGGGCATTTCGAGTTCTTGGTGATGCCATTGGGTTGACTAATGCGCCGCGGCATTTATGGACTTGATGAATAGAGTATTCCAGCAAGAAGACTTGGACCGATTAAATTCGTCGTGGTGTTCATAGACGACATATTGGTTTATTCAAAGACGTAAGAGGAGCATGACAAGCATCTACGGATAGTTACGCAAGTATTGAGGGGGAAGCGGTTGTATGCCAAGTTCAAAGCAAATGTGAATTTTGGCTTAGGAAGTGGCTTTCTTAGGTCATGTAGTATCGGTGAAGGAATTAGGGTAGACCCTCGCAAGATTGAAGCAAAGATTGGAGTGGAAACCACCTAGGACGGTGGGTGAAATACGGAGTTTTTAGGTTTAGCAGGGGTACTATCGGAGATTCGTGGAAGGATTCTCTCTAATAGCAGCGTAGTTAACTAAGTTGCTAAGGAAAGGTGTCCCCTTTGTATGGACGGAAAAACAGCAAGAAAGCTTTGATAAGTTAAGGAAGATTTTGTGGAAGCTCGGTTTTGAGTACTGACACAAGCGAAAAGTTATTCACGGTTTATTGTGATGCATCTCACACCGGTTTGGGATGTGTGTTGATGCAGGATGGGAAGGTAGTGGCCTATGCATCTCGTCGATTAAGATCGCATGAGGTTAACTACCCAACTCACGACTTAGAGTTAGCGGTGGTCGTCTTCGCTCAAGATATGGAGACATTACTGTATGGAGAGAAGTCGATGGTCTACACGGATCACAAAAGCTTGAGGTATCTTCCGACTCGAAGGATCCGAATCGAGACAGCGTCGATGGATTGAACTACTAAAGGACTATGATTGTTCAATCGAGTACCATCCAGGAAAGGCTAATGTGGTAGCCGACGCATTGAGCCGAAAGCGATAACGGACTTAAGAGCAATGTTCGCTCGGTTAAGTGCGTATGATGATGGGAGTCTTTTGGCGGAACTCCAAGTAAAGCCGACTTGGGTTGAGGAGGTTAAGGAAAAGCGAGTTAGTGGATGAGGGCTTGAGCTCTAAGAGAGTACAAGTTCAAGACGGTGGTTTGGAAGGGTACAGTTTGTCTAGTGATGGAGTGCTTTGTTTTCAAGGACAGTATGTATGCCAAAGGATACAGAATTAAGCGAGAAAAATTCTCCAAGATGCACATAGCAGCCCATACGCTATGCATCTGGGGAAGCAAGATGTATGGAGATTTTGAAAGCTTGATTCTCGTGGCACAGGTTGAAGCGTGAGATAACGGAGTTCGTAGGGAAGTGTCGACGTGTCAAGCAGGTTAAGGCTGAACATCGGTCACCATCGGGACTACTTCAACCGATAAAGATCCTCAATGGAAATGGGAGAGGATCACCATGGATTTTGTTAGTGGGCTACCCCTCACGCCCACTAAGAAGGATGCGATTTGGGTAATTGTGGATCGCTCGACTAAATCAGCTCACTTCATGCCGGTAAGAGTGGATTACTCACTCCCGAAGCTAAGCGAAGCTATATGTGGGTGAAATAGTGAGGTTGCATGGCGTGCAAAGTGTCGATTATCTCGGATAGGGATCCCGATTCACGTCAAGGTTTTGGAAAGCGTTGCATCAAGCTTTGGGTACGGTTAGATTTGAGACGGCTTTCCATCCACAATCGACTGGACGATCGGAAAGGGTGATCTGATTTTAGAAGACATGTTAAGAGGTCGTGTCTTGGATTTTAGTGGTAGTTGGGAGGAGTACCTACCATTAGCGGAATTCGCTTATAACAATAGTTATCAAGCGAGTATTCAAATGGCTCCATCTGAAGCCCTATATGGACGAAAGTGTCGTACTCCTACATGTTGGACGGAGTTGGGAGAAAGACAAGTTCGGGTCCAGATTGGTAGCAGAGACGGAAGACAAAGTCAAGGTGATTCGGCCTCGTCTCAAGGAAGCATCGGATAGGCGTAAGTCTTATGCCGATCTCAAACGCAAGGAAGTGGAGTATCTTTGTGGGAGACAAAGTCTTTCGAAAGTGTCGCCTTGGAAAAAGGTGTTGAGATTTGGACGAAAGGGAAGTTAAGCCCAAGGTTCATCGGGCCGATAATCTGTTGAAGCGAGTAGGACCAAAGTGGCTTATCACCTAGAGTTGCCGCAGAACCGAGTCGATTCATGACGTATTTCATGTGTCAATGCTGAGACGGTATCGGTCAGATCCTTCGCACGTTGTGCCAGTAGCAGAGATCGAGGTGAACTCGGATTTATCTTTTGAGGAAGAACCGGTTCAGATTGTAGACCGAGATGTGAAAGTTCTACGAAGGAAGGCAGTGCCTTTAGTGAAAGTGTTATGGCGGAACCACGGAGTGGAAGAAGCTACGTGGGAGCCCGAGGAGGTGATGCGGCAGCAATACCCCCATCTCTTTTGATCAAGGAATTTCGAGGACGAAATTTATTTTAAGGGGGGTAGAACTGTAACATCCCAAAAACGGGGCTATTTGGAAATAAATTATTTTTCTTATGTATGAACTGTTGTGTCATTATTTATGGAATAATAATGATCAATTTAAGGCTTTGTGTTAGCTCGATTTGGTAGGAAATTTTAGTTTTTAACTTTTAAAAGAAGGGAGCCTTAGCAAGTGGGTGTTATAAGAATAAATGTGGGTAATTTAACACTAATTAGGCCTTGGTAAAATGGCAAAGCAAGCCCACTTAGGAGCTAGCATGTGACGCCACCAAGAAACAAGGAGAGCCTTGGTTGAGTCACAAAATCCTCCTTTTTGTTTTTTTATTTGGACGGCACAAGGGGGAGAGTTTTCTCCTTCAAACTCTTTTATTAGGTGTTATTATCAAAGGATAATAGGAGAGTTTTATTTGCTCAATTATAGTATTAATAAAAGGGATAATGGATGGATTATTAGGAGATTATTATTTGATTAATTCAAGCTATTTTGAATTAAATCAAATAGGTGGCCAAGAGGATTTTTAGGTGTTGTGCGAAATTGAACTCCTTGAGCAAGGAGAGTGGACGGCAAGGGGTACTAGGGAGTGCCCAAGTTTCTTTGGTTTCTTTTCCTATTAGCCGAATTCTCCCAAAGGTCTCCCATTTACTATTTTCTCTTCTCCATCCTCTCCAAAACCGAAAGCACATCCCCTAAAACCTTTCTTTTCTTTTCCCAACCTCTTTGGTGAAACTCCACATTCAAATTCCCTTTTCTTTATTTCTTTGTTAACCAGAACCTCTACTCCTTGTTGCCGAAACTCCAACACCCTTGTCTCTCCATTATTTACCTCTTGCCCGAATATTCAAGCAAGGGTAATCTTCTCTAAACTCGTCTCCAATCGATTCATAAGGTAGGTAGGTATGGCCGAATGCCATCTTTCTTCTCCTCTGTGTTTTGTCGATTTCTATTAGGGGATGAGTGCCGATTTCGGCAATGATTAAGTCTTCTAAACAAGTGGTAACCGATTCTGTTAGGTACTCGGGGAAGTGAAGCGATCGATTGAGCCCCGATCTCTAGTATTCGGTTTGTGGTGCATGCGGTAAGATCTACTTTAGTTGGTGGGTTGATATTCGTTTTAGCAGAAGGCTACTAACTTGTTGAGTGCCGATTCATGGAATCGAAGCATTCGGTAGTTGGGTATTGCGGTTGGTGTCCAAAAGTGTGAAGGTGAGATTTGGGTTCACAAGGAACCCCTCCCAATAATTTGATTTGGCCGAATAGGCCCTAAGACTAATCCATAGTTGGCCGAATATAGGTAGTGCAGGGGAGATCTAGGGTGGCCAACGTTTCTTTTCGGGATTTAGACTTCTCATCAACATCAGGTGTGTACATACACACTTATAATAGTTAATAAAGTGTATTAAGTGTATGTTATGTGTAAATCGCTCTATGTAGATATGGCATTAGTACCTTAATGGTACAAGCGAGGATCCCGTAAGTCTCTATTTGTATGAGATTGATAATAATGCTTTTGGGAAGCATGGATTATTTGATACATGTGATATATGTATGTTGTTCTGTTATTAAGCGCTTGACATGGGTTGATGAGAGAGGGGGCGTGATGTTTTCGTCTTGACGAGCACCGGTGTTTTGGTAACACATTGTGACAATATGTCACCAGAGGTTTGGTACCTCCAGAGGTTTGGTACCTCATAGCGACTTGTCCCCGTGGTTAACACCACCGTGGGTTGGCCCCACTTGAGATATGGGATCGTCTGCGCGGTGATTTGGTATCACACGATGGGTTGGCCCCATCACCCGATTTGTGTCTCACGGACACCGGTGCTTTGGTAGCACATTGTGACTATATGTCACCAGTGGTTTGGCACCACCAGTGTTTTGGTAACACATCGTGACTACGGTCACCAGTGGTTTGGTACCACATGGGGTAGACAAAGGTGTTTGGTTGGCTAGGTTGGGTACACGATACTCGCTTAATTAAGCTGTTATATGTTGTGTATGAAATGTTGTATTAACCAGGGAAGGGTTACATATCGAGTCTTGGTGACTCACCTTCTCCTTTAACATTTTTCAGTGACTCGTAGATGGCGGTGGAGGAGCCTAGGTTGGACTCGAGGTGGCCATGCAGTGGAATTAAATTTATAGAACTTTACATTTGCTTATTTTTACTTTGGTTGTAATAAGGCCTCCATAAACTATATTTGTGTTATTTTCTTTTATGTTGGATATTTGCTTAAACTATACTATTAAATTGAACCGAAATCACATGTTTTCTTAAGTTAACACGAAAAAGTTTATTCGTGCCATCGGGCACACATGAAACTGGTATAACAAACGGACTTAATTAAAATTCCAAATTTATTCTAAGGGTAGCTTTGACAAGACAACCGAAAACGAGGAGTTTTCAATGGAAATTAATTGTTTTAAGAAATGGTGTTCACAAGGTTTTACTCCGTAACAAATCAAATTCGGTCGTAGTGTTTGGGCCGGGTTTGGGTTGTTACAGGTACCATGGAATTACGACTGTAATGTGACCATATTAGGAGGGGAAAACTCAGCTAGCACTTCCAAGGAGGTCCAAAGTGAAGGATCCTACACACAAAGTGGAAGGCGTTATGACTCGGTAGACGTCAGAACTGTGCCTGTGAAAGCTAAAACTTTGGTAGTTGAGTAGGAGAAAGAGGCTGAGGTGAGGATCAATGAACCCGTGAAGGAAGAGGAGGCTAAAGAATTTTTAAAATTCTTGAAGCACAGTGAATACAGCATGGTAGAGCAGCTGCGCAAGCAACCGGCTCGCATATTGGTGTTAGCCTTACTTTTAAGTTCAAAAGTGCATCGCGAAGCATTGATGAAATTTCTGAACGAAACTTATGTTACTAAGGATATATCTGTCAATAAACTTGACAGTCTAGTTAGTAATATAAGTGCTGACAACTTTATTTCCTTCAGTGATGATGAAATTCCACCTGGAGGTATGGGATCAACTAAGGCTTTGCACATCACTACTCGTTGCAAGGGATATACTCTACCGAGCGTGCTAATTGATAATGGATTGGCTTTGAATGTCTTACCATTGTCTACACTGAAAAGATTGTCGATAGACAGTTCTCACATGAAGACATGCCAAAACATAGTGAGAGGATTTGATGGCACTGAGAGAAGAGTGATGGGAAGAATTGACATACCGTTGCAAATTAGACCAAACACATATGAGGTGGACATTTTGGTGATGGATATATAGCCCTCTTACAACTGTTTGTTGGGAAGACCCTGGATTCATTCAGCAGGGGCAGTGCCTTTATCCTTGCACCAAAAGCTGAAACTAGTGACAGATGGTCGGTTGGTAACCATAAACGCAGAGGAAGACTTCGTAGCAACCATCACCAACGATGCGCCATACTTAAAGGTAAATGAGAAGGCCACTGAGTGTTCCTTCTAATCCCTAGAGTTTGTGAATGCCACATTTATATTAGAAGGAAACGAAGTTCCAGTGCGTAAGATATCCAAGACCACGAGGATGGGCTTACAAATGATGGTGGGGAAGGGAGCCCTACCAGGAAAAGGACTGGGCAGACATCTCCAAGGGGAAGTACAAGTGCCGATGCTGAAAGAGAAGAGAGACTATTTTGGCTTGGGTTTCAGGCCAGATGCTAGACAGAGGAGAAAGGAAATCGAGAAAAAGCAAGAAAGAAGAAGGGCACGGTTGAATGGCGAAGAAGTCAGATGGGAATCGATGACATTCCCCCACATATCCCAGACCTTTGTATCCGGAGGGATAATTCACCCTGCGAGAGGGTTATTGGAAAATTCTCACATTAATGCCCTACATGAGGAAGGAGCTGAGCAAGGGAACCTGTTGGGCATTCGCCCTTATGAACCTGGAAGCGTTTTGGACAATTGGACTGCAGAGGAACTTCCTGTAGTTTTTAGAGTACAGAGTAATATTCAGAACGCACTTGTTGTTTTTAAGCCTAGGAACAATAAGATTTCTTTTGTGAAATAGGCTCATGTTCAGACATTTTTGTTTCAATAAGATACATCTTTAATGACCAATTCTGGCAAATATTCTTTCATTTTTATTATTTTGATTTTCTAATTTCATTCCAAATTTTTTATTCTCATTCATATCATGTGAATAGTTGTCCTCAAATTCATTTGTTCTTTGTACATTCTTTGGTGCCCACCACATGTCCCTAGATATCAATGATATGAGCAATGATACTACAGATCCAAAGGTCCATTTTGAACAATATATGTGTTTAGAGGAATCTCAGGATTTTGAAGGTGACAGAGATTGTGACTTATCTTCAGATTTGTTAAGAATGGTAAAGCAAGAGGAGAAACAAATTTTACCCCATGAAGAGGAGGTAGAGAACATAGCCTTGGAGGAAGGAAAGGTTGTGAAAATTGGAACGCGCATAGCCGAGGAGACGAAACAAGACCTTGTTGAGTTGCTACGAGAATTCAAGAACGTCTTTGTATGGTCATACCAAGATATGCTTGGGCTAAGTACAGATATTGTAGTGCATCGCCTTCCTATAAGAGAAGATTGCAAGCCAGTTCAACAAAAGCTACGAAGGATGAGGCCTGATGTGGTGTTGAAAATAAAGGAGGAAGTTAAGAAACAGTTTGATGCTGGTTTTCTGCAAGTGGTCAAATACTCAAAATGGGTTGCCAACATTGTACCTGTTCCTAAGAAGGATGGAAAGGTTCAGATGTGTGTTGACTACAGGGACTTAAATAGAGCCAGCCCAAAGGATAATTTCCCTCTGCCTCATATTGACACGTTGGTGGATAATACGGCAGGATTCTCACTATTTTCTTTCATGGATGGTTTTTCGAGATACAACCAGATTAAGATGCACCCTGAGGATATGGAGAAAACCTTGTGGGGTACTTTTTGTTATAAGGTAATGCCATTCGGGTTGAAGAATGCAGGAGCGACATATCAAAGGGCCATGGTAACCTTATTCCACGACATGATGCATAAAGAGATTGAAGTATACGTCGATGACATGATCGCCAAATCTCGAATAGAAAAGGAACACATTGAAGTGTTGAAGAAGTTGTTTTTAAGATTGAGAAAGTTTCAATTGAAGCTTAACCCAGCAAAGTGTACTTTCGGAGCTCGGTCAGGGAAATTATTGGGTTTCGTAGTCAGTGAAAGAGGAAATGAAGTTGACTCAAATAAGGTCAAAGCTATACAAGAATTGCCTCCACCGCGCACTCAAAAGGAAGTCTAAGGTTTTCTTGGAAGGTTAAATTAAATTGCTCGGTTTATTTTACAGTTAACTGAGAAATGTGATCCCATATTTTGTCTTCTCAAGAAACACAACCAAGGTGTATGGGACGATGAATGCCAGAGAGCTTTTGACAAAGTCAAACAATATCTGTCAAATGCACCAGTATTATCACCGCCTAATCCAGATAGACCGTTGATACTGTATTTGTCAGTGTTCAATAACTCCATGGGATGTGTGCTTGGTCAACACGATGAGTCAGGAAGGAAAGAAAAGGCGATATACTATCTCAGTAAAAAGTTCACTGAATGTGAAATGAGATATTTGTCGATTGAAAAACTGTGTTACGCCTTGATCAGGACAACTCGGAGATTGAGGCAGTATATGTTATATCATACAACCTGGCTGATTTCGAAGCTTGATCCGCTAAAGTATATGATGGAGTCAACTGCTTTGAATGTAAGGATGGCAAGGTGACAGATTTTGCTGTCTGAATTCGATATAGTCTATGTAAACCAAAAGGCTATAAAAGGAAGCGCAGTAGCAGAATTTCTGGCTAGCAGAGCTTTGGAGGGTTATGAACCATTAAGCTTTGATTTCCCCAATGAGGAGTTAATGTATGTGGCAACTACTGAAGAGCATCCATGGAAGTTAAATTTTGATGGAGCGTCCAACGTTGTGGGAAATGGAATTAGAGCAATCTTGGTATCCCCTAGTGGTGATCATTATCCATTCACATGCAAATTGGATTTTGATTGCACAAACAACATGGCCGAGTATGAAGTGTGCATCTTGGGCATTCGAGCAGCTGTAGAGTGTAAAATCAGAGTGTTAGAAGTATATGGAGATTCTGTACTAGTGATTTACCAGCCTAAAGGTGAATGGGAGACCAGAGATCCTAAACTAATTGATTATCGAAAGATAGTTTTGGGATTGATCGAGGAGTTTGATGACATCACCTTCAATTATCTCCCACATGATGAAAATCAGATGGCAGATGCTTTGGCAACCCTGGCTTCTATGATCAAAGTAAACAAACCAGAGGATATGAGACCCATTCAGATGAGTATTTTCGAAGTTCCAGCTTAGTGTTATAACCTGGAAGAAGAGGAAAAAGATGACCACCCTTGGTATCATGATGTATTGCGATACGTAAAAAATCGTGAATACCCAGAGCATGCAACCGAGAATGAGAAAAGGACATTAAGAAGATTGGCTTCTGACTATGTTTTAGACGGGGATATCTTGTATAAAAAGAGAAAGGATCAAGTATTATTGAGATGCGTTGATGCTGTTGAAGCTAGGAAAATCCTAGAAGAAGTTCATGAGGGCATTTGTGGAACCCACGCTAATGGATTCACAATGGCCAGACAGATAATGAGATTTGGATATTATTGGTCCACCATGGAAGGATATTGTATCAGCTATGCCAAGAGATGTCATAAATGCAAGATTTATGGAGACAAACATGTGCCTCCTTCACCTTTGCATGTTATGACTTCCCCATGGCCTTTTTTCATATGGGGCATGGATGTTATTGGACCAATCTCACCGAAAGCTTCGAATGGGCATCGATTCATCTTCGTGGTAATTGACTACTTCACGAAATGGGTAGAGGCTGCTTCATACGCTAGCGTTACTAAGTCAGCAGTCAGTCGGTTCCTGAAGAAGGAGATCATTTGTCGGTATGGGATGCCCGAGAGGATCATATCAAACAATGCACTGAACTTGAACAACAGCACGATAGCAGAGATTTGTAGCCAATTTGGGATCAAACACCACAACTCGTCTCCCTATCGTCCAAAAATAAATGGGGCAGTGGAAGCAGCCAACAAAAATATCAAGAGGATAGTAGGGAAGATGACTGAGACTTATAAGGATTGGCATGAGAAGCTACCGTTTGCACTCTATGCTTATCGAACGTCTGTCAGAACCTCTACTGGGGCAACACCTTTCTCGTTAGTCTATGGGATGGAGACTGTTCTACCTATTGAAGTGGAAATACCTTCTCTTCGAGTTTTGTCAGAAATAAAGCTGGATGAAGCTGAATGGATTCAGGCTCGGTATGATCAGTTGAACTTAATTGAAGAAAAGAGGCTAAGGGCTATTCGTCACGGTCAGATGTACCAAAAACGAATGATGTGAGCCTATGATAAGAAAGTTCGCCCAAGAGAGTTTTATGTGGGGGACCTTGTACTGAAAAAGATTCTTCCCACACAAAAGGATTTCAGGGGAAAATGGATGCCGAACTGGGAAGGACCATATGTGGTAAAAAAAGCTTTCTCTGGAGGTGCACTAATTCTGACTGAAATGGATGGAAAAAGTTTACCCAATCCTGTGAACACGGATTCAGTTAAAAAGTATTTTGCTTAAAGAGGAGAAGATGCCAAGGTGAAAACCCGCAAAGGGCGCTTTGAGTTTCTAAAAGAAAAAAAAGGAGAGGCCAAGGCGAAAACCCGCAAAGGGCGCCTTGAGACCAAATGGGTTTTGAGTTGAAAACCCGAAAAGGGCGGCTCAAATTCTGAATAGACACGAAGTCATCTTGCTGTACTTGAATCAACAAGAAATGAAGAATGTTGCATACCGGGGCATCAACAAAGTTCTTTGGGTCTTCTAAACACATGTTAAGCACAAAGCAGTCTTCGTGGAGTTTGTATATAGAAGCTCAATCTATGATATCTAGGGCATCTAATCTTTGCCCTATTCATTTTATTATCTTTGGATTCTTTTTCTTCTCAAAGATATGTTCTCAGTTAATGTTCTTTATATTCTTGATGATTCATCTAACTCTCTTTGAAATTTGTTACCCATTATTCATAAGCATGTTGTATTGAAATAATGATTGACGAACTAATAATTTCACAAAAGAAGTTCTACATATTACTTTGGAAATTTCTAGATAAAATAGGGAACTGAAACAGGACAATTGTTTAGAATTTCCATGTGCACAGATTGAAATATTTGAGAAAGAAGAGTCGGGATAGAGACTATTTCTCTAAATTCTTTTTCCAAATGATAAATGGACCAAATAATGGGTTGATGTGACAAAAGTAAGTGATATCATTAGGTCATAACATTCCGGGAATGGTGTGACAAACTAAGAATCCCTGAATTATGGTGGAATGGGTTGAATTTGAAATAAATCCTATACCCTAAAAAATTACAGATAGGACGGATTGAAAAATTTTCAATTCCTATCGTGGTAGGATGGTACGAGCAATGTGTCCTCAAGTTTCAAGCAGAGTTGACTCTGAAATTACAGCGGGGCAAGCTTGTTGAGCAGAACACGATTGATGTTTCGAGAGGAACAAGAAAGAAGAACAAATGAGTGATGAAACCTAGAGTAGGAATCATACTCATAACATTTTTTCTTTCATCATAGCATATCTAATTAGGAGCACTTGATTCATTCCGATCATTGCATTCTAATCCTTAAAAAGGAATCATTTTCATGACATATTGCATTCATGTCACTCATAACACATGTAGCTAGAAGCATTTGATTCATTCTGATCATAGCATTTTGGTCATGTGACATAAACATATGGAACCGAGTCTACAGGACATGTCCCTCAGTGGACGGTGTAGCAATATCGGTGAATTTGCAGATCTTATCTCCCTAAGCAGTAGTGGAGTAGGTCGAATTTGGCAAATCTTATCTTCATGTATCGGCAATGGAGCAGATTCAAGCCACCAGCCTTATCTCCCTGAGGTAGCAAGTGAGCAGGTTGAAGTTTGTAGTCTTATCTTCCTGAGGTAGCAAGGAAGCAGACTGAAGATTGTAGATCTTATCTCCCTAAGTGGTAGCGGAGCAGATTGAATTTGGCAAATCTTATCTTCTTAACGTAGCAAGGGAGTAGATTTTAGCCACTAGCCTTATCTTCCTGATGTAGCAAAGGAGCAGGCTGAAGATTATATTCTTATCTCCATGTATTAGCAATGGAGCAGACTGAAGAAATCAGATCTTATCTCTACTGAGCAGGAGTGGAGCAGATCGAATTTGAACAAGTCTTATCTCCATGTATTGGCAATGGAGCAGACTGAAGAAATCAGATCTTATCTCCACTGAGCAGGAGTGGAGCAGATCGAATTTGAGCAAGTCTTATCTCCATGTGTTGGCAATGGAGCAGACTGAAGATATCAGATCTTATCTCCACTGAGCAGGAGTGGGGCAGATCGAAGACAGCAAGTCTTATCTCCATGTATCGGCAATTGAGTAGACTGAAGATAGCAGATCTCATCTTCCTGAAGTTGTAGGAAGCAGATCGAAGGCACTTTCAGCCTTGTCTTCCTGAAGTTGCAGGAAGCAGATCAAAAAAACATCAAATCTTATCTCCCTGAGTTTGCAGTGGAGCAGATCGAAAAATAGTAGATCTGGCATTCATGAAGTTGCAGTAGAGTTGGAGCCATTTGAAGAAGATGAGGACCAAGAAGTCAAGGCTTGGTAAATACTGGGCAAAATGGGTCCTTTTATTGTCTTTGCTCTATTCTCGTTACACGACAATGAGCAAAGAGGGGCAGCTGTAATAGCCCATTTATGCTCGGGCTTAAATAAACCAGAAAAAAAAATAAAAATAAAGTCCATATTTGTTAATAGTCCAACAGACTACCTAAAATCGTGGCCCACTTATACCCCAAACATTCAGACCCAAAACAGAACCCACTGACCCAATACCCAAAGACCTAGACCCAACAGACCCAAATCTATGCGGCCCAAAGGGGCCCAAAACCTCAACAGTTTCAGCCTAGGGTTTCTGAAACCCTAGGCGCCGCAATCGACTCTTCGCACCCAGGCCACCAGTCGCGCCGCAACCCATGCGAGCCACGCCGTCATCAATGCACGGACAGTCCATCGTCGCCAGATCCGCACCTTTGACCTGCACCAAAAAAGGAAAGACAGCAGCAGAACACAGCAAACATGGCAACATTTTTTTTATTTCTTTTTTTATTTTTCATCTTGAAGGCTATAAAAGCCTGACCTAATCTGTAAATCGCGACAGGATATACATAGATAGAAAAACAGAGATACGCAAACAGTTACAAAAATATACAGAGAAATAAAAAATTCGTTTACAAAGGTGATTTACATTCTGTTTTCTTGTTATTTTTATTTTTATTTTCTGTTTCGTGCATGTTTTATTTACAAAACAATATTTAAAAAAAACAACGAAGATTCTCACCTTTGCGCCGTTGTAGGCGACGGCGCATGAGGCGTGTGCGCGATGATGGCCGGAAGTCGATGACCTGTGAGGGCAGAGCAATTTCTTAAGGCCTCTGTTCATTTTTTTTTTTAAATTCGGCGTTAAAATGAATTTTTTTTGGGCCAAAATTGAGTTATATAGCTAACTGGAAACGACGCCGTTTTTGTTTAATTTAATAAGCATAAAACGACGTCGTTTCAAGACGGGATCCGCGCGTTGACCCGAAAACCCGAGGAGGATCCGCGTGTTTTATTAAAAAGGGGAATTTACCATTTCAGTCCCTTTACAATTTTTATTTATTTTAATTTCATCCATTTTAACATTTTCTTTATTTTTAAATTAGCCCTAAAAATCTATTTTTGTTCCAATTTAGTCCCTTGGACTGCCTTAAGGGCCAAATTCATTACGATGCCGTTTTGGAAAGAAGGCATAATTTCCCCATAAGTCCCTGTGGTTTAACGCGCGTTTTGATTTAGTCCTTATTATTTATTTTTATTGCTATTTAGCCCCTTTTTCTTTGTTTTTTTTAAAAAAAAAATCCTTTTCTATATTATTTTATTTTAAATTATTATTAAATTACTTATCATATTAAATATTCTACATTTTCTTTAGTATCTATATATTAATTTATTAATATTATAAAATTCGTATATAATTATTATTTATTATTTGGTTTAGTTATTTTTATTACATATTATTTTAGTATTTATATATATTAGTTATTATATTATATATTTTAAAATTTTGTACATTATATAATATTATATTATATCATATGTTATTTTTAACTAAATTTATTTATATTGTATAACATGTTTCACTTATATTATTTATATTATATTTTGTAAATATCTTTATTTAAAATTATTATATATTATGTATTATGTATTATCTTTTATATGTATTAAATTATATATTTATTATGATATTTTTTTATATACTTTAATTTTTTTTATATTGTTATACATATTAATTGTTTTACAAAATTATCATTTTTTCTTTATTTTTTTATTTTGTTCTGTTATAATAATTATTTAGTGTTTAAATATATCTTCCCCTTTTCGTTTAATTTTGTTATTTCATGAGAAATCTTCATTATTGTTATTTATTTTATCCCACGTTTATTTATTTATATCCTTTTAATCGTTATTATTGCTTAACATAGCTCTTTATATATTTATGTTATATTATTATTTTATTATTTATTGTTAGTATAATTTGTAAGTTATGTAGAATTGCTATTAAAAAATGTATGTTGTAATATCTTACTCAAACCATTGTTTTATAAAAACACCTTTTTTGACGCATTTTACTCAAATAGTTTTAAAAATACGGTGATATATGATGTTTAGGGACTTCGAGAGGAATTGTACCCTAACTTACTGGGTTTCGATTTTTCTCGTGGAACTTAAGGTTTTAAATATCCCTTCTCTTTTAAAATTGAAACTTATAAATTTCAAATAAAAAAAAACTTATTCTTGGGAATTCAAAACGTTGTATCCTAACGTACTGGATATGATGTTTTGTGTCTCGAGGTAAGAATTTTCTAAAATAAAGGCGTGCCTAATTTTGAAGTCATGAGATGTTATATCCTAACTTACTGGGTATAGTATTTTATTTCTTTGAGATAGGTAAGTCTTGGCTTTCTTTCTAATAAAAGGATCATGTTTTAAAATTTTTCAAATTTTCAACACTAGGACATGATTTTATCGATTAGGTACCAATTTTTGGACGTTATGAGGGTGTTAACCCTTTCTCATACGTAACCGACTCCCAAACTCGTTTTCTTATTTTTCGTAGACCAAAACCAAATGTTTTAAAATAAAACGTTTTACAAGGTGATCCAATCACACCTAAGTAAAAAGGGATTGGTGGTGACTCCATTTCCGTTTTTAAAAGTCGATCCCTGTTTTTACAAAAAAACTTTAAAAATGGTTTCGACAAATCCCACACGGGGTAGGGACATGGGCGTGTGTGACCACACGGCCTGCCCACACGGGCGTGTCCCGTTTCACACGGGCGTGTGGCCCCTGTTTAGGTGAAAATTTTAATATCGCAAAGGTTTCCGGTAAGGTTCCGAAACCCCTCATATGAATGTTAAAGGCCTCGTAGGCTCTCAATGAGGTTGTTATGGTGGCCATAGAGATATGTCTAGATGGAACTGAAAGTTATTGGTTGAAGTTGTGTGGTTAAGTTGATTAAGTCTGGTAATGCCTCGTACCCGGTTCCGGCGTAGAATACGGGTAATGTGTCCCAATACCATCTCCAGAAACAATGTGTCCCAAAAATCCAACTTCTCGGAGCCAAAACTCACTTTTGCTGAACTTAGCAAACAATTTCTTATCTCTCAAGGTCTGCAACACAATTCTTAAATGTTCGGCATGCTCAGACTCGTCCCGAAAATAAATCAAAATGTCATCGATGAACACAACCACAAACTTATCTAAGTACGGTCGGAAAATTCGATTCATCAAGTCTAGAAAAATAGCAAGGGCATTAGTTAATCCAAAAGGCATAACAAGAAATTCATAATGCCCGTACCTTGTCCTGAAAGCAGCTTTCGGCACATCCGACTCTTTAACTCTCAACTGATAGTAGCCAGATCTCAAATCAATCTTCAAAAATACTGTTGCCCCTTTCAACTGATCAAACAAGTCATCAATTCTTGGCAAAGGATACTTGTTCTTTATAGTCACCTTGTTGAGCTGTCGGTAATCAATACAAAGTCTCATGGATCCATCTTTCTTCTTGACAAATAACACCGGTGCACCTCATGGTGAGAAAGACAGTCTCACAAAACCCTTATCTGTCAACTCTTGCAATTGAATTTTCAATTCCTTCAATTCAGTCGGAGCCATCCTATATGGAGCGATCGATATCGGTGAAGTCCCTGGTACTAAATCAATACCAAACTCAACCTCTCTGATTGGATGTAACATCCCGAAATTGGGCCTAGTAGGATTGGGCCTTGAGCTTTAGGAAAAATTTGAGTATTATTTTTGTGTTGGCTCGGGTAGGAATTTTGTGTGTTAGCATAGTCTTGTGAAGGCTTGATTTTATTTAGGAAGTTAGATAATTTTTAGTATGGTTTATTTAATGAAGTGGATTAAGTGAGCTTAGCACTTAAGTTAATTTAAGTGTTAATTAAAGCACATGAGGAGTTAATGGCAAGGTGGTTATGATGCTTGGATAGTTGCTTGAGGTTAGAGGTTCGAGTAGCATGATTAACATCTTGAAGACTTTATTTTTATCCTAGCATTGATGGACGGTCAAACCTTATTTATGATAGGTTGCACTTTCATTTTGGTAAGTTGAATTTATTTTAAAGGAAAGCATGGAATAAGGGATAAGATTCCTAAGGTTATGGAAGGATATCTTAAGGTTATGGTATGATGAGGGGACAAAAGGCATGGAATATGGAGGATGTTTTGGAAAGTAATCCTAGGCCTTTAGTGCATGTATGTAGACGGTATGGGTGTCTAAGGGGGTGGCCGAATTTCTTTTGTTCAGAACATCTTTCCCATTCTTACATACTTGTTCAACCCATATTTCTCCTACTTTCTCTTGGCCGAAACTTCCTTCTCTCCATCTCTCTTTACTTTCTTTCATTTTTGTTCAAAGCCATAAACATTCCTCTCCCATCGAAATCTCTTCCATCTTCTTCCTTTTTCCTTTCTCTTTCTCCACTTTAATCGAATCCTTTTTGTTATTACAAATCAACCATAGCCGAATTTCTTTGACTATTTAATCATTTTGCCAAAACTTCCCTTTCTCTTATTGTTTTGTTTTGGCCGAATTTTCAAGGGTAGATTCTTTTGGTTTTTCTTCAATCAAATTGGATAATAGGTAAGTGTTCATGGCCGAATTTATTATCTCTTCTCTTTCAAACAAACCTTTTTTATTTTGGTAGTGGTATTGTGGAGTGTTGATTATTTCTTTATTGATAGTCGACTATAGCCATTCTAAGATCGTGTGGAAAAGGATATTATCATTGAAGGATTTTGACAAACTCCATAGGCAAGTGACGATTTTCGGAATTTAATCGAAGTGTTAAGGTAAGGATCTTTTTGCTTGTTATATCGTTTTAGATGGTCTTCTAATCAATTAAGTTTTAGGGGACTCTATTGTCCGTTTATTATCTTCTTTCCTTGGACGTTAGATTTTGGAGCAATCAAGAATGGGTTCGAAAAGAGCAGTTCGTAGTGTTTGGAAGAGGGGTGGTTCTTCTATACCCTCAAATTTCAAACGGAAGGTCGTGGTCGGCGCTCGAGACTTTCCAACGGGATGTGGACCCTCTGCCGCGATAATCATTTATTTGAAGTCGTTCGTACTTCGAGCCATTGTTCGTTCGTGGTTCTTCATCGGGTTATGAACCATCAATCGAAGAGAAATCGCCTATAGTTGTTATTAGAGATTCTGAGGGTATCGACGAGCGGGAAAGTGTAGTTCTCACTATTATCAGGTCTGTACATACACACTTTATAATTAATTAACGTGCAAAGTATTATGTGTATGCTAATCGGATTTATGTAGATTTGAGTTTAATACCATAAAGGTATAGCAAGGCTTCAGGTAAGTCCTTGACAATATGATTTGCTATTTGATGCTTTTGGGAAGCATGACATATTTGGTATATGTGAAAAATAAATGATTATTTGTAAATCCTATATATGTTGCTAAATGAGTATGTTGGCATTATTTCTGTTAACTATAATTGTTGATATGGGTTGATGAGTGGAGGGGGCAGTGATATTTGTGTCGATGGACACCAGTGTTTTGGTAACACATTGTGACTACGGTCACCAGAGGTTTGGTACCTCTAGAGGTTTGGCACCTCATAGCAACTTGTCCCTGTGGTTGATACCACCGTGGGTTGGCCCCACTTTGAGATATGGGATCGTCTGCCAGTGATTTGGTATCACACGATGGGTTGGCCCCATCATTCGATTTGTGTCTTCGGACACCAGAGATTTGGTATCTCCAGTGATTTGGCATCACATCTGTGACTATACGTCACCAGTGGTTTGGCACCACCAGTGGTTTGGTACCACACGGGGTAGAGAAAGGTGTTTGGATGGTTAGGATTGGGTGCATTTTTAAACTTATGCATGTTAATTGGTTATGATTTGTGTATGTTGTTGCACTAAATCGGGGAAGGGTTACACATTGAGTCTTGGTGACTCACCTTCTCCTTTAATTTTTCAGGTGACTCGTAGATCGCGGGTGAGGAGCCGGATGGACTCGAGGTGGCCATGCAGTGGAGATTTTTAATAAATGAATTTTGGATTTTATCTATCTTTCTTTTGGGTTTATGTTGCTTAATTGTAATAAGGCCTCCTAGGATTATTTTATTATTAGCTGCATGTTTTGAATGTTTTGTTTAAACTATTTGATGATGTTAAAACGGATGCACATGTTTTCTCAAATTAAACATAAAATGTTTTAAAGTACCATCGGGTACATTTGAAATCAGAATAACCTAACTTAATATATTTTTAAATGACATTAAGTAATGCTTTCTTCATAACACCTCAACTGTTTTAAATCAAAACAATATCTTTTATCAAAATTTAAAACTACTTAAAAAGGGATTTTCAAAAGTTTTTCCTCCGTAGCATACCAAATTCGGTCGTAATGTTTGGGCCGGGTTTGGGGTGTTACAAATTGGTATCAGAGCCCGGTTCAAAGCTCGGCTGTGGGGGCCCAAGGCCCAAAAATGTTTTGGTAGGTCTATTTGAAATATTTTGGTTTTGAATAAGCATGGCACCGAGTCTCCGGCACCAATCCGCCCAGGTAAGTACCATTAACTTTTGTATGAATTATTTACTGTAGAAGGGTAGGAAGCATGGGACGTAGATAGTGATAAGTATTTTAAACTTTAGGACTAGTTTACCCCAAATAAAGACATAAGACTTTAAAAGCCTAATTAAACAAACCTAGGACCAAGTCGCCGAGTTAGGGTGTGGTAACCTTGGTGCGCATGTCTAGGATTGGATCAGGAAGAGCTTGGTACTTTAGCAGTCCTCGTGACTCACCTCTCTCTTCGGGATTCCTACAGTGCGTAGCTTCGGTTCACCCTAACCAAGAGGACTCGGTCATAGGTAAAACCCTAAATAAAACCCGAAAGGGACTAGCTATGTTTTTAGGAAAACTTCGGTTTTAAAATCACTAAATTATCTCTTTTAGATAGTAGGACAAATTTATCTTCAAAAAATTTTCAGATAATCTCGGTTTACCAAAATTTCCAAAATACCCCTGGTTTTCAAAATTTTGTTATATCTTCAAATTGAGAATTTCTCGAAAATACTCCTTAGTTTTAGAAATTACAAATTGTTTTAATTTATAAAAGTTTTCAAATTTCTTCGGTTTATTACAAAAATATCCCTGTAGGAAAATGACTAAAATACCCCTGGGATAGAAACGGACAGTAATGCCCGAAGAGTGCATAGGTATGAAAGGTATAGGGAATGGATGTACTTTTCTTTGTAAATTAGGACAGAAGACTTAAAATTTTGATTGATCGAAAGAACAACTTCTGAAAACTTTGTTTCATAAAATAGTTCGCGCATAAACAAGTGGAACAAAAGTATTAATGCATAAAACTTCTTAATCAGATTAAAGAGCGATCGTAGATATGAGTCTAGAAGACGTGGTAGAGGCAGAATGGCTATGACGAAACCAGTTGGGTCTGGTCAGGGATTCCAAGATTTAGTAGAAAGTATGTTGGTTTTATCAGAGTGCGCAGCAAGAGCATAGTGTGGTGAGATAGGATGTACGATTGTTCGTTAGTAAGTAATTTCGAGGACGAAATTATTTTAAGGAGGGTAGATTTGTAACATCCCGAAATTGGGCCTAGTAGGATTGGGCCTTGAGCTTTAGGAAAAATTTGAGTATTATTTTTGTGTTGGCTCGGGTAGGAATTTTGTGTGTTAGCATAGTCTTGTGAAGGCTTGATTTTATTTAGGAAGTTAGATAATTTTTAGTATGGTTTATTTAATGAAGTGGATTAAGTGAGCTTAGCACTTAAGTTAATTTAAGTGTTAATTAAAGCACATGAGGAGTTAATGGCAAGGTGGTTATGATGCTTGGATAGTTGCTTGAGGTTAGAGGTTCGAGTAGCATGATTAACATCTTGAAGACTTTATTTTTATCCTAGCATTGATGGACGGTCAAACCTTATTTATGATAGGTTGGACTTTCATTTTGGTAAGTTGAATTTATTTTAAAGGAAAGCATGGAATAAGGGATAAGATTCCTAAGGTTATGGAAGGATATCTTAAGGTTATGGTATGATGAGGGGACAAAAGGCATGGAATATGGAGGATGTTTTGGAAAGTAATCCTAGGCCTTTAGTGCATGTATGTAGACGGTATGGGTGTCTAAGGGGGTGGCCGAATTTCTTTTGTTCACAACATCTTTCCCATTCTTACATACTTGTTCAACCCATATTTCTCCTACTTTCTCTTGGCCGAAACTTCCTTCTCTCCATCTCTCTTTACTTTCTTTCATTTTTGTTCAAAGCCATAAACATTCCTCTCCCATCGAAATCTTTTCCATCTTCTTCCTTTTTCCTTTCTCTTTCTCCACTTTAATCGAATCCTTTTTGTTATTACAAATCAACCATAGCCGAATTTCTTTGACTATTTAATCATTTTGCCAAAACTTCCCTTTCTCTTATTGTTTTGTTTTGGCCGAATTTTCAAGGGTAGATTCTTTTGGTTTTTCTTCAATCAAATTGGATAATAGGTAAGTGTTCATGGCCGAATTTATTATCTCTTCTCTTTCAAACAAACCTTTTTTATTTTGGTAGTGGTATAGTGGAGTGTTGATTATTTCTTTATTGATAGTCGACTATAGCCATTCTAAGATCGTGTGGAAAAGGATATTATCATTGAAGGATTTTGACAAACTCCATAGGCAAGTGACGATTTTCGGAATTTAATCGAAGTGTTAAGGTAAGGATCTTTTTGCTTGTTATATCGTTTTAGATGGTCTTCTAATCGATTAAGTTTTAGGGGACTCTATTGTCCGTTTATTATCTTCTTTCCTTGGACGTTAGATTTTGGAGCAATCAAGAATGGGTTCAAAAAGAGCAGTTCAGTAGTGTTTGGAAGAGGGTGGTTACGCTATACCCTCAAATTTCAAACGGCGGGTGTGTCGGCAGATTCGAGACTTTCCACCGGGATGTGGACCCTCTGCGCGGCGATAATCGTTTATTTGAAGTCGTTCGTACCCCCGAGCCATTGTTCGTTCGTGGTTCTTCATCGGGTTATGAACCATCAATTGAAGAGAAATCGCCTATAGTTGTTATTAGAGATTCCGAGGGTATCGACGAGCGGGAAAGTGTAGTTCTCACTATTATCAGGTCTGTACATACACACTTTATAATTAATTAACGTGCAAAGTATTATGTGTATGCTAATCAGATTTGTGTAGATTTGAGTTTAATACCATAAAGGTATAGCAAGGCTTCAGGTAAGTCCTTGACAATATGATTTGCTATTTGATGCTTTTGGGAAGCATGACATATTTGGTATATGTGAAAAATAAATGATTATTGGTAAATCCTATATATGTTGCTAAATGAGTATGTTGGCATTATTTCTGTTAACTATAATTGTTGATATGGGTTGATGAGTGGAGGGGGCAGTGATATTTGTGTCGACGGACACCAGTGTTTTGGTAACACATTGTGACTACGGTCACCAGAGGTTTGGTACCTCCGGAGGTTTGGCACCTCATAGCGACTTGTCCCGTGGTTGATACCACCGTGGGTTGGCCCCACTTTGAGATATGGGATAAATCGCGGTGATTTGGTATCACACGATGGGTTGGCCCCATCATTCGATTTGTGTCTTCTGGACACCAGAGATTTTGTATCTCCGGTGATTTGGCATCACACATCGTGACTATACGTCACGGTGGTTTGGCACCACCGGTGGTTTGGTACACACGGTAGAGAAAGGTGTTTGGATAGTTAGGATTTGGTGCATTTTAAACTTATGCATGTTAATTGGTTATGATTTGTGTATGTTGTTGCACTAAATCGGGGAAGGGTTACACATTGAGTCTTGGTGACTCACCTTCTCCTTTAATTTTTCAGGTGACTCGTAGATCGCGGGTGAGGAGCCGGATGGACTCGAGGTGGCCATGCAGTGGAGATTTTTAATAAATGAATTTTGGATTTTATCTATCTTTCTTTTGGGTTTATGTTGCTTAATTGTAATAAGGCCTCCTAAGATTATTTTATTATTGCTGCATGTTTTGAATGTTTTGTTTAAACTATTTGATGATGTTAAAACGGATGCACATGTTTTCTCAAATTAAACGCAAAATGTTTTAAAGTACCATCGGGTACATTTGAAACTGTAACAACCTAACTTAATATATTTTTAAATGACATTAAGTAATGCTTTCTTCATAACACCTCAACTGTTTTAAATCAAAACAATATCTTTTATCAAAATTTAAAACTACTTAAAAAGGGATTTTCAAAAGTTTTTCCTCCGTAGCATACCAAATTCGGTCGTAATGTTTGGGCCGGGTTTGGGGTGTTACATTGGAGGTAACCCAGGTAACTCTTTCAGGAACACATCCGGATATTCACAAACTATCGGCACTGATTCAGTTTTCAACTCAGATACTTTTGTATTCAACACATAAGCAAGATAAGCTTCACAACCTTTACTTACACACCTCTGGGCAGACATCTAAGAAATCACAACAGGTAACTCACCCGACTCATCTTAATCAATCCGAAGAATTTCACCATTTTCACATTTTAGTTCAATAATCTTTCTTTTATAGTTTACTATGGCATCATGCAGTGTCAACCAATCCATACCCAAAATAACATCGAATTCATCAAATGGCAACAACATTAAATCAGTCGGAAAACAGTGACCTCGAATCATCAAGGGACAATTCTTGCAAACTCTATCAACTAATACATGTTTGTCTAAGGGGTTTGACACTCTAACCACAAACTCAGTAAACTCAATTGGAAAGCTCTTACTAGCTACTAATTTCACACAAACATAAGAATGAGTCGATCCAGGATCAATCAATGCAATTACATTAGTATTATAGAGAGAAAAAGTACCAGTGATAACATCAGGAGATGTCGGTTCTTCGCGAGCACGGATGGCATAGGCTCTAGCAGGTGCTCGAGCTTCGGATCTCACAGCTGTATCTTTCGTCACACATTTACTACTAGCTCCATTTCTGGTATTTCTCGGTGGTCTACCCTTATTAGTAGCATTACTCGGCCTCGCACTCTGAAATTTTTCTTTCTCAGCCATTTCAGGATAATCTCGGATAAAATGCTCTTGCGAACCACACTTAAAGCAAGCTCAGTCATTCATTCTACACTCGCCGGGATGTCTTCTTCCACAATGTTGACATTCGGGTCTATTAGACTTTATATTACCCACACTTGCCATTGAAGTAGCTTGAGATTTAAAACTTGAATTTTGCTTCCCACAATCTCTGTGTGAATACCTCGCTGGAACATTCGAACGATAATACATTTCTTTAGATTTCTTTGATTGAGATGGAAATGACTTACTCATCGGTCTTTTCCTTAAATCTCTAACTTCAAGATCAGCTTTCCTCTTCTCTTTATTCAACTCTTCGGCCTTACAAGCCTGTTCAACCAATACCACAAATTCTTTCAGCTCTAAGATCCCAACTAACACACGAATATCCTTATTCAATCCATCCTCAAATCTCTTGCACGTAATAGCCTCGGTGGAAACACACTCTCAAGCATATTTACTAAGTTTGACAAATTCTCGCTCATACTCTGCCACTGTCATATGACCCTGTTTCAACTCAAGAAATTCCTTACATTTTTTATCATAGAACCGCTGACTAATATAATTCTTTCGGAACTCCTCTTGAAAGAATTCCCATGTAACCCTCTCTCTTGGTACCACCGATACCAGTGTATTCCACCAGTGATATGCAGAATCTCTCAGAAGTGAGATGGCACACTTTAAGCACTCATCCGGTGTGCAGGACAACTCATCAAATACCCTGATGGAGTTTTTGAGCCAAAACTCTGCTCTCTCGGGATCATCATCCACATTAGCTCTGAAATCTTTAGCCCCGTGCTTTCGGATCTTATCAATCGGGGGCTTGTTCATTCTTACAAATTCCATACCTTATGGAGCTACGGGAACCGATCAAGGAATAGGTGGGGTGGAGGAGGTTGGGCATTCGGATTTGTTCGAACAAATTTCGTATACCACTCATTCATCATGTGGAAAAAGGCTTCCCTACCCCGTTCTCCCTGACTAACATAGGAGGTCTACTATCAGACGGCGCTGCCCCTTGAGCGGGAGCCGACACATTACTTTCAACTTCATCAACCTTAGCTCGATTAGGATCCATTACTATATGAAAACACAATTTTAAAATTGTCAGGAGTCATCACACTATTACAGTTCATTTATGGCATGTGTAGCTAGACTCTTACACACGCCACGTTAGTCTGAGAATCGACTAAACCGCAGCTCTGATACCACTATATGTAACACCCCTTACCCATATTCGACGCTGAAACAGGGTACGAGGCATTACCGAACTTAAACACAAACAAACATACATTTTCGAGTCATAAATTTCAATTCAAATTTAAAACTTTTCATACACATTTATATCGTCCCTAAAACGAGCCTACGAGGCCCAAAATATAAATTAGAAATAGTTCGGGACTAAACCAAAAAATTTAGAAAATCATACAACACTTAGAAAAATTTTCATGTTACAGGGCTCACACGCCCGTGTGGTCCAAGGAACACACCCATGTGACCCTTGGACACGCACGTGCTACAGGCCGTGTTCAAAATAGGGAGCTCTCTGACTTGTGCCACATGGCCGTGCCACACGCCCGTGTGCTAGGCCGTGCCACACGCCCGTGTGCTAGGCCGTGCCACACGCCCGTGTGCTAGGCCGTGTGGTCGATTTAATTTTCATGATTTTTCATAAAATAGGTGCAGACTTTACACGGCCAGGGCACACGCCTGTGTTCGAGGCCGTGATGTCCACACGGCTGAGACACACGCCCGTGCCTCTGCTCGTGTGCTCGATACTGAGCATTCTATTTTGCAATAATTAAGGTGCAGGGAACACACGGTCGGAACACATGCCCATGGGGCAAGCCATGTGTCACACACGGCCTAGACACACGCCCGTGTGTCTACCCATGTGGACAAAAATAAGGCTATTTATTAAGCCATTTTGTCACCCTTCCATGCACAAACCTACACAACAAACATAGAACCATTCCAACCATATACCATCAACCAAATCAGCCACAACTAAGGCATCAACACCCTATTCACATGCTATCAATTATCATACACAAGCATCACCTATATCTCAACTCAATTTATGCGATTTCCAACATCCATGAAAAGCATCATCATATGCATACATATATATATATACTTAAACCAATATTAGCCAATTTCAATGGCCATTTACAAAATGAATTATCAGCCAACATAATCCAACACATTTGGCTAAATCAATTATGACACATAACAAAATGACCAAGTCCCTATACATGCCATAACTCAAAATATTAAAATCAATGGTACCCAAAATATTGAGTTGATAGTGTGAATGGATCTCCGACAGTTTCCGATCCCCGAGCTGGCTTGGTGACACTATTAGACAAGGGAAAAGAAAGGGGAGTAAGCTATATAGCTTAGTAAGTTCCTATGCAAATAATAAGCATTATAATCACACATGTATCATACAAATAAACATGATGAACTTGGCATAAATAATATCAAGACCTTCTAAACATAACTTATTCATTCATAACCTTACCGAGGGATTCATCACATATCGAGCTCATTATTAAATGAATTTTATGTACGTACCTGTACCAGTTCGCAACATAATCATAACCTTTCACAATTTTGATAAACTCCTTGAATTTCCCGTTGAACCACTTGGAATACTAAAGGATACTCGGGAATTTCGCACACACAATACCATACCAATGCCATATCCCAGATATGGTCTTACATGGGATCTCTTATCGATGCCAATAGCCCAGATATGGTCTTACACGAAGTCTCATATCGATACCATATCCCAGATATGGTCTTACACGTAACCTCCAGTAACCCTAATGTCATGACATTCGTATCCTACCTATTCCTAAGGTTCAACCGAGATTTCTCACTTGTCAAACTTTATCGATTACATCCAAGGAGTCAATCATAATTCATACAATATTAAAGCATTTAAAACATAAATAAAACAATGCATTATTTACATACAAACTTACCTCGGTACAAAAATTGTAGAAATTGACCTATCGTCAAACACTTTATTTTTCCCCCGATCTAGGTCCAAACCTTATTTCTCTTGATCTATAATAGAAAATTTAACTCATTTATTATCCACATTTCTCAATTCAGTCCAACAATCACATTATGGAAAAATTACATTTTTGCCCCTAAACTTTGACATTTTTACATTTTGGCCCCTAGGCTCGTAAAATGAAATCTATTCCATTTCTTCAAGACCCAAGCCTAGCCGAACCTCTTTCATGCTTATAACAGCCCACATTTTTCATTTAATCACACTTTTACACACATTTTGAAATCTTTTTACAAATAGGTCCTTTTGACATTTTCATCAAAAATAACCTAGCAAAAGTTGTTTATCTAACATTAAACTTGCATAATCTCCCATTAAACATCAAAATACACATATTCCTAACATGGGTCAAACCCTAGACCTCAATCATCTCTCAAATTAATGGTAAAAATAGATAGATCGAGTGATAACGACTTTAAAAATGTAAAGAGAATTAAAAATGGGACAAGAACGGACTTACAATCGAGCTTGAAAGTGGCCAAACCCTAGCTATGGTTTCCCTTCTAATTTTCGACACAAGCATGAAGAAGATGGACTAAATTTTGGCTTTATTTTTGGTTTTTTAATTCATGTAATTACTAAATGACCAAAATGCCTTTCACTTAAAACTTTGAAATTTTATCTCACCATGTCCATTTTTGTCCAATAACTTAATAAATGGTCTAATTACCATCTAAGGACCTTCAATTTAAAATTTCATAGCAATTAGACACCTCTAGCATGTAGAACTCAACTTTTGCACTTTTTTACAATTTAGTCCTTTTTGCTAAATTGAGTGCTCAAATGTCAAAATTTTCGAACGAAATTTTCACGAAATCATTTCGTAAAATTGGAGAACATAAAAATATAATAAAAATAAACTTTACTATGTCGGATTTGTGGTCCCAAAACCACTTTTCTGACAAGGCCCAAAATCGGGCTGTTACATTTAGTCTAATAAAAAATGAGCAAGCTGATTAAAATATTAATATGTTGTATATCAAGTCTGATTGGGGAGATGTTATGTCTTGAGCATCGAAACGGATGACTACCAGAAGATAGAGACATAGATGTGACTAATTGGATTGACAGTATATCAAACAAGACCTAATTAGAAGAGATCCTAGATCTATTTATGGATTTATTCACTTGTGACTTCATAGTGTGTCATACCTAAATCCTGAGTGAACGATGGACTATGTATGTGCGACACATATACTTTGATGTAAGTAAAAGCCTGAGTTCAAATACATAAAGAGTCGAAAACTAGTGTGTTAGATATACGACTTTTACAGTATGTAGCATCATTTACAATAGTGGAATTCATATTCCAACTAAAGGGTGAATAATATCCTCTTATCAGCATTACATGATAGATGAAAAGTAAGCGTGACCACGGGTCATTTTATCTTTGTGATAAATGACTTGATTACTATTTGACAGAAATTGACTTTTTATGAAGGAAAATGTAATGGTTATCATGAGATAAAGTAGGACCATATT
The DNA here is from genome assembly GCA_025698515.1 of Gossypium sturtianum. NCBI lineage: Eukaryota > Viridiplantae > Streptophyta > Magnoliopsida > Malvales > Malvaceae > Gossypium > Gossypium sturtianum. The sequence goes on along the minus strand of CM046948.1, from coordinate 113,847,771 downwards.
GGGAGAACGAATTTATCCCCAAAAGATTAAGGATATCCTATGAGGGTAACACACTTATGACATGTACATTGGACGAGCTTTGATTAAGTAGCTTTCGTAATGGTATGCAATTAGAGAGAGCTTAGTCGCGATAATATAGTGGAATGACTTCATGACTAAATAAGTTTAAATTTATAGAGAAAAGTTGAAACTTAATTATAAATTATTTGAGACCTAATTATATATGTCCAAACGGTCCCCCTGCTAGCTTGTTGAAGCCATAAATGAATTACATGTAGAACTAAATGAATAAAAATGAATGAAAATGATGAAGTTAGAGAAATAGTTGTATTCATAAATGAATATGTTTTCTCACTAAGTATATAAATGACTTGAGAATTAATTTAAGGTTTTTATATTAGTAATTAATTATAATTAAATAATTGAAGTTTGAAAATGAAATTAAATTAATTAGCCATTACAAATCCAGTTGAATAAGTAAATTAAATATATTTTTCATAGATTCTTTTATGGTAAAATAGTTATTACTTTAATAAAATTAGAATTAGGTTGAGAAAATTTATTTAATTGGAAATTAATTTAGTTAATTTAATTAATATAATAAATAATATTTATTTTGCGAAATACAAAATAAGTATTGGATTGAATTAAATTATAAGTGTTGGGTTAAAAAATTTAGAAAACTTATATAATTGGATCCAATACAAGAGATGCCTAAATCTCCACATCATAAGAGAGAGGGGCGACAACCCTAGTATTATTTACTAGGGTGTGCCACGCACCTCCTCCCTAGTTTGACTAGGAGAGTGTTTTCTATTTTAAATAATATTATTTATTCAAGTCTTATTCAACTAGAATTCTCCTATCTCTCTCTATAAATAGTTTATATTGGTAAAACTATTGACAACAAGTTTTATATATTGTTATTCTACCAGAAAGTAATGAGATTTATTTTCTTAGAATAAATTCTATTTTTCTGGGAAATATAATTTCTATTGGTTTCTATTGAGACATTAACTTTCCTACTGAAAGTAATTAAATTGTTTCTTTTTTTGTGTTTGGTTCATGTCGCTTGAGCTCACACTTGGTGTAATTCGAGGTACAAGGGTACTAGAGAAGGTCATTCGGTTGAAAGCTAAGAACTATACAGATCTGTCTCGCACAAATTACAAGTACTTTTTGGGAAAAAGGTTTTTTTCTATAAATATCACAAACTAGCTCAATTTTAAAAAATTTTAAACTTCTTCAATTTTTCTAAACCAAAATTTGCCAACAATTATTATCAGACCAAGTTGTGCTATACTTATATATATACCGAAATTGAATTCTCTCTCTTCATGTTTGATTATTTTTATAAGATGTGACATTCTTTAATTATATGCATGTTGTGAGTTATGTATGTGAATGAATATATTTTACTATTTCATTATATATATTTGGTAAAGTAATTTTTCCAAAGTTGTGATTCCTAGAAATGAGTGTAAATTTAAGTTTTGTTAGTTTTTGGGATATGTAATTAGACTGTAGATCATCATCTCCGCATAATTTTTTTTAGAATAATTCATGTGAGCCGAAAAATGAACTTTAGGTTTTTTGTAACCCAATTTTTTGGCAAATCTCGAAGATTTGAGATGCATCGAAAAATTGAGCAAGACAACGCAGACCTAACCCAACCAACCGACATTGGGCCGACTGGCGAAAGTAGATGCTGGTCGGACAGCCGACAACGTTGGCTAGCAGTAGTGGCCCGACAATGATGATTGTGGCAGCGACAATGGAAACTCGGGGTAGTGACGACGATTTGATGATAGAACCTTTCAATGTTCTTCAAGTCATTTGGGTTTTGGAAATCCAAAACCTAGATATTTTGCTTTCACCTAGAAGACCCAAAGAATGCTTTGGGATAACAACTGTAATTTTTTTATTATCTATTTTTTTTAAAATGGAATCATCGAAACTTTAGTTTGTCAAAGTTATTTAATTTTATGCTTTTATGTGATAGTATGATATTTAGATTGACATAAAGGTCATGGCATTTTAATCATTCATGATCGAAATCGAACATTAAAAACCTTGCATATTTTCGAAAAGATTGTGTGAGTTTCCTAAAAAGAGATAACTATCTTGTGATAGCATATGGTAATTTGTCGGCCCTAAGATAGGTATTTGATCTTCCATGATTTACACTATTATTTATATCCCTTTTCACATAACTTTAGCTTATTTCATAGTGAAATAAAGTCATTTTAGTATGAATTTATGTTTCTTATAGTTGAAGAAGTAATTTATACTTTTTAGTAGTTTTTATAGTATTTTGATACTTAAATAAGGTTATGTGGTAATGTAGGGTGAATCGGGAGCTAAGGATGCAACTTCAGGCTTAAACAATTGCCAAACTCGTGACAACAAATTATGGAAGTTGCGACATCAAGAACATACTAAAAAATAGCCTCGGAGGTGAAATTCAAGCAAACGTCGCGACTTTGGGTTATGGAAGTCGCGACATTGGAAATAAATGCAAGGAAAGGATACAAACGAGTCGATTTTTCGACGAGCAAGGTGCTCCACGTCGCGACAATTTCCTAAGCATTTCAGCTGCATTTTTAAGGGTGACTCAGGATCTTTTTTCGGGTTAAAACCCTACTTTCTATAATAAGTATAGGGGCATTTTAGTCTTTAAATTTTATCCTATATAAGCAACACTATAACCAGAATTAGAGGACTTCAGACGGCTTTCAGATTTCATACTTTCGATTTCAGTTTTTAGTTATTCCTTAGTTTAGTTTTCTTTTATGTTTTCCTTAAGTGGAATTCTTCTACTTGGAAGTTAGACGATTGCGAGTGAAGATTGTTTCGGACACGTGTTGTTATCTTGATTAATCCATGAGCATTCTCTTCTCTATTTTATTCTATTTATTTATATCTCTATTAATTCAATTAATTGATTGTTTGTATAAATAGTAGAATAAACTTGTGCTTTATACATATCTCGCATGATTTGATTGTTTGACTGATTAATATATTAAGTAAATAGTTATATGGAATTGGGTCTTTATTCAAGTTTGCTAAAGAACTTAGTATACTAGGATTGATAACCCTAGTAAAACAACTAGACAGGTGAGACCGAAAGGGTATCCTATTGGGTAAGCCTTTAGTAGACTTGTGCTAAGCAGTGAGATCAAAAGGGTATCTTAGGTAGTAACTCTTAGCGAAGATGAGACCGAGAGGGTATTCCTAGTTAAGAGTGGTAAATAACTCAATTGAAGGTAATTATCACCTTAATTAATAATTAGTAATTCAATAGATTCTAGGTTGAGTAGCTCGCATCATTGAAAATAGGAATATGAGTTTCGATAGTTAACCTAGGTTTAGTTTTAGTTTAGATAATTTTATTCCAATCTCAATATGGAATTTGCACAACTAATTTGTAACTTGACTAGACTAGTAATTGTTTTCGAATAATTAATTTAGTAATAATTTTCACCAACCTAGCAACCTTTGGGTACAATCCTTGGAATGCTTCTGGTATTTCATTGTATAATCTATTCACTCAGAATGAATGAATGGATGGTTTTATTTTCAGTTCGAAAATGACACCTACTCCCTTAGTAAACATTGTAACACCCCAAACCAGGCCCAAACATTACGACCAGATCTGGTATGCTACGGGGATTAACGTTAAAAACTTCACTTGGATGATTTTTGGAAATTCAGCTTGTTTATTTAGGTATTCGCTAAAATAAGTGATATTTGAAGAAAACCTTTGCTTTTTTTTGAACGTGTTTGAAATTCCCATATTTTTACTTCCTATAGATAAGTCTTTGAACATAAAATTAAATTTAAAAAAAAAATAGAATAAAGACATTAACAATTATAATCTGAACCTAAGCTATGGAGCCTTATTACATAAATAGTCTCAAAATTGAAAACTTAAAGGAAAACTGAAAATAGTTTATGAAAATATAAGACTTGATGGCCCCTTGAGTCCGCCTCGGCTCCCATGTCCATGATCTACTGCTCATCTGAAAAGTCAGGAAAAAATAAAGGGGTGAGTCACCAAGACTCAGTGTGCAAATCCCGAAAACACATAAAAAGGCTTGAGGCCCACAAACACATTATGGGCCTTGGCCCATACACAATGGTAACAAAATATTCACATGCTTTGCATGGCCCAACCCAACCTAAAAGTCCATCCTCTACACACACCCGTACCGCACTCACCATCACACCTCGGGGATTTCTACAATCAACCCACCAATCGCTACACACCATATCGCGGTCATCATTTGTCGGTTATAATGCCGATCACCATGTGACCTTATAATCCATCGTGGTAGAGCCACCGATCACCGTGTGACCTTATAATCAAGTGTGGCGAGCCACCGATCACTATTGTGACCTAAGTGTACATATCGTGGTTTAACCTCCGATCACTAGGTGACCTTTTAACATGCTCTTCCCCTTCATCATATCAACCCCATCCCATGCATACATCCATGAAGAAGCAAAATAATATACTACCTAAAAGATTGCAGTCTATCACATACATCGATACACATAGAGAAGTTTCTATGATTGCGTGCACTGCATCCCTTGCCTACCCTTTTTCGGTAATACGATCATCCATACTGACCTTTATCCGGCTTTTAGCCCATAACATATATAGTCTGATTAATTAGTGTGATAGAGATCTACACACACGACATGAGACAAGACGAGACTTTCTATATTGACACTATCAGAAGCCGATACGACTGCTAACTGTCTAAGGTTTTGTTCTGAAGACGGTCCACAACCCGGTGGCCAATCCCGAACTGCTGACACCACTCGTTTCTTAAACTTAGGGATTGGTTTAACAGATCCAATCCCCTTCTTCGCCTGATCAATATTTGATTCCATCAAAAGACCTTATCAGTTGCTACCATCATAACATATGGTTAAGATCACAATTACGATAGCGAATCTAACGAGAATCTAAAGAGAACCCCTTACCTTGAAATCCCGAAAAGAGAGATATGAGGTTCAGAGACTAGCAGTTCCGACTTTTAGATCTAAGCGATCTACTTCAATTCCCGAATGTCTCCCAACACGTAAACACAAGAAACCATCAATCCATTAGCCTTTCGGCTTTGTCTTCTAAAAACCGAAAGAGAAAAAAGAATAGATCAAAAGAAATCGACACCTACCTTTACAGAGAATTCAGCAACTCCTAGAAGATTTCGACTTTTTGCGAAAATCAAAAAGAGAAGATGATTCAAAGAAATCTATGGAGATTCGGCTTTTAATGAAGAAATCGGTAGGAAGAAAAAGAATGGGCACTAGGACATTCGACTATGGTAGAAGAGAGTAAAGAGAAGGAATACTTAAGGGTTTCTGGCTTATAGAAGAAATCGGGAAAAGGTGTAAAGAAAGGCTATGAGGTTTCGGCTTTAGCAGAGAATGAAGAAGAAGATGGAACTTTAGGAGTTTTCGGCTTTTTGAGAAAAGAAACAACTAAGAGAAGAGAAAGAGAATAAATGCCGAAATTAAGAAGTACCATATTTTCTAATCAAATTTTCGGCACACACCTAACCAAAAGCCGGAATTGCCCTCTTTTGAAAACTAAGACTAATTAATTAACAAGGGAAATTTCGGCACCCCCTTAGCCTCATCAAAACCGATTTCCTCTTTCCCCCAGAGTTGGAAATTGCCACCACTCTGTGATCAGTAGATAATTTCTAAACTTTCTCCCTTATCCTACCTGATCTCTCATCCACAAGTGACCCAGATAACACCACCTCTTCTTCCTTTTATCTGCCACATTATCCATATTATCCAAACACATAAATCTCCTAATTCCAGGCATCCTAGCCGCCCCCAACTCTCCTTTCTTTTGACGTCAAAAACATTTAAAATAAGTGGGTAATGCGACTCGAACCTTAGACCTCCCTATTGCTTATCACGCCACCTGAAAGTCCCTAAGTAGCGCCACTAACCACTGGGCCACAAGCCCATTTGTGTGTCTTAATTTACAGATAATATCTTTTAAGCCCTATCCTAGCTGGCTTTCCACCAGAGTGCCCAAGCAGAAAATTTGATTAAGGCCTCGGCCCAATCCCTGAGCCCATTCTTAACCCCTTAAACACCCCAACTAGCACATCAAGCGTAACATAAACATCACAGCACACTAAATGCGAAGCCCCACCAGTTCAGGATGTTACAGTTCTACCCCCTTAAAGAAATTTCGGCCTCGAAATTACCTGATCAGAATAGATGCGGGTACTGCTGCCGCATTGCTTCCTCTGGTTCCAAAGTAGCCTCATCAGAACTGTGATTCCGCCATAGAACCTTAACCAACGGAACTGTCTTCCTTCGTAATACTTTGACATCACGATCCAGAATTTCCACTGGTTCCTCTTCAAAGGATAAATCGGGTCTTACTTCAATTTCTTCCACAGACACCACGTGGGATGGATCCAAACGGTAACGTCTTAGTATAGAGACGTGGAATACATTGTGAATCGGGCTTAGCTCAGAAGGTAGCTCTAGCTTATAAGCTACTGGTCCCACTCGTTTCAACACCCGATAAGGTCCGATAAATCTGGGACTTAATTTACCTTTCCATCCAAACCTCAGTACTTTCTTCCATGGCGACACCTTCAAGAACACCTTGTCACCCACTGCAAATTCTATGTCCTTACGCTTCAGGTCAGCATTGGACTTCTGTCAGTCTGACGCTTCCTTTAATCGAGCCCAAATTAACTCTACCTTCTCCTCTGTCTTGGTAACCAATTCTGGACCCAAAATTCGACGTTCCCCTAATTTCGTCCAACAGGTAGGTGTACGACACCTCCGCCCGTACAATGCTTCATAGGGCGCCATCTGAATACTTGACTGGTAGCTATTGTTGTATGCAAACTCCGCCAACGGTAAGAACTCTTCCCAACTACCCCTGAAGTCAATGACACATCCTCTTAACATGTCCTCTAAGATCTGGATTACCCACTCAGACTGTCCATCGGTCTGAGGGTGGAACGCCGTACTGAAATCTAACTTCGTACCCAACGCTTGATGCAACGCCTTCCAAAATCGTGAGGTGAACCTAGGGTCCCTGTCCGATATGATTGATACTGGTACCCCATGCAACCTCACTACCTCTGCTATGTATAGCTTAGCCAATTTCTGCAGAGAGTAATCGACACGTACTGGTATGAAATGAGCAGACTTCGTCAAGCGGTCAACAATCACCTGCATCGAATCTTTCTTAGTAGGCGTGAGGGTAGCCCACTAACAAAGTCCATTGCGATCCTTTCCCACTTCCATTATGGAATCTTCACCGGTGCAACAACCACGATGGTAAGCGATGTTCCGCCTTT